>JAKSZU010000006.1:182112948-182712948 GCA_026018925.1 Tupaia tana
CTTAGTCTAATCTAGAACTTCTCAACCTTGGCATGAATGACATAGAAAGCATAATTCTGTGTTCTAGGGTGCTGTTACATTTTTATAGGACATTTAACAGCATCATTGACCTCCACCCTTTAGGTGTCACCCATCACCCTTCCCCATGGTGATGACCAAAAGCATCTCCATATGCACTGAATGTGCATATGGAGGCAAAATCACCCTCAATTAAAAACCAATAACCTCAACCTAGTAGCCCTTGAGTCCCAGAGCCAGCAATAGCTTTGAACATATTAGAAATACATTTTTAAGCCCCTGTCAAACCTACTGAATGAAAAATTGTGGCATGGGAGTCCAGCAAACCCTGTTTTACTAAGCTTTCCAGGTAATTCTGAGTATCTAAAGAGAATCACTGATTTAAGCTAATTGTTAGTGAGTACTTTACTGTATTGAAAAGTTATCATTACTTCATTCATCTATGGATACATATGTCAACTTTTTTGATGTCTAAAGTATTGAGGTTTCTTTTTTTTTGGAAAAGGGTTTTAGAGTACACTGCTGTTTACTAGTGTAATATAGCTCAAACAAATTAAAGCCTCATAACTTCAGCAAGATTCAATTTCACTTGGGTCTTACAACCTGAAAATTCACTGGGAAACAAAATAAAGAAGAATAAGTTTTGGAATGCCAAGAAAAGTGGCATTTTTTTAAAGAATTGTTTATTTAATTCCATTTGTCATTATTATTATTGCTGTTGTTATTAATTTGACCGGAGAGAGAGAGACAGAGAGAAAGGGAAAGCAAGAAAGCAAGCCACCAGGTCCACCACTCTAATTGCAGTTAGTCATGTGGGGATCCAGCACCCTCAACCACCATGCCACCTGCCAACACCAGTCTTTTTAAAATATAATTTTACAAAATTATGATTATAGTATCCAAATTGTTCAATGATCTGACATTTGTTCAATGATCTGACATAATTGTTCAATGGTCTGACTTTGTTTTCTTATTTAATTTAAGCACATTTTATATCGATATAATTAACTCCCAAAGAGTGTAGAACTGAGAAGCAATATTTACAATCCACAGGTTTTTTGTTTATTGCAAAATTTTGTCATAAATAATTGCTGTTATTTCTATCTAATTTATTATACATGTCCATAAAATAGATTTAAGTATGATCCACCTTGAGTGGGAATATCAGGAATAATTGACTTTGTAAAGTAAGTTGTTATCATGTGTAAGGATATGGGCAATGCATATTATAATACTAATTTATACAATTAAGAGCTTAGGCATTTCCCATATTTAAAATTAGCAATAGCAGATGGAAAATCAGAATTATTTTTATCTTATTAGGTTTGAAAATTATGAAGACTTACATATCAACTTGGATAACATAATTAAATATTTCTATGTATTTTTCCCTTTCAATAATGGATATTTGTAGGCAGAAAATCTACAAAAGTTTTTCTTTACTGTTTTTCTCCTTAACTCTCAAAGGTACTCATGACCTATATACTATGCTTGTTTTTAAAAGTTTTCCTTAAATTGGGCTAGTTGGTGGTATGATATTTAAGGTGGCTGATTCCTATGTGGCTGACTGAGGTTTGAGTTCCAGACCTGACAGCTGGAAAAAAAGCAGGATATGCCCAAGATCCTGAGAGGTGAATGGAGCAGAATGAATTGGCCCTCCTCTCTGAGGGGTGTTATCTCACTTTTCCTCTCTCTCTTTCTCTGTCTCTTTCTGGCCAGTGGACAAGTCCTATAACAAAACTAAAAAAAAAAAAAAAAAAAAAAAAATCTTTCTTATAATCAGAATTTTATGGTGGTGGTATAGTGTACACAGCCAATACAAGACAAACACAAGAAAGTTGTCTTCTAGGTTTTATATTTTTGTCAAAATATTAAAAATTAAAAGCTAATTATGCTCTGATAGGTTTATGAAATAGAATTGGAAAAATGCTTATCAGCAGCTATAACATGCTTTTGTGTTTACTTCGCATCATTTCATTACGTTCTACACACTTGACCATAAACTTTGAATTGTGTGCTTTGAATCAAAATATTGGAGAAAATTAAAACCTTTTGTGCTATAATTTTGCTACAGTTTCACAGAAGGAAGGAAGAAATCTTGAGATTTATTGTCACATTAGAATTTTGCTAAATAGCTTCAGAGTAAAAAGTCCTTGACTTTGTTCTTTAAATGACAAAGTGAAGTCTTTCCCTTTAAAGCATTATCTGTCAGCCAGTGGAGAGTGTCATGCTCCGTTTTTTAGGTCCTTTACACTCTTGAATCTGATTTGTGCTTTTACAGCACAAATCCCCACATTCAGAAGGCAGATCTGCCTGCTTCAGCTGCCTCCAGCTAGAGAATTAGTCTGTCATTCGCGGCATCGGGGAGTGTGAATTGTGTATGTGAGTGTGTGTGTATGCATGTGTGTGTGTCCGTGTCAGAGTCTGGGTGGCTGACAGTCATTTAAATGTGCATAGGGTTAATAGCTTAGCGTCTCATTCAGGCTCGGCTCTGAAACCTGTGGCATTCTAGGCTGGACAGCCGTTTCCCGTGTCTCTGTTTTAATTTAGCAGGATGTTTGCTGCCATGGCAGCCGGCAGCATCCACTGCAGCAGCAAGGAAGAGCCATAGATCTGAGAATGCAGGTGGAATACTAAAATGCTAGACGCTTGGGCAGGGCTGGGCTTCGGTGCTTAATTTCTGCTCTGACTAGGCTGCCATGTGGAGGCTGTACTTGCTGTACTGTGTCAGCTCATTAGAGTAAAGGTTTGCAGACCTAGATTAGTTAAGGGCTGGTCAGATGCAGGAGGAAAAAGCCAAAGCTGTTGCTGGTGCTTCACTACCTTACCTTTCCGAACATAGAAGCAATAGAGGGAAATGTGGACCCAACATCGTGCTGAGACACGCGATTGGATGAAGATGGGGAAAACGTAGTTGGCTCCGTGGGCCACTTTTAAGCTGGAGTAGTCTTTGGTGAACTCTTTTCTGCTTCAGATATATTCAAACCAAATGTTTGTAAGTACTGCTAATGAGTAAAATGATGTGGCAAGCTAAATTGTGGGTATATACTTATATGTACTCTATCTCCAACATCTTCTGTGACTGGTTAAGCCTGAGTTTTTATCAAAGTGCATGGGCTAATTAAAACCAAAAGACCAGTTGCCGTGACAGCATAGAGAACCAACATGAAGTCCAACTGAACGGAAGAAGCCACTGGAAGAACCATGCAGCGTCCTGCTGAACTCTCTGTGTTTCGCAGCAAAGACGTAAGGAGAAAGGGAGCTTGTCTTCAGAAACAAAAATCCCTGACCAATCTGTCCCTCACCAGTGAGAGGGAGAGGAGACCCACTGTGCGCATTTCCAACTGGTTTGGAAATGCTGCAAAGGCCAGCCAGAGAGAATCCGACTATGCGGAGAGACGCTCGCTGTCCAGGTTCCTCTCGCGATCTGTGCAGTCCCTGTACCACAGCAGTGGCTCAGGAGCCTGGAGCCTCCTGCCTGCTGGGGGCAGCCAGTCAGTCAGTGAGGATTTAGAGGACTGGTCTGTTAGGAGAGGCTTGGAAGGTGAAAGTGATGAAGACAGCAGGTCTGAAGATGAAAATGTGTCCTCCAAGCCAAGTAGCATCAGCAGAAGCTGGGCTGAAGAAGAGGGAGAAAGTTGTCTGCGGGAAGGGACGGCCCACCTGGATGAAGATGTGATCCTTACAATGCTGGGGGATCTGGAACAGGCTCTTTACACTGACTTGTTAGGTAAGTCCAGTTTGCTCCTGAAAAAAAAATGTGTGTGGGAATTTCAGAAATTTCATAATTCCCTAGGAAATGATTTGCATTAGTCAAATATCTTCCTTTCTTCCTTTCTTTAGACTGATTTTTGAAAAAGATATAGTTAACCAACAAAACTTTGAATTCCTTATTCCGTGGAAAGTTTTTTTGGTTTGTTTTTTGCTTTGGTTTGGTTGTAAAGCTGAGCGGTTGTAATGTGATCTGTCACGGGTATCACTGGCCAGGTGTCTAATTCATTCTAGATGTCTATAAATAAGTGTTAACATTTTATTTCTTAGAATCCACCGTGTGTTTTACTTAGTCATTAATAAAACTTGTTTGTTTAACTTCCCTCAAGGTGACCTCACCACAAATACAGAATGAAAGATGAAAGGTCTGCCTGGTAAAATGTAAATTTAAGTTTCGTCTGCTGTTTCAGTGGTACCTAAATAGACAGGTCCTTTTATACCTCTGTGTCAAATGCCATGTGCTCTAGTAACACTTTCAGAAATCCAGAGCCCTCTGTTGCCTTTTACTTATGTGTGTGTGTGTTTGTGTGTGCGTGTGTGTGTGTTTGGCAAAAAAATTGCTCTGCATATGTACATTACAACCACTTAAAATACTATGTAGCTGACTATGAATTGTTTTTATACTTTATAAATTAGACCTTTCTGATGATTGACTTTTAGTAGTAACTTCTGATATGATCTTCCATTCACTAGATATGAAGATATCAGGTGATTCTTCAATTTGTAATTAAACTTTAATTTAAACTTTAAATGTCAGCTTTGCTATCTGCTCAAAATAGCAATCATGTGTATATTTTTATTGTTATTTCTATATTCAGTGATACACACACACACACACACACACACACATTACAGTGTCTTCTTTAAAAATCTGTATGTATTAAGTCATTGGCCACATCATATTTTATGTTAATATGTTTCCACAAAGGACTTCTACAAAGGGCTCCTTCAATTTAAAAGAATTAAACCTAGCCAATGATTTCTTAGTTTCTGATTCATGCAAATGATGTTAAACACAGAATTTTTTACTTTTAATGTAGATCCTCCTGTTACATGGTATTTTTTAAGATTTTTCTCCTTTACAGAATCAGCTTTAGAAGAAAGCTTAGAGGCAGCAGAGGCAAATTCGCTCAATTTCTCATGTCCATTTGGCTGTAAAGACTAATGTTTCCACAGTTGTCAGAATAGTGATTTCTAAATCTACATATACCAGGTGCAGATTTCCTTCCTCACCATTGTGTGAGTTCTGTGATCAACTGCTTCTCATAAAGGAGCTGTGTGCAGCACAAAGGCGAGAGGGAGTCTTAATCTTTACGAATTTCTTTCTTTTTTTTGATCCTGTGGAAATGAAGAACCAGATCATATTTCTCTGTTGCCTTTAAAAAGGTAGCATTTATCTTGTTCTAAGTACTTCTTAAGTAAGTACTTTCAAAGATATGGAACACAGTCCAGTTCCCTGACAAGGTTTATTGGTTGCTCTGTTAAATTACAGCATGCTATGAGTGGGTGTATACCTGACACACACCCTTTTGTGCATAAATAACTTGGAGTATAACTGTTAAAGCGTGTGCCCTCAATAGGAGTCTGTATGCCATCGTTTTCAAATGAAACATCTACGCATTGTCTTGATGCAATTATTCTCTAGGGTTTGTTTTTTTTCCCCTCTAATATTCAAAAATACAAGCAAAAAAAAAAAAGTAAGGGGAATAGTTTATTTAAATAGCTATGATATGAATAATCATATCCCCCAGATAGTGAAGCATTTCAATGTAATTGTCCTAATAATGTTGCATGTTAAGTTGCTGAATATATCCAAGCTCACAGCACAGAAGAATTTCAGAATTTCTGCCACGTGCTTGATTAGGTGCTGCATACGACTCAAAATGGCCTCTTCTAACTTAGTTTTTAGGCAGGGTTCCTTGAGTTCAGTGCTTCAGTAGTCAACGTCCTCATAAATCAGGCAGAATAGAGTATGTACTGTAACTATATCAGAGAATATTTAAATGGTAGCTGTAAAGCTGTTGGTCATGTTTTGGCACTTTTTTCTCCAAATCATCAGTATTAACGAGATCATTTTAAATCTTTTCATTCAAATATCTTCTCATTCAAATCACTATTGGGTTTATTGACAAAACTGGGTTAATTCTCACAATAAATGAGGTATTATCACATGTATAACATGGGTGATGTGGAGAATATAATTCTCTGTGAATCAGGTTCATTATATATCATTTGATTCCTTATTAAAAGATGACAGGGCTGGCATGTTAATGACAGTGCATATACTTAAAGCCTAAAAAGTAAGAGTAGAACCACACAGATGAATTGATCTGGCACTAAGAAGTAATGCAAACGCACCAAATTGAGCCTGATATGTTGTGCTGCATTCATCCAGAAGACCTTACAGGCAATGAGAAAGCAGTTTGTACCAATGTTTAAAACTCAAGAAAATTTAAAAATACATGTTTCTGAAAAATGTGTGGATGCCCCTACTATACAGGAATCCTCCACAAATACTACTCAGTTTTGAGATTATGCAAGTGGGAGGGGATACAGTTTTGTGATTAAATACATTTTTCATGTGCATTTTCCTGCTAACCTATATTTGCTACTAAGCATTGAATGTTTATTTGTGCTTATATAGTTGGCATTTTCAATTGTGCTTTTCCCTGTCAAAGCCTCTAGACATCATTTGGATACAAATGTACAGTATATTTCAGACTGTGCAATACAGTCCTTTGGGGGTTTATAAGTACATTTAGTTTTATCTTGCCTTTTGTGGGTCACTGGAAACATTTACTGCAATCGATTTTCTTTGGTTATTATCTTTCATGACATGAATAAGGTAGCAGTTAAGTCTTGCCTCAGTAAGTGTTGTGAGAAAAATTCCATTTGTCTGATTGTCATGAGTGGTGCGGGCATCATGAGTGGATGTCATGGTGGACAAAAAACAAGGAAGAGATTCTGAGACATGAGGAAAACTATATGAATAAACAGTAGATTAAATGGGAAGAATCCAAAGATTTCAGATGTCTGTTGGATTGGAAAAAAGAAATTTAAAAGATAAAGTAGATGTGAAAAAATATGTAGGGGAACAGAATGTCTGAACTTCCAATGTTCTTAAAATTAATATAAAAATATATTGAATGTAATTCAAATATCAATTTTAATATTATACCAGTTGCCAAGTAGTTGAGATGCTGCTTGATCACAGTTTAAAATTTCTCAGTGGTATGACAGTAATGCACCTGGACCTATGTGGGAAAGATCCTGGGACGTCCCTGAGAACACTATGTGTGTGTGTGTGTGTGTGTGTGTGTGCGCGCGTGTGTATGTGTGCCCATGGTACCTACCAATTAAGATTGGGGGTTGACTGCAGTGTGAAAACTCTGTTGTGGTGGCTGTCTCTCTCTCTCTTTCTCGCTCTGTCATGGAAGAAATAAATAAACTTAAAAGAAAAAAAGTTATCCCAGAAGGAGGAGAGTCAGGGATAGAGGCATGATATATGTTCTAGGAACTTATATCAGGTCAATGATTTGCACTCTCCCTCCTTCCAAAAGAAATCATCTCAATACTTTTCTCTTTGCATGACTTCTCATCTTTTACCATCCCCTAGAATCTAGAACTTCCATGCCATATAAAGTCCGATATACTGAATATTGAGTTTAGCACTTCTCTGAATTTGTCCTCTTCTTCCCTATTTCTTTTGAGCCAATTTGAACAAATCTCTTCTTCACCTCTGCCTTTCCCTTGATTGTAATGATATTCTTTTCACATTCTTTAAAGTTTTTCCCTACACAACCTTCCCTTTTCTTCAAAGTTCTTTGAGATTATTTGGAAGTGAAAGGTATTCATAGCCTTTTCTCAAATACACTGCATTGTGTTTGTAAGAAGCAGCATGGGTTGAATTTCTAGGAAGAATATGGTCAGAGTCTCAAGGGTTATTAATAGTTCTGAGTTCTAAAATATGTTAATCTTTAGGATTAGAGATTGTATGACTTGAATTACTGAAGGAAAAGTTTATGCAATATGCATGAAGTCCCAACATGTATTTTATCTGTTTTTTAAAAACATATTTACTATAAGGAAATTCACAGTACTTTCTAAATTTCAGATAATAATGTTATTATTAACATATTTGAATTGTTTAAATAATTTGAATATTGAAGGGAAGAAAACAGCACAATACCTCTTTTGGCAAGCATCCAGGAAGAGAAATGAACAAAGTAGTAACATGTGGTTGAAAAAGATAGTAAAGGAATTAACAGCGATTTTCAATATTTGCATGGCTGCCATAGTAAAGATAATATAAATTTGTTCAGTTGGGTTCAGTGTCACTGAGGTCATTGGGTGGAATTTAAAGAGAGACAAATTATAGTCCTTCTTCCATAAATGTTTTCACAGTTAGACCTGTCTAACATTAGAAACCTCCTCTTACCAGAGAGGTAAAAGAGTCTCCAAATTTGAAGGTTTTAGGCAGAGCAGATGATCCGGTCCCATGTGAGAAACAGATGAGTTTTATGGCTGAAATGTAAAGCAAGACAATCTTTAAATCTCCAAGGACTCTACTATCACGGTTATAAATGTTAAATGGACACATTTGTTATGTATGTTTAAAAAGCCGCCTGAATGCTAAGGGAGTAAATTAACAGGTTGAATAGCTGTCTATATTCTTAAAACAGGTTGGAATTATGCCTCTTGATTTGTCTGTGGGACAGTTTTTATAATGTAAGTTAATATATATGATTTTCTGCTCCCTACCATCCACCTTTTTTTCACCTTCAGTTACCTTTCTGTTTCATTGGCTTCCCTGCCCTCCAATTCTGGCTTCTTCTTCCTCCCTCTCCTCTCTTCCTCTCCCCTCCCCTTAATCTTCCATTTTTTCTTTCTTTCTCATTCCCTTGCTTCCTTTATTTTTATTTCTTTTCTTTCTTCCTCTTAATTTCCTCCCTCTCTCCCTTCCTTCTTTTATCTCTTCTTTGCTTACTTTCTTCTTTCCTTGTCCTACCATCTTTTCCCTTTCTTCTTTATTTTTAATTAGAAGTTTCCATCCCTGGAGAGTCTTCTTAGCCCTAGAGGAACACAAGGAAAACCATACTTTCTCTGCTCTTGCCATGTTTTTCCTATTATCCAGGCTCACCATTTCAGTTGACTGCTAGCCTGAGAAATATTACATGACCATAAACAAAATGGCTTAACATTACCTCTCTCTCCAAATGATGGGAGGTAATTGTGAAAGACCAGCACCTGTCACACTGGCAGAGAGAACTTTTTTTTTTTTTTTTTTTTTTTTTTTTTTTTTTAACGCTTATTAGTACACATATTTTGAGTTTAGATGTCTAAGACTTTGAACTCTGGTGTCATTGGTGTGGATGTTTTGATTCTCTTTGGAAAGTGGAGAAGTCACTAAAAATAAAGTCATTCAACATTGTAAATTTTGGTTCATGAATCTAATAAACAAAAAAATTACTTAAAGAAAAGCCCACTAGCTTATTCCCTAGAGTCTAAATATCTATTTCCTTCCTAAGGCAAGTTTATCTCAACTATTCTAAGTACATACAGAAACAAGTATTATTGAAGTAACTGGATCCAAATAATCTTCGATTATAAAATTACTCTCAGTAACATGGAGTACTGTACAATGTATTTTCAAATATCTCTAATTTTGCGGTAATTATGGTGATAGGCTTAGGAGTATTATTGTGTTTCTACTACTTCAGAATTATTACTTATGCTATTACAGCACATTCTGTTTACATTCTCTTTGTACAAAGAAGAATTATAATTTTCAGATGATGATATTTGAAATTTTCTACCTATAGTTTTAAGAAGAGGGATTTATATTATATCCATAGATACAATTATTTTGCAGATATTAAGTGACATGAACATCTCATTTATTATGTTACTTTTCTAGGTGAAGACCCTGAAACAAGAAGAATGAGAACAGTTAAAAATATAGCAGATTTGAGACAGAATTTAGAAGAAACTATGTCCAGTCTTCGTGGGACTCAGATAAGCCACAGGTTTTTCACAATCCTGCAGATCTTTGAGAAATAAGGAAAAATATTACAGATATTTAAATTCTTTTATACTATCAGAGAAGGGATTCTTAATTATCCGTTACTATTTTTTCAATTAAATTTTACATGACAATCAATTGATGATTATTCTTAAGCTGAAAATTCTCACCACATACCCAGGGACGTTTTCCCTCTTATCCAGCTCTTCTTCAATATAATTTTCTGTCCAATGGAATTAGCTACTGTAACTACCACCATCACTACTAAGTGGATTTTTATGCCTGGCCTAGTTTTCTAGACCATGGCAGAAGTTGCAGTTGAAATTCATCTGGGGGGACCAACAGGTAGTATCGTGATTAAGGTGATGGATTCTCACATGTCTGATCACAGTTCAAATCCCAGACCCAGCAGGTTGAAAATCATGCTGGGGTGCATGTGTGTGTGTGCCCACAGTCCTGAGAGAATGGAGAAGGGATTGCAGTATGAGCATCCCCCTGGGGGGTGGTTCCTCACTTCCCTGCTCTCTCTCTCCATCTCTCTTTCTCTGGCGCATGCCCAATGACTAACCCTAAAATAATAAACAACAACAAAAAGGAATTTACCTGGGTGGTTGTAAGAAGACATTCAAACATGTTTGTGAGGGACCAGCAAATGGTGTAATGGTACATTGCTGGACTTCCACATAATTTACTATGGTTCAAGTCCTGGACCTGGCTACTTAAAACTCATACTGGGCGCATGTGCATGTGTGCCTAAAATCCCGTGAGGAGAATAGAGGAGAAGGGATTGCAGCATGGACATCTACCCTGGGGGTTATTTCTCACATTCTGTCTCTCTGTCTCTCTTTGTCTCTTTAGTAAGCACAAACATCCAGAAGCAAAAATCTCTTTAAAATAAAAAATTTCTTTTAGTTAACTTTCAGTATAAATCTGAGATGATTAGAGTGGGTGAAGTTAGTGGCTCATTGAGAATGTAAAAAAACTTTTTGTTTTATCCAAAATGTTATGAGGACCTTTCTTTTGAAAACAAGCAAACAGAATGACTGTTCCTTTCTATTGTACGTTTTGACAACTACAGAGGTGATTCTAATCTCAAAATGAATATATAATTTGGCTTTCATAAAAACAGCATACTTCTCAGAAAGGACACTAATCTCTTTGGTCTTCATGCGTTCTTAGCCTTTGATCCCAAGTGTGTAGTTACTTCTCCGTTTAAAAAAAATTTTTTTTTGACAGCACCCTGGAGACAACATTTGACAGCACTGTGACGACAGAAGTGAATGGAAGGACCATACCCAACTTGACAGGTCGACCCTCTCCCATGACCTGGAGGTTGGGCCAGGCATGTCCTCGACTTCAGGCAGGCGACGCTCCCTCTATGGGTGCTGGCTACCCTCGCAGCAGTACCAGTCGGTTCATCCACACAGACCCCTCAAGGTTCATGTACACAACACCTCTTCGTCGAGCTGCTGTCTCTCGGCTGGGAAACATGTCACAAATTGACATGAGTGAGAAAGCGAGCAGTGACTTGGACATGTCTTCGGAAGTCGATGTCGGTGGATATATGAGTGATGGTGATATCCTTGGAAAAAGTCTCAGGGCTGATGACATCAACAGCGGGTAAGTGTTCCTGGGTTCTGTTAGCAAGGGTGTGAAGAGGGGACATGGTCTACAAGGATGTGAAAGCTGTAAAAATAGGAATATGCAGATTCACTCAGAAGGTCATTAGAAAATGTGAGAAATCTGAGGTGATTTGGGTGTTTCAGGGCCTCTCTTCTGCTCATTCTGGAAAAGCAAAATGCCCAAGGTTTCTATAAATTCTTTTCATTAAAAGCTGCTACATTTTTCTCTTTTTAGTTTGGAGACACACATGGGGCCTGTGCTTTTTAGAGTGATTTTCACATGCTTCTCAGTAACAGATTTTGTAGTGAAAGACGGGGGAAGGGGACAGGAGGAGTTTTGCTGAGCTGCTTGATTTTTTTTTTTTTTTCTTTTTGGCTCATCAGAAGCTGTCTGTAACTGCTTTGAGGAATGAATATTTTCTAGAATTCTTCAATTACACACCTCAAATTTAATCTGAGGGGGAGGGTATCATTTCAAAGTTGAGAATACCAGTCATTTTATTCTATTTTGAGGATATTTGATTTTAAAAATAATCTTAGTTCCTGCTTTTTTTCTGTTTTCTGTTATATTACACACAATGTTGTGATTATAAAATTCTTAGAGTATTTTGGCAATTTGAAAATTTTGGGTTGATATGTCCCTATGGAAGCAATTGGACATTCTATGAAAACTATTTCTACTGGGACCAGCAGTTAGCGTAATGGCTATGTCGCTGGTCTCCCATGTAGTCGACCACAGTTCAAGTCCCGGACCCGACGGCTTAAACTCACGCCGGGCGCGTGTGCGTGCGTGCCCAAGATCCCAAGAGAAGAATGGAGGAGAAGGGATTATGGCGTGGTCATCTCCGGGGGGGTGGGGGGTGATTTCTTGCTTTCTGTCTCTCCAGCGAGCTCACGCGCCCTGTAGCGAAAAACCTCTCAAAAACAAACAAACAAACAAAAACAACAACAGAAAAAAAGCAAATAAACAAAAACAACTACTTCTAGTAATGGTTGTAATTGCCATTTTCAGCACTCCCTATGACCTACTATACTCTTGTTAAATGCTTTATAGATACTATTTTATTTAACCTTCCTATATCAACAACCCTTATCAAGTGGATATTGCTATATGTGTTTTATAGATAAGGAAACTAAACCTAATTCAACTCAATCATGTAACTCTAGGGAAAGACCAAACTTGTTTTAGAACTCAGATATGTCTGACACCCATGCTTTGTAATATGTAGAAAAGATTCCAATTAAACTCATCTGTAATTTTCATGTGAGTCTGGGTTTTGACCTAATTTCTGTACTTATGTATATAAGGGACAAATATTGGAAATCATTCTTTTGTGTGAGTCATCCTTCTGACATCATTCATTAAAAGCTTATGTCTGAATGGGGACAAGAACCAAAAAAGTACAAAAGTAGTCTTTGATCAGATTTTTAGCTCTGCTCTTAACATCTTGATATCAACCAGGCCATTCCCAGTATGAATGCTACCTGACTTTCTAACAGTTAGACTCTAGGAAGATAAGTTAAAGGATAGGATTTAGTTCAGTTGCCACTGAAATCCAAGTGCCAAATTTAAATCTCTACTATTTGTTATCTACGTCCCCTTCAGAACTTAGCTTATCCAAATTCTAGGTGACTAAAAGAGAATTTTAGTCATCTAGAGAAAAGATAAAATTGCTAAAGCTTCATTAAATTATAAATGAAGGAAATCAACCTCAAAATTTTATTCAGTACAAAGTCTGGCATAATATAAGTACTCAATAAAATTTACAATATCATCCTCCTTTTATCATCATTATTACAATTACTACAATTAGTAACCATAATACTTGTTGTTGTTATTCATTACTATTATCAATTTTCTGTGTATGTGACATAGCCTAAGAAAGAATACTCAGTTAAAAGATCACAATGGCAACAGAGGAATATCTAAAGCATGCTATTTCTCCCATCTCTTCCTTCTTTTTTTCTCCATTCTTTCTACTCTCTTTCTTACGGTCTCTATTTTCTTTCTCTGTACCCTTAAGTGAAAGTGTGTGTATTCACTTTCTGTATTCACTATGCAAAGACATTTGGGTAAAGATTTTATTATATATTTATATTTTATTTTATATATATTTATATTTATTTAATATATTATATATTTATTATATATATTATATATTATATTATAAAACATATAAAATAAACATCATATAAATATACATATATAAACATAAGGCCAGTCCAGGTTGGGTGATTAAGGCAGCTGGATCTCACATGGCCAACTGTGTTTGAATCCCAGACCCAGTGACTTGAGGAAGATGCCATGCCTATGGACGTGTGTGCCCAAAATCCCAAAAGGAGGGCCATATGTAGGAGAAGGCATTGCAGCATGACTGTTCTTCAAGGAGGGTTCTTTTTTACTTTCTCTTTCTCTCTCTCTCTGACAAGTGCACACTCCATCTAGCAAAGTTAAAAATTCACACACAAACATACACACACGTATATACAAACAAATATATATACACATGGATATGTGCATTCAGTTGTACCATTTGTGGTAGTCTTGTTCTGCAATGTCACCCCAAACACTGCATTAGTGAATACTAAACCATTATTCCTAGAGAAATACAAGTTGAGATTCCTGTGAGTCTCTGGCCACAAACTTTCTATCAACTGTTCAATATATAATCTTGTTTCATGTGTGTTTGTATTAAAGGATATCCTATTTCATACATAATATTGCTTTATCATGAAATATATAGCCAATAGCATGATGACTGAATGAATCTACCTAACAATTTTCTCTGTAAGATACATTACAGCCTTTTGCACTTAAGAAAACAGAGATCATTCAGCAACATGTGTGAGGGGCGATTTTATGGTTTTTTTTTTAAATGTTTTTGCTATAGGGCGCGTGCACTGGACAGAAAGACAGAGAGAGACAGAAAGCGAGAAATCATTCCCCCAGGGGGAGGGGGATGGCCACACTGCAATCCCTTCTCCTCCATTCTCCTCTTGGGATCTTGAGCACGCACGCACACGCACCCGGCATGAGTTTAAGCCACCAGGTCTGGGACTCAAACCACAGTTGACTACATGAGAGTCCAGCAACGTAGCCATTAAGCCAACTGCTGGTCCTGTGAGGGCTATTTTAAATGGCAAAGTCTCCAACAGAATGTGAAAAAAAAAGGGTACTAAATACACCATACGAAGGATGCTTGTTTATGGTATGAATTAGAACAGCAGAGTGTCATCTTGTTTGACCTTAGATGGAAACTTCTGAAACTGAAATTTCGTACTGTTCTGCACTTGTTCATGACTAACTGTAAAAGTGCTGTGAGCATTTATTTGGGGGCTATGAATGAATTTTAGCAAGTAAGCAAATTTTCAAACATAGAGTTTATGAATAATGAGAATTGACTGTGTAAAATGCATCTCTGAGAGTGACAGCATATCATGAGAAAATTTCAATCAGAAATCAAGGCACATACAGAGCATAACATGTGGGTAATTTCAAAAGGTACATATAGATAAGAGTGACCTAAGACTTTAGAATATGGAAAATGTCCTAAACCCTTACCCAACACAGAAAGGAATGAAGGGAAGGAAATATTTTAGTTCTGTTTCCTACATAGAAAATTATTCTATTAGAGAAAATAGGCAGAGAAAGAGAGAGTGGATATTTTTGGTGAAATGGCAGAGATGGAAGATGATGAGGGTAGAGTTAGAGAGGCATAATTGGAGAAAGTGGGATACAAAGGTTGTTGATAAAGCAAAAATTGTGCCTAGGATAGGTATGTAATATATCTTATCTCAGTAGAAGACGTTGGAAACTGTGGGAGGTGTGAGGACACCTAGGAAAAAAACATAGAGAGAAGAGGGATCATACATTCAATTACGTACATATGTTTGTGTCCAGAAATTTTTGCTGAGTTCATCCTATGTGTCAAGAAAAATTCTGAGCACTGAATGTACAGTAGTGAACAATATAGACATATTTTCTGTACAGTACAGACAGATGTTACCTAAGTACTAGTATGTTCATAGTTTTGTAGGTGCTAATGTGTTCAGTAAATTAATAGTAATATAAAATATCTATGTGACAACTCATGAAAATATTGAAACACAAAGTTAACTTACACTTTATAAGTTTAAAAGTATGTTTTATTCAGGACCAGCAGTTAGCGTAATGGCTATGTCACTGGACTCCCATGCAGTCAACCGCGGTTCATATCCCGGACCCAGTGGCTTAAAACTCACGCCGGGTGTGTGTGCATGCATGCCCAGGATTTTGAGAAGAGAATGGAGAAGGGATTGTGGCGTGGCCATCCCCCCTGGGGGGCGTGATTTCTCGCTTTCTGTCTCTCTGTCTCTCTCTGTCTGTCTGGCAAGAGCATGCGCCCTATAGCAAAAACCTCTCTAAATAAAACGAAAGTATGTTTTATTGATGGAATGGCCTAGAGGTTTGATAGACACAGAAATGAATAAAGGTATTTTATTTAGGGATGTTTTCTCATGCAATGACAAAGAGTGTCATAAAGCCAATGTACTTGGGAATAAAACTCATTTTTTTCATGTATTCTAGGTGAAACTCAGAAAATTAGTTCATCGGCATTCTGAGAATTCGAAGTTTCTTGAATCATGCACAGGCTTATCTCTTTCTTCTCTTTTCGAAATTAGTTGAAACACTTGGGGATGGAAATCTGTCAGTAATAAGGAATTAGTCAGGAAAGCCTCTCACTTATAATGAGTCTCTTTTTTAAAGTCTCCATTTATGAAGCAAAAAAAAAGGAAACCCTAGAAAATCCGGAGAAAAGTTATATATTTTAATTTGATGGAGATTAAATTTATATTCAGGGGTCACCGTGATAAATAGCTAGGCCAAGAATATAACCTAAAATTCTAGTTGAAGTCACCTACTGGAACCCTGAATCATCTAAGAATTCTGAGGAATAAATTTGAGACACAAGAGAGGAGGGATTTACTGTCATCCTGCTCTGCTTTGATTGTCCCCCAATTCTCCCTCAGGAAACTGCAAAGACAAGAAGTGTGGTATCTTACAGCAATGGAAAAGTAAGAGTTACCTAAGCTGGGTTAAAAGGATCTACTTTATGAACCACAGATTTGCAATTTTACTACTTCCTCTAATTTCATGTTTAAGGTACTTTTAATGACTGTAGAAATTCTAATAGAAAAGAATTAATGTTTATATAACACTACATGCTAGACAGCTGCTAGGTCTTTTACATCAGTTTCCCTCGTGATATCTGGCTATACCTGCAGGAAGTAAGTGCATTATTACCCTCTCCATTCTGCAGATGAAAAAATGTAGGCATAGATATTTTAAATGACTCACCTGAGCCGTACAACTAGTAAGTAGCAGCACCATATTTGAATCTAAGTGGACTGGCTGCAGTCTGCATGTTTTGTTTTTTTTTAAATCTGTTCATTTACCTCTTCCATGAGAGAGAGACACACACACACACAAAGAGAGAAAGAGACAGCCCCAGTAGGGTCATCAGGCTGCAGTCCACCCAGTCTCAGTCAGCTCAGGTCATGGGCATGCACCGCCCACTGGTGTGTATACAAAGAGAACTTTCCTTGTGGGTCTGGTTGAGTTACCATTATGCCATCTCCTAACTAGTCTGCACTTGTAACAATCATGACATTGACCCTCTGAGGTTGACTACATGTTTACATGTGCAGGTTGACTCCTAGGAGCTTCTTTTTGTTGTTTTGTTTTGTTTTGTTTTGTTTTGTTTTTAATCAAATATAAAAATGTTTATAGTAGTCACCCATTGTCAATGTAGTTTTTTGTGTGTGTTTTGGCCAGCACATTTGATCTAAGGGGCATTTTTTTAGTGTTGCCTGTCCTCCTTTAAAGGAAGATGCTGAAATGGAGTTCCTTTTGGAAAGGAGGGTCACTTTAGATGCCCCTGAGTATGCATATGATTAAGAATTGTGACATGAGAAAAAAAGAGGTGTTGAGTGGTAGTCCAGCATTAAAACAAAACACTCTGAGAAGCATACCCACCTGGGAAGAGTGCCTGTTTGTGTCTCCTGGTCTCCCTGAGTACAACTGGCCCAAGTGTGCTCATGACCAAGTCTGATTGAGGCTGGACGTAGTTTGTGGCATAAGGACCCTGTTAGGGGTGCTCTATCTCTGTCTCTGTACCTCTCTAATGGGATAAATAAATAAACAAACTTTTTTTTCTAAAAAGGAGAATTACACATCTAGACTAATCACTAGATGGAGAGTGTATGTCTCTATACCTGTATTGGCATATACCAATGGACTAAAAGCTTAAAGAGTGAAGATAATGTGTAATCAGGTTTGTGCAGTACTTGAAGTGGGAAATCAAGTTGCCTATGCATAAAGTAGTTTAATGTCTCATTCTAGAGTAGGTGGAACGTCATGGCCAGGAAGTAATAACATGGAAGAACCCCTAAAAATGTACCATAAGTTAGCGAAGTTCATCCATACAGAAAGAGGCATGTTGGTGCATGTGAGGAAGTATTTGGAATGATTTGTATTTACTATTGATATTTTATGTAAGTTATTTTATAGATTATAGAATTTGATCATGGCTGAAATTCTCTGCAGACTTTCATAGTCTAATAGGAAGATTTTATTTTTCATCAATAGCTTTCATAAATTTCCTCTGCAACGTTTTGTTTTAAACAATCCTCCTTCTGATTATTACCTCTTTATAAACTTATCTTGGCTCGTTATATTTAGGTATGACATTATTAGGAAACCTCTTTTAAAATTTTAGCATTGTTTCAAAATGATACCTTAACAATTTATAACTCTCAGGTTGTTGCTTAAAATTTTTTTTAAAATAATTCTTTAATAAAAAAAAATGGAAAATGCTTGTAATTTACATTCTTTTCTTTATTTAAGTCCTTCAGAAAAAAAATGTATAAAAGGAAAAATTACCAGGAAAAATTTTAAATCAGGAATTTTGTCTTACTCACATGATGCCTAGATGCAATTTTTCAAATGCTTTACCAAAATTTAAATAAGAGAGTATCTGTAAACAGAGAAATTATACACTCAATATATTTTGGCACATTTAATACCTGATATAAACCTATTTGATTTAACCTGGAGAATTGAAGAGCCAAAGAAAAATGAATATCCTCTAAATCGCTTTCTGAAAAAGTATTTTTTTTCTTAATCCATTGAAATTTTTTTTGTTTCTTTCCACAATATTGCAATCTTTTACATTGAATTGAAAAATATTTGATGTATTAATTAATGCCAAACTATATTCAAAACACTTTTACTAAACTCTTGCTTTATCAGAAATCCCAGGAATTTTTTCTTAATGAAAGTGCCCTTGAACCATTTAGAAATATTTTTTTTTTTTTTATTTTTGGAGAGGTTTTTGCTATAAGGAATGTGCACTCGCCAGACAGACAGAGAGACAGAAAGTGAGAAATCACCCCCCAGGGGCGATGGCCACGCCACAGTCCCTTCTCCTCCATTCTCCTCTTGGGATCTTGGGCACGCACGCACACGCACCCGGCGTGAGTTTTAAGCCACCGGGTTCGGGACTCAAACCGTGATCGACTACATGGGAGTCCAGTGACATAGCCATTACGCTAACTGCTGTTCCCTTCCCATTTAGAAATATTGATTGAGAGTTCTATGGAAAATAAGAAATTGGAAGTAAGAATGAACATTAGAACACTGGCAGCCACCAAATTAGAAAGTATAAAGGTGAAACATATAAAAATATGAAGGACAAGGCCGACTCCATGGCCTAGTTGGTAAAGCAGCTGGATCTCATGTGATACACAATAAGGTTTGAATCTTGGACTGAGCAGCTTGAAAAATATGCTAATTGCATGTGCTTAGGTATGCAAAATCTCAAAAGGAAGAGATGGAGAAAGGATTACAGTGTGACTATTCCCCATGGAGTGTGCTTTCTCTCTACCTCTCTCTCTGTCTCTCTCTGGTGAGTGAATGTGCCCTCCAGCAAAAAAAAAAAAAAAAGGTGGACAAACAACCCTTTACCCTTTACTCTTATGATGGTCATGATTTCATTGTTATTCAAAAAGAAGAAATTGACTCATGTTTTAGCAAATAGGGACTTGCTCCATTAAATATTACTGTACATAATGCAGGAATTATAATCATAATTAGTTATAAAAAGTTAAATTCTATATAGCATTCCATATGTAAAGAGTATGTCTTTGTTCAACAAATTTTAGAGCTAAAGTCATCTTTGTAATTATTTTTTAATTTTGTGGAATCAAATTCTTCTGTTATCAAGAAAATGAAGTATGGGGAACCAGCAGTTAGCGTAATGGCTATGTCACTGGACTCCCACGTAGTCGACCGCGGTTCACGTCCCGGACCCGGTGGCTTGAAACTCACGCCGGGCACGTGTGCGTGCATGCCCAAGATCCTGAGAGGAGAATGGAGGAGAAGGGATTGCGGCGTGACCATCCCCCCGGGGGGTGATTTCTCGCTTTCTGTCTCTATGTCTCTCTCTGTCTGTTTGGCGAGTGCACGCGCCCTATAGCAAAAACCTCTCAAAAAAAAAAAGAAAGAAAATGAACTATGTAAAAGTATTTCATAAGGGTAACACAGTATGATTTATTATTATTATCTTACATAAAAAGTAATCTTTTTTCAAAGTAAGTGGTAGGGATATTGTGAATAACAAATAACTGCCATTTATGGAGTTTTTATTACATTATGAATTTTATTTCTCTAAATATCATAAAATCTATCTTCAGTAGATTTTATTCTTCTCATTTAAGAGAAAAAATGGAATAGTTTAGGTATTTTATTCAAGTTCTTACAACTAGTAAGGTCAGAACTTAATAAGGGTGTAAGTAATTTGTCAACTCTTTAACACTAGCATTAACTATTGATTAATTTTCAATTAAATATGGCAAAAAAAAGTTATGATTGTCATGATTCCATTGTTATTCAAAATAAGAAATCAAGTTGCATTTGAGCAAATAGGGGATTTGATTATAAAACAGTAGGACTATGTCTTAAAACCCAAAGGAAAGCTGTGAAGCTGAAACTGCATGGCCAGTTGCCCCTCTTCCTCTTTATGCATCTGTGTTCCCACTGTGTTTGCTTTGCTGACCAGCTTTCTCTGTTCCTTTGCAAGATACAGACTCATATTTTCTGGACTTTCATTGTCATTAACTCTATTCACATAGAAAGACTGAAGATGAGCTGTTGCTCAATCCTAATTCTCAAAATAAAAAATCAGGTTAGCCCAGCATGGAGTGGGACATGAAACACGTTGGTCTAACTTAACAGTAACATTATCTACAATCCTCATGCAAAGGTGCAGTTGTGTGATGGCAAGAAGATAGACCTCAAAGACAGTAAGTAATCAGAGACCGTGTGGGCCTTCAGCTGAGACAGCATTGCAAGTGGTTAAGATCATGGTTTCGGGAGCTCGTTTTCTAGATTCGATTTTCAGCTCTCCTATGGCTGGTTGAATGACCATGTACAAGTACTTAAAGTTTTAGCACTTATTTTCTTCTTTTCTGAAATGAAAATAATAATGTTATTACATCTAAACTGTTTAGAACAGGTCCTAGCAGCATAGAAAGCATTCAGTGTATGTTGGTATTATTTTGTAATAGTGACCAATTGTGGCATAATTTTAACTTCTTAAATAAATTATGTAATTATAAGTTTAGTAATATTCTATTACTACTATGAGCCTCAACGCTTCAAAAATGAAATTTATAAAATGAGGACCAGCATGTGGCATGGAGGTTAGGGTGCTGAATCTGACATAACTAATTATGAAATTCAAGTCCCGGAACTGGAGGCTTGAAAATCACACTGGTGCATGGGTGTGCATGTTTGAAATTCTGAGGCCAGCGAGAAGGGATAGTGACACGGCCAGCTCCCCTGGGGCGTGATTTCTCACTTTCCCTCTCTTTCTCTGTCTCTCTGTGGCAATCACACAGTCCCTACAGGGAAAAAAAAAAAAAAAAAAAAAAAAAAAGATTAAAGAAAAAATAACGTAATTACAAAATGTAAGATCTTGCTCTAATTTTGCTAAGAGTTATATTATTTATGCACCTGTTTAAAACATTGATAACAAAAGAGAAAAAATGAGTTTTATAATAAGCTAGTTACTTGTTGCAATAAGGAATATTGCTTTCTTAATAAACATGGAAAGATCCTTTAATTCTTTCTGGTGAGTAAAATGTTTTTACAGGTAAAAAGAAATATAGTAGAGTATATTTGAGTGAGTGTTAAAAATTGTAGACGCTGTTTATTAAGTTATACAGATTAGATGAGGTCATTCATTTTTCCGCTGACTAATCAGGCCTTTCTTTTCAGGTACATGACAGATGGAGGGCTCAACCTGTATACAAGAAGTCTGAACCGATTACCAGACACAGCAACATCCAGAGATGTCATCCAGAGAGGCGTCCATGATGTGACAGTGGATGCAGACAGGTAAAGTTATTGTCAGCAGATGCAATAGTGAGAAGAGCACGAAGCAATTTATAAATAAGGTCATAAGAAATTTAAGAATAAACCGAAGGACTTTTTATTTGGGTAATATTTTTAAACTAAGGTGGTTTCATTTGCAAGACCATTTTGGCTCAAAATACTGAAAGTTTGTGCTGCTGATGAGAATATTTTTAAATTTTTAGGTTACATAGTGGCACATGTTATGATCTATAAAAGAGAAATTATGGGGACAACATTTGGCATAGTGGTTAAAGCGCTGGACTCTCACATGGCCAACTGACCGTGGTTAAAGTCCCAGACCCTGTGGTTTGAAACTCACAATCTGCATGTGTGTTTGTGTGCCCACCCAAAATCCTGAAAGGAAAGTGGAGGAGAAGGGATCGGGGTGTGACCATCCCCCAGGAGAGAATTTCTCCCTTTCTCATTCTCTGTCTCAGGCTAGTGCACATGCCCTATAGCAAAATCTCTCTCAAAAAAAGAGAAATTATAAGCCTAGACTTATTTTCTTTATTTGAAAGGAACTCTAGATAACAAATTCCTTTCAATTCAGATACCTGGAGGTTAATGATATCAAGATTAAAACATATTTTGAATTATTGGGTACAATAAATTTGATGCTTTTCTCAGGGGTATTGTGGAAAACATACAATTACTGCTTTAGGTTAATTTCTACATCTTCATTATCTCAGATTGTTTAAATATTTCTGTGTGTGTAAATGTGTGTGTAAATATGTGTGTGTGTGTTCATATAGTGGTTATTGTTTTGTTAGAAATTGTTCTGCCAATTTTACCAGAACAATGGCTTTGTAAAATAATGCTGTGAAACATAATACTCCCTGATTTTGCTCCCTCTTTGCTCAGAAATTTATGTTTTTTAAAAGTTTATTTTCATGGGAGAGGAAGACAGAGACAAAGAGATATAGGGACAGAGAGACAAGCACACTCAACAGGGTCTTCACATTACTCTCCACCCTGGTCTCAGCTGTCCTGGATTATGGGCAGATGTGTGTACCTGGCATGCTCAGGGTGGTCCCAGGATATGAACCCAAGACACATTCCATGTGGATCCCGGTGTTACCTCTATACCACCATATGGCTCCAGAATTTTGACTTTATTGAGAAGAAAAGGTTTACGTATTTTCAGAACTGCTATATACCATGGGTCTTTTAAACAGTCCTTGGAAGGTCTTTACTTAAACAAAAAAAAAAAAAAAAAAAAAAGCTATGCATGGATTTCAAAATTTTCTGCACCAAAATAAAAAACTTGTGCTTTAATTTCATCTTTCCACAAGCTTTTTTTTTTATTTTTATTTTTATTTATTTATTTTTTTTTTGGAGAGGTTTTTCGCTATAGGGCGCGTGCACTCGCCAGACAGAGAGAGAGAGACATAGAGACAGAAAGCGAGAAATCACCCCCCAGGGGGGATGGTCACGGCCACAATCCCTTCTCCTCCATTCTCCTCTCGGGATCTTGGGCACGCACGCACACGCGCCTGGCGTGAGTTGTAAGCCACCGGGTCCGAGACGCGAACCGCTGTCGACTACGTGGGAGTCCAGCGACATAGCCATTACGCTAACTGCTGGTTCCCCACAAGCTTTTTTTTTTTTTTTTTTTTTTTTTTTTTTGGAGAGGTTTTTGCTATAGGGCGCGTGCGCTCGCCAGACAGACAGAGACAGAGAGACAGAAAGCAGGAAATCACCCCCCAGGGGGGATGGCCACGCCGCAATCCCTTCTCCTCCATTCTCCTCTCGGGATCTTGGGCACGCACGCACACGCGCCCGGCGTGAGTTTAAGCCGCCGGGTCCGGGACTCGAACCACGGGCGACTACGTGGGAGTCCAGCGACATAGCTATTACGCTAACTGCTGGTCCCCCCACAAGCTTTTTTGAAATCCCTTTGCATGCTGATACCCACAGTACTTTAATTCAGCATTTGTGAGGACATGCAGTTAAGACGTAATTTATCAACATTCTGAAATAAGTACTGCATGTAATTCATTGTCCATTTCTGTACAGCCCTCCCCAGAGGAAAGATAGTGAATTCTGATGTTAGTCTTCAGTTTCTCCTCACTCAAATGCTGTTGATTATCTCAGCTGGTATTGGCTAGAACAGTCTTGCTGTCATCCTGTATACATCTTTAATTAATTATCTTGGCTTGATAGTCAGCTTTTGAGCACTACATAAAAGGTTTCTTTAAACAATTATGTAATTTAAGAAGAACAAAGAACACTTTAGTCACTTTTAAGAATTTAAGGAATACAAAAGCCACTTTCATCATTTTTGTGAACAATTCACAGTGCAAATCCTCTTATTAGCTAAGTGTCCCTTTGTTATAAATAGTAATCTATAGATTATTATAGATAAGATTGAAGAGCTTATGATATTCTGCATTCAGGAAGTGACTCAAGATGTACAACATTTTAAAATGCATTGCCTTAAAATTATAGTTATATAAATCTTTTTGTTAATTTAAAATTCCTCCTTATATAACGTGTTTTTCCATAAAATTCTCTTAATTTTGATATCCACTCTGAGTAGGATAGCAAAAACAACTAAAAGGCCTTATCTCTTTGTTCATTTTTTACTCACCGAAAGAGGATAGACCATAATTGAAATCAAAGTAAAAGTTATTCTCTGCTGATTTTTTTAACCTTTTAATCCTGGTATCTTAAATCACACATCATAGAAGATAACTGCAGACAATTCTAACTGGAGACATTTCTTCCACTAAACCCACACACACACATGCAAATACTCATACACACACAATGTAGAAGATAGCATTTAAAAGCAAAAAGTCTTTCACAGAATCTTTTTACGATCATTTTCAAAATATATCTTTTGTGTTCCTACAGATTGTTCATTTTCAATTGCATGTTTCCTTGTACACATGACTCATAGAATATGAGACACTTGAACCTATGCTAATGTGTAATCATTGTACCCTCAGTGCCAGTCATATTGTAAAAATTCAATATCTGTCAGATAAACTGCTGAAATAACCATAACAGCTAATAAAATACAGCAATGTGAGTGTAAAAGGAAAACAAATACATCCACAAATTCATTGTACTGTTAAAAACCTTTGACATCACAAAAACTGATCTTACACATTATTTTTTGTCTCATGAGATGATAGATAGAACTAAGTTAAAAATAAGTTGTCTCATTTAATATCGGATATCGTACCACTTATTGTAGAGTTACAACCTGCACTAACATAAGAAATATACTGTGAAGTCCTACAGTTAAAAATGAAGTCTACTTAACTTTAGTTCAGTATTCTTTAAGCTTTTTTCATAACTAATTCCCTCTTTTTTTATATAATGATGATTAACTTTTTTTTTTCAAGTTTCTTGGGGGGCTTTCATTGGGCACATGTGCTTGCCTGGGAAAGACAGACAGGGAAAATGAGAAGTCACCCTCTGGGGGGATAGTCATGCCATAATTCCTTCTCCATTCTCCTGTTGGGATTTTGAGAATGCACTCCCAAGAACCCAGCCATGTTTTTTTCAAGCCACCAGGTCCACGACGGAAACTGATCAACTGCTCGTGTGGGATCCAGCCGCCTGCGCCCTATTTCTACAACATATTAAGAAATGTTGCTTTAGTATGATGTCCTTATTAAGGGGATATAATCATGAAAATTCAGAGACATTGTGATTTACCCAAGATCATGTAGCTAACAGAACAAGAACTTAGGTCTTTTACCTCCTAACTTCATGGTTTTCTAACTAGCTTAGTCAAAATTTTTTTTAATAAAATGAAATTAGTTAGTGATCAAGTAATCTTAGCAAATTAGTAAATGGTGAGGTTTGCAGTCATGTTCTGACAAGAAAGCATTAAATCCATCAAGTCCCGGCCTGGTGGCGTAGTTGATGCCTGGTTGAATTGTGATACAGCAGGGCTCATGCATTACTATAGACTGGGTTCCCAGGTCGGTTGGAGACTCACTGGATGTGTGCCCACCTGTATGTCCAAGATCCTGAGGGCTGGAGGACTGGGGACTGGGGTACTTTACTTTCCCTCTCTCTCTTTCTTGTACACATGCTTGTGCTATCTATCATGAATATTTTTTAAAAGAGCCAAAAGAAAAAAAAATAGTAGTGCTTTATTACTTTTTCATATATTTTGATAATCTTTCTAAAAACTATATAGGTGAAAATGCTCTTACCTAATGGTAAAGAAGTCAGATATCTAGAATAGCAACGGTCCTGAACTATTTGTGTTGGTCTAGTGAAGTCCATAGGTTCCCCTTTGACCAACTCTGATTCATATGTGGGTGGGCAATAGAGACCAGATGAACTCAGGCAGCCACCAGATTGAAAATGGCTCCCCCAAAAGAGAAGAGGCTTTTGGTGTCCTACTGAAATGTATTTTAAGTATTTTATTGCTTAAAGATATTGTAGTATCTTTACTTGCCCCAACAATCCAGCACCAACCCCATTTCTGTATTAATCTAAGAAGAGATTAAAGAATGAGAACAAATTCTTGTCAACCCATAGGAGATTCTCCAGAAATTTCACAAGTAAGTTCATAACAGTTAATAAGTAAATGTGAGTTTTATGCATTTGGCCCTGGTTATAAGCACAACCCTAGTTCATATTTACTTATACAGTTGTGTTATGTTGTGTTGTATTTAAAAGGTAAATGGGGAGAGGAGATGGGTGGTTTGATGGTGGTGATTTCTTTTACCTTTACTAACTCCTATTACTGTCCTGATATTGATTTTTTAAAAGAATTCATTTATGCATTCATTTATTTTAATTTGAGCAGAGAGATAAAGAGAGAAAGAGGGAGGGGGAAAGTGAGAAAGAAAGCCACCAGGTCCAGGACTCAAACCACAGTCAGCCATGTAGGAATGCCCAGCGCCTTAACCACCATGCAACCTGCTGGTCCCCCCTTATAATGACTTTATACTAAGGGCATTATATTGGATTAATAAATATATGATTACCTCCTTGGTGTCTGCCATCATAATAGCACTTTATGTGAAACAAAAACAATGAGCAGAGAAAGTAATATTAACAAAAAGCAAAGTGATAAAATGTTGCCCAAGTCATAGTAGATGCATGTTCAAAGTGTATTAAGAGCACCAAAAAGAAATAATTATGTGAATGAGGAAAGACTTTAAAAAGCTATGTGGTTTAAACAAGGCCTTATAGAAAGCATGCAACTTTTTGACTTATAACTGGGAGACTTGGGGAGTAAAATCTCAGAGGCATTTAAGAGTTCGGGGTAGAGAGACAGTGATGGATCCTGAAGTGCACTGAGAATGTGGGCAGTGACCAGAGAAAAAGATGTGGGGGATTGTTTTTGGGTAATAGGAGCTATTTTATTGATTAGTTTTATTCTTTTATTTCAAAACAAGTACATGTAGAATAATCATATTTTTCAAAAGAATTCTCTGACAGCAATGTAAGCATATTTAAGAGAGATAAAGAAAGACATGTAGACTGCTTAGAAGTGACTAAAGAATTCCAGGTTAAAAGTTAACCGAGGACTTTACTGAAAATGGCCATGGAAAAAAAGGGGCTGTGGACACTATTTCTAAGAGAGACTTAGATATTGTCTTTATGTATTTGAGTGCTTGGCTGCTATCACAAAATACTACAGACTGTCTTAAGCAAATTCTGAAGGCTAGAAGCTCCTGATCAAGGTGAGGTGTCAACAAATTTTGTTTCTCCTGAGGACTCTTCCTGACTGGAAGACAACTTCCTCTCAGTGAGTCCTTCCATGGCCTTTCCTCGATCCTTATGTGGAGAAAGAGAGAGAGAGAGAGAGAGAGAGAGAGAGAGAGAGGTGTCTCTGGTCTCTCTTTTCTTTTTTTATAATTATTTTATTTAACTTTATTTATTATTATTATCATTATTTTTTTCCAGTTTGATCCGAGAGAGACAGAGAGAGAGAGAGAGGAAGTGAAAAAGCAAGACACCAGGTCTGAGATTTGAACCGTGGTCAGCCATGTGGGAGTTCAGTGCCTTTAACCACCATGCCACTTGCCAGCCCCAGGTCTCTCTCTTCTTATACGGTCACCAGTTCTATCAAATTTTGACCTTGTCTTTATGACCTAATTTAACCTTGATTACCTCCGTAAAAGCTCTTTCCTGGGCCAGCAAGTGGCATGGTGGTTAAAGGCGCTGGATTCCTACATGGCTGACCTCGGTTAGAGTCCTGGACCTGGCAGCTTGCTTTCTCACTTTCCCTTTCTCTCTCTGTCTCTGGTCAAATTTAAAAAAAAAAAATGATAATAATAATAACAAATGGAATTAAATAATTTTTTTTTTCTAAAAGCTCTCTTTCCAAATGCAGTCACATTGAGGTTAGGACTTCAATAAAAGAACTCTAGGATCACACAATTTAGTCTGTAACACTGGATAACTCCCAGGTGTTCTATCCTTGAAAGTAGCGGTTCAGTCACTGCAGATGTCCTGGTTAAAGTAGCATGTGTATTGTGCACAAAAGCTCAAATCCCATAGGGATCAGAAAAATCCCATGAAATGAGTGAAGCAAGTAGAACATAGCTAAAAGAGCAACCTAAAATGAGTATTTACCATCAGCTCTAGAGGTGGCTTCTTGTGGAAATGTACTAACATGGAAAAGAAAACTAAGGAGTGTCATACCATTTCATGTTTCAAGAGAAGAATCTGGAGTTTTGTGACAAATCCCCTAAGTTTTAAATAGTTGTAACACTCTTAGCAGATTCGTGAGAGCAAAAGACATTATCAAAGATACAAATTTTCTTGAGGCTGATCCTGTAGCTTAGTGGTTAAGGGAGCAGCTCCCACATGGCCAAATGTGGTTTAAATTCCTGGCCTGACAGCTTGAGAAACGTGCCAGGTGTGTGTGTGTGCACTGCTCAAAAATCCCAACAGGTAGGAAAATGGAGAAGGGATTTCTATGTGACCATGCTCCTTTGGGGGATGCTTTCTCCCACTCTCTCTTTCTTTCTCTCTCTGGCTCTCTCTGGCAAGTGCAAGCACACTCTATTAAAATAAATTACAATTTTTAATGGGTGATAATCTATAAAAATCACAGAAGAGCTATAAAAAGCATGAGGCACTGATCATTCTCACTTGTGGACATGTAAATTTCCTAGGTTCTTTCAAGTTACTCACAGAGACACAGCTGGTAAGGACCCCACCTGTACAGAAGGCAAGTAACAGTGACAAGCCTATCTCAGCACATTTTTGGGTTTTTAATGCAAGAGAGTAGGGATCTAAGGTCGGCTTCCCAGGCATAGCATCTGTCAGTGGAGCTGATCTCAGGCCAGCCTGAGGCTTTTTATGGCAGTAACTAATTAAGTATTGTTTAAACCACTATGTAAGCCAACACTGTGCAGGCTAGAAACACAAAGAACAACCCCTTTGTGTCTAAAGAACAACCCCTGAAAGTGAACCCTGCAGATATGTGAGGAGTGAATAAAGGAGCAAGTTCCTTCATTAGCAAGTCATTGAAGGAAAAGAAATTAGCTCTAACATGAGAGTTGAGAACAAGAGGACTAAGTGATATTTTTGAAATGAAAAGGAAAGAATGGGCACCGATGCCACATTCCCCTGATAAGTGAAGTTTGACAAGTTTCTTTTTCTCTCTTAAATTGTCAGAAGGTGTATGCATTGCCAGAGAGAAAGAGAGTGAGGGAGAAAGCATTCCCCTACCCCTAATGGGACATGGTCACTCTGCAGTCTCTTCTCCATTTCTCCATCTTATCAGGATTTTAGGCACAACATGTTCCTGACATTGTTTCCAAGCCTAAGGAGCCAGGATTCAAACCACAACAGACCATGGAAGCTGGTTCCCTTAACCACTAGGCTACAGGGCTGGGTCAACATATTGGGTCATCAGAAAAGTTAGGATGCATTTTTCTATGTAAAACTATGTCATTACTTTTCTGGTGACCCAGTAGTTTTTTGTTAGATCTTATTAAAGTTAGTTTAAATAAGGTATTAAAGAAACATACTAGGTTATAAAAAGATGAGAAGAATAATGTGAGGTTAAGCTAAAAATGAAGAAGGGAGAAATACGCTTCAGGAAAGCTGCAGTAAAGGTGAGGAGAGAGGTGAGATAAAAGTCAAGGATCCAGAGGCCTGCAGGTGGTGTGGTGATTAGGGTGCTAGATACTCCCACATGGCCAACCATGGTTTGAGTCCTGGACCCGGTGGCTTGCTTTCTTACTTTCCCTCTCTCTTGCTGTCTATCTTTGGTCAAATTAAAATAAATGAATGATTAAATAAAATTAAATATTTATTTTAAAAAGTCAAGGATCTAGAGTTGAGGTGGCATGGTGGTTAAGATTCTGGACTCCCACATGGCTGACTGTAGTTAAAGTACCAGATTTGTGGCTTGAAAATCACACATGCACACACACCCAAAAATCCCAAGATGAAGGAGAAAGGATTGTGCATGGCTATCCCTCCCAGGGAGTCATTTCACTTTTCCTGTCCATCTGTCTCTATCTCCAGTGAGTGCACACATCCTATGGTAAAAACCTAAAAAAATATTAAAAAATAAAAAAAGAAAGAAAATATCAACTCAAGGGGTAGGATGAAGATTCTTTGCTTATTTGCTTATTTGTTCTGTTTTTTATGGGCATGAAAAAATTCAAGCTGACAGAGTAGAACAAATTGCTGGAGAAAAAGTGAAAATTCTTGAATACAATATTTTAAAAAATCTAGAAAGAGGTGATAGGACACTATAGACTAGATGTCTATGACCTCTCAAAATGATTATGTTGAAATCTAACCTCTGATGTGATGGTATTTGGTGGTGGGGCTGTAAGAAGTAAATTAGGTCAGGAGAGCACAACCTTCATGTATGAGATTAGTGCCTTCCTTACTAAGGAGAATCAGGAAGTCTTCCTAGGCCCTCCCACAATGCAAAATTATAGCACAGAGAAAGCACCTGTGAACCAGGGAGCAGACCCTCACCAGACACTGTATCTATTGGCACCATGATCTTAGAATGTCCCTTCTCCAGATCTGTGAGAAATTAATTTCTATTATTTATAAGACACCAACACTAAGGTACTTTGTTATAGTGACCCATATGAACTAAGACAAGAACCAAGTGCACAAGCAGAGTGAAGTTTATTGCAAAAAAGGGGTATTTCTTTCATTGAAATAGAAAAAAGGGGGGTCATCAACATTTGGTTGGAGGTATGAAAAACTACCCAGAGTTTATAAGTTCTACTTCCTCTCTGAAGTAGAAATAAATCATTGCTGAGAATGAAAAACATCTATATGGGATAGGATATTGAGGAACTTAGGCAAATTTGGAATAACCACTGAATATTGATATAAATTTTCAAGACAAAAGGAAAGCTCTGAAAAAAGCCTGGTTAAAAAAAAAGAAGAATAAAAGCTTCATGGAGGTCTATTTAACAAAAATGATACCTATTTTAAGTGTACGATTTAAATGACTTTTTGTAAACTCAGAGTTCTACAACTGTCACCACAATTCAATTTTAAACATTCCATCACTCCCTAAAAGATCCCTCATCCTCATTTGTAGGTAATTCCATGCTAATCTCCACCCTCAAGCAGCCACTTATGTGCTTTCTGTCTCCATATATTTGCCTTTTTGGAATATTTAGTACAAATGGATTCATGTAATATATAGTCCTTTGCCCATTGTTTCTTCTACTTAGCAAAAAGCTTTTGGGGTTCATGTATGTTATAACATATTTCAGGAGTTTGTTCCTTCCGCTATGCCGTGTTTTATTTATCTGCTCACCAGGTGATTGACTATTGAATTGTTCACACATTTTTAGCTATTATAAATAATGATACTATAAACATTTATGTAGGAGTTTTATTGGGATATGTTTTGTCTTTACTTGATAAATACCTAGGATTGAATTTTTAGGTTGTATAATAAAGTTGTGTTTAATTGTTTCCCAAAGTGCTGTATCATCTTATTCCCACTAACAATGGCTGAGGATTCTAGTTTCTCCTTATCCTTACCAACACTTTTTGTCATCAGTATTTTTGAACCTATATAGCTTTTTTTTGGTGAAATATCTATTCATATCATTTGTGCATTTGTAATTGAGTTGTCTTCTAGCTATTCATTTGTAAATTTAAAAAATTTTCTGCATAAAATTCCTTTATCAGATATATTATCAAGTGTAACTTACCATTCTTAAGTGATATCTCAAAAAACACTGAAGTTTTTAACTTTATATCTAATTTGTTTTTTGTGGTAAGATTTTTAACAATAACCCAAGGTCACCTAGTTTAAACTTAAAACTGTAAATTTGTAGTAAGTCCAATCATATGTGTTCTCTATAGCCTTACTCAGTAGTCTGGTTGTAGGAGTAGGAAAAGTAGATGATTAGATTGATACAGAATTGAGAATTGACTAATTGAATGTATTAAAATATGCTATTTAGAGTTTGGGCAATTGGGCTTTAGCTGAAGAGAGATGGTGATGAAGCAGAAGATGCTATTAGACTGTGAGATAAAGGATTCTAAAAACATAAGAAGTCCAGAAGTATGTGTAATAAAAGAAAGGCAATGAAAGAGACTGATTAATGGGATTTTTTTAACCAAAATATAAAATAACTTAAAAAGTTTAACATTTTAGGACTGTCTCTGTAGTTCAAGGTTTAAATGCTATACGTAGGGAGCAAGTTCGAATCTTAGTCCCAAAGGCTTGAAAAATACACTGAGCTTAGTGCATGCATGCTCAAATCCTGCTAGTGGGGAAATGGAATAAAAAGGGTTGTAAGCATGGCATTGACCCATTAGAAAATGCTGTCTCGGGACCAGCAGTTAGTGTAATGGCTATGTAGCTAGACTCCCATGTAGTCAACTGTGGTTCAAGTCCCAGACCTGGTGACTTAAAACTCATGCTGGGCGCATGTGCGTGCGTGCCCAAGAACCTGAGAGGAGAATAGAGGAGAAGGGATTGCAGTGTGGCCATCCCCCCTCGGGGGTGATTTCTCACTTTCTGTATCTCTGTCTCTCTCTGTCTAGTGAGCGCATGTGCCCTATAGCAAAAACCTTTCCAAAAAAAAAAAAAAACAGAGAAAATGCTGTCTCTGGCAAGTACATGTGTCCTCTGACCATTTTTTGTTTTAATGAAAAAGAAAAAAACGTTTGACCTTTGAAAGGTAGAGATTTTTGGAGGGTTTGTACAAATTGACAGCTTAAATTGCTTAGTTGCTAAAGTAGCATTAATCTCAGAAGTTAAAATTTGGTTATATTGATGAATCATCCAAAGGACAACTAAGTCAATATGATTATAAAAAGAGTCTCAAGGGAGAGAAAGACAAAGCTCCAGATAGCAAGTTCCTCATTGAATAGACAAAGTGCCACAAGTCATAGTGGCAAAGATAACTTTTCCATGTTTGTTTTGGATTGTATACCATATTGTTATCTAAGTTATATTCCTAAATATAGAGATTGAGGATTTCAGTTATAAACTAATCAATTTAACTGTTCTTTTTTTTCCTGATTTTTACATGCTTAATCATGACTTTTAAATATATAAAAGAATAATACATCATAGGAATTATTATTTCTAGATAGTAATACTTGGCAGATTGGTTTGATTTGTGAAACTACAACCAGATTGATGAAATCATAGTTTATGAAGGGATATACAAGAGTTATTAAGGATGTCATGATTTTATATGCCTCTCAAGTTATTAGTCAATTTTACTCTTCATTTATTGAAGAAAAGCTGGGTCCAAGCACTGAATATCTGTATCTGTAATTGTAAGTAATAGGCAGATTACTGGATTGCCATTATGAAAAGGATCATGGAAAATTCTCACAAAATCATGCAGGGCATCAATTATAGGGAGGGAGGACTTTGCTTAATTTCCATGCATTTTCCAAACCAAAGAAGTGAAGATAACATCAAGTCAGTATCTGAGGGGTCCGATTCACAATGCTTGTCACTGTTCTGTGCACACTCTAATAATTGATCAAATTCTGTGTTGATTTGTTCCAGCATAATCATGGAATCAGTATATTCTCATATCTTAAGTATTTCTTTCATTAGCTATGGGTTTTCCATAGTAATGAAAAGTAAATGCAGAAAAGATTAATAGAGAATGGAAATAGAGTAAATATAATTACTTCATTTCTTTTCTTTTCTTTTTTGGAGAGGTTTTTGTTATAGGGCGCTTGTGCTCACCAGACAGACAGAGAGAGACAGAGAGACAGGAAGCGAGAAATCAGCACCCAGGGGGGATGGCCATGTCACAATCCCTTCTCCATTCTCCTCTCAGGATCTTGAGCATGCATGCACACGCACCCGGCGTGAATTTTAAGTACCAGGGTCCAGGACTCAAACCACAGCCGACTACATGGGAGTCCAGAGACATAACCATTACGCTAACTGTTGGTCCCTATAATTACTTCATTTCATAATCAGATGGCCTGCCTGTTTTTGCCCACACTTGTTTTACTTAAAGAAAGATCAATGCAAAACACAAAGGAAGTAGAAAAACTGTAGAAAAAAGAAAATTAAATGCCCTCTCAGCCTCACTCTGCCCACCATTTCGAGATTAGAAACAACTGCTACCTAACATAGTATAGTACTTAAATACATTATTTTATTTTATCTTTTCTATAGCCCTATAAGTGGGTCTTGTTACTGCCACTTTATAAATGAGACAAAGTTCTTAGATCAAGTAACTTACCTGTAGATACTTTGTTAATAAATTATAATGATTTGAATCTAGTTCTTATTTTTTTACTACTATTCATAAATTATTAAAGTTTTTTGTCATAGGACCAGCAGTTGGTGTAATGGCTATGTCGCTGGACTCCCATGTAGTCAACCATGGTTCAAGTCCTGAACCCAGTGACTTAAACTCACACTGGGCGCATGTGTGTGCATGCCCAAGATCCTGAGAGGAGAATGGAGGAGAAGGGATTGCGGCGTAGCCATCCCCCCTGGAGGGTGATTTCTAGCTTTCTGTCTCTCTGCCTCTCTCTGTCTGTCTGGTGGGTGCATGTGCCCTATAGCAAAAACCTCTCAAAAAAAAAAAATAAAAAATAAAAAGAGTTTTTGTCATGACTGGATGAAGTTTTTTGATTTCGTAAATTATTTAATTTCTTCTGTTGATCTAAATGTATCTGCAGAATATGAAAAGTTTTATTTTTTGGTTCAGATACAGAAAGTTTGGTAAACTAATTCAGTATGTAATCTTATTCTATTTCTGCTGTGGATAGTTTATAGACCTAAATACACAAATGTCATAACACTCTTTTCAAATCATAAGAGCTTCTAGAAGGCTAGTTAACTTGTTAATAGCAGTAAAGTCATTTAGCAGTGCTTTGTTCTTTTATGTACATACATCTGCCATTATCTTGAAATCTAATGTTTATTGAAATATGTATTTCTAACAGCCTCAGAGAAATAATGGAAAAATGGAAAGAGGAAAAAATAAGCAAATATTTTCCTTCTTTAGAAAAACACTAAAAGAGCACTTATATGAAGGAAAAGCAATTTGGGCCTTTAATATTATCGTACATGAGGTTTTTTCCTTTTCATGACAACAATGAAATAGATTATGTTAACTAATTTAGTTGTTTAATTTGATTTAAGAAGTTGCCTCTATATATGAAACACTTATTTATTTTTTCCTTTCAAGAACTAGGGCTGAATTCTTTTTTTAATAGACTAACTAATGGGGTGAGACATTCAACTCGGGATCATTAAATTGAAGGCTTCCGGCTGGCAGCTGATAAATTCTGCATCTTCTTCATTCTGGCTGCACAGATTGGGTGGCATGGACTTATGTATTAGAGTCATGTGTGCTTTATTTATATATTTTTTTAATGCTTGACTTAATTTTGTGGTGGAAACATTTAGAATCACTTGCAGTAAGCTGGGTTTTCTTTTTCTTTTTTTTTTTTTTTTTTTTTGGAGAGGTTTTTGCTAATTGGCACGTGCGCTCGCCAGACAGACAGAGAGAGAGAGACAGAAAGCGAGAAATCACCCCCCCGGGGGAATGGCCACACCGCAATCCCTTCTCCTCCATTCTCCTCTCGGGATCTTGGGCACGCACGCACACGTGCCTGGCGTGAGTTTTAAGCCACCGGGGCCGGGACGCGAACCGCGGTAGACTACGTGGGAGTCCAGTGACATAGCCATTACGTTAATGTTAACAGAGTTTCCATATTTTTTTTGGATAAGCTGTAAATGACAGTGTTTTCATTTCAAATGAGTGATTACTGACTTAAACAGTTATTTTATTATTTAAATGTATCTGTGACTATTTGAGGGAAATTTATAGAATTATGAAAAAGTGTACAGAAGAATACAAAAATAGCCTGTGGTCCTCTCATCCCCAAAACCACAAACATGTCATTTTAATATATTTCATTCTGGACTTGCCCATTCTGTCTATTTTCACACATAGGTTTATACGATATATACGGTATTCATGTTTTCTTCACTTTATTTACGTAATGAACATAGCCAAATAATATTAAAGATGATTTTATTAAGTTCATTTCTTTCATCCATAAGCAAGAGAGACAGAGACATGGTACCCCACAAGAGGGTCTTTTTTTTTTTTTACTTTTTTTTTTTGGAGAGGTTTTTGCTATAGGGAGCGTGTGCTTGCCAGACAGACAGAGAGAGACAGAGAGATAGAAAGCGAGAAATCACACCCCAGGGGGAATGGCCGTGCCACAATCCCTTCTCTTCCATTCTCCTCCCAGGATCTTGGGCACGCACGCAAACGTGCCCAGTGTGAGTTTAAGCCACCGGGTCCGGTACTCGAACCGCGGTCGACTACATGGGAGTCCAGCGACATAGCCATTACACTAACTGCGGGTCCCAAGAGGGTCTTTATACTACCTTCTGCCCTCAGCCTTAGTCAGCCCGGATCATGGGCTAATTTGCAACTGACATGTCTATGGAGGCAGGTCTCCAGAAGCAAACAGGAAACCTTCCTATATAGGTCAGCTCTCAGAGCGTTGCACTTACTTCTGGGCCACAGTTTGCTCCCTGCAATACTAGTTCAAAATATGACTTTTAATGGTTTCATTCTCTCCTATGAAATGGAATAAATTATACTTCTAAGGATCTGGTATAGTCTATCACTAAATTTAAGACATCCATCAAATTCCTTATTGGCAAACCCATTAGCAGAATCTTATCTGATCTGGTTGTGTACCTATGTATTATTTTTTCTAAAAAGGTAAAATTTTGAGCATACAAGAAGATGATGCTTAGGGCTAGCTGGTAATGTGGTGGGTAAGATGTGTGACTCCTACATGGCCAATGGTGTACTGAACCTAGTGACTTGAAAATCACACTGAGCACAAATGTATTTGAATCCAAAACCCCAGGAGAAGAATGGAGAAAAAGGAAATGGCTATTCCCACTTGGGGTGGGGGGTGGGGGTGATTTCTCACTTTCCTTCTCTGTCTCTCTCCTGCAAGGGCACATACCCTACAAAAAAGGGCTAGGGGTAACAGGTGCTTATTAGTTAAGGTGCTGGACTCCCACATGGCCAACTACAGTTTGAGTCCCAGACCCAGTGGCTTGCATTCTCAATTTCTTTCTCTCTCTCTCTCTGGCCACATTAAAAATGATAACAATAATAATAATAATAATAAATTAAGTAATTAGAAAAAAGTAGTGACATCAGTATTTTGTTTATTTTTAAATAGTTTCTAGCTTCGTTTTTTGTTTCAGACCAGCTCTGCTGGCTTGTGACTAGTAGATGTTAATCACAGTGAAAACTAAGAGAAATAGTGTTTAAACTCTGACTCACTACTAAATGTTTAGTATATGTTGGCATAGATGATTTTATATCAGAGAGTTTTAATTTATCATTTAGGTTTTTGCCATAGGGCACATGCATTCACCAGGGAGATATTGTAAGAGCCAGAGAGAAGGAAAATGAGAAATTATCCCCCAGGGGAATGGCCATGCCAGAATCCCTTCTCCTCCATTCTTCTCCTGGGACTTAGAGCACACATGCACACATGCCCAGCATGTGTTTCAAATTAATGGGTCAGAATTCGAACAGTGGTCAGCCATGTGGGAGTCCCACCCCTTAATCACTGTGTCACCTGATGTCCCCAGGAGCGCTTTTTTTTTTTAAGGTTTGCCAGAGTTCATGGGTACTCTCCAGAGAGAGAGAGACAGAAAGTGAGAAAGCAACTTATCCTCCCTGGGGAATGGTTATGTAGCAATCCCTTCTCCATTTCTGCCTTCCTTTTTGATCTGGGGCATGTACATACATATGCCTGGTACATTTCTCAAGCTGCTGCCAGGTCTGGGATTAGAACTGTGCAGTTAGTCATGTGAGATCTAGCCTCCTTAACCACTGTATATGGACTGGCTCTAGCAGAGATATTTTAATACTCAAATATTATATCAGTCCCACTGCCTCTGAAACTGCACAAATATACTAGGATAGATAGCTCATAAAATGTAGAAACCCATAAGGGCCAGAGTACAGAAGGAAACAATAGCAAGAACCTTATGAAAATGCAGGACAGAGGGAAAATGGTAATTGATTTAGCAAACCACAAAAAACTCTCAGAACACTGCTGAAGTCAAGAAGCAGTGCAGTTTATGCTCCAGAACTCCAGAGGCTTGGGAATTTTAGGATCAGTTAGCTTAGGATGCAGGAATGAAGTGAACAAAGGAGGAATTGCATCAAAACTTTTTAAGAAATGGTCCCCAAGGTCTCCAAGCTAACTCTCAATACCTGGGTAACCATCCTTTTCTGTTCTAGCAAAAAAACTGGAAATTATTCACTGGGAAGGTAAAGAAAGCACAATGAGGGCTGACCACAGGGTAATGAAGTTTGTGTAATAAATTGAGATAGATTCACAGCTTTTTTTTTTCCTACATGGAATCTGTAATCCTAGCAACTAGGTGTGAGTTCATCCAGTCAGGATTACCCTTTTCTTCCCCCCTTACCTGTCATGTTCTTAACAGATTACAAATCTTTAAGTCAGTGTAAGCAGTTTACATTTGGAGAAAATATAGTATTGTGAGATAGAATTTACCATAATTGGTTGTGCAAAAAGGATTTTGGGGTCTGGGTTCTTTAGTCTGGATTCTTTGCTTCTTACCCCCCACCCCCATCAAAGACACTGGCATTTGTGTAACTTTCTAAAGTAATATTTAAAGCTCTTAGCCTTGGTCCAGCCAGTAGTATGGTGGTTAAGGTGGCTGGATCCCACATGGTCATCTGTACAGTTCAAGTCCTGGACTCAGTGGCTTGCATAATATGCAGGGTCATGTGGATGCTTGCTCAAAATCCAGAAAAGGGAAAATGAAGAGGGTGCTTTCTCACTTTCTCTCTCTCATGAGCATCTGTGCTTTCTGGAAAATTTTTAAAAAATAAATTTTTAAATTCCTTTTTACATTTATAAAATAAATGAAATATGAGACTACTTCAAATATCGTGTGGAATGATGGAATTATGGTATGAGATTATTTTTGTGCAAACGATGTTTTTGAATTCATGCACGGTTTTTTCATAATATACATTTTCTATAACTTTTTGAAGACCCCTCTTCATATTAGTAATTATCAGTTATTACATGCTTCTTTAGATTGTTACAGAATATCATATTAAAACCAGCCTATGAAAAAAAGATATGCATTGTTCCCCAAATTAATAAGTGCATAGGTAGCTCTGAATTTGGACATGGTTGGACATAAGAGTATCTAGTTTCCGTTATCTCTTTCTTGGTTGTGGTATTTTCCAGGAATAGGTTTGATTTTCTGCTCATCACTATAATACCCTATTAGTCCTAATAATTCAAGGTGAAAGAGAAACAAACTTCTGCAAGATTCCAAAGTCACTTGGGTTGGACAGATAAGGTCATCTGTTCCTTTTTGAACCAATGAACAAGCCCAAAGAAGCATCTTAACTGTGTAAATCCTACTACCTCCTAATATGCTTAAGCTATGGAATTACTAATGTACTCTTTCTCTACTCTCTTTCTTCTTCTGTTCCAAATCTGGACATTCTGGCTTTTGGCCTGCAGGTTACCTTATCTCTTGCCTTACCCTACCTCTTAGTTTGTCCTGTCAAATTATTGAGTTATTTGTTGCTACTCCCCATCACCATAAAACCTGCTATTCTGTGTCTTTGCTTATGCCTGGAATTCCATACACAACTTGGAATATCAATTCTGTCTCCCTTTGTAACTCTAGCATCTCCTCTGTAGACTTCTACTATTTGGTATATATGTCATCATCCATTTGTATATGAGGCTTCATACCTTTTCCAAAATCTTGTAATGGGCTCAGTGTCCCTTCTTTGGTACAAGGTATATGTCAATCTTATATTTTACCATCTTATTTTGAAGACTGTGTAAATGTTTCTTCAAGAAGCTTATCCAAGGATAGGGTCTGTGTCCTCTTCATCCTTGTACTCCAAGAGTCAAATACAGCTCCTTTCACTGTTGTCCTAAAACCACATTTTATAATGTGCATCTTTGTATTGTATATAATGCTTTCTGTGTTGTATGAAAGTATTTATTCCATGTCTTATCTAACCTGATATTTTTAGCATCTAGCACAAGGCCAGATATACTTTTAGTACTCAGAAAAGCTTATTTAAAGTAGATAAATGAATGGGTGGGAAAATGCTTTTTTTGGTAGCAATCTTTTTTTTTTGTTTTTTGAAAATAGTTATAAAAAGAAGCATGTAAATTGTATGTTAACATTTGAAGGAAAATTTATTAAGTCTGAAATTCTTTCAAAACCGTACCATCCAAAATATTGCTATTTGCTTTTGTTTGGCTGAGAAATTCAAGGATTTCTAGCTGGTGGTCTTTTTAAATATATTTTGACTAAGGCACTCAAATAGAAATCTAAATAGCAAAGTGTAATACTGGAATATCCACTGGAAATTTTCTCTGTTTTAAGTATGTTTGGATTACTTATAAAATATCAACCTATATATTATATATATCATATATATATATATTATGTATACATATTATGTATTATATACATATATATATAATCTATATATACTATACAATACAATATGCAATATATATAATATACATATCTATATATACTATACAATACAATATACAATATATATAGCTATACAATCTATATATACCAAATAGATAATATATATGTTATACTAATATTTCTAAATAATTACAATTATATACAGACCTTTCCACATTTTTGTTTGCACATTTTTTGTTATTTGTTACTCCTTGATATTACGTTGGTGAAACTAGGAAAGTTTTTTAAAATCTCTATTGACATGGGCATTCCCTTTTGCCAGTAGGTGTAATATAAAGCTCTATAGTAGGTGGCATAGTGGTTAAGGTGCTGGACTTCTACGTGGTCCACCACAGTTTAAGTCCTATACCTTGTGTTTCAAACTCATGCGTGCCTAAAATCCAACAGAAAAATGAAGAAGGGATTGTTGCATGGACATTTCCCCTGGGGGATAATTTCTTACTTTCTGTTTCTCTAGCAAGAGTACACACCCTATAGCAAAAATCTCTCTAAAAAAAAAAATAAATAAAAAAATAAAGCTTTATTCTACAAATAAAATTCTGAAATCTCTGTGACAGTAACTAAACTTTCAATGATTAAATCATTAAGTTGGAACTGAACTCTACTTGTTCTTTCCTGGACCAAACGTTAGCAAACTTTTTCTGGAAGGGCCAGACATATAATATGAGTATTTCAGATCTTCATGAGATAAGGAGGAAGATCTAGATATCACGCATGGAGGAAGATCTAGATATCATGCATGTATTTAGATAATGAGAGAAAACAGGCTGCCATTTCTTTGAAATAATTTTAAAATTATTTTAAAAATCATTCTTAACAAGCAGGGTGTACAACTGGTATTTGGTCCATGGTCATAGTTTGCTCACTCCTCTTGTAATCCTTTCTTTGGCCCGATATTTATTCTCTGAATTGGTTTACTGTAGCTGCTGAAACAAAGCACTGCAAGTTGGGTGGTTAAAACAGTAAAAATGGGCACCAGCAATTAGCGTAATGGCTATGTCACTGGACTCCCATGTAGCTGACCAGACCCAGTGCGTTAAACTCATGTTGGTGCTTGTGCAAGCATGCCCAAGATCCCAAGGGGATAATGGAGGAGAATGGATTGCGGCGTGGCCATCCCCATTCGGGGGTGATATCTCGCTTTCTGTCTCTCTGTCTCTCTCTGTCTCTCTGGTGAATGCACGTGCCCTATAGCAAAAACCTCTCCAAAAAAAAAAAAAAATGTATTATCTCACAGTTCTGAAGGCTAGAAGGCAGGAATCCTATACTGATTGTCATGGTTCATTTAGAGAATCAGGAAGGAAGGATCCCCCCCTCCCCCCCCCCATCCTACAGACAGCTGTCTCCTTTTTGTCTTCACAAGGCTTTCCCCTGTGTGTGTCTCTGAAAATTTCTCCTCTTTGTAAAAGTTGTCACATTGGATTAGATTCTACTGGGACCAGCAGTTAGCATAATGGCTATGTCGCTGGACTCCCACGTAGTCGACCACGGTTCGCGTCCCAGACCCGGTGGCTTAAAACTCACACAGGGCGCGTGTGTGTGTGCATGCCCAAGATCTGGAGAGGAAATGGAGGAGAAGGGATTGCAAGCGTGGCCATCCCCCCTGGGGATGATTTCTCGCTTTCTGTCTCTCTCTCTCTGTCTGTCTGGCGAGCGCACGCGCCCTACGGCAAAAACCTCTCCAAAAAAAAAATAATAATAATATAAATAATAAATAAATAAATAAATAAAAGTTGTCATATTGGATTAGATTCTACCGTAGTGAGCTCATGTTAACTTGATTACCTCTGTAAAGACCTTATCAAAATAAAATCATTCTAGGGTAACAGGGGTTAGGCTCTCAACATGCAAATTTTGGAAGGCACACAGTTCAATCCATGACACACTCCTTCCGTGTACACTACGTCAGACTCTATTGCTATAAAGGGATAGGTAATGAGGAGTAAAGTTGGCTCTCAGTCTTTCTGCCCTTTTAAATTTAAACACATAGTTTCTCTCCAAACACCATAACATGATAATGGACAAATAGATTTGCACTGAGACAGTGGAAAGATGACCCTCTGGGATTTACAGCCTCCACCCTTAAAACACCCAGAAGATACAGTGGAACAGCGTCAAATCGTCTGACGATTAATCCATGTTAGCAACAGGATGGAAATACATAGAAAAATGAAACTATCAAAAAATAATAATTTGATGTTCCCAGCAAAAATGTTGATGGTTTTTAACACTCTTAACAATGTGATTCCCAAAATAGAGCAAGACAAGGCTCAGACAGAAATAACATCTTCCTGTGTCCAAGCAGTCCTCAGAGTTGACTTTAAAATAAAACTGCCATTTGAAATTTCCAGCTGTGAGCGAGCGTTGATGTTAGGTAGTACCATACCTTTTGTAGTTAGAACCATTGCATCATGCAGAGTTCGTACAGCATGGAATCTTACATCCAGTGCAAGGCTGGACTAGCACAAGAATACCAAAAAGCTCTTTTTCATTTTTAAATGAAAACATAGTGTGAGGTTTCTAGATCTAAAGACCTTAGTTTTGTAGCTTAGTAACCTGATAGTGTCTTTGGAAAAAGTAGTCCATACTCATCAATTTAGAAAGAAAGGCACCTTATGTCAAATTATGATGATATTGCCTGTCTCTGAAGTTTTATTAGCTTGCCATTAATCCATTAATTATTCTCATAACTAATGAGATTTTTATCAGCAAAAGGAGCAAGTATTTTTTTGGTATCTGTTATTTTATCCATCTTTCCAATTATTCTTTTAGAAACACTCCTCAGGGTCAAAGAGAATGACCATATTTAAGGCTCCTAATAGCACCTGGCTGGCTTGCTTTCCAGAAAGCAGGGTGGGGAGTGCTCAGTTTGTCACACCTGGGCCTTATGCTTTCATCACTTCAGTTCTCCAGAGATACCAGCACACTTGATGATCTTTAACTATTTTATAATCCCAAACCTATTTTAATAGGACTACTAGAAACAATACATCAGATAACATACAAAAATATATAATGCTGGGCACAGTTCTTCTTTTCCTTCTCTTCACAGAAGAAAGTAATAGTAGAAGTCAAAAATCATAAATTTTTAAGAACTCTCATTTAAAAAAACATAATAATAATTTGCTATAGGGTCATACACTTGTCAGAGAGAGATAAAGTGAGAAAATACCCGCCCCCATGGGTAATGATCATATCAAAATTCCTTCTCCATTTCTCCTTTTGGGATTTTGGATAAGCATGCACTCATACCTGGCGTGTTTCCCCAGCCAGTAGAAATGGGACTTGAAAAGCACAGTCACCCAAGTAGGGGATTCAGTCACCTTAAACATCACACCACCCACTGACCCCGAACTCTCGCTTCTTTACAAATCAGAAAGCAAGCATGAAACTTTTTTTAAAGAAAGGCTAGAGACCCCAGTGCACCCAGAAAAGAATCATCTCCAAAGAGAACACTGAAAGTTTTGTAATTAGGCCTTTTCATTAGATGAAGCTTCCATCGATTCCATGGATAAATAATGGCTACTCTCTTAGAAAATGGGAAGGTGATATATTTGTTTAACTATATGGCAGATACTCTGCAAAGTACTGAATTGAAGATATTATACTCTGTATTTTGTCAATGAGACTATGGAAGCATGAAGAGTTAATATATTTGCCATACTAAATTTGTTTTGTTTCTATTTTAATAGTTTTAATAGTTTTGAACCTGCCTACCACTCCAATTCTATTAATAGAATGTCAAATTGTATTGACATGAATATTCTTGAAACTGACATTTCATAGTAGAATAGTTTGGGGAAAGGGTACAATTACAATTTTTCTAGCTTAAAAGAATCTCTCATGTAGTAGGTACTCATATGGTATGGACTGAGGTGTAAAATGTAGAAGTACAAAAACCCAGTTCAAAGTGAAAACAAGAATCTCACATCCCTTTAGCAAAGGAACTGTGAAGAACAAGCATCCTTCTCTGTTTTTTCTAAAGTATAATAGGAACTCTTTTGTAAGGTTGTCTGTGTGATATACAGAGTGAGTCTTAAATTAACTTTTCAACATTGCCTATCTTGAAACATGCTTTTAAAATAAATTTTCACCTGCACAAATGTTCTCTTTGAATTAAAGACTTAATCATCCCACTTTGAAGAGAGACTTTTCTTACCATTTTGATTGCATTGTTACTGTAATGACAGTAACTCATTAACACAGTGGGTGTCAGTATTGATTACGACTTTTAGATTTTACCTTTTCCCATTATAGTTCATTTCTATATAAAATAAATCATAACTCTTGATTGACTGCTTGTTTGGAGTTTTTCTAAGATATTGCATCAATTACTTGTGGTAAGATAATAGTATTCAAATTGATCCTACTGGTCATGAGAGACTCTGATCTCCTTTGTCCTACCATGACTCTGCTTTGGAGAGTACAATAATATATATAGTCTTCAATGCAGACTTAATCATAAAAGTCAAGTGCATAATATAGTTATAATCAGTACCATCTAATGATCTCAAACTTATTTGTCTTATGGCTTTATTTAACTGAGCACATATATCTGAAAATAACAAATTGGCTAATTCAGAATCCTGTCAACCACAGGCAATTTGGTCATTGTAAATGAAGTCTGGTATGTTTTAAAGATTATGTCATTGTGCCAAGCTAGCAGGTAGGAAGAACACCGATAATAAAATAGAAAATAAAGAAGTCAGAATTCAACATTTTCTTTGCAAGGAGAAAAATATATCAGGCTATGTGAGTGTTTGTTTAATATGAAATACAAAATATTTGGTTATTTATATAGAATTAAACACATCAGGATATGTATGAGTCTTTGTTCAACATAATACAAAATATTCAGCTATTTATATTGTTATAATAGCTCTAATGTATTATGAACTGTATAGCATTATAGTATGTAAGGAGAGAGTGAGTTAGATTTTTCAGACTTACAGGAATGCTTTTTTTTTTTTTTTTTTAATTTGCTATAGGGCACCTGTGCTTGCCAGAGAGAGAGAGAAAGTAAGAAAGCAGCCTGCACTATGGGGCATGCACACCACAATCTCTCCTCTCTTTCTCCTTCTGGATTTTGTGCATACCCACATTCGCACCAGGTGTGTTTTCTAAGCTGCCAGATCTGGGACTCCCACCTACCTCACAAGTGGCCACGTGGGATCTGGCCACTTTAACCACCATGCCACTGGCTGGTCCCAGAATGCTTTCTTCTTGAGAGATTTTCTATTGGTTACAGTCAGCAGGCACCCATGCCTTTATGATTCTCTGAGTATCAGTACAATTAATGAGCCTAAAGTTAAGCTCTGCCAGGCTACTGGTGGGCCTTTTATAGATGCAGCTCTTGGTACTCAGCATAGCCTGAGGGCCCCGGGGTGGGGACTGCAACCCCTTTTTGTACTCAAATGGCAGGAGATGAGTAGGGGAAGTGCTGTCTACCACTAACCTGCCTTTTAGCCTAAATCAGCTGTCCATCTTTCTGGTAATCTCCTGCGCAGGGGCATCATTTACTCTCCGTTGTCTCTCCTGCTGCTTTCTTTCTCATGCTCTGGCCTATTTCCATTTACCCATATGGGAATTTGACAGGGGCAGATCTGGAAGTAGGTGAGAGGCCTGTCTGATGTGCTCTGCTATCCTATGTAGAAATGATATGTCTCCCTTTTCTAAGAGAAGAGACTAACTTCCAGTTCTTTTGGAAAAATGAATGCAAATTGTAACTGACTTGCTGTCTAGGTGAGAGTAAACAAAAACCTGCATTATTAATTAAGAAATAATAATGTCAGTGGTTTACAATAATAAGTATTCATTTCTCATTTTTAATACATAGCACAGCTGTGACTTTGCTATTCTGGCTTAACTTTGTTTTCTCATTCCTAGACCCAGATGGAAGGGACAGCCTCTATTTGGGAAACCTATTCTTGAGTAGGGAAAGAACCAAAAATATGGCAGAAACTTGCATTGACTCTTAAAGGTCATGGAATATGTGTCTTTCTGTTCACATTCCTTTGCCAAAGCATTATCACGAGCCTCAGGCTAAAGTAAATGGAAGAGACAAAAAGGGAAGGTGGATAGAATATTTGTGAATATAATACAATTTACTAGAGTGGCAATTCACACTAGTCTGTCTTCCTAAAGAGATTGTAAACATGATGGGCAGAAATAGAACTACAGTAGAAAGAATGAATTTGGAGAAGAAGAAGATGAATTCAGTAAGAAACATATTGTGTGTGGGTTGAACATCTAGGAGGAGATGTCAGGCAGGCAATTTGAAATGGAAAACTGGCACTTGGGAAAAAGGTCAGGGCTGAGGATTTTGAATAGTGCCAAGAACAGATCACTTGGGAACACAACATTTTGGCAAAGAAGGATAAAGGAATATAACTATAGGAAACAAAGAGGCAGGTTCACAAACTCCAAGTTTGAATAAAATATCTCCTGAAAAAAAAGTAGATAGTTCATCCACTCTTAAGTCATCTACACTCATTCAACAATTATTTCTGAGTTCTGTGAATTTATCAGACATACAATATGACATATGAATGAAAAGTGTAAGCTTAGGAATCTAAGAAGTGGGTTTACCTTCCTGTTCATCCATTTTGTAACTCTTGGGCAAGATCAGACAAGGTACTTCGTTTTCCCTAACCTCTTTCCTGATCTGCAAAATAGTAACAATAGTATTTGCCCCTATATAATTGTTGAAGGACTTAAATGAGATATGTCTGTAAGGTATATAACCAGTTTCTGGCTCATTTTAAATATTGAATTGTATTAGTAGTATTGCTAACAGAATCACATGAAAGAAAATATTAACGGGATTTCTTTACCTTTGCTTTAAGAGTTATATTTTCTTGAAGCATATGTTCTTTTTTACTAGAGTTAAAACTTCTATTGGCAACTTAACAAGAAATATCTGAGATATGTATTATTGGTCTAGTATGTGAAAAATACAAATAAGATTAAATTCAGTTACAAAGTGTATATAGCATTTCAGGTAATAACATTTATTTCTAGGGTCACTTTAACCAAATGCTCAGTTCTTGTTCCTTTAGGAGTTTGGCTGTGTAGCAATACGTACTGTTACCAATACTCTTATCACAGTAAAATTAGGAAAGGTTTATTTGGATCCTATTGATACTGTTTACCTACAAACTCTTAAATTCTATTCTTAATAAGTCATATGGTAATTTACATTTTTTAAAAGGGATTAATCACTGCTGAGAATCCATCCCATTTAGCTGCAAATAATAAGTGAAGATAAAACTGGTAAATTGGCTGGAATTGAGAGCTTGAAAGGCATCTCTCCAACTGCCAGCATTTCTGCAGCCTATTTGTGGCCCAAGTTCACTTCCCATCCTATCCTTTTGTCTGTTAATCACTTCTTTCTCTTGAGATTAGATCTTCATATGCGTGTTGGATTTCCACTGGTTTCACTGGCCATCTTTCCTACTAGTAAAAACAAATAAATAGTCTTTGGTGAACGAAATTCATTTTAGGACACCAACGCTTTTTTCCTATTTTTGAATTAACTGCCTAGGAAGCCTTAAAAGTCATCAATGAAACAAAACATATTCTAAAGCCTGTGTCCCATATTGCTCTTTTATGTTATCTTGTGGTTTTCCTGTCAAATGGCTTTGGTCTTTATGGTCTTTAAGCATTACTAGCCATTTGTTAGGCTGCTGGGTTGATTAAAACCCAGACCCCCATGTGAGGCCTACAGATGTTAACGCATTAGACAAAATTAGCTCCAGATCTGGCAGTGATTTTCTAAAAATGGCTCTGTTGATCGCACTGAAATCGAGGATTTCTTTGCTAAGCTGCCAAGATACGTAAATCTTCTATGAGAATTGATTTTGTAACACATCTTGACATGTATGACCTCATTCTAGAAAATCAAAATTCCAACTGAAAATCAACAGCCTCAGGGAGGATTTAAGAATATGTTGGTATCCACATGTATTTCTGTGCTGTATTGCACAGAAAGTTTGGAAGTTGTTGGACATACTCAGAAGGAACATTGCAATGGGTGTTTAGGAGGTGGTGTTATAACTCAGGATTTAATGCTCCTTGTTAGGTTGCTTCACTTTGTTTTTTTAATTTTATGACAGCAATGTGTGTGTGCATGCCCCAAATCCTGAGAAGAGAGTGGAGAAGGGAGTAGAGTGTGGCCATTCTCCCTGGGAGGTGATTTCTCATTCTCTCTCTCTTTCTCTCTCTCTCACTTTCTGTGAGTCGCTTTCTGGTGAGCATATGTTTCCTATGGCAAAAACAAAACAAAATAAGTAGAGGAAAGAAACAAAACAAAACCTCTCTCTCTTCTTCCCTCTCTCCCTTCTTCCCTCCCTCTCTCTGGCATTCTAAAGATTTCCTTATTTTTAAGAGGATATAAATTTCATTTTAGTTATTTTTATTGGGTTAGATGCATTTTTTAGGTTTACCATGATACATGAGTTTTGAAATTTTTATCCATTTGAACACACCAGTCAGTCATAGGGTCAAGAGTGGAAATTAGAACTCAAGTTATGATGGCATGGTTGATCCTTCACAGGGAGTTAAGTTTCCTTCTTCTTCCTCATCACATGTAGGTTGATACCTGTAATTGCCAGTGTACATCTATCCTATTTGGCAACACTTTCTTAGGCATTACATCTAACTCACAAAAAATAATTTCACATTGTAAATGCTTTAATGCAGCCATCTGATCTCATTTTCCCCTTGATTCCCTCCTTCCGGCCCCTCATTACCCACCCTCTTCCCACACTGTGTTTTGTATCAACATTTGTTCATGCTTTTATACCTTCCAGTCTTTCAGCTTCTTTTATAGAATGCAGGCATTTGGTATATATTAAGAGGATACATACAATATCTCTCTTTTGTAGTCTGACATGCTTCACTCAGCATTCAATCTTCCATACTCATCCGTTATCTATCAAATGCCAGAGTCTCTTTATTTTTTAGGGCTGAGTAGTATTTCATAGTGTATATGTGCCATACTTTTTCAGTACATTCATCTGTTCGTGAACATTTGGATTGGTTCCATGTCTCAGCAATTGTGAATAATGCTGCAATAAACATGGATGTGCAAGTGTTTTTCTGACTTGGTGTATTCCTGTCTTCAGGTAGATACCCAAGAGTTGAATTGCTGAGTCATATGGTAGTTTTATTGGTAGGTCTTTGAGGAACTTCCATCTTGTCCTCCACAATGGTTGTACTAATTTACAATCCCCTTTATGGCATAAGAGAAATCCCTTTTCACCATAGCCTCACCAGCAATTATTCTTTATTTTTAAAATCTTAGCCATTCTGAATGAGGGTAGCTGATACCTCATTTTGGTTTTGATTTTCATCTCCCTTATAATAAGGGATGTTGAGCATCTTTTATGTGCTTTTTGACTGTTCATAAGTCTTCCTTGAAGAGTTGTCTGTTCAGCTCATTTGCCCATCTTTTAATTGGATTGATTATATTTTTCATGGGTAAGCTGCTTGAGTTTCCAGAGTATTGTAGGTTTATGGCTTGTGTCTTCAATATGCTCTGCATCAAGTGACGGCTACTATACATTGTATGCAGTTCCCACCCATCGCATAATTGAATTAAATTCCAAGTGTTCATATAACCATGGTTCTTTGACCCCAGCACTATACCTAAATATAGGTGGTATAATACTAAACAATGGAAAATTTGAAGGTGTTAAATTTATCTAAGATTCTAATGTAAGCTTGCCTGAATTTAAAGGCCCTGCTACCAAAATTAATAACATAATCTGAAGATGTCCGGTAGATCTCATGCAGGAATGTTGCCTTAAATGATTCTATAGTATTATGTTAATATAACATATGTGATGAGCTTTCAGGAATATTTTCCCAATAACCATAGTATCATTGACATTAAATAGTGCTTTGTTGTTGGTATATTGTAAAGTTTATTACATAGTAAACCTGGGTACTTCTTTTGTAGATACTGCTTAAAATTGCCACCATCTATATTTTCAAAGTTTCTTTAGAACAAAAATGCTATGGTTGACACATCATACAGCTGTGTTTATGACCTATCTTTAAAGTGATACAAAAGCTACTATAACAGCTTCTTTCATATTTCTTAAAATGATTGACTTCAGAGTTAAAAGCCAAAGAGATGTGAAAATTTTATAATAGTCTTTTCATGGATTCTATTCTTTCACTTCTAAACTCTAACAATAAAAGTGCAAGATGAATGGTATTTTACAAAGTGTTAGAACTATTTCTGTGATCTGTGTGTGTTGAGAGAGAATATGTCCATGTCCACACTCATACTGATTTTAGCTTTTTACTCAACTATTATATTGAAAAATGACACAATGTAATTATGAAGTGTGTCGTTTGCATTTTAAAATGTCTTTTTAAGATTCCACAGATGATTAGCATAGCTGATTAATGGAGACTTTAAGATATGCACTTGAAGGATTCATGATTATAGAAATAATATCTACTGATTTTTATTGATATTTTGAAATTAAAATCCTTAGTTAAATATAATTATTTTAATAACTTTAGTGTGTAAACTTAAAGTTGGTTTGTGGTTGTTGAAAATGGATTATTGGCCCTGTCTTTCCAAAATACACATCTCTGATTACTGTTGACAATTTTTAATTGTAGAAAATTAGTAGTTTAGGAATCGATCTTGTGATAAATTCCCGTTACTCAGCATGTTCAATTGACCAAAACATAATTCAAAACAAATGTGAACTTAAAATAATGCATTAATTAGGATCTAACTAATAACTCCTCTGGTAATGAGCTACATTTTCTGTACAGTTTCTCATTTTCTCCCTTTTTTAAAAAAGGTTATTTAAAAACCTAGATGGAACATACAGAATAATTACCATACTCTTCTATCTCAAAATAGTACTAACTCCAAATTAAACTCCATTCATTATTCATTCAGCAAACATCCATACCTATTGTATATACTGAGGATACAGCAGTGGGCAAGGTAAAACAAGACCCAGATTTCATACAGCTTCTATTTTTATAGAATTTCTTAAATTCTTAGAAATTTTATATCCAAATTAAGAGCTGTCTTAAGTAACATAGAAAATAGGTATCCAAGAATTGGTGGTGGTGTGGTGGTTATGGCACTGGGCTTTTCCAATGACTGACTGTGGTTTGAGTCCCAGACCTGGCCGCTTGCTCTCTCCCTATCCCTCTCTCTCTGTCTCTCTCTGGTCAAACTGAATAATAATAGCAATAACTAAATAAAATTAAATATATCATTAAAAATAAAGAAATAGGTATCCATGCAAATTAGAAGGAGGGTGAAGGAACAGAGAGAGGTCGGCCTGTATAAAATGGTGATTTTATATTGACAGGTGAAAATTATGTATAAAATAATAAATCTTTAAATATTTTAAAAATTAGTATGGTAATATTTTTCTAACACCATAAAGGAACTCAATTTACCTTTTACTGTAGTCATTATTTTCTGAACGGTTTCATGCATATTCACTTAGGTCTTCAGCTAAATTTTAATGCTATTTCAGGTCAAGAGATGTAGACTTTTTGCTTCTCCCTGTTAACAAATCACAGAACAATATGTTTATCTTACTTTCAAATACTAAGTATTAAGTGCTTGGTTGGCAAATTTCCTGGGGAAACTTGCCAAACCAAGTCTAACCTAGTAATTTTCTTCTGGTCAAGTCTTGCATGGCCCAGTTTTGTTCTGTTTATCTCCTTAGGCCCAGAAAGTTTGTAGCAAGTCCCCAGAGTTTGTATAAGTAATGAAAGAAGAATGAATTAATAATACACAATAAATATGAATCATTAAATAACATTATCAAGTTTCTGAGGTTTAATTTGTGACTGCCTTCTATGGGAAAAGCAAATTCAGATATAAGTTTTATATAATGCATGTGTACTTTTGATATTTGATTTAAAATAGGCTAAAATACAGAATTTCAGTTATAGATATTTACCCAGCTGTATTTGTATATTTTCTAGATGCTTCTTGAAAATGAAAGCCAGTTTTTACATTTTCAAAATCAGTTATTATGACCTAGCATATAGAAGGTCTTCAATGAATCAATTTTGAAGTAAAAGAATAGGAGGGACATTTTAAACTTTGGTTAGTAAATCCAAAATACCACTTAATTTCATGGATATGAAGTTCTGATAGAAGTAACACAGCAAATCCAAATATTATTTCTGGGAATAAAACACATCACTGTGATGTGAAGATTTGCCAGAGCAATGAAAAGGCTACAGGATCTACAGGCTGTAAAATACTCTTTGCTTCAAAGGAATGCTGAGATTTAGAAAAACATAGATAACTGAAACAGAGAAGAAATAGAAAATAAAACCCTTAGAAAAACAGGGGGCCGGCAGGCAGCGTGGTGGTTAAGGACGCTAGTGGTTCAAATCTTGGACCTGGCAGCTTGCTTTCTCACTTTCTCTCTATCTCTCTCTCTCTCGGTGTCTCCTCTCATTCTTGCTCTGTCCCTCTCTGATCAAATTAAAAGTAAATAAATAAAGTTAAATGAAATAATTCTTTAAAAAAATAACAGAAGCAAAATATACAAGATGCTTCTTTTCCCAGTACACATTGTTTCTTATTCAAATAATCTTTTATTATTATTATTATTTTAAATCAATGTACATCTTTACAGCCTATAAAATGTATTTCCCCCCTTGAATACAATGCCTATTAGTCTAGTCCAATGTATTATGATACACATTGTTTTCAGCCGACAATTTACCATCTTTGTGTCTGTTAAATGTTCTGCTCCATTTTCCCCCTTGTTTCTCTCCCCTCCCCCATTGTCTCCCCTTCTCCTGCACTGTCTTTAATTTGCTCTTATTATTTTTTAATTTCAAGAAATGCAGTTTTAGCTTTAATGAATCAAAATCAAGCAAAGTTAAGAAAAATTTGCTGAAGACTAAAAGCCAGGAAACAAGTTAGAATCTATCCAAACAGTAAGTAAATACTAAAAACTCAAAACCGAATATGGACAGAACTAAAATCTAGCAACAATTGCTCTGTAGTTTTATTCTGAAACAATATTTTCTCTTTTCATTCCTCCTTTTACCAAAGAGAAGCACAAACAAACTTATTTGCAAAAAAATAAGCTTAGTCTCATTTTGGTCTGTTATGTGCACAAAGCCCAATAAGAATACTAATTGAGTTAGTTGGCTTTACTGGAACCTTTTAGAAGAAACTTCAGATTAGACTATTTTTTTTTTTTTTTTTTTTTTTTTTGTGAGAGGTTTTTGCTATAGGGAGTGTGTGCTCGCCAGACAGAGAGAGACAGAGAGACAAAAAGCGAGAAATCACCCCCCAGGGGGGATGGCCACGTTGCAATCCCTCCTCTATTCTCCTCTCGGGATATTGGGCATGCACACACAGGAACCTGGTGTGAGTTTTAAGACACTGGGTCCAGGACGCAAACCACGGTCGACTACATGGGAGTCCGGTGACATAGCTATTACGCTAACTGCTGATCCCAGATTAGAATCTTTAAAAACCCTCCCAAGGCTACAGAGCCAAGTCAGGAAATCATCGCCTGACTGTGCCTTTAAGTACCTGTACTGGGAAGTTTTGGGCCTGTCAGGAAGTGACATTCTTTACTCACCTGTCAGGCAGAACTGTTTATGGTACCAGGCAATCTTCTGTTGACTTTCTTGAGATTAACCTTAGTTCCTTAGCTTTCTGGTCATATTTTCAGATATGACATTCAAGCCAAAGCCCTGTGAATAATCAGTGTTTCCAATTTCTGATGTATGGCAACAGGTATTACTGACCTTATGCAAGTAATCATAACTGCCACAACATAAGAATAATCATAAGACTTTGCAATTCTGGAGGGATAAGAAAAGGAGAAAAGTTTATGTTATAATTTAGTTTTTAAAAAAAAAATATGAACAACTGCTTTGGAGCTATCAATGCTTGAAAGAAAACAAAAATCCTTAAATTTAGAAAACAAAGCGTAGAAGATAAATCAGTAATGTTTTAGTCAAAAGTCATGAAATTCTATTTCACTAGTTCATTCTCATGTAATTAATCTCTCTTTTGTTGGGTCTGCAGTGTTACTGTGGTCCAGTCTGTCTGTTTAAATCCTGGAAATTCATAAATATCATCTCAAAGTTATCAAAAACCTATATTCAAGAATACTGATCAGAGTCTTTTTATTAATTTCCTTAAAGGATGTAATTTTGGATTGTAGCCTATTATAAAATGTTTTAGAAAGAGCATCAGAATAAAGCAATTAACTATGGACAACTAAACTTAAAATGACCATGGTTTGATATCTGATTTTATCACAACCCAAAACTGACAGATTCGCTCATTTCTGTGACAAACTACATTAGAACTATTTCACATTATTAGTATGACTAGTTACATACTAATACCTAACAGGTATTTAAGAATCCCATACAATTTTGGAACACTCATTGACACAAATTCCTATATACAGAGAGCTAAACACCATTTCATATTTGACAATATTTTCCATATAATTTCAATATGTCCGAAAGTCTAATATGTCTTTTTTTTTAATTGTGGCACTTTTCCTTTTTAATAGAAGTACATGAGAAGTAAATATATTTTTAAAAGAAAAGCAATGATTTAATGTGAGACTCAATTTTTCTAAAAGTGATTCCAAAGTATTTCTTTTCTACAATTCAAAATCATCTTTAATTTTACATGTAGAGGACATAGTGATTCCAAAGGACTGTTGTTTATAGAGGCAAGGCTTAACAATAATAATTACCTTATTTTTATTCCTATTTTGTTTTCTAAGTAGAATTTCTTTTTAAAGCATTGCTTCTTAAATTTAACTTATTCTTAATTTTCTTATTTGCTATTGGGCACGTGGGCTTACCAGAGAGAGAGACAGAGAGAAAGTGAGAAAGCAAGCTGCCAGTCCCAGGGACTCAAATCATTGTCAGCCATGTGGGATTCTAATGCCTTAACCACCACACCACCTGCTGGCCCCTCTAAGTAGAATTTCTAAAGTACCTATTTTGAATATAGTCTGAGAATTAGACATTCATGTTATGTGTCTCTTCATTGAATAGTTTATGTAAAACAATGGTAGAAAATAATGATTTGTGATGTCTTAAGCCATTTGGGAAATTCTTTCTAGCAGACAGTTGTGAAATTTGTCCTTTATACCAAAGCTATCAAGAAAGCATTTATTTCAAATGATTGATGTTTAACATTGTTCCAGGTTGTCAAGTAATGGGCTATTTATGTTTAATTTAAAAGATTCAATGGATGTAATAGAATAACATTTTAATGAGAAGAAAATTTCCAAAAATAAAAGTGTGTAGTTTATAAAATATAATTATTGTGATGCTTTCAAGTTGCATACTTCAAGTTTTACCATATTAACAGTTACATTATCATGAGCATCCTAAATCATCTAACCTTTTGTAGTAGTAATTATAATACTTTGAAATATGCATTTACAAATGTGTATTATTTTAGTTATTCTTTAAAAATCACTCACTGAGGAAAAAGTAAAGGTGTTTCTAACTACTAGGTTATAAATCTAAAGCAAAAAACATCTAACATAGTGCCTTGTACATTAAACATATTTAAAAACATTGGGTTGTTGAAAAGGTCATGTCATATTTTTTCTGTTTTTCTATGCAAAAATGTGTCATGATTTTTCATGACAACCCAATATTTCTGAACTTTATAGCATGTTTACATGGTCAGTACACTGCCACATCATAGTATATGATGCCTCAATATTTAAATGTTACGCAATTTACATAAGGAACTGTAAGAAGGTATTCTAATTGTTGGAAATGACTTTTATAAACTTCCTGAGGAAGAGAGAGAGAGAGAAAGAGAGAATATAGATGAATATGACTATAAACACAATGTGGTTCCTGTGTTTCGTTCCACCATTTTACTTAAAGAGCCCATGCCCCAAAGTGAATACAGAAAATTATATATGTGGTTTTCTTAGTCTTTGTTTCCACTTGCTTTTTGTTGTGTGAAATAAGCAATGATTCTACTCTTTAAGGTATATTTCTTTCATATATCTTAGCTCTTCAATATAAACAAATTACTTCATTTATGGCCAAGCTGAAGAAATTGCAATATATTCTAATGAGACTAAATTACATTACTAGGAAGTAAGTATTGATAAAGAAAGAAAGATCAATGGAAACACTGACTTATGAATACCAAAATTTACACTTTTATACTCACTTGAATTTTCACTGGACTCTTAAATGTTTATATTTGAAATGGAAAAAGTTACTAAATTGCTGAATATTTTTTCAAATATTTTCAAGAAGACAAAGCATGTTTAAAAGGTTTATAATTTAAAGAGCATGAAAGGAAAGGTTTGTAATTTTATTTTGCTTTTTTTGAACAGGTTTTTGCTATAGGGCACGTGCGCTCGCCAGACAGACAGAGAGAGACATAGAGACAGAAAGCAAGAAATCACCCCCTAGGGGGAATGGCCACGCTGCAATCCCTTCTCCTCCATTCTCCTCTCGGGATCTTGGACACACACGCACACACACCCGGCGTGAGTTTTAAGCCACTGGGTCCGGGACGCGAACCGCGGTCGACTACGTGGGAGTCCAGCGACATAGCCATTACGCTAACTGCTGGTCCAGGTTTGTAATTTTTTAGCTCTCCCAACATAAAACCCCCAATCTCATATATATTTATTGCTATTTTCACCCTATATATGTACATGTTTGTAAACATTATTATTCATTTAATGAGGAATATGTCCATAAGTAGATCAAATCCTAATGACGAACTGATAAATGAAAGTACCAAATTCAGTTTGGTGACAGAAATGATATAATAAAGATTAAATATTTTCACTCTATACTCCGAGAACACAGAAGGAAGGTCATTGTAGACTCTTGGGTGTTTGAAGAGTTTTGAAAGGGGAGATGATTTAGCTGAAGCCATGTAAAAGCTTCGTGTGGGAAGAATGTATATGTAGAGAAATGTCAAGAGGAATGTATGAATTCGTGAAACTGAGCACACTTGAGGAAGTACAGAGTAGTTCAGTGTGACTACATGTAGGCAAGTGGTAGGAAACCTCACTAAAACTCAGGCAAAGATCATACTTTGAAGAGGCACTGTACCATGAAAAGGGCTTTAGAATTCATTCTGGATTTTTGAAAGCTACATTGGAAACCCGGACCAGAGGTACAGATATCAATTGGGAGATTATAGCACTAGTCTATCAGGAAATGGTAAGTTTATTTTTTTTTTTGTTTTTTGTTTTCTTAAGGTTTTTGTCATAGGGCACCCTCACCAGAGAAAGACAGAGAGAGACAGTGAAAGGGAAAGTGAGAAATCACTACCCAGGGCGATGGCCGTGCTGCAATCCCTTCTTCCAGTCTCTTCCTGGGATTTTGGGTATATGTGCGTGCACACACACACACACACACACACACACACACAGCACCCAGTGTGATTTTCAAGCCGCTGGGTCCAGGACTCAGTCCACGGTTGGTCATGTGAGAGTAGAGCACCTTAACCACTGCGCCACCTCCTGAGCCCAATGGTGAGATTATTAGCTAAGATCATGACAATAGGGACATAGAAATGCAGGTGGAGGGGTTACAGATCTGACTGAACTTGGTGACCAGTTAGATATAGATTAAGGTCATGTGTGTTGAAGAAATCTAATTTCTGTCTTGGGCAGGTGCTGCTATGATAGTACTGGGGATGGACATGTATTTCTGTGTAGGTTGTATACCACCCATACATGCATATCTAAGTGGGTATGTAGCTGAAATTCAGAGGACACTGCTTACTTTGCAAAGCAATAGTCGATGGAAAAATAAACAAAGATTCCTGCTACACCAGCTAGTGGCAAACTTGATAATAACCTGTATGGCATGTAGGTGGTGAGGTAGGGTTGATATAAGCCCTACTGATGAAATTTATTTTCTGATCCTAACTTTTTGACTCATACTTTCCTGGAAAAAGAAAATTCAATCTCTCATATACCTGAACCTAAGACAAGGTGGTATTACGTTCACTATTTGGTAAAGAGAAGGATATAATTCCTAGGATCAGTTGCATGGCTCAGCACCTCATGGGACATGCCCCAACCAGTTATCTGACTTCCACTATGTTATAGGATAAAACCTGGTTCTTATCTCTGGAGAGGATTGGGTAATAGCATCATAACCTGTGTCACAAACTGCCTGAAAAGGAGCTCTTTTCTCAAAGTCTAGCCATCCTTCTTTCTGTCAGCCCTTTCTGTTTGCCCTCACCCAATCTGGAGAAATTGATTTCTGCTTTAGTGATATAAAAGCTCTCTGTGTGAGAGAAAGGGCTGCCCGATTTGTCAAAGTCTTCCTTTGTTCCTGGGTATCACATCTCTTCTGTTTAGGTTCCAGTCTTCTCAGCTCTTGCAAATCCCCCAACTCCTGACTGTGCTAGGACTCAGTGACCCCTCCCTTTCTTCCTTCTGTTCCACTCTGACCCTTATTTTCTGTGTATGCTTTGACTACCATTCGCCTGCCTGAGGTGAGAGATGGTCCATATTAGCCACGACAATCTACAGTCTGAAATCCTCTCTAGCAGGAAGCAGAGATCAAATAGAAGTTACTAAACAGGGCTCAGAGGAAAGAGATCAGGGTGTGGGAAGTAAGGCAATGTCCTGTGAGCAGCTGGCAATGCTTTAGTCCTGGAGATGGGTTAGGCAAAGCAGCAGATGAGACTGCTTGTTAAATCTCAGAAAACTACACCTGGCCAGCCAGGGTTGTGTCGTCAGCTCACCCCTGCATTTCAGGTTTCATTTTTTCCCTTTGTTAAGATGATTCAAGTGTCACTCTTGTATTTTTTCCTCTTCTCTTCTATAGCCATGCATACAGTATAAGGAGACAGCATTTGGCTGGTTGTGCTAGAAAATATAAATGGCCATTTTGAAAGTGTGCCAGACAGGATCTGCTGTAAGTTTTCATTGTTACTGCTGCCATCTGTTGTTCTTCAGTGCGGGGATGTGAAATCCTTGGCAAACATCTCTCTAATTCTGAACTATCTTTCACTCCCTTCTAGAAATATCCCCTCACTAGAGTGGCTTTTTGAAGGAATGTTCTTTACTAAGGCTGCATGCTTTAAGATGGAAGAATCTGGAATGTTTGTATTATCACACATTTTATGTATCTTGGAGTGAAAAAATTTCTTCATGGTTAATAATATTTTCCTCTTAAAAATAAAAATATCATTTTACATTTTTGTTACTTTAACTTATGCTGTTTCAAGCAAGAAATAACAAAACAGATTTTTGTTTTTCAACTTTGTTCAGTGTTAGCTCTATAGCTAAGTTGTTGAGCTTTAGCTAAGCTCTTTTATTTCTACATAATGTTTCCCTTTTCAGTCAACCTTGAAATTGCAGTAATTTGGGTACTTCTATTCCTCTGAAAAAGATAGTTAATGCCAAAAATATTTCAAGTGAGATAGGTTTTTGAGAGGAAAGACAATTTAGCTGAGGCTTAATAGCTACGATTGCTATTTATTGAGTAGAGTGCCTGTAACTAAACATTCAGATATCCAAAACTAGTCTATAAATTCTCAAAAGTCAAAGTTACACATTTTCTAAATTAAGGTAAAAGTTGTATCTCCATCACATCTTAGTGATTTGTATATTCCTAGTGCCTAATGCACTAATAGATGCTTAAAATTGAGGTGATCTATTTTAGAATAATAGCTAACTTTGGAAATTTTGAGATTTTTAAAAAGGCTTGAATTCTTAGTCAAATATATATACCTACATATAATTTTGAAGTTGTAATCTGCCTCTAAAAAATCCACTCTACAGCATATAACATTTAAAAACACATGATATTATAAAAAAACAATAGGTCAGTAGCACATATTTAGTAATTACAAAAAATGCCCATACATCATATATTAAGTCTGACAGTAAATCATAACAATAAATAAGAAGGAAATAGTTATGAATAAATGGTCTCCAAGAAGTTTACCAGTCATTACTAAAAGCTAAACAAACAAAAAAGGTATCTCAACTTATCATTAAAATGACTACAAAAGACAAGCAAAATGAGAAATAGCAATTGATTGTTTTAAAAAATAATTAGAATAATAATAATAATGATTGGGGAAAACATAGAAAAGATATTGAATGTTGAAGTGGGGAGATTAATGTCTCTGTACTGACTGACATGCATGGCATTCCCTTTAGAAAAAGCAATGTAATACACTGTAAAGTTATATGTAATTCAATGTAATATAAAGAAGAATATGATGATAATAAAAAATTTTTAAAAAATGACTACAAAAGGAAGAAGAGAAAAATTCAAATTATATATGTACAATTTTTGAGGAAAAGATAAAGAAAATATCAAAGATTGATAGCGACTAAAACATTTTTTAATCTTATCCATAAAAACATCATTAATAAAGCAGTGGTAGAGGCCAACAGTAGTGTGGTAGTAGGGTGCTGGACTCACACATGACTGACCACAGTTCGAGTCCTGGACGTAACGCCTTACTTTCTCATTCTCCTTCTCTCTCTGTCTCTCTGTGGGCAAAATAATAATAATAACAGTAATAGTAAATAAAATAAAATAAATATTCTTTAAAAAAAGTAAAGCAGTGGTGCAGGCAGCAGGGGCTCTGCTGTTGTATGCTGCAACTCATGAGGGAAGGCCCTGGATTCAGTTCTCTGGTCTGCTTAGACATGCTGGGTGAGTATGGTTCTGGCTGATTGCAGGACTGGGGAGGATTGCTCTATGAGGACTCTGTAGAGTGACTATCTCTCTTTTTCCCTCTCTTTTGGAGAAAAAAATAATAAACCTTTAAATGTGTACATAATTAATAAAAGTAAAGCTAAGAAATAGGCTGAGAAAATATTTGAAATATTCTTTAACATGTAAAAAAGTCTAATACAGTAGATGAGAATGGAGAAGAAGGGATTACAGCATGGCCATTCCCCAGGAGGGTGATTTCTCACTTTCCCTCTCTGTCTTTGTCTCTCTCTCTCTCTGGCAAATGCTTGTACCCTATGGCAAAAACCTAAAAAATAAATAAATGAATAATTAAAATCTATTACATATGGGCTTACACTGCATTGCAAAAATACATAAACAACATAATCAATTTATGGAAATGAAAATAGCTAATAAAACTATAAAAAAGTCATGTCACTATTTGAAAAATGTAACTTAAAACTACAATTAGTAGATTTTCACGTGTCAAATTTTTTCTGTTACTAAAGGAAATCATACTATCTGAAACCAGGGTTGTGTTAGATTCAGTTATAAAATGATGTGTCCCTCCATTGTTCAGCTGCATCTACAATATTTCAGTTCTCTTTCTAGGAATTTATTCTAAGAATATAATATAAATATAACCTAAACCTTTATATACAATGGTATTCATTACAGTTTTATTTACAATAGTTGTAAAATATTTATATACCTTAAAATGCAAATATATAATAGTTAATATGACTATATAGTTATTATAATAAGTAATTTAGAAATAATTTTAAGAATATTAAAATTATATAATAATATAAAGTGAATGAATTAGATACAAATGGTGTAATCAGCAAAATCTCTACCAGATAAATTGGTGTGTATATGTGTAATACGTTCAGAAAATGACTAGAAAGAAATTGTAAAAATGTTAATGGTGATTACATGTAGGTGAGATTGCAGATGAAGTACTTCGTCTCTTTTATATATTCCTGGATTGCCTGGTTTTCGACAATGAGCATGTACTGGTTTTTAAATCTGTGTAAGATATAAAAAGACACCAAATGGTTTTCAATGAGTCCTTGCGTTAACTCCCACATGTGTCATATGCTAGAATCTCAACCTATCACAGAGAGAAGACTTTTAAATAAACTTGTACATATTTAAGTCCTCCAACAGCCCTTTAAAAATTAGAATTAAGGGCAGGATTCATGGCCTAGTAGTTAAGACAATCGGATCCGAAATGGCTGACTCCTTTCAAATCCTGGCTCCACTAGTTTGATAACTGTGTATACTCAAAATCCTGAAAAAAGAGGAGAAGGGATTGTGGACTGACCACTCCCTTTGGGAGGGTGCTTTCTCCTCTCCCTCTCTTTCTCTGTCTCTCTCTCAAGAGCACACCTGCCCACAAGACAAATAATACTAATAATAATTGAAATATACTAGAAAAGCCATCATAAAGATTGTGCCAATAATGTGTTTCAACAAAAGAATTGTAATAAGATTATTTTATCTCTCTTGTAATTTCAGCCCGATAATTTTACAAAAGTTTCTTCTCTGCCTCAAATATCATTAAAACATAAAAATCTGCTTGACTGCATAAATCCATTTTAAAGTAACATCACTTATTATGTTTAATCAAGCCTGCTTAGTGCTTTCTTATGTAATGAACGAGAGCTTTTTATTTTTTGTTTACCAGGTCCTATCTGATACCACAATAGAATAACTGTAAAACTTTATTACTTGTTTTCTATAGAAAACAAAATGAAATGAAAAGGTCAGAGCATAGAGTTTATTGAGACTGCTCTCCTTACACAAAACCCACATGATATTAATATTAGTCTTTATTAATATTTCATGGACAAACTCAGAGAATTAGGTGTACACTAAAAATAATGAAAAAGAGAGACTTTACACTTACATTTATATGAATTGCTAGTTTGTCAAGAATTGTACACTTAAGCTATGATGTAGTAAATTTATATAAGCTTTCTTTGATATGTGAGAATAATGGTGCTAAATGCAAACATTAAAATTATGAGTACTTTCTAAGGGTTCTTTTATTATTGCAAAAATCCTTATATGCCCTTACTGCCAGTGGTAAGCACATTAAGAGATCTAGTCCTTGTTTTTCTTTTACCACATTCTAACCAACAACAAGTCCTATCATTTGGACCTTTAAATACATATATCTTGAAACTACCTTCTTTTTTTTTAAAAAAAAAAAGAAAAAAAATTAATCTTATTTTTTATTATTATTATTATTATTATTATTATTAAATTTGCTATAGGGCAGATGCACTCATCAAAGAGAGATGGGGCAAGGATGTGTAGTAAGAAAACAAGCCAACAGGTCTGGGATTCAAACCACAACCTACTATGTGGGAGTCCAGCACCTTAATCAGTATGCCACCTGCTGGCCTGAAGCTGGCTTCATTTAACTTACTCATAACTATCAAAAACTAAGAAATATCAGAATAAATTCTTCATTGATTCTATTCTTTTTACCTTCAGTATATTTGGGATACTCAACATCATATATTTAAAATATCTCTCTGCTCCTGTCATTTCACTGTTTCAAACTATTTCAATTTCTATTGCACTTCTAAAAAAAAAACTTGAAATCCTTACCACTGTTTATTATGTCCTCCAAAAACTGCCCTTGCTTACCTTTTCAATCTCAGAATTTACCTCTTGCCTGCTTCTCTAGGTTTGCTGGTCTCCCACTTTTTGTTACTTCTGCGTTTCTATGTTTATTATTTCCTCCTCATTCACTGCTCTTTCCTCTGCCCCTTCCACAGATGGCTCCTCTTTACCCTTCACTTACTTACATAATGCCTAAGGTTACTCCACAATGAAGCAGTTCGTTCACCCAAACTCAGTAGATCTCTTTCCTTGGTTTGCCTCTCACTTCATTCTCTTGATGTCTGCTGTAGTGATTTGTGCATCTGAGTGTAAGAGTAAGTGAATGAATCACAGGTAAAGGCTGTAACTGTAAGACTACGTCATTTATTGCTTATTCTACAAACCTTAGGGAGCTGCACTGGGGCAAACAGCAAGCTGGCGATTGAGAATTTGAGAGAAAAGCCACTTCCTGTATCCTCACATTTAAGTGTATGGACTTAGAGGGCAGATAAGTAACAGTATAGTGAAAGGACACTCGTAGTAAACTCAAGTATGGAAGAATGAAAGATTCCTTGGAAATTAAGGAAGAATTCATAGGGAAACAATGTTTTAACTGAATTCTAAATTAATTATATAAGCTCCAACAGACTGCATAGCTAATGAGAAATGGCAGGATGAATTATCTTTTTTCTGCCATAAAAAGCATATACAGGAATAGGTTAAGAGCAATTTATTTAACATAACATTTTAGTTTATCGATGTTAATATATACGTAAGCATTTCCAGCTAAAAAAACTCTTCTAAAGACTTTTTCCTTCTTGATAATAAAATGTTGTTCCAGAAAAATGCTGAATAAATCTTTCTTGAAATATATTACATTGCTTCTACCAAAAACCCTGAAGTAATACAGAATTTACACTTCAGTGGTTGCCATGCTCAGATTTGACAAGTTGTATATATTGTATTTACTGGTGAAACAATAAAAAACAAAGGTATGGTATAGAGCTAAGTGGTTTTGTATTCATTTAGTTTGAGGGGGAAAAATCATTGATTTAACATTTTGAAAATAAAGCTCAAAGCCTAGACAGACTATTAATCTTCAGTATTTTTTATTATTACTTCAAAGGTCATTGTGTCTAGATAATATATATATATTTTTTTTTTGGAGAGGTTTTCGCTATAGGGCGCGTGCGCTCACCAGACAGACAGAGAGAGACATAGAGACAGAAAGCGAGAAATCACACCCCAGGGGGGATGGCCACGCCGCAATCCCTTTTCCTCCATTCTCCTCTCGGGATCTTGGGCATGCACACACATGCGCCTGGCATGAGTTTTAAGCCACCGGGTCCAGGTCGCGAACCGCAGTCAACCACGTGGGAGTCCAGCGACATAGCCATTACGCTAACTGCTGGTTCCCTAGATAATATTTTTAAAACAATATATATTTCCTTATGAGTATTACTTAAGTTGTCATATATAATGCAGAGAAAGAGCTATTAGAATGTGGTAGTATTTTATTAGTATTATTATTTTAATTTACCAGAGGACACATGCACTCACCAATGAATGGGGGTCGGGGTGATAAAGTGTGAGAGCCCTTCCATGGTGGATGGTCACACTGCAATCCCTTCACCTCCATTTCTCTCTCCTTTTGGGATTTTAGGTATACATACACCTACACCCAGTATATTTCTCAAGTCATCGATCCAGGACTCAGTCACACCATGTGGGATCAGTCATGTGGGATCCAACTGCCTTAACCACTATGTCACCTATGTGATAGGAATTTTTTAAGTAGAGCCTTCTCTTTGTCATACAAGTATTATATACTTTTCCCTGGAAAACAAACATACCTAGAAGTTTTTTGAAAATTATCTCATGGATAGCTAAGGTTATTTCTCTTTTTTTTCATAATGGAATTATTTTTAGTGTTAAGAACATTTAGTAAACTCTTTAGTATTCTTACTGATATATATAATTTTGGCTTTTGCCAACTTTTAGGTTGGAAAAGAACAGACTGTTTTTTTGCTATGTCTATTTCATGAGAATTTTGGCTTTAGATTTATTTATTTATTTATTTATTGGTGCTGCTACTTCACTTGTAGCTGAAAGATGCCCATTAATAATAAACATTTGTAGAGTAAACACAAATCTCTGTTCTCATCTAAGTGTCTGACTGTATCTAAATATATCTAGTGCATCATCCTGTGTGTCTAGTAATGTCCATAGGTCTCCGGCACTGGAAGGAGCATGCAAATTACATTACCTCACTGATTTACTAATGACAAACTTGATTCCAAAATTCGTGTTTAAATTGTATATTAGAAAAAGCTTGGGGGACCAGCAGGTATTGTGGTAGTTAAGGCACTGGATACTCCCACATGGCCGACCATGGTTCAAGTCCTAGACTTGGTGGCTTCCTTTCTCACTTTCCCTCTCTCACTTTCTCTCTCTCTGTCTATGTCTGTCTCTGATCAAATTAAAATAAATGAATGAATAAATAAAAATAAATAATTTTTAAAAAAAAGGTTGAGTTTGAGACCAGCCGATGACATAATGGTTACGTCACTGCCTCCCAGGTGGTTGACCGAGGTTCACATTTTGAACCCAGCAGCTTAAAACTCATGCCAGGTATGTGTGCGTGTGCACCCCAAATCCTGAGAGTTGAATGGAGGAAAAGGAATTGCAGCATGGTCATCCACCCTAGGGGGTGATTTCTCACTTTCTATCTCTATTTTTCTCTGTATCTCTGCAAAAAATCTATAGCAAAAATCTTTCTTAAAAAACAAATAAGCAAACAACAAAAAAGGCTGAGTGTTTTTAAGAATTTTTAACTTTGTGAGGTGCTTGAAAATGGAACCAAAGATATGAGATTTAATTCAGAATTCTTAGTGGAGATGGAATGGGGGAAGGATTTGGCACCTAGTTCAAGGCCTGTCCAGTAAATCAAGTGATGCACAGGTGGCTGAAATACAAGTGGGAATAGCATCCAGAAATCTAATGCAATATAAAAAAGCCTAGTCATAATCAATGCAATGGTTCAATTAAGTAATTACTATCTGCATTAAAAATTGGGTGGAGGAGCAGCCTGGTGGCACAGTAAGTAACAAACTTTAACTGCAATGCTGAAGCCATATGGCTGATGTTTTCTGATCCCCAAGACAGCTTGAAAACATGCAAGGTGTGTGTGGGTGCTCAGAATCCTGATGGGCTGCAGTGCTGTGGAAAGGGGGTCATGGTGTGATGAGACCCTGTTGAGATTTTCAATCTCTTTCTCTCCCTCTCCCTCTGTCTGTCTCTCCCCTGTGTATACATATGCTCTTTAACACGAATAAACATAAATAAACTTAAAATACAAAGAATCATGTGGGCATGCTGCCATTACTGATTGATTTATTAAAGCTGATGTCGATTGAATGCTTACTGCTTGCAGGAGACAATTCTTAAAGCTGGAAATACAGCACAGAAAAGAATTAAACAATTTTAAACTCTTCTGGATTTTCATATTATCATGTGACAATAAAAGATAAACTAATGAAATATGTAACATGTCATGTGCTAGCAATTGCTAAGAGGAGAGGCTAGGGCAAGAAGTTAAGTCTGTGTGTAGAGAAGGAGGCCCTTATCTGAAGTGTTCAGGTAAGACCTCACTAACAAGGCCATATTTTAGAAAAAGTTATAAGAAAGGACAAATGAGACCTTCTGGTATCTGGAGGAAGAACACAGGCTGTTGGAACACCAGGGGAGACCTCAGGCTTTTGTCTCATAGGGTTCCAGCAGTATTGACCAAAGAACAGACTCTGACAAATACTATAATATCCATAGTTAAAAAAAAAAAAATCCATAGTTATGTTTTCTGAATTACCATATGATATATAAATGAAGCACTCAAAAAGATATTGAAACACGGTTTATATGACTATTTCTTATCTTTTTATTAGTTTCCAGAGACTCGTGTGCTCACCAGAGAGAGAGAGAGAGAGAGAGAGAGAGAACATCTCTTCAATGGAGCATGATCCATTTTTCCATCCTGTCAGGTTTTGAGGCAGGCACACACAGGTACCCAGTGTGTTTTTCAATCTGCAAGGGCTGATATTTGAGCTGTGGCTGGTCATGTGAAATTGGGTAGGTGGCGGAGGGGGTGGAACAAGAGGAATACATAGTTATGTGGTCGGAAAACTCACAGGCTAATACACTTGCAACCATTCTTACATACATTTATAAAAGAGTAAGTAGTCCTAGAGGTGTGTGCATGGTATCACAACAGTGTAGAGGAGAGCTGCCTAACCCTTCCTGAGAGCAGAGAGTAAAAGGGTCTTCCTAAAAGATGGAACCCTGGTTTGCGGCTTGCTAGTACTTTCATTATGAATATTCTCTTTGATATGTAGATCATTTGCAGCAGACTTTCTAAGCCACATGTCCAATGTATAAGATTTAGTGTTTGTCTGTATTTGTTACTCTATCTGTATCTAGTGTACATGGATTTATTGGACAGTACCAGTAAGTGGCAATATGTCACAACAGACTGAGAAATGGCCAGTAAATGTGGAGCTTCTGTGTTGTGGAGTTCTCATTTTCCTTCTGGTTATCCTGGTTATTCTATATTATTCTGCATCATCTGATATGTTTGCCAAGTGCAGGGGTACATGTTAACCTACCCAGGAATATTAAGATACCCTATTTTATTTATTCTTCTTTAGGAAAAACAAAACAATACAAATAAATATATGTACAGAATTAAAGAATTTCAGATAGCTCTCTAAGATATCAAATAGATTTCCTTGTGCACCCTGTGGGGTAGGTGCATTTCATTTTAGAACCTACTGCTTAGGAAAGAAAAAGTGTTTGAAGAGTGTTAAGTAGGTAATAACATGACCAGATACGGATTTTGATCACTTGCCCAGGTTTGTCTGTTCAGGATATATTGAGAAAGATGAAAAACATGAAGGTCAGATAGGGGGATATCACTTATTGTTGGAATTGAGAGGGATGGCAGGAGGGATGAGATGATGGAACGGATCTGAATATTCAAGACTTAGTGAATGATTGGAAGTACTTACTAAGGTAGGAGAAAGAATAAAGAATGACTTTCTCGTTCTTGACTAAAGCACAAGTTTTGGGTTTTAAGAACAAAGAATGATTCATAATTCCTTGTTGCTTCCCTCCCCACCCGCCAGGTTTTTGCCATAGTGTACACACACTTGCCGGAGAAAGAGAAAGTCAGAGAACTGCCTGATCTGAGGGTTGAACTACAGTCAGTCATGTAAAAGTCTAGTGCCTTAACCACTATACCACCTACCCCCCTGGTTGCTTTTTCAGTGGAAAAGAACAACAACAACAACCATATTGCTGTTCTTTCCTGATACATGAAATACTAGTATCAGTGTTTTCATTCATTCCACAGACATTCCCCTGGAACAGATCTGGACACTGCTTCTTCCCAGATATCATCTATGGTTATTTTCTGATCGAACTTGGTTTTTATAAATAGGATTTCAAAAAGTGAAAAGTAAATACTTGTTCATCATAAGATTAAAAAAAAAGGAAGAAAGAAAGAAAAAAGAGAGAAAGACTATTGTCTTTCTAGTGCATGATCAGTGTTGTATGGGAATGGAGGTAACTTGGGCACCCTCTGATTCATTGCTGCTCTGTTTTCCTTTAGCTGGGATGACAGCAGTTCAGTGAGCAGTGGTCTCAGTGACACCCTCGATAACATCCGCACCGATGACCTGAACACCATGTCCTCAGTCAGCTCTTACTCTAACATCACTGTCCCTTCCCGGAAGAACACTCAGGTGAGAAGCCTCATTTATTTTTCCAGTGTTTCTGTCAATTACTACCCCCAAATGATTGTATGGTAGATTAAGGTATAGCACAATCCCTTGATCTAGAATAATTGCACAAACTGAACAAAAACAGCACTAACGGGAACTCATTTGGCCATCTCTGAACCTCGAAGTAGCTTTATCTTAGCCTCTCCAAAATCACAACCCTGAGATGCAACGAAGTGCATCTCAGCATATTTTGGATAATCAAAATCAGATTACATATGTGTGTATACATATAGCCATACGTATTTTTCTGCCGATTATAATCTAGGCCAGAAACACCTGTGTTGCCATATCTCTCCTAATAATATTGATATATTTGTTTAAAAATCTAGCAGTTATTTTAATAGTCTAATTTTGGATAGTTTTTGATTCATTTTATATTAATCACTGAAATAAATTATTGGGTCTCTGGTAACTGGCAAGTCAAGAACGGACATTAACTAATTAAGTTTTATCTTGTATTACATTTTCTCATTACATTTGACATAAAAAATTTCTTCCTTTCTGAAGTTTCTAATTGGGGTTTTCTGCATGTATTTATTCTGACATTCTCTACTAAGTAAGTGAGTAAGAATTATGTGGCTAAAATTAATGAAACTTAAGGGAAGACATAGATAAAAATAGGAATCTTTTGAATTCTTTTGAAATATAAATTAGGGCTTCCTTTTATTAACCACTTATTCAAAAGCATATTCCAGTATTTTAATTTCCATATTATAGATTTTTCTGCATAAGGTATTTTTCTTTATAGCTGAAGACAGATTCAGAGAAACGTTCCACAACAGATGAGACCTGGGATAATACGGAGGAGCTGAAAAAAACAGAAGAGGATTTTGACAGTCATGGGGATAGCGGGAGCAAGTGGAAGAGTGCCGCCCCGGGACTTCCTGAAGACCCTGAGAAGGCAGGGCAGAAAGCTTCCCTGACTGTTTCACAGACGGGTTCCTGGAGGAGAGGCATGTCTGCCCAAGGAGGAGCACCATCCAGGCAGAAAGCTGGAACAAGTACACTCAAGACTCCTGGTATGCTTGTTGTTTGGCCACTGTCACATACAAGTGCTTTAATTTATTGTTTCCATTTAGTCTCTGATTTTTTTTTTTCCTACTAGCTTTCTTTTGTAGGAAAAAAACACTAATTTATTTCTTCCATGAGAGAGAGAGCCAAGAGACAGGCACCCCAAACAGGGTCTTCGTTGCCATGCTCCACCCTCAGTTTCATCTGGCTCGATCACAGTCATGCTTGTGTCCAGAGTGTTCAGGGATGGGTCAGGATACAAACAAAGGACCTTTCCCAGGTCGGCTCAGATGTGTTTCCACTGCACCACCACCTGGCCTTTTGTGTTCTTCTTGAAATCAGATTCTTCTCCAAACACATATTTTTTCCACTTAAATGTACATACTTATTCTTATATTCCATGTGCATATAGCAGCCTAGGCATTCTCTAGAGAGCACCCTCATAGTTTGGGGCTACTGAGCACCTTCCTTCGCCATAATCATTTCAGGTCATGTGAGAATAAAATATGGCTGCTAAATAGTAAAGTTTCTGTGTTCTAACTTTCCTACAAAAGTCTGGCATATGTATATTAAGGATACCCCTGAGTTTCCTGGCAAGCTCTGAGAGTTAATGTAATCACACAAATGTAATGAATAGAAATCTTGGCGATGTGAAATGTTGGTGAACTAGACTTGACAAAAGAAAACAGTGGAAAAATTCTGCAAAATGGTACCATCCTTTTTTATATTTTCTAAGACTCATCTGCCAATTTTTTTTTTAATAGTGCTTAATTTAAAATAGTGCCACCTGAAGTACTGGTGTAGCAGGGTACTCCAAATCTAATCATCCCACAGATACTCAATTGACTTCTTATTCTAGTACTAAGCTTAATAACATTAAGTGCTATCCTTGTAAAGAAAATAGTTGCAAAATGTGACATTCACAAATAGCACTGTGTTTTCACTTTACCTCCTTGGTCTCTCATCATATTGCCTCTGACAGCCAACTCTGTATAGCCATGCACTTCTTCCTCTAAATTGTGTGCGCCTCTTTAGATCTACAATGATAAACCTTTGGGAACCAAAGTACTATAAAAGCATCCACATTGTATGTATTAATTCTAGAAGGATTGTTATGATGTCAAGATGTGTAGAACACACATTTGTGTATTTTTTTTATTAATTAGGAAAAACCGATGATGCCAAAGCTTCTGAGAAAGGGAAAACTCCCCTGAAAGGATCGTCCCTACAAAGATCTCCTTCAGATGCAGGAAAAAGCAGTGGTGATGAGGGGAAAAAGCCTCCCTCAGGCATTGGAAGATCAACTGCTACCAGCTCTTTTGGATTTAAGAAGCCAAGTGGAGTAGGGTCATCGGCTATGATCACTAGCAGTGGGGCGACCATCACGAGTGGTTCCGCAACACTGGGTAAAATCCCCAAATCTGCTGCCATTGGTGGAAAGTCAAATGCAGGAAGGAAAACCAGTTTGGATGGTTCCCAGAATCAGGATGACGTTGTGTTGCATGTCAGTTCCAAGAGTACCCTGCAATACCGTAGTTTGCCCCGCCCTTCCAAATCCAGCACCAGTGGCATTCCTGGCCGGGGTGGTCACAGATCCAGCACCAGCAGTATTGATTCCAATGTCAGCAGCAAGTCAGCTGGAGCCACCACTTCCAAACTGAGGGAGCCCACGAAGATCGGGTCAGGGCGTTCAAGTCCTGTCACTGTCAACCAAACCGATAAAGAGAAGGAAAAAGTAGCAGTCTCAGATTCAGAAAGTGTTTCTTTGTCAGGTTCCCCCAAATCCAGCCCTACCTCTGCCAGTGCCTGTGGTACACAAGGGCTCAGGCAGCCAGGATCCAAGTATCCGGATATTGCCTCACCTACCTTTCGAAGGTAAGGATGTGCAAACTGATGCAAGAAAACTTTTTAAAATATATTTATGCATGTATAAATATGTATGTATGTATCCATACACACATATATACATATATACAGTATTTATCCATATATATAAACACACACACACATATACATGTATGTATGATTATACACATTCATGGGTGGGGTGTTTAAAAAGTTCATGGAACATTTTTATAATGACAAAACTGCAAGTTTCAAAAATCTTTTGCACTAAAATAAAATTGCACTTTAACTCCATTTTTCACCATTTAAAAAAAAGTTCATTGCTTTTATGAGAGTGAGAGAGAGAGACAAACACCTTGAACAGGGTCTCATCCCATGATCCCCATCTAGATTTCCCAATCAGCTGGGATCATGAGTGTGTGACCCCAGTGTGTACAGGTCAACTGGGGAACCAAACCTACCACCTTCCGTAAGTGTGCTGTGCCTCCAAGCCAGCCTTCAAGGACTTTTTGAAAGTCCCCTATTGTCTTCCAGCCTGTCTATCTATCTACATATCTGTAGCTATAGATATCGCTTTATAAATGTTTATATTCTAAGGTACCTATTTTAGACTCTTAAAAGTACAGCAAATGCTAAGAAGTTGATCATATAAATAACTAGCAAAAAGAAAAGTGCATATTTTGAAAATGGTCAGATATCAGTTTCTCTGTTGTTATAATGATACCTACACAAATAACTTGTATAGGAGACTTGAAAGCAGATGGCAATGCTGAGAGGTAGTGATAAGACAAAATATACTAGCTTGTAAACTTTCTGCAGATTGCCGTCCTTTTTTTCCACAGTTAAGAAACAAGCAACAACAACAAAAATAGACCTTTATGGCTATTGGCATTCTTTTTCAGTGTTCATTATTTTGGGTCTCTTCATGAGTTGGTGATTAGAAATGTTCCTTAAAGTAGATTATACTGGACAGAGTTATACAGTTTTACAGAGTTATATGTTTATATGGTATCATATCTTGACATATTAAAGAAAATCAAGGTATGATATAATTAACAGAATTGGAAAACTTTCAGATGTTTGGTACAAGATAGCATCTTAAGAATGGGCTGTTTTCTGACTCTTCATCAGTTTTCTTTGACATAACAATGATGAGCAGCATACTTTGGTTTCTGTACTGGGATTGTCTTTGGTGTTAAATACATGAAGCTCTACTCTGAGATCTCACTGTTTTTAAATACCAGGTGTTTTTAAGTGGCAGCAAGGTAAATGCTGTGAAAGACTCAGGACAAATAGCTAAACCTCTTTAGTCTGTTTTCTCATCTGTGAAATACTAGAGTGTGATTTATAGTTCATTTTATAGTAAATGTTTTTAATATTTACTTTTATTCTGCTGACAACCAAGAACTTAGATTTCTTGGAAATAAAGGGTCTTAAAACATTTATATTTACATTCAAGCAATCTCAGATATGATTGTTTGACAAGCCTACAACTTTTATTCCTTAGTAGAATTAATCCTGAAGAACTGGCTTTTTGAAATGATTCTCATTGGAAAGAATAAAATTATGGCTTGCAGTGACAGTAAATACTTTGTTGCTTAAATAAAAGGCAATAGTGCCCTCCTGTGGCCCATTACCTATGAAACAATTTCTCATATTCGTCATAAAATATTTCGCTGTAGGAAATACAGATTTCATTGCAACCTACTTAGCAATCATTATGCCATTACTTCATGTCACTTTATTTCCATATTTACATAAATTCGATGATATCATCCACTTCATTTACAAAACTAAAATGTTTTCTGAACTAAACTCCAACATCTAACTGAACTTGAACTATATTTCAAATCACTATGACAAATATGTATTTGAATAGCACTGGCAACTGACATCAAATCCTTTGGCCTTTCCTGGGGAAAACACAGACAAATTGCCATGTTGCCAACAATGTCCAATATTGTGTCCAATCAACTACTCCCTGACGGTTGCTCACGCCACCAGATACTCAATATAACTTTGTAAACCTTTCCTTAAGCATTCCTTTTAGATTTCGAATAAACTATTGAAAGGAAAGAGAAAAATTCTTATAAGCGCTATGCATCGAATGCGTAGAAGTTGTTTCATTATAATGGTTCGTAAATAGGTAATAGCAAGTACAATCAAAATATTTAATTTGAGTGAAAGACCCTCATCACTTAAATTGGAAAAGCAGAGATTTTCATGTTTGATGTACTTTTGTTTTGCTTGCTTCTCCCCAACCCTGGGTAGCAGCCCAGTACTGACTTTGCGTATAAGAGTTTGAGGTGAACTTCATTCATATGATACGAGAACTTTTCTGCACTTGAGTCAGAAGTGCAAGCTATAAAGTTCATTCATATGAAGATGTGGAGTGCTTGGTGGTTCAGGACACCAATGCACACTTGGCTGTGTGTCCTGTAACCCCCAAAACGAAATGTGGATATTAGTGTCTTGGAACAACTGAAGTTGTTATTTGTTTTTCTTTTAGGTTGTTTGGTGCCAAGGCAGGTGGCAAATCTGCCTCTGCACCTAATACTGAGGGTGTGAAATCCTCCTCAGTAATGCCCAGCCCTAGTACCACATTAGCGCGGCAAGGCAGTCTGGAATCACCGTCGTCTGGTACGGGCAGCCTGGGCAGTGCTGGTGGGCTCAGTGGCAGCAGCAGCCCTCTCTTCAATAAACCCTCAGACCTAACTACAGATGTTATAAGCTTAAGCCACTCTTTGGCTTCCAGCCCAGCATCGGTTCACTCTTTCACCTCAGGTGGTCTCGTGTGGGCTGCCAATCTGAGCAGTTCCTCTGCTGGCAGCAAGGACACTCCGAGTTACCAGTCCCTGACTAGCCTCCATACGAGCTCTGAGTCCATTGACCTCCCCCTCAGCCACCATGGCTCCCTGTCTGGACTGACCACAGGCACTCACGAGGTCCAGAGCCTGCTCATGAGAACGGGTAGTGTGAGATCTACTCTCTCAGAAAGGTGAGCTTTCCTGGAGGCATTGACAGTCCTCAACCCTCCTCCCTGCACCGTGCTGAACCCCAGATCCCAACAAATTCCCTTGATTTCAGAGGGCCACTGTGCAAAGGACCATCGACTAGCAAGAGAGGGCCTTTTACATGCTCCATCCCCTTATGTGCAGAGAAATAAATCCATCAGAGATAGGGAGATTAGATCATTAAGGTTCTTAATATGAATGCATACATGCACACCCAGTAGGCAGTTTAAAGAAAATTCAGAGCACATGAACGATGTCTTCTCAAGACATTTGAATTATTTGTCTTAAGCTCCTTATGATAATTTAACCATTTTTTAAAGACCAAATTGAAGTGGCTTCTCGAATTATGCTCTGAGCAGTATGTTAAATGTGCTCTATTTGCACTTACATGAAAAAATAGCATATGAGTTCCTCAGAAGAATTCTAATTGACTTTTTAAAAATTTGTTAATTCTGAATTCTTAGAGACATTATAATAATAGGCCTCTTGAAAAGGAATCATACTACAAGGTATTCTTCATTGATTTTTACATTGAATTTATATATACACACACACACACACATACACATTTTTTTATGTCAAGAGGAGAAGAAAATGAGGAATTTCCTTTTTAAAAACTTTTTAAAAATATTTTTGCCATAGGGTGTGTGCACTCACTGTAATGAGACAGTGAGAAGGAAAGTGAGAAAAGCATCCCCCAGGAGGGGAGGCCCACGCCACAGTCCACAGCCCCTTCTCTTCTATTCTCATAGTATTTTCGGTATGCACACAACGTGCGCAGTGTGATTTTCAAGCTGCTGGTTCTGGGATGTGAACCAGAGTTGACCATGTGGGAGTCCAGTGCCTTAACTACTACACTGAAAATGAGGCATTTCTTATCTTACACACTGACGAGCAGGTATCACTGCTGAGCAAAATGGCTCTAGATTCTCCCCCTAAAAAAATCATTTTTCTGATATTTTGGTACTGACACTTACCCCCTTGCTTTCTATAGCATCTTAGATTCTACTATAGCTTCAGCACTTTTAAGGTAAATAGACATCCTCACATGTCATTTAGAAAATTTCAAACAAATACATAGGATCAGACTGAAAACATATTAACCTATAAGTTTAATGAATGTATCCTAGATTGTGTACTAATATGTAAGGATTCAAATAACAAGTTGATAAGCAAATCAAATCAAATCTACTACTAATAGGTATCATCTATTAATCAGAACTGCGCTGTAAAATACTTTTTTATTTTTATTTTAAAGATGATTAAAACAAGTTGACTACTTAGCCATCAGTCTGTTTCTTTAATATTCAAACATTAAAGACTCAAAAAGCTAGTCAAATAACTAATTGTAACTAAGTAACCCTCAAATCAAAACTAGATAGTATTGATTAGTCTTATAGTAATATCTGAAATGGAGTTTTAGATTTTACTCTATATTTAGCAGAAATCAGTATAAATGTTCTCTACAGAAACATACTAGTAAATATGTAGCTACTTTTTTTTTTATAAACAGGTTAATTGTTCAATCTTTGACACAGGACAGTTTTACAAACAGGAATGTTCTATTGGGTTGTTGGGAAACTCATGACATATTTTTCTATGCAAAAATGCATCATGACTTTCCAGGCAACCCAATAGTATTAAAATAGCTAAATAAATATTTTATCTAAAATAAACTTAAAATTAATTTTGAATTAATATGTTTTGCCTTTAATTCTTAGTAAACTGTATTGATAAATATTAAGTTGTGGAAAGTAAATATCATCCTAGCTATAGTATATACTATAAATATTACTTCTAGTAAATTACTAGGTTAAAATAATTTTTTATAGAAGGCATTATTCTTTTTTATCCTTGGAAACAAGACTGCAAGCAATTACAGTTTAGTCCCTTAAAGTACATTTAGGAAAGCTTACAATCTATTGAAGAGAAAATGTGATCTGATAGGTAGGTGATCCTGCCTTAATTTTAATTAATCAGTGGAACGTTGGATCTGTTAAGAAAACCGAAGAGATTCACATGGGAAAGAAAGTATGTAAAAGTGTAAATATTTAAGATAAATTAATTAATTCATGATGATAGAGATATCTAATACATACATAAGTACGTGACTTACCTTTTTACTTGTAATTTTAGAAAATTGTGTTATAATCACATCCTAATGCTACTGATATTTTTAAACTGGCAGAGGACATGCACACCTGCCAGAGAGAGGGAGAAAGCACCCTCTATAAAATGTGGTCATACTGCATCCTGTTGGGATTTGGGACACACCCGCACACATGCCCAGCGTGTTCCTTAAGCCACAGGGTCCAGTAACAGAACTGCATTTGGCCACATGGGATCCAAGTCCCTTAACTACTAAGTTATGGGACTGGCACAAATCAATAGTTTTTATACAGATTGTAATTTTTGTTTAAATTCTTTATCTTTAAAAATTAATAAAATAATAAAAAATAAAATTAAATATGTTCTCATAGTTTCTGTGGCTGGTCTAGACCATAAGTGGCTCTTAAGGCATAACTAGTCTTCATTTATTTATTTATCTTTTTCTGATTTTTTTTTTTTTTTTAAGTGTTCAATCTGGCAACCCTGCCTTTTTTTTTTTTTTTTTTTTTTTTTTTTTTTTACATTTCTACCCAGCAACTCTTTCTACCCTTGAGTGTTAGTGTCTGCTATCCTCTGGAGACAACTAAAATACCTACCTTGCCCTTGCTGACATATGAGTTTTTAACCCTTGAGGGTTTGCAGAAAGTGTGTACATTATAAAAATCATTGATACCCCAAGTCAGATATTGCTAGGAAAGCTTTAAATGATATTGGCAATTTAAAATGTATTTTTTTTCCAATTTTTCCCATTAAATTACTCTGTGTCATATAAATATATAATTTCTTAATATAACTAAATAACATTGGCAAAAGAGTGCCTATCTTTAATTTCTCTGAAACATTAAACAAATTTGCACACATGAAAGTGTTCATCTTTCAAAGGTCTTATGGCCGCATAAACGTTTCAGCACGGTGTAGTTTGTATTCGTTCAGTATGATTTTTTTGTTTATCTACCCTGCTAAGAAAACTTCTATAGTCAAGATATATCAGGAACTGGCCTCTATATGACATAGTAATTACCGTATGTGAACATTCCTGATAAACAAAGTTGTGTCAAGTTTTTGGATACTTTCTATTGCAAAGCTAAATAATGGAGTATGCATAGAAGAAAACATTTTAGCTTTGATTTCAAGCGATGAGATTTTAAGTCAATGTGTTTACATTCATGTTACATCACCCCCATTATGCATATCCTGTGTATTTAATTTTACCACTTGAGGTTCTAAAGAAGAGAGCTGCAATTCTGCAATTTCAAATTAGTTTCACTCTGCCTTTTTTGCATGGCAGAGATTATAACAGAAATCTCTAGATTTGTCCGGCTTAGTTAGTGGCACCCTGTTCCTCTATTTTTAGAGACGCCATTTCTCATTTTCTCTAGACCCATCTTTTCATCCCTTCCTATGACCAATTATGAATTCTTTAAAATAGAGATGATAAAAAAGTATATCCTCTTAAATGCATAAATTATGATTTCTAAAAGATAGTGTAACTTAATTTCATTAAAATATTTAAGTAATTGATGCCAGAAACATTGCATTAAGCAAATATTCATCACTTGTTATTTTTCTTCTCTTACCTGTAAATGGGGAATAAATCTGCCATTATTTTTATTAAAAATAATTTGAAGACAAAAGACAATAATTCTGTGGTGTGTTACATTTCTCTGTCCATTGGACTGCTACGTCAACTTAGAGCAGGTTGATCTCAATTTCACCTCTATGATTCTCTTGCATGTGAAATCATAGCATGAGTCTAGTCAGTCGCATAGAGAGAAAAACTACCTTGGCATTAGGTAAATTGTGTATAGAAGGGAATTGTGCTAATATAGATTTAATCTAATAGTCCCATCCTTATATAAACGTTGAATGGTACTAAGTTAAAAAGGAACTCAACAGGTATTACAACAAATAGACATCTTGTCCCTCTGAGTTGGCCTTTCCCAATTAGTTAGGCATTAAATATGTGTTACTCCAAAATTATTTTGTGTAATTCTACAAACCATTTTTGTTGGATGTATAATTTGGAAGTTTTGTTTACATTATGTCCTTAGGGATTTTCTTTGTTTTAACAGCATGCAGCTTGACAGAAATACACTACCCAAAAAGGGATTAAGGTACCTATTTCTCTCAGCACAATTGCTACCTTTCTCTGTTGTTCCGTGAACTTTGTGTGCTGTCCCTCTTCCTCTTTTTCTGTTTGTTGACTATGTAGCACCTGACTTTGAGGAGAGTCACTTTTAATCTTGATATTCTCAGGCCTGAAGAGTTGGTGAGATAGTTACTAGGTAGAAATACTAGTGGAGACCAAGGTTGTGAGTCAAATTTCATTAATTTCAATATGAATGTGTCTGTTGTAAAATAATAAGATGTCTCAGTGAACTTGTCCCATACATTGCTTTATTGAGGCAGCAACTTTTGATAGCAGGCCAAACCCACTTGTACAAATTAAAATAAAATGAACTTCCCTAAATTTCATCACAAAAGCATATGCTTGCAAATCCTTAAAACCAGTATAATCTACAGATGTGGCCAGTTAATGTTGAAAGGTTGAAGGGTGCCCTAATAGAAATTTAAAATCATAGTTTCATCATTGCAGGACAAACACTGTAATTAAGGTATGTCTTTTATAGAATTCTTTCAATAAAATCTCAAAATAGTTCTAGTTTCTAGTTTCAGGGGTGCTGATAGCTATCAGGTCAATTTAAATCAGAATTAACTTCATGTCATTTAATAATCTCAATATAATTAGTCAGCTTATAATAAAACAAAATGGAAAATCTAGTGGTTCCTTGACTGCACATCCTTTACTGTGTGCTTTTATCTGAGGGGAGGATAGAGGTTTAACACCGTATAAACATGATAAATTCACTGTTCTTAGGTTCGAAGATTTTACTCACTCTGATGGAACAGTGATTACTGGCCAAGCTAGGTCTTTCCCCATTATCCTTTTCCTCTCCCATTTGTTAGCAATAGTAAACAGCTGGAAGTTATTCCATTTCAATCTTTTATTCTAGGAACTCATTTTGTAATAAAATGGGCACATTTCTTCCTCATTTTTATTTTTAATCCAGATATCATGTCAAGTGACAGTTTACCCAAAAAAACTTTTCTGTTTTTGTTTTAAAAAAATAGCTGTCAGTTTGTGTTCCACATCCTATGCCTTTTTGTGATCATCGCTTCACTTTCCTTTGGCCTCTGACCTACCACTGTCCACCATTTTTAGTATTTGTTTTAACCTTCTTCACCTCCCTCAAGCACTGTGCTTTTGAGTCCTTTTCAATTAAATTGGCTGTCTATTCAATGCTTATTATTTTTAACGTCCTATCTCACAGAAGCCTAATTTTCTTCTCAAATTCCTTTATTTTTTTCCCATGAGATTTAAACAGATGGTGTCAAATCATCTGGAAGAACTGAGCAATTATAATTAGATTCAATCTGTTTGAGATGGTTGTTCAGTCTGAATAGTAAGCTCCTCTCAATTGTTTTCCTGTCCTTGTGTTGCCTCGCCCTAGATGTGCTGAAGTGTCTTAGCTGTGCTGTTTTGCAGATATACCCCATCATCTCGGCAGGCCAGCCAAGAAGAGGGCAAAGAGTGGTTGCGTTCTCATTCCACTGGAGGGCTGCAGGATACTGGCAACCAGTCACCTCTGGTCTCCCCTTCTGCCATGTCATCTTCTGCAACAGGAAAATATCACTTTTCCAACTTGGGTAAAATATTCTAAAACATTGGTTGTGTTTTGGTTCACTGCCCATCCTCACAGGAGCCCTGGTATTACTTTATAAAAAATGTTCATGTAAAGGGACATAAAGACAGCTTAACAGTACCATGTATTTGTGTGATAGTTCGGTGTTCACAGAATAATTTCCAAATAGTATGCCACATATGAGTCATATCAAATGTTCAACATAGGTAATACTGCTGCTGTTTGATAAAACAGGCTAGGATCCAGAAGTTCAAAGAGGTCATTTGGAATGAAAACATCCCACTACAGAGATAGTCGTCAATCCAAGAAGACCTGACTTCAAGCCCAAGGTCCTTTCCATTCTATTGGGTTGTACAAAAAGTCATGACACATTTTTACATACAACAAATACAGCATGACTTTTCCTACAACCCAATATCTCAGAATCCTCATAAAAGCACCCTTTAATTTTTTTTTATTTAAGATGTTTAAACATCTTTATAACAAAATTAACATTTCTGTAGAAAAATAGTAAATAGAAATAACTAGGGAAGAATAAAATAGGCTAAATCATAAGTCCGAGATAACTTCTTTTCACATTGAAGTTAAAACTCCTTTAAGAAGTTCTATTAAGATAATACTCCATGAGCGTTTTAGAGAAATATAATGAAAAATGAAATATTATCTTACCCATCATTTATTTTGTGATTAACATCATTTAAAATAAAACTGTTTTATGTTTACTAAAGTATATATATATAACTGTAAATATGTTTTAGTAAACATAAAAAAGTATGAAATATAAAGTAATTTATATAAATGTCTTACAGAACACAGGAAAGAGTGACAAAATAATGAAAAACATATAAATATGTCGGTTACAATTTAATGTACCTCAAAATGTTAAATTTCTTTTTTTATAAAGTCACACATGAAATATTCTTTTTATTGTTTTATCACTTGAGAAAAATAGTACTTCTAATAACGCACTCACCAAAGATCTAAATTCTTTAATAATTTGGACTTCAACTTTTAGCCAAGTCAGTTCTCAAGGCTGTGTTTTTCCTCTATTGTAATTCTTCCTACTATATCAAGTAGGGCTTTTGGCAATAAAAAGCAATTATCATGATTATGGCTCCATATGAGCAAATGAATTCATATCAAACATCAAGTTTTTATTGCTTAAACTACACAGTAATGAGACTTCTTTGCTCCATAACGCCAAAGGATATAGCTTTTATTTAATTTGACTTGTAGCTATAAAACACAGCCAAAAGCCCAACACTTTAAAACACAAATTGAAAATATTTCTGTAGGGTCATAGGGATATAAAACAGAATTTATATAACATTTGAACCAAACCAAAATGATCTAAAACGCTATAAATTTTCCATGAGCCTCATGTCTTCCATCAATTTTATCATTAATGAACTATTTTAGTCCATTTTGTGTTGCTATAACTGAGTATCACAGACTGGGTTAGTTATAAACAACAGAAATTTAAAATAAATTTTAAAAAGAAATTTATTTGACTCCTGGTTTTGGAAACTGAGAAATCCAAGATTGAGAGGTCTTTTCATGACCAAGGCCTTGTTGCTGTGTGCTCCCATGACAGAAGGCAGAAGGGAAATGAATATGCAAGAAAAAGGATGAGAAATCAGATTCTGCTGTCTCAAGGTTTTTAATTGGTATTAATCCATTCATGAGGATGGAGCCCTTGTGACCTAAACACCTTCCATTAGACCCCATATCCCAGTACTGTTATAGTGGGGATTCATTTTCCAAAAGATGCTGTCTGGGGAACACATTCACATCATAGCATTGATATTAATTACTTAGTTGACACCTTACTCCATTTTTTCACACTGTCAGTAGTCTGATAATATCTATCTATTCCATTATTCTTTGAAAGAAACAAGAAGCTCATCACTTTGTATGTCTGACTTTGATAAAGTCATTTAACCTCAATTTCCTCATCTGTTGAATGGATACATGATACCTTGTGAAGAACTACTGATAGGATGATTCATAAGACTAAGGAGTAAGACTTGAAAGATGGCCAGTCATTTTTATTAGAATGCATATCCTATACTGTCAATATTATAAAGTAGCACTTATTAGGTATGGCTGAGTTTTACCTGCATTTAATTGGGTATGATTTATAAGACAGTAACCACACATTTTACATAGAAGACATTCATAGCTTAGATTATTTTTTTCTTTATTTGGAGAGGTTTTTGCTATAGGGCGCGTGTGCTCGCCAGACAGAAAGAGAGAGATAGAGAGACAGAAAGCGAGAAATCACCCCTTGAGGCGATGGCCACGCTGCAATCCCTTCTCCTCCATTCTCCTCTCGGGATCTTGGGCACGCTTGCACACGCGCCCGGTGTGAGGTTAAGCCACCCAGTCCGGGACTCGAACTGCAGTCGACTACGTAGGAGTCCAGCGACATAGCCATTATGCTAACTGCTGGTCCCCATAGCTTAGATTTTTGAAAGACTGGTGCAGAACTGTGATCTAATCATCAAGCTCTCAGTTATCACTAATGTCAAATATTTGTCCAGAGATAAAGTTATTCTAAAGTTTGAATTAATAAGACGCATGATACCAACAGGTCCATGACCACAAATTTGTTTTTAAATGATTGATATATATCACATTTTAGAATTCATTTTATTATACAGTCTTCAAAGAGTTGAAGCACAGTTAATAAATTAAAGCAAATTTTAATTTTACTGATAAACCATCTCTGTGGTCCTTTAATGTTAATGATTTGAATTAAAAAATCATTGATCAAATACATCCCTTATATTTTGTTATATAGAGACCAACCAATATTTGGAAGAGTCAAGCTTACCTTACCTCTAAGTTATTTGCACTTTCCAGAAATCTCTCAGCAACATCAAACAGCACAACCTGTTTTCCTTATCAATGTACTTTCAGCCTTTATTATAGTGACATCACCCTCTTAATTCTTTTCATAATTTTCCAACTATGATTCTTTCTTGTAGGGTGTTTCATCTTAACTACATAATTTATTGTACAAACAAGGTTACTTTTTTAGTTTCTGCTATAGGGCACAGAAGATCACCACAGAGAGAGAGGGAAGGGAAAATCAACCCCCAAGAGGGATGGCCACACCACAATCCCTTCTCCTCCTTTCTTTTTTCAGGATTTTGGGCTTGCATGCATACATATCCACATATTTTTCAAGCTACCAGGTCCTGTACTCTAATCACTTAGTCTGCATGTGGGATCCAGCCTCCTAAACAACCATGCCACTGGCTCATCCAAGCAAGTTCACTTTTGAGAGTGGAAGGGACTCTATTAATCATTATTTCAGGCATTAGGTATAACCCCTACGCAATGTAATTTATCCTTCACCTGCTCCTCATGTTTATGTGTTTACCAAGATTTTTTCTTTAGACTTTTACCAATTCCAAACTGATATTGTGTATTTTCATCTACAACTTTAATTCTAACATCTCAAATGAACATTTCTCTTTCTTGATGAAATATTTTTGAGCTCTAAAACTGAAATCCCATCAGTGTGCTGGACTATACAGACACCATAAAACAAAGTCTTACTTTATTTACTTCTTCTGTTTTTAAAAAAATCATTTTTATAATTTCACAATCACCATTCTTTCAACTGATCAAATATAAAATCTCTGTATAATCAACAGTTTTACATAAATCTATACCACTCACCCCCTCATAGTTTACATCTTCAATAAGCAAAACCTGTGAACTGATCTTCAAAATATCTATATCTATTTCTCATTGTCAGAGGAATTGCCTTTGCTTTTACAACTCTACACAATTTCAGTAGATTTCCAATTAATATTACTGAATATAGTCACATAACTCTCAAGATTTTTACCTATTGAGAGTTATGAAGAAAGACCTTTTTATCTGTATCAAAAATGTCATGAGCCTTCCCTGTTTTATAAGCATATATAGTTTCAAATAAGGCCTTCTGAGATCTCTGTACTGTGTTATTTTACAGAGGGAAAAAATAACTAATTTTAAAAACAAGAAAATAATTTTTAGAGTTTTGATTATATTCAGATCACATGAATTTTTACATTGGGTTGTTAGACAAGTCGTGATACATTTTTACATAGAAAAACATGAAAAAATACATCATTACTTTTCTGATAACCCATTAAGTTGTAATTATATAACTTACATAATTATTAAGCAAGAAAATGTGCACTATTAAAGTACAATAATGTTATTAATATAAACTTTATTATTAAATTTAAATATATCTCTCTCTATATATATATGAAATTTAACTCCTTAATTTCAATATGGATAGCATGTATTTTTGGACATCAACTATTTTCAGTTTGATCATTATCTTTTCTAAATGACTAGTAAGGTACATGATTATTGCTAATATTTCAGAGTGCCAGTATCCATAGTTTCATTAGCTATATTCTTTATTTCTATCTGTATAAAATGTGTTAATAAGAATTTTTAGAAATATTCCTATAAAAATCACATATAACAATCTTCAAAATATAAGATCATGAAAATTATGTCATTTTACTAGAATACTCTGAACTACTACCAAAGTAAACTATGGTTTGTGTGTAATTTCCAGCCCGCTAACTAGAATGGAAACCATTCCAATCCAGGAAAGAGTATCAATATCATTTATGCAATAAAATAAGTCTTTAGATGAAATTTGTTTACTTTTGGTTTTAGTTCTTGTGAGGCTTCTGTGTTTTTTTTTTAATTAATTAAAAAAAAATTTTAGAGGCTTGGGCTTGTTGCCTTAGGGCACATGCACTTGAGTAGGGACATGCACCCAACATGAGTTTCAACCCTTCAGGTGTGGGACTCAAAGAACGGTCGGCCATGTGAGCGTCCAGCAATGAAATCACTACACCATCAGCTGGTCCTTCTTTGAGGCATCTTAAAACCTGTGAGACTCATTGTCACAGGTGATAACAATTGCTCAGATTCATTTTTCACTTCGCTATAGAGTTGACTGTGCAGAAACATGAATCTCATGCTGCCATTTCCCAGTTCTGTATGTCAGATGGATACTTTTTGTCTGCAAAGTGACTATTAAAGACCTCGGATGAGGACAGCTTCTGTGCTTTTGTTCTCAAGCATCCCTGCACTTTGCATTCCCTCTATGTTTCTCCCTATGGTCATCCCTCAGCCTATTCAGAATGAGTCCCTTTTTTTATACATAGAAGCATAGTATTAGGTAGTTGGGAAAGTCCGAATATATTTTTCTATGTTTTTCTAAGCTAAAATGTGTCATGACTTTCCTGACGACCCAATATCTCACAGTTGAAAGAGATCCATATCTAGTTGAATCACTCATCTATTACATAAATTTTATGACACACAGCTTCTCTAAACCCTCCAGTTACAGTAACTACTTAATCTAGAAATAGCACACCATCGGTTTTTCTTTTAGAAGCTCAAGTAAAATTTTCCTGAATTGTTAACTATTTTTTCTAGTTATGTATTCAGACTCCACAAAATAAGTTAAAACTAAGTTCCATGTGACAGCTCTTTTCTTATTTAAGCAATATCATAAGCTCACTAGTTAATGTCTAGCTATAGAATCAAAGGTAGGGAGTGACTTGCAAGTATTTAAAAACCCAACCTAGAGCCAGGTGGTGGAGCAGTGGTAACACAACTAGACCTACATAGTAAAGAGCCTGGTTCATTTCCGGGGACTCCGTAAGCATGCCGGCATACGCGTACATGCCCATGATCAAGGCTGGCTGAGAATGGGGGTAAATTGCTACGTAAGGACTCTGTTGGGGGTGCCTGTCTTTCTGTCTCGGTCTCTGCCTCTCTCGCTCATGGAAGAAGTAGATTAAACACACACACGTAGAAACACACACAAACCTGAAAATCCAGTCTACATTTCTGTTTCTGTTTAAAATCACCAGAAATAAATATATTATCTTAATTAAGGCAGTGGTATTGCTATGCAAATGCAATTAGAACAATGTCAGTAGCCCACTTTCCTCCAATAGATTATCACACATATTTCTCTCCTATTTGGAAATAATTCTGGTGTGTCTTTTGGCTTTGATTGGCATATAGAGGCCATTTGTTTTGCCATTTCTTTGTATTTATAAAGAAACTGAAGTGTACAGATTAGAACATTTGCCTGAAGCAGATGGAAAGCAAAACCAGCTCTGAAAGTACTTTTCCAATCTGTATTCCTTCACAGAAATTCTTGGTCTGTTACATTTGTTTTCCATTATATAACTTTTCTTCCTCTATTTTACATATTAACCTTTCTACCTTTCAGTCATCTTACCTAGGGACTGATCTTGAAATCACCATCCATGTTGTTTTTAATCTTTCTATTCAACTGCAATACTAAAAATATCAGACCTGTCATAGATAGTAACATAATTGAACATTCTCAGATAGTATGGATATATTTCCAATAAATAAATTATCAAAAGTATTAAAACTCTTCCCTTTAAAATCTGCCATAATCCTCATTAATGTTTCACCTTGAACAAGTTAAGTTTTATATTTAAAATTATAGAAGGGCACTTCATTTGGATAGCTCTGCAGTTGTTTCGGTAAGAATTATGCAAAGCTAAAGAAAGAATGGAATGTCCCTCTAGCCTCTGCATGTGATACCTAGTAAATATGTTGCATCTATCACTCATTTAGACAAAGATCAATTTATATTGTGGACCTAGAATAAAGCGACTGATCTCAATCTGGGTACCACAAGCATAAGCATTCAATTCTTGAATGTCCTACAGTAGACCTATGGGTTGTTATCAATAATCAGACTGAATCAGGACTAATGATTATTGCTAATTGAAGGATTGTGACTAAAAGATAGATCCTTTCTCTCCACTCACTCTTCCTTCTTTATTTCTTTCTCTTCTTTCCTTCCAGTGGTTTACACACTGTGAAAAATCCATATTTTTTCCTTTTTCTTTAAGCTTTTCATATAGACACATAGATGTGAGTCTTGGTCTTGTTTCCCTTTGCTCCAGTCCATAGCTAGCTGTGTCAGAGAGTTTTCTGTGAATTAATTCAGGTTCATGCCTGTAAAGTACCAAATATCATATCTGGTCAATAGGAGATGCTCACTATCAGTTACCTCACAGTATATCCTTCATATTTTACATTGTTTTGGAACCAGTATTATAAGTATTGTGCCTATGTCAAAGAAAAAAAAAAACATAGTACGTTATTAAAAGATATCATACGAAGTCCAAGTCAATGACATATATTCTCTATATTTTGAAAGTACTCTTCAGTTCTCTTCATATCTTAAGAGGTTTCTGTCTGCTTCCTCATATGCCAGTAGCAAAGATGATTTTCTTAAACTTAAGCATTAATGAGACATCTATTTCTCAATTTCTCTGCTTTATTTTTATTCCAAATTTTAAAATAATATTTTCTAATGCAGTTGTACATTCAATCATATCTTTCTTTAAATTGATGATTGAAAATTGGCTTAAAAAGTTATCAGCACCAGCAAATGTGTAATGGTTATGTCTCTGGACTCCCACATGACTGACTGTGGTTCAAGTCCTGGACCTGGTGGCTTCAAATTCATGCCAGGCGTGTGTGCATATGTGCCCAAAATCCCAATAGGAGAATGGAGGAGAAGGGATTTCGGCGTGGCCATCCGCCCTGGGGGGTGATTTCTTGCTTTCTCTCTATCGCTCTCTGTCCAGTGAACACATGCACCCTGTAACAAAAAAATCTCTCTAAAAAACAAAAAATGTTGAGCATCATTAGAACTATTTGGCAATAGACAATAAGCAAATAGATAATTTAAAATTACAGGCTTAAGATACATCTTTGAAAATATAATGTGTTTGTGATTTTTGAAAATTTCACTTTTCTTGTTGTAGATATAGTAAAAAGCAGTTTTATGTGATTAACCTCATGAGCTACCGATACTATATATGAGATTGCTATGATTTGGATATCCCCCCAAATTTATATGTTGGTACTTGATTGTATTGTGAAACTGTTAACTTCATTCCTGCATCGCATCCCAGGGTGGGAACTTTGTATGTGATAAAGATACTAGGTCAGGCCCCTGAGTGAATTCTAGTGTGTTTATAAGAGGGAAAAGGAGACCAAAGCAGATGGGAATTTATGATAGCTGCTCCAGTCAATATCCTGTCTTCTGCCACCTTTTTACCTTCCAGAAGTTGGCCCCTGGACCTCAGACCTCCAAACTGTGAGCTGAATAAACTTCTTTTTCTTCATAAATCATTTAGTTGCACATATTCTGTTATCAACACAATTTTGGACTAAGATGATAGAGATCTTCAGAAAGGTCATGGAAATGTGTATTATGAAGACACAAGGCATGAATTTCAAAAATTTTGCACCAAAATGTACTTGTCATTTAATTTCATCTTTCCATTAACTTTTTAAAGTACCCTTTTATAGTACATAATATTTAATATAAAGAAAAAGGTTAATTACTCTTCTTTATAACCTATGATGACAATAATGGTCCCAATCATAAATTATATTAATTTAGAACTCAAAATGACTGAAAGTTTTTGCCTGAAATCCTTTAAAGGCTCTTATGAGAAAATTTTTTTTTTACTTTGCATTTTTGCTTTTTTTTTCAATTATGTATTTCCCATAGAAGTGATGATTATTCTCTAAAAAGAAACTACATGCCATATAATGGCAATATTATCTTCATAAACAGCAGGAAATACCATGTTAATATATTTCTATTGGGATGGGTGAAGTGATTTGGTGGTTTTATTTACTATTGCTTTAGAAATTGACACGTTTGCCACGAAACTGCCAGAGGAAAAGAGAGACTCCCTAGTTTCACTGTAATTAAACATTTGAGAGACAGATTCATGGCATACTTTAGCTAGAGACATCCTATAAGTTCATGTCCATGAGAATTGGACTCACATTCTCACTTGCTATCAACCTATCGTTTTCGTTATCCAAGCCTCAGAGTAATAGGCTGTCTGTGCTTCGTTTTCAGTGAGCCCAACCAATCTGTCTCAGTTTAACCTACCCGGGCCCAGCATGATGCGCTCAAATAGCATCCCAGCCCAGGACTCTTCCTTCGATCTCTATGATGATTCCCAGCTCTGTGGGAGTGCCACTTCTCTTGAGGAAAGGCCACGTGCCATCAGTCATTCAGGCTCATTCAGAGACAGCATGGAGGAAGGTAAGCGTGGTGGGGAGGAGATGGATAAAAGTGAAGTTACTTTATTTTTATCTCTAAGAGGATCTCAAGGATTTCTGAAAAGGAAATAAGTAAGTATAGGAGCCAGCAGGTAACATGGTGGCTACAGCGTTGGCTTCTCCCATGGCCAGGAGCAGTTCAGGTCCTGGACCTGGTGACTTGAAAATCACGCTAGAAGTGTATGTTTGTGCCCAAAATCCCAGGAGAAGAATGGAGGAGAAGGGATTGAGGCATGGACATCCCCCTTGTGGGGTGTCATTTCTCAATTTCCCTCTCCTGATGAGTGCACACACTCTATGGCAAAAACCTTAATTAAAAAAAAAAAAATGTAATTCTCATTTGAGGAAACCCAATCAGAGGTTGAAGACGTTTTATTCTGTATTACCATCTGTTTCTTTATGCATTTAGGAATATGCCAGGATTTGTTAGATTAATACTTGGCTATAGAATAGTTTAAGATAAATCCATGATCTCATACAGAAATACACATAATTTTAAGAGATTATTGTCTCAGTGTGTCAAATATCAAAGCAAATGTTTTGTTTGACACCTTGGTTAAGAAGTATTAAGGTACACAAACCAGAAACATTACCGTTCACTTGCCAACGTTTTATACTCAGAAACTCCCTCTGGTGTCAGTTTTTTAGCATATCGTTTTAGAGTTAATATTACACCTGCCTTTTGCTTTGCAAGTCACATATCTCTTTTTTTTTTTTTTTTTTTTTTGGAGAGGTTTTTCCTATAGGGCGTGTGTGCTCACCAGACAGACAGAGAGAGACAGAGAGATAGAAAGCAAGAAATCACCCCCCCGGGGGGATGGCCACGCCGCAATCCCTTCTCCTCCATTCTCCTCTCAGGATCTTGGGCATGCATGCACATGCGCCCGGTGTGAGTTTTAAGCCACCGGGTCCGGGACGTGAACCACGGTCCACTACATGGGAGTCCAGCAACATAGCCATTACACTAACTGCTGGTCCCGCAAGTCACATATCTCTATCCAATGGCAATAACTTTGTCACCTGACCCAACAAATATCTTGATAGTTTTATAGTTTTATATGAATACTTGAAATAAATCTATTTGAAAATTCTGGAAGCTTAATATTCAAATGTACACATTTTTCTGAGGTATATCATCTCAAATGTCACATTTAGTTAATCAGGCATGGTCGTGCAGCAATACCTTCTCATACATTTCTCCATCTCATTGGGATTTGGGGCATGGGTACAACGTGTTTTTCAAGCCTCCAGGGCCAGCACTCAAACCACAAGTGGCCATGTGGGATCCAGCCCTTAACTACCACACCACTGACTAGCCCTACCTTCCGTATGGTATTTTCTGACTCAAAGTTTAGACAGCTATAAAAACTCACTCATGTATTTTAGCCATTGCTGTACATTTAATATGCTGACACTAAATCAGATGACCACCATTGTTACTTCCTTTTAGAATATTACCTAAATCACTGACTTTACCATGACAGGTCATTACTTAGAGTTGTGAGTCTACTTATTGCTATAATGTAGACAGACAAAATGGAATTAAGCTGAAATATAACACAGTGACTTCTCTGAAATGGTTTAGTTACTTTCTTCATAGGCCTCTTACGATACTTTAAAAATATAATTTGCTAAGCATATGGTTGGCTTCTAAAGTGCCTCATTTACAAATAGAATAATATTCATATGCTAGGGAATTCTAGATACTATGTATGAAGATTTAATAATCTCAAGAGCTGAAAGGCAGCCTGAGTGAGTGCAATGATCTTTTGAAAGTTCATTCATTAATTTCGTCCATGAACAAGAAAGACAGGGACAACACCGCCAGTAGATCCTGACACCACAATCCAACCCCAGCCTCAGCCATCCCCGGGTTCCTGGGTACATAGGTACCCTGTATACTTAAGGAGGTTTCAGGGAGGGGAACCTGGAACCTCCCCATGTAGGTCAGCCTCTCTTAGAACCTCATCTTTTACCACTGTGTCACTGTCTGGCCCCAAGTTATGTTTTGATACGAGTGTGTTGAATATCCTTCATTTTCTTTTTGATACACATCTACATCCCCCATCAGCTATAAATATTTTTTTCCTAGTATCTCTCATATTCGTTTCCTTATTTTCATCCAAGCACAATGATCCTACTACAGCTTTTAAGCCTTTTTCAGACCAGGTCATGAGCACTTCCTTATGTTCTTATAGTTCTGAGCTCATTGATCTCAATAGCATTTATATTAGGTGGTTATAATTATCTTTTGTCAGAAAGAGAATTATTTCATTTTATTTATTTTTATTTCTTTTTAATTTGACCAGAGAGAGACAGAAAGAGAAAGGGAAAGTGAGAAAGCAAGCCACCACGTCCAGGACTTGAACTGCAGTTGGTCATATGGGAGTCCAGCACCTTAATCAACACACCACCTGCCGACCCTGCAATTATCTTCTTAATTATATTTTCTACTTCTTGTTGAGCTCCAAGATTGTATTTTTTTCATTTCTGTAGTCCCCACATCCAACAAGGGGCTGTCACATTGTGTATATTTGAGTAATATTTATTTACTGGATGAGTGGATGAGTAAGGAGAAATAATTGCATTATCACTTGATGAAAGAGGAGGAACTTTTCTGCAAAAATAATTAAATACTATTTTATTTACCTTTTGAGTTTAATGCATTGGCAGTGTGGCAGTATAAAGTAGGTTGTTAATTGCTCAAGATGATATTTTGATATTCCTAGAGAAAAGACAATATTCAATTCCTTTGACTATTTCATTATTAATTACTGTGAGAAATCTTGAAATAAGTATTCTTCTGTTACTAAATGTACTAATAAAGCGAGGACCAGATGGTGGCACAGTGATAAAATGTCATGTTGTCTGAGGCTGACCCACACAAGAAGGTTTCAGGTTCCTGTCTGAAGACCCTCTGAGTGTGCTAGGCACACAGTTGCCCCTGAGCTGGGCAAGACTGATGCTGCACATCATCAGGACCTTGATTGGGATTCTCTCTCTTTCTTGCTCATGGAAAAAATAAGTAAATAAACTTAACAAACTTTTACTAACAAAGCAATGACTCTACAATTAAAAAGTACATGGGCAACTCATTACAGATAATATTGAAACAGCAAGTTGGATAAAAATGCTTATTCCCCTGAAAATATTTGGAGAAAATACTGAAAATGGATCTTTATTGTATAAAAATGAAATGAAATATATAAATTAAGTTTATGGTAAGGCCAGCACACAGCATAGTGGTAAAAGCACTGGACTCCCACATAGCTGACCATGGTTCTAGTCCTGATCCAGGAGCTTGAAACTCACACTGGGGGCATGTGCATATATGCCCAAAATCCCAAGAGGAGAATAGAGAAGGGATTGTAGAGTGGCCACACCCCCCCCAGAAGTGATTTCTCATTTTCTCTCTCTCTGTATCTCTCTATCTTCCTGGTGAGCACATGCACCCTATAGCAAAAATATCTCAAAAAAATTTTAATAGGTTTATGGCAACTTTAGTTTGGGTTTCCATGATTTTCTGTTTATTAAATGGGAATTTAGGTTTCATATAACACACTTATGGTACATTCTTATCAACTTTTCTCTACAACTTGGCAAATGAGTCACTTAGGGACTGTGACTGGGACCTTTTCATGCTTCAGCATCTTAATCTTCAAAAAATTATAACAGACTTGTTCTCAGAATCTTATCGTTAGCTGTTATCATTTTATTTCCCTAACCATCTGTACATTACTTTTTCAGTAAAGGCCTGGGATTTATGAGTAGATGTCATTATTTTAACTCTATTGTTTTTGTTTCCTCCAGTTCATGGCTCTTCATTATCATTGGTCTCCAGTACATCTTCTCTTTACTCCACAGTAAGTATTAGCTGTCAAGAGAAAGATTCTACCTTTGAGACACACTCAGATTATTAAATACATTGACATTTACACAGAAGTTGTGTGGTGAAATAAGAGTCTAATTCTAAGCTACTGCATACCAAATAAGCTGGCAAGAGCTCTCTCTCCACCCTTCTGTGGCCTGCTTATTTGTGCTTTCTTGTGACTTTTGTGCCTTCATTATAATTGGTGAGTAGTTGCAAAACTGTATTTTCCCTGTAGCTCGGACCGAGAGTCTCTGAAACTATACCTCTGTGGTAGCTGTACCATAATTTCATAGTATTGACTAGTTTTCCTCATTTGGTTCACTGAGCTATGGCTTTTAATTGCATTATGATATTTTTCTACTTCATTTTTAATTTAAGAAAGCTTATTTTCTTTATTTATATCTTTATTAGACAGTGACTTGCTATGTTGCAATCCTCCTAACTCAACCTTCTGAGTAACTGGACTACCATGCCCAACTTCTATGGTGCTTCTAGAATTGAATCCAGGTCTCTCATGTGGCTTCCCTCAGCTAAGTAGCAGCATCTACCAGAATTCACTGGTACAGCTGGGCGTATATTTTATGTTTTAAGTTCATTTTTCCAGAAGACTATCCCAGAAGTTAATAGCCTGAATGGGTTAGAAATTTTAAAAAATATTTCTTTTGGAATTCAGTGTGATTTTTAAACTTTATTTTTTAATTTAACTTTTATTTTTTGCTAGAGGGTATGTCTGTTCACCACAGTGAGACACAGAAGGGAGAGGAGAAAACACTTCATTATAGAAAATGGTCACACCACATGGGACCAGCAGATGGTTTAATGGTTATGTCACTGGACTCACATATAGCCAACCGTGTTTTGAGTCCCAGACCCAATGACTTAAAGCTCATGCCACGCACCTGTTGTGTGTGCCCAAGATCCCAAGAGGAAAAAGGATTGTGGTGTGGCCATCCCCCCCCCGGGGGGGGGCAATTTCTCACTCTTCATTTCTGTCTTTCCAGCAAGGGCTGATGCCCTATAGCAAAAATCTCTCTCTCTCTCTCTCTCTCTCTCTCTCTCTCTCTCTCTCTCTAAAAAAAAGAAATAATAGAATAAATGGTCACACCACAATCTCTTTTCCTTCATTTTCTTCTCCTTTTGGAATTTTTGAACATATATGCACATGCATCCAGTGTGTGTCTGAAGCCATAGGATCTGGGACTTGAACTTCACAGTTCACTATGTGGTATCTAGCTGCATTAACCACCACATCACAGACTGTTCTAAAAACTTCATTTCTTAAGAACATCAGTGTTTTCTTTTTTTTTTTTTTTTTTTTTACATCGTGTGGAATTACAGTTTATTATCGCCAATATGTGTTTTTCTGTATACTCAATATAATTTTATGTTAAAAAATGTATGCAGAAAGTTATATTTTACAAGAAGATTTCTTCATGCTTAGGTTACAGTGAGATCTATTTAAAATTAGTTTATTGAGTCTCAATGAGATTTTAATACTATGAATAACCTTTAATTGCATATTAAAAGAGTCATGAAAAGTTTACAAACTTGTGTCACTGAACAGTTAAATATAAGGACAATAATAGTTTTCATTTTTCAATAATATTTTACTAGGTACAACTGTTACAGACTTCTACTGATAAGTTAATATTACATATGTACTGCTCTCAATAGTCACTATAGATTATCTTTGGCAGTAGCAATATTTTGCATATTTATGTTTTTAATGATTAAAATTGGCAATAGGATCTATAAGTGGAAAATTACTATTAGTGTTTAGATACATCTACTGTTTTAGGTGAATGGATAAAGAAGTAAGGAATTTGAAAATGTTTTGGAAAAGATACATTCGGACCAGAAGTTAGCGTAATGGCTATGTCGCTGGAGTTCCATGTAGTCGACCACGGTTCATGTCCCGGACCCGGTGGCTTAAAACTCATGCTGGGTGCGTGTGCATGCATGCCCAAGATCCCGAGAGGAGAATGGAGGAGAAGGAATTGTGGCGTGGCCATCCCTCCTGGGGGGTGATTTCTCCCTTTCTGTCTTTCTGTCTCTCTCTGTCTATCTGGTGGCACACACGCCCTATAGCAAAAAATAAAAATAAATATTTCTCCAAAACAAAATTTTAGGACCTCGTGTCCCTCTCATTGGGCAAATATTATCACTTGTTGCAGAGTTATATTCTGACTTGAACCATTACAATTTAAGTTTCTATGTAATATTTAATATTTAAAGGTGCAGCATCATTATAAGCTTATTTTAAATATATACAATAATAATATTTAGGGAAAACTACCTTTAGGAAGTCTAAGAAAGACGCCAAAAGAAAAGGAGCATGAATTTGAAAAAAAATACATATAACTAATTAATTCATACCAGTGTCCAAAACAAATTTCTGTGATAATAAAAAATTATCTATCTGCACTGCCCAATGCAGTAGCTACTAGCCACATATTGCTCTTGATTATTTGAAATGTGTCTGATGTTACAGAGAAACTGAATTCTTTTTTAAATTATTTTTTATTTACATTTAATCACTGTACTTCTTTACAGTGTACAACATGGATTTTTCCAGCCTGAGTACATTGCATATTAGTCAAGTCAAAGACTTTACCATATACATTATCATCAACAGATAACTTTTCACTTTTGTGTCTACTAAATATATTGAGCGAAACTGAATTTTTCAATTTTATTTCATTTATATTTAAATAGATATATGCACATGACAAATAATTAAAGGTGATGATTACTAGGTTAGACCGTGTGGGTTTATAAGGAACAAAGGGAGTGCATTTAAAAATGTAGGTAGGGGCCAACTGGTGGCCTGGTATTTGAGACATGGCCAACAGCACAGTTCAAGTCTCAGACCTAGTGGCTTAGAAAACACCCCAGGTGCATGTGCATGCCCAAAATTCTGAAAGAAGTGGAGGAAAACATACTGCAGCATGGCCATACCCTGTAGGTTATACTCTCTCTCTCTTTTTCCCTCTCTCTGTCTCTCTTCAGTGAGCACATGTGCCCCCTGGCAAATTAAAGTAAAATGTAGATAGAAGTGAGATGTCTAAACAATGAAGACAATTAGAAAGCATAACTATAAGTATTATATTAGAGTAATATAACACAGAGACAGACATTAAAATAAATGGAATATGTACAAATTTATAGGCCAACATTTATGGGCAAATTAGTCTCTCATGTTAAGTGTGAACAGAATGGATTAGGTGATTAAGGTGCATGAGAAGGTGATAGTATTATTATAGAAGTTAAAATAGATATATATTATTATAGAAGTTAAAATAGATGTATTTGAAATTATGGCAACTAGATCTTTTAAGTAACAAATAGACCATGATAAATTAACTCTAACACATGTATATTTGGACGGCTAAAAAGAAAAATCGTAGAGGAATAAAAGTTGTTCTCTCCTCCGTCTCTCATAATCATGCACTGAGATTTAATTGGCAATAAGAAAATATATGTAAAAAGTACCTTTCAAACTATGAAGTGAAAAGGCAATTTTTCATTATTTGTCTTGCCTTCTTAAAGGCTTTGGAGAAAAATTCAGCTGATTTGCATCCTTGCCTGATTCCATCAGCAATTTTGTGTGACATCAAGCAAGTTGCCAAAATGCTTTGGACTATACCTATAAAATAAAATTTGAAAATATCAGCCAAATCTATCTGATCTGTTCTATAGTATTTCTGTAAACTAGTTAGAAATCACAGGCTCAGGATGATCTGTCAAGGTGTTGTATCTTTAGCAAATTTGGTGTTTTATGTGTTTGCTTATAAATCAAATCCATTACTGAGAAATTAGAAACTTCTACCTAAAAATTCAAATTCTCTCTCTCTCTCTTTTGTTTAATTTTTTTAATTTTTATTTTAGATTTTGCTATGGGGTATGTGCACTCATCAGAGAGAAAGAGAGAGAAATCACCCCCTAGATGGGATGGCTACATTTCAGTCCCTTCTCCTCTAGTTTCTTGGGATTTGGGGCACACATGCCTGGTGTGGTTCTCAAGCCACTATGTCCAGGACTGGAATGGTGCGGCCGGCCATGTGGGATTCAGTGCCTTAACTTCCACGCCACCTGCTGGGCCCCCAAATTCCTTTCTAAAACAATTGAAATATCTAGCAATACTATGATGACATTTCTTCAGGTTTCCAGTCACAAGACATCAACCCCTTTAGATGCTGCCAAGCACATCCTCCATACCTCTCCTTTTCCTGACATGGCCACTAAGTTTGGGCTGCTAGTTGTCATTATATTGTCGCATTTTTTGTGAGTTAAAAATACTCCTTGCTGAGACAGATACAGCACCTCTGATAGGATCTTGAAAACCTGATCTTCCCCCAGAATCAGCTAGTTATTATGTAGTTAATTATACTATATATATATTAAGGAAATAAAATTTTATCTTAAGAGTCCTACCATACTTCTGATTTAACAAACTAAACTACATGTAACATCTGGAAATCATTAGAATTCAAATAATAACACTTAAAATGTTAAAGTTGAGGGTATTAACTATTCAAGATTTATGTCAGCATTGTTTTAAAACATAGTTTTCTTGTAAAGGCTAATAGGATTCTATCAATTCACCACTTTATTAGCTAAATAATTTGACTTTTTTTTTTTTTTTTTTTTTGGTGAGGTTTTTGCTAAAGGGCACATGCGCTCACCAGACAGACAGAGAGACTGAAAGCGAGAAATCACCTCCCAGGGGGGATGGCCATGCAGCAATCCCTTCTCCTCCATTCTCCTCTCGGGATCTTGGGCACGCACGCACACGCGCCCGCGTGAGTTTTAAGCCATCGGGTCTGGGACACGAACCACGATCGACTACATGGGAGTCCAGCGACATAGCCATTACACTAACTTCTGGTCTCAATAATTTGACATTTTTTTAAAGTAGAGAAAGACATAGGAAAGACAAAATTCAGGTTGATAAAGATGCTAAAATATATCCTGATAGTTATTTTACCGTTTTTTTCCATGTTTTCGGGAGAAAAAGAGATATAAAGCAGTTCAAGTATACTTCCATTGATTAATCAGAAAGTAGCCCAAAAGTTGGACAGAGGATAAGATTGTATTTTAGCTTTGAATCTGCTTATACAATGTACTCGTGCTATTCAGAGATATTATTCATTCTCCAGCTTTTTCCAGAACGAGAAAGCTTCCCAAATGTAATGGTACACATAACACATTTTTTGGCATTTTGCAGCCCAGCTTGAAGAAGAAAAATAGAGCTAGGAATTTTCTGCAACAGAGATCAAAAACACCCTACAAGTTTCTATAGCAGCCTTCATTTCCATAAGCTGCCCAGCCAAAGATGTCTGCCAGTCACTTTTACCACCATCTAAGCGCTGGGAAGTTCTGTGTTTTGCTGGATTGCAGCCACATAAACCTCATTAATAATCACTGTGGAAAATAAAGGAAAATAGAAACTATGAACTTCGTTCTTTTGTGATTATCAGTAGGGGCCAGTTGCTTTTCTTTTTTAAGACATAATCTTGCTCTGTCACAATTCTGCCTCAGCTTCCTAAGAAGCTGGGACCATAGGCCTACAATACCATACCCTGCTCAAGGTTAAATAGGGTTTCACTGTATTTTCTAGGCCAGCCTTGATCTCACAATTGTCCTGCTTCAGCATCTCGAGTCACTGTGCTACAGGTGCATACCACCATATTTAGCCTTTAGCTCAGACAAGGAACCAAACTCGGGACTCCCATGTGGTCCCAGACTGGGGAACACAGCATTTTAGGTGCATATGTCACTACAGCTGAAACTTTCCCCAGACTTACTTGGCATTCTTGTTTTTTCCTTTTTTGGGGATAAGAATTATTTTATTGATTTAATTTTATTTGTTATTATTTTTTTATCTGACCAGAAAGAGACAGAGAGAAAGGAAAAGTAAGAAAATAAGCTGTTAGGTCTGGGACTCCAACCATGGTTGGCCGTGTGGGAGTCCTGCACCTTAACCACAATGCCAACTGTCATTTCCTTATTTGGCATTCTTTATGATCTGTTAATCACAGAATAAAATTCTAACTCCTAAATCTTGGGTAAAGGTCTCTATAATTTCATGGAGTCTATTTTTATAATCTATGAGGAAGAAAATCTAATATTTCATTTTCTCATGCACCTATATTTGTTGAGTCTACTTTTATATCTATTTTGGTTTTATTGCTTAGTCTGTATTTTAGTTTTTTCTAATTCTATTCTTTGCTTTCAAGGCATATTATGTATACATACACCGAACTACATATACTTTTAAATCCCTATGACACACACACACACACACACACACACATATATATATGAATATGAATTTGAAATCATAACGTGTTTTATTTTCATTATCTTAATTGAATAATTTCATATATTTTATTCTCATGCTAGATCATAAAATCATTTTAAATATATATTAATTTTACTCATTTATACATATGGCATTACTTTGACTTAATTTTAATAATTAACTCTTTTTCTTGTTTTACAGGCTGAAGAAAAGGCTCATTCAGAGGTAAAAAAGAAATCAAACTTGCATTTTGTTTTTACTAGTTAAGTATTGACATTTTAGTTTACAGTTATGAAGAAATGAGTGTTGTTACCACTAGAGGGCTCTGTGACACAGTAGCATAACCACAGGTCTATTGCTAGAAGTAAGCCAGTCGGTTGATAAATGTTCTTAGATACTGGCTCTTAAAAAAAAATGAAAGTAGGTTTTTTGAGCAAGCTTTCCTTTCACATTCTAGTTAGTCGAAATTCAAACTCAATAGGTTATAGAAGTGGGTGCTCATTAAGCCATTGATGATCGAATGTGTCTAGTAGAAAGAAGCACGGTCTCACGGCATGTTCTCCCACTACGTGTGAGATCATCTACATAGTATTAATGAAAATATTGAATCTTAGGCACCAGGACTCTACAATTCAAGATACCTGAAGTACAGCCCTTCTACCTTGTATAATCTTCCTGTCTAATTGTTACTTCATGTCTCTTATGGGACACTGTTCTGATCACACTCATTTCACAAATACATACTTGGTTGCAGTCAGGTACAAATGAAAGTGCAAACCCAGAGAAATAATAATTTTTTTTTTGTCCCCTCTGTAAAAGAATTGTCCTGACCAAAGAGGGCAGGAGGACTTTATTTGGGATTTTATTCAAGGTGAAGTAATGACCATTTGATAGGTTTACACGGAGGCAATCAGACAAGAGAGAAAGTAAATGTCATGTTGCCAGCTTTTACAAGGGAACTGCTTTCTTTTGAAGTTTTATTTTGCCAACCTTTTAAAATATAATATGTGCTATGTTTGAAAATGTTGAGAAAAGATTAATTATACCAATTTATCTCTATAATAACTAGAGCAAAGAGTGAATATGTTTATTTTTAAAAAATGTTATTTTTATTATATGGACATAGCGAAGTTTCTGATGCTGATCATAATATAAATATTGAGGCATAGAAATGCTACATCTATTTATCTTAGTTGTTATTCCACTCTCCTTTTATCATTTATTTGTCATGATTTTGAAAAAAATTAAATCACTTGATAATTTCCTGGATTAGTCTTTAAAAGAACTAAACTCATCGGGACCAGCAATTAGTGTAATGACTATATCGCTGGACTCCCATGTAGTCAACCGTGTTTTGCGTCCCGGACCCGGTGGCTTAAAACTCACGCAGGGTGTGTGTGCATGCCCAAGGTCCCAAGAGGAGAATGGAGGAGAAGGGATTGCGGTGTGGCCATCGCCCCTGGGGGGTGATTTCTAGCTTTCTGTCTTCTGTCTCTCTGTCTGTCTGGCGAGTGTATGTGCCCTATAGCAAAAACCTTTCCGAAAAAAGAAAAAAAAAAAAAAGAACTAAACTCATGAAATAGAGACTAGTAATTTAAGAAAGGCTATTAATTCTTAAGAATTTAAGAGTATAGATTGGTTTAAGGATAAATAGATGCCCTAATTTCTGGAACTATCTGTGATCATAATCATATGAATGTAACTCAAATGCTATGTAGGGCTGGGGTGATCTCTTTGTAAAAAGCAGGAATGAAGTGGAATTACATTTGGTCAAATTATATAAATATTTAGTATCTTTGCTTCCAGCTTAGAGTTACTTTCTTTTTTAGTTTCTCAATAGTCATCACAACTTAAAAAAACAAAACAAAAACAAATCTAATGTTTAGGAAAAGAGAAAGAGACAGTTAATGAACTACGTTAAGAATGATCTTTCAATCTGATCCAACTGCAGTAATAGAAGACTTGTTTTTAAAGACATTGGAAGCATCAGAGGAGAATGTTTGGCATCTAAGTAACTAAAATCTCTGGAGACCGGAAGACACCATCTAGTAACCATTTGGAACCAGTCTCAGATGGTTATAAGTATTTACCCTTACTAATCCCTGTTTACATTTCACAATAGCATGAAACATGTAGCTTAAACCATGGAAAGTGTTTAAACTAAAACTTAAAATTTATAGTATGCCGTTCTCTTGTTATCTCACTCTTTAAAACTTTGCCAGAGGGTGCGTGCATGCACCAGAGACAAAGAAAACGAGCAAGTGAGTGGGAAAGCGAGAAAGTGCCCCCCACGGGGGATGGTCAAGGCAAGGTCCTTTCTCTTCCATTTCTTCTCCCTTTGGGATTTTGGGCATGCACACATTAGTGCAGGGTGTGTTTCTCAAGCCACTGGGTCTGGAACTCAGTCTGCACCGTCAGCCATATGGGATCCTGCTGCCTAAACTACTACACAACCAACCGGCCCTGTTCGGTTTTATTGGAGTGTGAATTTAACCAAAAGGAAGACATTTTAGAATACTTATTCTATTGCTTTATCTAGTTACACAATATTATGGCTTTTTTTCCTATTATTTTTAAACTATGAGCAATCTATAAAGCATTTCTTCTTTGAGCCAGTAATTCACTGAATAAATGGTATTATAGTAAAGATTGGGTAAAGCTCCTTTGTTCATCATAAAAATTCCAGCCAATGAAATTATTCTCAATATGGACTTATTAAATCTTGACTCAAACCCAGCTATTAGTTGGGTGATTATAGGATAGTCTGCAGTTTCTGAGAAGTTGCCAAAATATTGAAAATTAAAGTATACACAGGAAAAACGACGTGGAATATCTTTTGCTAAAAAAAGACTACGAAAAAATGTAAATGTATATAATACTTTAAAAAAAACTAAATATTTTTCTGTTTTATTGTCATGCTTTTCTACAGGAAAAAGATCTAATAGATAAAGGGCCTCTTGAATTATGCAGAGATGGCAAATGGAACAAATAAACATACTTTGATTTACAAAGTTCAATCTCAACTTTGAAGTTAGACTTTTATCCTTCTCCTAAGTGACATTTGATTGTTATTGTGTAGCTGGTGTCAACATCTCTTTTATTTTCAGGAATTGGTGCTGATACAGTGGGGTTTGGAGCTAAATATAGTATTGCTTTCTTGGAATGAATTGTAGTTTTAAGCAAAAATGTACTAGTATACTGAATTGATTGTTTATTTTTTGTTTTTTGTTTTTTTATGAATATTGCATTCAGCAAATCCATAAGCTGCGGAGAGAGCTAGTTGCATCACAAGAAAAAGTAGCTACCCTCACATCTCAACTTTCGGCAAATGTAAGTCACTTTTGATTATTGTAATATCTGACAACAGATTCTTATGTAGTCAGATGAAATAATTTATGGGACAAACTTACACACTTTGAATTCCCAAAATTACAAAGACTTAAGATCCTGAATGGTAGAACTCATATAAAGTTACACTCTTTTGCATACTCAATTATAAAATGTCAACTCAAATTACCCAGGGGCCAAAAGTAGTTAAAATCTCCCTGTATCTTATGAGATTGGAAACAGAGTTATATATAGCGGTTGCTCCTTGTTTCTTTTTTAATTGTTATTTTTTGATTCTTTATCTGTTGGGAGTGGGGGGAGGTCATGATGCATTTTTGCATAGAAAAGTATGTCCGTGACTTTCCCAACGACCTAAGATTTCTTCTATGAGATAAAGAGAAAGAAAGAGAGGCACCCACAACACAACTTCTACACTGAGATATACCCCTAGGCCCAGTGAGCTCAGATCGTGGGCACAAGTGAGCCTGATAGGTACCGGAAAGCCTGAGAATACAAACCCAGGACCTTCCCACATGGGTATGCCAATCTCAGAATGTTCCATTACTGCTGCGCCACCTGCTGGCTAGCTTGTGTGTTTACACCATTCCTCATATGTAAGCCTCTCTTAGGGCACAGTACCGTAGGGTTGTTGATGTTTGACTTTGGAAGATAGAATCGTTATAAGCCTTATCTCCATTAGGTCAATTTATTGAACAGTTTGCTAGACATCCAATTAATTCTTTTCTTTTTGAAGAATTATTTGATTGATTGATAATTTTGAAATTTGACCAGAGAAGGAGAAAGAGAAAAGAAAAAAAAAAAAAACAAAAAACAGAGAGAGAGAAAAGCAGGCCACAAGGTCCAGAACTTGAACCACAGCTGGCCATGTGGGAGTCCAGTGCCATTAACCATCACGCCACCTGCCAGTCCCTGACATGCAAATAATTATAAAAAATGAGCATAGTTCTAAATGTGGATAACTTACCTTCATTATAGATAACAATTTGGGGTTTTTTTTTTGTTTTTTTTTTTTTGAGAGGTTTTCGCTATAGGGTGCGTGCTCTTGCCAGACAGACAGAGAGAGACATAGAGACAGAAATCACCCCCCCCCCCCCCCCCCCAGGGGAGATGGTCACGCCGCAATCCCTTCTCCTCCGTTCTCCTCTCGGAATCTTGGGCACGTACGCACACGTGCCCGGCATGAGTTTTAAGCCACTGGGTCTGGGACGCGAACCGCGGTCGACTACGTGGGAGTCCAGCGACATAGCCATTACGCTAACGGCTGGTTCCCATTTGTAGATAACATTTTCAAAAAGCCTTGGCAGTCTTCTCCTAACAGTTCAAAAGAATACAGTTTTACTGGTACGTAGGTAGCACAGGATGGCAAATATGATAACCATAAAGATGATTAGTTATTTTAGCACTTACTGATTATCTTTCCATGGACCAGGGAAGACTCAGAGAAGATGCAGAGTAACACAGGAGAACATGTGGCATGTGCCCAGCCCTCAGGGACAAGCATGCTAGAAGAGCAGGGAGGATCAGAAAACTCCTGCTGTGATGCCGTATGTCCGGCTGCCCTTGCTCAGCACAATGCTCGCTTCTGCCAAGAGCTTTGGGCTTGCTGCCTACCCCCTACCCCTACCACCCTGCCCTCCATGGAGTTCTTCCCTGTCGTAGACCAAGCGTGACATATCAAGAGCGAGCAGGTGCAGATCCACAGTGTATGACTGAGGAAGAAACATTTTAAGAATGAAAATCAATGACTAGCCTAAATCCCACAGAATGGGATCAGTTCCTTCCCAATGTGTTCATTTTATCAGAGTAGTTTAACTGGTCTTATTTTTCAGCTTTGGGAAAGGCAATTATGGATAGACTCTATTTCATTTTTATATATGTTATTAGGATATTCTTCAAAATAATACGAAGTTTGGGGGCGGACATGGCATGGTGGTTAAAGGCACTGGACTCTCACATGGCCGAACACAGTTCAAATCCCGGACCTGGTGGTTTGTGCTCTCTCTCTCTCTCTCTCTCTCTCTGTCCCTCTCTGGTCAAATTAAAAGTAAATAAATAAATAAATAAAATAATTTTTTAAGTAAATAGCATGCAGTTCTTGAGAATTATTTAGACAACACTGAAAAATAACAGTATTACTTAGCATATGTTGTGTTTCTAAGAGTAACTCTTTTTTTGTTTTTTTTTTGAGAGAGAAGTTTTTGCTATAAGGTGCACATACTTGCTGGAGAGACAGAAAGTGAAAAATCACCCCCTCAGGAGATATGGCCATGCCACAGTCCCTTCTCCTCCATACTCCTTTCAGGATTTTGGGCACACATGTAAATGTGCTTGTATGAGTTTCAAACTTCCAGATCTGAGACTTGAACCATGGTCCACTACATGGGAGTCCAGCACCTTAATCATCACGCCACCTGCTGGCCTCTTCTAAGAGTAGTTCGCAGAGAGATGGTTCAGAGGCATGTGCAATGTCATCGTATAGACTACTCGTACAGCAGTGTAGAAATTCCTCTCTAGATTGTAGCCAGAGGACAGAGAACAGTACAAATGCCAGGAGCATCTTGGTCTGTGTTTAGCAGCAATAAGGAAGTCTCAGTGACAAGCTCTGTGCATGAGATTGTCAAGATCCTTGCAAATGTCTTAAACGATTATTCAGGATTTTATTTTATTTATTTAATGTATCTTAGTTGGCCTCGCTGTGTAATTCAAATATTGAAATAATAAGTGTTTACTGAACATATGTTCCTTGCTTCTCTAGTCATTCTCCTCTTGGGATTTTGCATGGCATAATATTTATCCTATATTTATACACTTAAGTGTCCAATGTGACATTTCCAATTGCTGGTTCTGAGACTCAAACCCACGATAGAGTCAGCTATGTTTCTGGGATCCAGCTCCTTAAAATATTCTCAAATCACATGTCCATACTTGCTGACTTGAAGCCTTATTTTTTTCCAATGACTAAATGAGTAGCAAACAACTGCTAAAATGTACCTTGTACCTTGTAGATCAAGGGATAAACAAACTCTGATACATCCATATCACGGAATACTACTCAGCCATACAAAGAAATGAGTTATGAGTATGTATAACAACATGTAGAGATCTCAAGTGAATTATACTGAGTGAAAAAAAATTCACAAGGTCATGTATGACTAGTAACTGCTTGAGGCTAGGGATGGTAGAGAGATGTAGTGTGATTGGAAGGCAATGGCATGGAGGATCTTGGTGGTGATGGAGGTTTTGTATCTTGATTGAGGTGGGCATTATGTGAATCTATATAGAAGGAACTCCTAGACCTTTCTGAGAAATAAAATGAATGCATGATTTTATTTTGGTGCAAAAATGTTAAAATCCATGATTTTCATAATATGCATTGTCCATGATTTTTTGAAGACCCATTATATGTAATTATTTCTAGTTTAAAAACAAAGTACCTGGAACCAGCAGTTAGCGTAATGGCTATGTCGCTGGACTCCCACGTAGTCGACCGCGGTTCGTGTCCCGGACCCGGTGGCTTAAAACACGCCAGGCGCGTGTGTGTGCGTGCCCAGGATCCCGAGAGGAGAATGGAGGAGAAGGGATTGCGGCGTGACCATCCCTCCTGGGGGGTGATTTCTCGCTTTCTGTCTCCCTGTCTCTCTCTGTCTGTCTGGCGAGCGCACGCGCCCTATAGCGAAAACCTCTCCAAAAAATAAATAAATAAATAAATAAAAAACAAAGTACCTGAAAGATCTACCACATTTTTTAAAAAGTCTAGTTTTTAATTTCCTAGGTGTTTTAAGCCTATTTTGCACTTTAATGTTTATTTAGTGGCAATATGGATTGCTAAAGCTTTTCACCATCAGATAAACTTATTTGCTGAAAATGTCAACAGACGTTGGGACCAGCAGTTAGCGTAATGGCTATGTCCCACGTAGTCGACTGTGGTTCGCGTCCTGGACCCGGTGGCTTAAAACTCACACCAGGTGTGTGTGCGTGCGTGCCCAAGATCCCGAGAGGAGAATGAAGGAGAAGGGATTGCGGCGTGGCCATCCCCCCTGGGGGGTGATTTCTCACTTTCTATCTCTCTGTCTGTCTCTGTCTGGCGAGCGCATGTGCCCTATAGCACAAACCTCTCAAAAAAAAAAAAAAAGTCAACAGATGTAAACTAAAAGATTCAGACGATCAAGCTATACATTATCTTATACTTTGTTAACAAAATAGTTTATTAAAATTTGCTTTAGATTAAATATTATAGTATCTGAGAACTTAATAAATGGATGCTTGTATAAATTATTATAAAACAATTTTAATGCCATTAGAATGTAGGCAAGGCTACTCTTTCTTGTGCTAACAACACCCTGCCCTTCACCCATCTAGGGACACAGAGAAAGCAGGCCATGTAGTCTCCATTCTCCACCAAAAGCCCCTTGTCCAGCCTAGGCTGCCACTTCTATTTTTATAAAAGTTTAATAATATCATATAATGCAAGGTATGGAGTCTCATATATATACATATAAATGTCCATTTGTGTGGTGTGTGTGTGTGTGTTTGGGGCATGCAAGCTTACACGGCCATCGTTATTTTCAAGCTGCCACATCTGGGACTAGAACCACTGTCTACCATGTGGGAATCCAGCACCTTAACCACAATACCACCTGCTGGCCCCCATTTGTATTTTTAGGGGACAGTATCCTTTATATACGTAGGAATTTGAATTTCTCATGTCTCCTATTAACTATAAGTCATCTTGAAATCACTAATTCTTTTTAGTGTTTAGGTTTCATAGTTCATAATGAGCTATCAAAAGATTTAGTTAATATTTGATTTTTCCTTAGTTCTGAGAAATGCTGTGTTTAAATTTCCCCAAGTGTATTTCATTTTATTTTATCTAGGTTAATATCTGTTGATGTATAAAATATTATATTTTAACATACTTATAAATTAAATCAATCCTAGGAAATGAATAAAATTATTTTTGTATGGAATTTTTCCAATGTAAGTCAATGATTTTAGAGAAAAGTCTTGATTTATTATATTGTTTAAACTACAAGTAAACTTTTTCCCTTCATGTTAAATGTGAGTATGATCTCCACATTGAGGATTGTTATATTAAAATGTAAGGGCTACAGGACCAGCAGATGGTGTAATGGCTGCATCACTGAACTCCCAGGTAGTTGACCGCAGTTTGAGTCCTGGACCTGACAGCTTAAAACTCATGCCAGGTACATGTGCGTGCGTGCCCAAAATCCCAAGAAGAGAATGAAAGGAATCACCCCTGGGGGTGATTTCTTGCTTTCTGTCTCTCTTTGTCTCTCTGGCAAGTGCACGCACCCTCTAGCAAAAATCTCTGACTCTTAAAAAAAAAAAAGTAATACCTACAATTTATAAGGAAAAATTTCAATGAATTTGATTCTGTGGAAAATAGCATTATCTCTTTAGGAAGACAAATTATTTTCTTTAGAGTAATTTAGTAACTGATATACAGGTTGAATATTTATTATCTGAAATATGTAGCATTAGAATATTTCTAACATTAACAGATTTTGAAATATTTGCATACATATAATGAGGTATCTTGGGGATGAGAACCAAGTCTAAGCATGAAATTCATTCATATTTCATATATACTTTATATAGCTTAACGTAATTTTATATAATATTTGAAATATTTTTGTGCATGAAACAAAGTTTGCGCACATGGAAGCCTCAGAAAGCAAAGGACTCACTCTCTTAGCCACCTTGTGGACTGTCTGTGGTTGGCATCGCCATCGTCTTTCCTAACTCTGACTTTGTAAGCTACCAACAAGCAAGTATTTTTTTAAACTCGTAATATTTACATATAAGTACTTACAAATACAAAAAATTATGTTCCAATAGAACTGGCTCCTGGCCTAGTGGTTAAGTGGAGCCACATCCCCCAGGATTCAAATCCTGACTTCAGGGTTCTAATCCTACTTACAGCAACTTGAGAAATGTGTCTTGCACATGTATGTACAGAAAAGGGACTGGATTATGATCACGCCCCATTTGGGGATGCTTTCTCTCTCCCTCTTTCTGATGAGTGCCTGTGCCTGCCGACAGGTTTTTTAAAAAACAATTCACTACTCCCACAGCAACCATTGGGGTTGCTGAGTAAACTGTGTGCTGTGTAACTGCATTTTGACTGCTACCCGTTAGGAGGTCAGGTGTGAAAGTTTTTACTTGTAGTATCATGCCTTGCAAAAAAAAAAAAAAAACTTTTGATTTTGAGGCATTTCAGATTTTGGACTTTTAGTGTAAGGATATTCAACCTGTTTAAACTGACATGATTATTTTTATATAGAGACCCCACCTCATCTCTATCTTAATTTTATTATTAGAAGAAAAACTGTTTCTCCACGAAAATGTGGAGATTTTTGCCTCTGTTATGAAGTGCAGTGGTAAGTCAGAGAGAGGTCCTATTTGACTGGCAGAGTAGAGACTCCATTCAGCAGAAGGCATTCTGGCCCTTACTCCATCTTGTAAAGCTGCTCTCAACAGTGCTGCATAAAACCACAGGGAGACATTTGTAAAGCCGATTCTACCAGGATGCCTTTAGAAAGGACAAAGGCTATATTGGCAAGTGCTCTTGCCTGACTTTCCCTGAATCAATACCTCCTAACAAAAAGCAAGAAAGCAGGAGCCTCACAAGGAAAGGCGGATGCAGACACATTGTCACGTTATAAAATAAGCCAGGTATTCTCTGGCTTCTCGCCCACACCTTCATGTAGCCAAGTCTGGTGGGATGCATTTATTCGTTTTCGAATATATTGACTTTGCGAATCTTGGCCCTGAGATAATTCGGAAATGGGCACTAAAGCACTATTGCTAACATTTTCCGAGCATATTATTGAATGAATAGACAGCAAAACAAAAGAAACTCTTTTGCCTTTCAGCAGATGTCTTCTAACTAAATATCTCTTAGATATTATTTTCCTTGAGATTGTGCCCTACTTCTTTGCTATATTTGATATTATTATTTAATCTAATGGTTACTTTCACTTTTCTGCATCTCTTCTAAGAGAAAACGATTTTGCACATGTTAGCAATGACAAACACTGAAGACACAGTTGTATACACTGTAAAAGAAGTGTGAAACCTTTTTTTATTTCAGAATAAATAAGTTCAAGATAGTTCAACTAGCTATTAATTTTAACATGTAAAGTCTTATGACACATGTGTAATACCTATGGATAGAAGGTTTTGTTGTTGTTGTTTTAAGACAGAGTCTTGCTATGTCTTTATCCTCCTGCCTTAGCCTCTTTGATGGGACTACAGGAAAGACCACCGTGACTGGATTTTAGGTTGAACCAGGAATTGAACCTGGGCCTCCCATGTGGTCTCAACTTGTAGAGTACAGTGTCTTAGTACTTACCACCATCAACACAGTATTTGTAACTCCATTGATGGGCTAGCACTTCATTTTATGTTAACCAGTGCTACGTAGTCATTAGGTATAATGATATTTTATCTTATTGTTTCACATCACAATAATTCTCTTTATAAGTCTGTTCAGATTATGTTGTATGATTTCAAAACCACAGTGTCTTATTAAAAATATCTTTCTTTAACCAATAGTCAATCTTGTCTATTTTATTACCTGGACAGACTTCACCTAACACAAGTCAGGGAATATTCATCATCATATTAATACAATTTTACTCTGACTTGAAAATTACGCAGCTGGTAAAAGAAAAGTCAGAGCCCAATAAACTATGATTAATAATCCCCCAGAAATCCTTAATTTTTCTAAAAAATCATTTTATAAAGTTTTTCAGACCAGATGTATTATCCCATAGTTTAATCAGCTTATTTCCATTTTCTCTCCATGAAAGAGATAAAGATCATCATTAGTAGATGAAGTTTACATTATTTGCCTCTTTAACTCCTTTCCATTTATGCTTTTTGGTGATAAATTTAACCTTTTATTCTTTCTGAAGTTACAGTCTTAATCTGATAAGGTAACCTCAATTTAAAACAATATTTCAGTAACTTAGTTTTAATATACTTTCCATTGGAAACAAATGTTCTTTTGTAACTAGTTATAAGTTGTTTTACTAAATAAAATATGACTGAAACTGATTGACTAAAGGATGTACAAACACAAGAGATGGGTGTGAATGCCAGATGTGGTGTGTGTGTGGAGGAGTGGGGCCTTGGGACGTACATTTGCAGGAGGGATACGGAGGCAGAGCATTGACGGGGTGGGCAGGTGTGGTGTTATCTGTTGAAGATATTTTGATCAACTGGTTCAGGGAGAAATGTTCACATATTTAAATGTTCACTTTGTAAGCTAAATAATGTGATTGAAAGTATAAAAAATTAAATTAAATTTAAAAAAGCAATTTTATAGAGATTAGAAGCTGACATTCTAATAGTAAATATTTTACACTATTCACAGCTGCAAAATGTAAGCCACGGATTTTATGCAGCATATTCTTTATAATCCTGATTTCTCTGCCATATTTTTAATTTTTACAAGGTTGATAAAATATGCACAAAAAGAAAAGCGAAGTAATTTTCTTTAACTTTATACATTCAAGGATTCACAGTCCAATCCTTAAACTTTACATTTCTCTACCTTGTGAGATTTAGAACTTTACAATAATGAGTAGAATTGTATGTTTCATTTAGTCAATGTTAACAGATTTTCTGTGAGAATATTCCCTATTCTAAAAGAAAACAGCAATTTTAGTTTTATATCTTAGCCGCCCATTGTAAGGTCATAGCGGGATTATGTCTAATAGCCTAAACTGGACTCAGTACAGATGGCCATTACAGACAAATATGTTGTCCATTTGCATATGGGGATGCTTTACGGCAGACACTAACTCCTCTGAACACCACACAGACAGATCTCAGGAACAACAAGCAAAAGAAAACGGTGACAAAGAGCAGTGTCATATGATTACACTTAGGCAGTTTTCAAAATAGGCCAAATGAAAGCATCGTGTTTAGGAATGCAAGCTTAGCTATTAAAAACTATCAGGAAAAAAGAAAGGAAGTTACTAGGACAGAAGCTAAAATAGTGGCTGTTTTGGGAGAAAGGAGAGAGAACAATGATAGGGGAGAGCATGGAAAGGCTTCTAGGGCCTTGAAATGTCCCATTTCTTACATGGTGAGTGAAAGAATGTTCATGATGTTATGTATCAGTAAGCTGTACATGTTCATTTTGTTCATGTTTATGTGTGTATGTGTTCACCACTGAAAAGGAGTTAAAATATAAGAGAAATTTAAGTTAATGTCTGATGATACTACGTCTGATGTCAGTGGCATTCCTTGTCATTCAAAATATTTTAAACTATGAGATACTATTTCTGTTTTTTCTTTTTTCAGACTGCTATTTATCCAGTTAAGTCTACTAATAAACCTTGGTGTATGATTCTCCATTGTGTGTGTGAAAATATGTGTGTGTGTGAGAGAGAGGGATTGGGGAGAACATGGAAAGGGGGGAGAGGAGGACATGGAAAAAGAGAGTTGTGCTGATAGATTGAAGTTTCCTAAAAGTATTTGCTGTGAATTGTTGGTCTCCATATTTCAGTATCAGGTAAAGAAGGGTAACCCAGGATGAGTTTAAGGCATGTAACAAAGATACCTTTGTATTATGATACTAATGGAAGGGACAGGTCTGTTCTGTCATCAACAGGGTAATAAACTTCTAGAGTGCTAATTTCTAGGACCATAGGGGTCCATTTTATAGGTCGATAGTTTTTAGCCTTTCAGCTGCCACAGCTACAAGGAGGTATATTTCATTTGAGTACTCTCACTCCTCTAACCAAAGGTTAGTTTGGATCACCACGAATAGCCAAATTTGGTCCCATATATATAGCTGTTATAGATTTAGGTTATAAAATATTCAGTCTTTATGTCCTTTTAGGGACATAGTAGAATATCAGTTTGAGTTAATAGTACTTGTAGTTCTATCTCAAGCCATGGTGAGAGATTAAAGCACCTCTCCATATTTAATATTCTGGATTCAAGCTGTCGCATGATGGCATGTCAATAGACACTGACCTACTTTAGAGCTGTGATAAGATTGCCAAATACTTCTTAGTCATAAGAGTTATAGCTGTGTACTGTAATACGTATAATTCTCTGCAATTTAAAATAAAACTCCAAAGCCACAAATGCTTCGAGTTAAATGAAATGTGATTATTATTTCTAGTTGGCCTACCTGTGCTTCCTTAGTTGAAGGGACTATACAATAGAACGAAAAGCCTTTTTATTGAAAAGAGTGTGTAAAGTGAAGACAACCCTTTTCGATTCAATTCTTCGTAAGTAGAAAAAGTGGAAAGATAATGCTATAGCTGTCAGAAGATGTCAGACACTGGAAGGAGAGAATTATGACAATGGAAGAGCTAACAATATCTTCAAAGGTCATCATGGACATATAAAAATGAGGAACATTTGTCCATTGACTATTTCAGTGACCTCCTTTTTGGCTTTAAATCTAAAAACTTAAGGAGCTCAGAACTTTATTTTGTGTTTGAGGTGTCAAATTTTTCCATGATGTGTAAGTCAGAAGGTGTTATTATTTGCAAAATGCCGACTCCTTTAGAAGTTGAACTCATTAAATGTCAAGAGACTGAAACACTGATTTTGAAGAAGCCAAAGTTTAGAAATGATAAATGAAGATTTGCACTAAAGAACAGTAACTGTTGAGAGCTAACCATGTGGTGATAGTACTGAAAGTTGGAATACCTGAAATTAAGTGCTTTGTAAAATGAGTGGTTTTCATTCACTCACATAAGATTCTGACATTTAAACCATGTTCCTTCCATTTTGTTCACAGGCTCACCTCGTAGCAGCTTTTGAAAAGAGTTTAGGGAATATGACTGGCCGATTGCAAAGTCTTACCATGACAGCAGAACAAAAGGTATGTTCAGTAATTGCCGCCAGGGTTTGAAAGAAGACAGCAAGTTGCATGGGATGCTTAAATAAAACCGGAAATGCAGCTCCTTAAAAAAAAATACTACAAAGCCTTCATTCTATGCCAAATTACAACAATGAGAAGATAATATCTTTTTAGATTTAAAGACTTACATTCAGATTCTTTCATATTGGCTTGTACACACACAGTTCTTTCTAGACAGTATATTATGTTACTTCTGACTTAGACTCTTAAGAGAATACTGACTAGGGACCAGCAGTTGGCATAATGGCTATGTCGCTGGACTCTCATGTGGTGGACTATGGTTCAAGTCCCAGATCTGGTGTCTTAAACTCACACCAGGTGTGTGTGCATGCATGCCCAAGATCCCAAGAGGAGAAGAAGAGAAGGGATTGTGGTGTGACCATACCCCCTGGGGGGGTAATTTCTTGCTTTCTGTCTCTGTCTCTCTCTGGCTTTCTGGTGAGTACATGTTCCCACTAGCAAAAACCTCTCTAAAAAAAAAAAAAAAAAAAAAAAAAAAGGAAGAATACTGACTGTTCCAAAAGAGAAACAGTTGTCTAAGAGAGAGAGCATCCAAGTAACAAATCATTTTGCAGTTCACAAGAATTGCACTCTAACAAGAATTTTCAAAGATACATGGTCTATTATAAACCCAATTATAGACCATGTCAGATGGTCTATAAGCCCAGTTATGGACCATGCCTATAGGTTGAGATACTCAAGAAGGGTGCCTGGAAAAGATGTTAGGACCTTACAGATTAAGAGGCTTCTGGTTACAGCTTCTACGAGAAAAATGACAATCCTGTGAAGAACTCGTTGGCATTTGGGGATGATGTCTTTGAAGTAAAGTTATACAATTTATAGCAAAAGCATGAAAATAAACCTGAAGTAGTTTATGGCATGAAAGAAGGAATACTACAAAGGAAGGAACAGAGATTTTAATTCACAAAGGGAGATACGTTGAGAAGGTTTGCACTTCCGGGAGAGAACCTGGTCACTTTTTCCTATGATGACCAGTTAACTTACTTCCTGTTATTAGCCCTGTCAGAAACAGGCCAAGCCCCTGAGATTGTTGGGGACTTTTTGCAAAAAACTGCCTATGTGCATAATATGGGCAGGAGTTCACAAATTTTTTCTAACACTCGAAGAGAACCAGAATCTATAAAGCATTGGGTATTTTACAAATCTCTCTTCCTAAATTTATCTATCTGGGTGGCTTAAATTTTGTCTTTACTTTCTGTGAGATATTAGCTTTACAAAACTGGAATGTATTAACAAATTTGGGGTTCTATTACAGGAGATTTTTAAATTTAATAGAGAGTTCAATTAAATCAAAGGAGAAAAATCTAATATTCCTATCTTTGCTTGGTATAGCAAGCAAACCCCATATTTTAATTTTTCTTCTATTTCCTAGATTTGCTCTTGAAAGAGAATTCTATCCATTCCTGTCAAACTTGTTCTAGAAAGATAGCTAACAATTCTCTTTAGTGCTCATGAATATCTTTTTTTTTCTTAGTTTTTTGCTACTTTACTGTGTAGCATAGGAACCCAGTAAATAGGACTACAGATTTTTTTAGGGCAGCTAGTAGTACACTGTAGTCCAGTAATCTTGGGTGGAATTTCCTGGATATGTTTCCTGAGAGCTGTGTAATCTTTGGCTGGGATATATAACCTTTTCTGATTTTCAAGTTTATCATTTTAAAAGCAGAGATGGTAGCTGTCTTATAGGATCACTATGAAGAGTAAATGAGAAGCTATAATTACATCACATGTAGTGGACAATCAAGAAATGTTACCTTTCTTTACATCTCTCTCTTTTTCCCTGGAAAAATATAAAATAAACCAAATCCATTGTTGGCCATAGGCCATGTATACTGCTGAAAATGGGTGTTAGTACTTAAATCTCAGTATCTTCAAAAAATAAAAATAAAATTTTTGCCCCCCTATATTTCCAGCAACTCATATTTGTAAGTAATTTTCTTATAAAATCTGAAAGTACACAGATGTGTTATTTTATAATACCTATGAATAATACCTGATTTAAAAATATATGTCCATAAAACAAGGAATTGTATAATTGTACATATATTATCCTTAAAATAACATTACCAAAGTTACAATTATTTTTCAAAAGCTATCATGATGTCTGAAATTGCCCTTAAGATTTTTTTATATTAAAATATTGGGCTATTGGAAAAGTCAGGACATAATTTTTCTATGTAAAAAATGCTGCATGACTTTTCCAACAACTCAATAATATAATTATTCTAATTTCAAACTATACACTAAAATAATGCTTTTTTACTAGTTTATTTATTTATTTATTTTGGACAGGTTTTTGCTATAGGGTGCGTGCGCTCACCAGACAGACAGGGAGAGACAGAGAGACAGAAAGCAAGAAATCACCCCCCGGGGGGATGGCCACGCCACAATCCCTTCTCCTCCATTCTCCTCTCGGGATCTTGGGCATGCACGCACATGTGCCCAGCGTGAGTTTAAGCCACCGGGTCCAGGACGCGAACCGCGTTTGACTACGTGGGAGTCCAGCGACATAGCCATTACGCTAACTGCTGGTCCCTACTAGTTTATTTATTTATTTGGGGTTTGTAGCTTACCTATTTCTAAAGTTGTTTTGAGATGCCTATAACATTAATTGCATGAATATGATGATGACACAATATGATAATAGAATCTTAACAAAAGCTAGCAGAGGAATGTATATAAGAAGATATCTGTGCTTAGATAATTACTTCTGCAAAGCACTGAACTGAAGTGAATGGAATTGAATGTCAGGGAAGCTAAGGTACAAAGGGAGGTTGCTTGTGTGTTTTATTCTTTTTTTTTTCCCCCCCAACCAAAAGAGCATAATTTAGATTGAACAGACAGACTTTTTGGCACTGAATTCAAGGACAAATTTATTGCAAAGATTCTTAAATTGGGGTCATGGGATAACAAAAGACAAAAATCGCTGTTCAAATAGACATTTCTCTAAAAGCTGAGGGCATAACATTTAATCATATTTCAGTAAAGGCATTTCTTTGGGGAACTGAGATAAAAGGGTATATTGCTCTCTGATGATCCAACAATTCTGGAAAATCGCTTGGGGAATATAGAACAGGGTTTTTTAAAACTCTCTTCCTGGGAGACACTGACGTTCCAAGATTCAGTTGTCCATTTACTCATTCATCAGATTCTTATATTGAACTTCTACTGCAAGAACAAAACAGGATAGATACATCGATAGTTTAGCCAGCCTGCTATTATTCTGATCATTTTTTTAAGAATTATTTTTTAAATTTTATTTATTATCATTTTTTTTAAATTTGCTAGAGGGCATATGTGCTTACCAAAGAGAGAGAGAGAAAGTGAGGAAGCAAGCTACCACGTCAGACACGTGTGAGTCAGTGCCTCAACCACCATGCCACCTTGCTGGCCCCTATACTGATCATTTTATTCCCTAACATTTTATTTCCCTTTCCCGGCCACCTTATGAACAATGGATTTGTTACTATTCAACCATAACTAGTAGAGCTAATATTAAAACCATAGATAGCAGTACCTTACATTAAAGGACGGACATGATCCCTAATATTAATCTCACTGATCCTGTTTATTGGGTCAACAAATCTACTAACTAGCTAGATATGTACATCCATAAAGATTCTTCAAAAATTATGGAAAATATATGTTGTAAAGACACTATGCATGGATTTCAAAATTTTATTTCACCAAAATAAACTTGTACTTCAATTCCATTTTCCCACAAACTTTTTGAAGTGACAATCAATGTCTTTCTCTTTCTCTCTCATACACACACACACACACACACACACTCACAAACACATGCAGACACCTCATGAAGTTCGTATTAGTCATGTATGTACATATTTTTCATGGAGTTGATATTCTAGTTGATGATAAAAATATAATTTAAAGAAGGTATACTTTTTTGGGGGAGGATGATAAGCACCATTGAAAAAGTAAAGCTGAGAATGAGAATGTTGGAAAGTGAGGTCAGAAGCTGGACCACATGAAAAAACAAAGGCCAGAGAAGTTACATGTTCTTGACTATAAACTTACGAAACAGAGAACCTAAACTAAGCCTCAAATCTTCTCTTCTGGCTTCAAGATGTGATTTTATGAAGTCTCATGGCATTAAATAGCCTGAAACCACATCAACATTTTAGTTTGATTTAGACCAAAATCAGTCCCTCAAATTGTGTTCTAACAATTTTCCTTTCTAGATGTCAATTTTCCTTTCTAGATTCCCTTTCCAAATTTGTGTGCCAGAACGCTGTTTGGGTTTATTTGCAGCCTAAAAAGAAAGAGAAGACAGGTATGAATAACTCAGAAGGCAGAAATGACTGTGTCATTAGAAATACAATAGTACATTGCCTGGAGAGTTCTCCAAGGGGAGCTCTGTGTCTTCATAATGATTACAGAATGCAAGTCACGCAGAAGAGCTCCCCAGGCTTTGGGGCAATAAAGAATGCTAATTCAGGGAAAATGTAGGAGTGTATGTCAGAAAGAAAGAAACAGAATGTGCATGAGAAGCAAAGAGGGGAAATTATGGAAGACATTAAGAAAATAATCCACTCCTAGCCTTCAACCAGACCCAGATCATGGATCACTGTGCCCAGCATCCTCAGAGAAGTACTCCAGACTTGAACTGGAAGCCTGCCCACATGGGTTTGCCTCATGGAGTATGGCATTTAACTACTGCCCCACCGTCTGGCCTGAAAGCCATTCAAACACTTTTGACATTGGATTAACACGGTAAAATTTAATTCATAAAGATCAATTTAGCATTATTTTTCAATAGTTTAACAGCATCCCCAGTAGTTCCTCGAAGATATATGTTACATAGTAGGAAACTGTAAGCAGGTGAAAATTAAGAGACTATTCTGACAGGAGGATGAAATTATCTCCAGGCCTAACCCTACACTTAACCTAAGATTCAATGGATTTTGATACTGACATAATTTGATCATGAGTTTTACCCTGATTTCAGATCCTTGCCCCTTTACCATTGCTTTTCCACTAGGATTCCATGAAAGCATTAAGACCTAATGAAATAACTTCATTTCTTAGCACCTAGAATGGTCATAGCGATGTGTCATTCTTCAGAATTAAGAAAATAGTCACTCAGGGGTCGGCAGATGGCATGGTGGCTAACAGTGCTGGACTTCTGTGTTGCCGAGTCCCAGACTTGATGGCTTGCTTTCTTACTTTATTTTTTTTCCCTTTCTCTCTCTGGTCAAATTCAAATTAATTAATTAATTAATTAATTAAAAGAAAATAGTCACTCAGATCCTTGGAAGCACACAAAAGGGGTTCTTCCTTTTTCCTTATTTTTTTTTTAAACAGGAAAAGCAGAGGTTTCACATGTTTGAAGACATTTCACCTTGGTCTTATGGAGTGAGGAAGGATATTTAAAGCAAAGGGTAAAATAATCATGTGGAAAAGTTCAGGAAAAAGAGATGGTTATAGCTTGAGTGACTGGGTGAGGGAAGATCTCATTACCTGAAATAAGCAAAAAAAAAAAAAAAAGTAGACATTTCTGCAGATATGGAAAGATAACTAGTGCAGGTTTAAACAGATTATGTCAATCAATGTGGAATTTAGCTATCTTTTTATTAAAGATTGTGAAATATTTTATAGGTGCTACTACGACTTATAGTTTTTCTAAAGAACTACTAATGTGAATATGGCAGAACTAATTTTTTCATTGATCTGATTTTTCCCATGTTATGTAGTAAATATATTTCTTACTTATTTAGACTTCCTTTGGATTTATTGTGCCACTCCGAGTAACAACTAACCTGCTAATATCTGTTGGTTTAAAAAAGATACTTAATTTTAGAAAGCAACCATTCTTCTGTCCTATTAAACACAATATTCTAAAAAACAAACAAACAAACGCAACAAGCAACATTCCTTGAACTCTCAACTCTTAAGTTTTTTACAAACAGGTTTTTAGGACCAGCAAGTGTCATAATGTCTACGTTGCTGGATTCCCATGTAGTTGACCGTGGTTCGAGTCTCGGACCCGATGGGTTAATCTCACTCTGGGTGCATATGTGTGTGTGCATGCCCAAGATTCCAAAAGGAGAATGGAGCAGAAGGCACTGCAGCATGGCCATACCCACTGGGGGGTGATTTCTCGCTTTCTGTCTGTCTCTCTGTCTTTCTGGCGAGTACACGTGCCCTATAGCAAAATCCTCTCAAAAAAAAAAAAAAAAAAAAAAAAAAAACAAACAAAATACAGGTTTTTTAAACACATTTATCTAGAAAAGATTAAAGTTTTAACACTGAAAAAAGTCAGCTAACTCAAAATTAAGCTCACTTTTTAGACATTGGCATGAGATCTCATTTCCATTTTTCTCTTTTAAAACTACAGCCAAATGTTTCAGCAGATTTTTAATCCACAGTGAAAGCATCATTGATTTTAAATTCAAGGATAAAAATCTAATTTCAATTAAAATTTAACAAGCACTGTAGTGTTTATGTTGTAAAATTAATATTTAAATTTCGTGCTTTATTAAATATGTATCATAAGATACTTTAAATATCCATTTTGAATAAATTCCTGGTGAAAATAGAATGAATTTGGGACCAACAGATGACATAATGTTTATGTTGCTGGACTCCCATGTAAATGACCATGGTTCAAGTCCTGACCCAGTGGTTAAAACCCACTCTGGGCATGTGTACATGCATGTCCAAGAGGAAAATGATGGAGGAGAAAGGATTGCAGCATGGCCATCAGCCCTGGAAGGTGATTTCTCACTTTCTGTCTCTGTCTCTTTCAGTCTTTGTGGCAAGCACACGTACCCTATAGCAAAAACATCTCTAAAAAAAGAGAAATTTCTAGTAAACAGTTCATCTCTTACAGAATTTATTTTAAATGGAAAATATGTTAAGTTAAATGGTAAACTTGTTAAGTTTAGGTTACCTTATCTATCACTAGTTGGGCATGGGATAGAATACAGAAGTTGGGGAGATAGAAATTATGATTACTTTGGTCTGATTTTTCTGTCATAGCAGGATATTATCCACAAATATGAAATGTTTTATCTATAATAAATAAAAATTAATTACAGTCAAGTATTTGAAGACCTCTAAATAAATCTGGGAGGTTTCTATTGATATTTCATTATGAGATTCTACAACTTATGAGCTACAAAAGCCTGTGGGTGGGTTTGTTTTTAAAGCTAGCTGTCCTCTCACACAAATATGTCCAATAGTCAATGAAAATAGATCTATAAGATATCATGTATGTGTTATGAAGTTGAATAACATTTCAGTTAACATCATCTACCTTTGTTTTAAGTGTCTAAGGCTAGAATTGTTACTGGACACTCCCATGTATGAGACAATTTTCTGCAAAGGTGATTTTCAGTGATCTTTACCTTTTCTTTGTATGTTCTGGGAAGCCTTAAGTAAGAACAAACTATTCACCATGGAGTGAAGAACCTAAGTCTGATTCTTTGACTTTCTGCCAAAAATGCTAGCAAAAATGATGAATGACAAATATATTACCGAGGAATTTTCCCTGGAAGAGGTTGACAGGATTTAATTTTTAAGGCTGCATCAGCACCAAAAAGAATATCCCTTGTTATTGACTTTCTAATGGAAATATAGCTTATGCAGAAACAACACTCAGTTTCTTTTTCCTTCTTTCTTTCCTTCTTGTCCCTCTCTCTTTGTTCTTTATTTATTTTGGTTATCTTCCTCATAATGAGTCATTTCAGGCAAAATTATTTACCAAAACTGTGAAAGACCAAATTTATGCAATGATTTTTATATGATTTTAAGATATGGAATATTTATATTAAATCATCATTATGATTTGAAAAAGGCTTTATGTTCATCCCAATAGTGTTTTCTTTCAAAAAGAAAATATGAGCTTTATCAAAATTTGAATGGTCAGCTGATTTTTTGAGATAATTTATTATTTGGAGACTGTAGTCTTATTCACTTTTTTCCCTATTTTTATGTTGCTTTGGCTTGGTGAGTCTCTGGATCTCCATACTAGGAATATAATTAGATGAAAAACATCAGAATCTATGATTATTTTGATATGCCAGAAGAATTTAAATGATGACATATAACAGGATTGAATTCCAACTTTGACACTTGAATGCAGAGAATCAATTACCCAAGTTCAAGCTACTTCAGAAAAAAATCTGAAATTACTCACTTGACAAAAAGTCAGAGTTTCCAGTTGACTATAAATGAAGTGCAATGCAAAGGTATAATTTTGATATCTAAATAGCTAATGTAATCATAGGTAAGATTGTTAAGTTTGACTTCTAATGTGAATGATTTGATATCTTCCTTTACTTTGTAGTAGTAAGCTCTAGGCACCTCCATTTGAAAGAAATAATAGAAAATAATTTTAAAAAGAAAAACTAAATCTTTAAGAAAAAAGTTGTTAGTTCTAACTCGAGATATAACAAGTAACCAAATCCCCGAGGACTTGGGCATTCCATAAAATCTAACCAATTTAATAGTGAACTATGAATAAATACATTCTATTTATCTCTCAAGGTATTAACATTTCTAAACTTCATTTATTCCACAGGAATCTGAACTCATAGAACTCAGAGAAACCATTGAAATGCTGAAGGCCCAGAACTCTGCTGCCCAGGCTGCCATTCAGGGAGCCCTGAATGGTCCAGACCACCCTCCCAAAGGTATATTAAGAAACATTTCTATTTTCATTCACATACAATAGACATCTATTTATTTATTTTTTATTAAAGCTATATCTGCTCAGTGATATGACCATATAATGAGCAAGTTGATATTAATGTGATCAGAATCCCAATATTTGAGAACAGTAGTTTTCATTGTCAAATCATTTTTAAATCAACCTCAAGGAACTTACTGCTATAGTCACACATTCATTTCTCTTTACTTGATTTGGTGAAGATGGGGAAGTGATGACTAGTGAATGCATGCATATCTGACTTGAAGCAAAACAAATCTAGTTATGAGTATATTCATAGAGGTCTGGATAGAAACGTAATTAATATGTTGATATACCAAGCAAAAGGCATGAGCAATAACTTCTGGGTGGGGCCAATAAGAAGGTACATTTCCTGTTGCTGATTTAACAATAAGATAATGGACTCAAATTTGGCCTGCTTTTTACTATAACTATGCTCCAACAATTCCAAATAATGAAGATGGTCTTCTCTGCTACCACCCCAACTTTTGACTTGCCACTGCAGAAGTGGTCATTATTAATGCCATGTCATTTTTTTTATTTGCATCGGTCCTATTTATTCATGTCTTGATTCTTTCCAAAGCATTTTGTACACTCAGTTTTCTCCCAGCTTAAAATCTCTCCCTAAATCCTGCATGTTCTATCATCTCTTTTCCAAATTTAATTTCTGAGAAACAATTTATAGAATCTTTCAATATTTTCAGCTGTCAAATATCCACTAGAGTTTAACTTCTCCTCCCACTATTCCACTAATACTATTTTCTGGAGGATCAGTAGTGACTTACACGACACTAAATCCAGTAAAGCATTTAAAAATATTTGTATTAGACTTGGCAACTGCATTTAATTCTGATGTCCGTTCCCTTCTTTTTGAAATACTCATTTTTTAAAAAATGTTTATAATATCATTGTGGGTTCTCTTTCTCTTCCTTTGAAATGCCTTTCAATGTTTCTTTTATTGGCTCAGCCTTTTGTATCTATTAATTTTGAATAATGATATGCTAAGCTAGCTTACATTTAAATTCTGTCATTACGATTGTCCATAGGCTTCCTAAGATTCTATAGATGCATCTAGTACTGTAGTTATAATTATTGCTCATGTGCTAAAAACCATCAAGTTTCTATATCCAGACCATACCCATCTCTTGAAATAGAGATATAGATATTCATCAGCTACCAAGGAAAGCCTCCAGTAGTATGTCTTTGGACATCTGTTTGGCACCTTCACCTAACATCTCTAAAGTTGAACATGTATTCTTCTACCTCAGACCTGCTTCTCCTTTGGTGCTCTTTGTCCCAATAAAGTACATTGCTATCCTTCTACATAGCCAGGAAGACAGATACCATGCATGTCTCCTCCTCTCCTGATTCAGTACATTATCAAGTTCTGTGGAGTCCATCCCTTAACTATCTCTTTAATCTGTTCAGTTTTCTCTCATCCTACTATCATCACCCATCATCTCTCCTCTGAACTTGGACCACAAATTTCTAAGTAGCCTTCTGCTCTTAATCTGATCCCACTCCACACCAGAAGAGGTGTCTAGAAGTGTGTATCTGTAGGCATCTGATTTCCTTTCTGATGAAATACAAACTATTGGACATGACATAATCTCTCTCTTTGCCAGCTTCATTCATTCAACAAATATTTATTGATGACCAAGTTTGTGCCAGATATTTTTGTTGACCTTATCTCTTGTTCTTTTGTTATGTTATACATATTTATTCTATCCTGAGTTTCTTATTTTTCACTTTTTTAATGCATTGTTTGTTCAGCATAAAATTTTTTGAGACATTGTAGAAGTGAGCTGAAATGTGTCTCCTTAACCCCTAAACTGGATGAGGCTCCTGAGATGTGTTTCTGGAAATAGCTGTACTGTTACCAAAATTTGCATTTTACTTTTGGTAACTTTATTTAAGGTCTACCTTTCCTGATTTTTGGTAGAGTTTTTATATATTTAACAATTTTTCACCCTAGTGCCTATGATAATGTCTTGTACCTAACAGGGCCTTATTCAAATTATATAGAAAAGAATAATGTAATTTAAAATATGTACTTGAATTTAAGTTTAGAAAAACAATTACATAAAGTGAGGTGTACTTTAATCGAAGGACAAAGTATTTCTCTAGGGGCTACTTCTGTTAAGAATTTAGCAACTTTCCATGTGGGGGAGTTGATTTATATGCTGCATGGAAAATTACTGCATATTTAAAGCTTATCTTAGAGCTATAATAAAGCAGCTTATGTTCTAAATCTTCATGTTGTAAATAGGTCCAGAAGGGATTTAAAAAGGCTTAATCCTTTCTTTAACACAGCACAAGTCACTGAAGTGAAACTTTCTGGAAGGATTCCTTTTATCTTAGGCAACAGGTGGCTTAATCTATCTACCGGAATTAAAAAATAGGAATTCCTTTGCTCAGAAATGTGGGAGGGCTGTTGCCTGTGATAAACAAAATGATAAAAGTTAAATTCAAATCATTTAAGAAATATTAAAAGATAATTTGCCAAGTTTTAAAATGAAAAAAATGACTAGTTATAAAGGACTGAATGTATAAATGACACTTAGATTAGATTTCTGTAATGTTAAAACTCACTATTAAATCAGAATACAAAGTGATTCTTATCATATTGACTGTTCATATTACATGGAACAACTAGTCCCTTAAATTTATATCAAAAGATATAAATATATTTGAATTGTATCTTTCCATTGGTTATTAAGGTGCTTGTATAGCCTATATTACATTTGTATTCTGAAGTTACATTGAAATTCATTTTTAAGACCTTTAAAATATTAATGTTATGTACATTTTTAGCATATGATCTTAATGTATCTATTTAGAATGAAGTAATACTTTTATAAACAGGTCAAACTCTGGCAAAAATCACTAACCAATTTATTAGTGTGCTTCCTAGTTCTGTAAATATATGTATCACATTTATTAACAAAGTCAAAAAAAGTAATAACAGTCTTTAATAAAATAAATTGATTTATTCATTTACAAACATGTTCAAGCGCTTGCTATATACTTTATTAGGTCTTGAAATATAAAGATAAGAAAGAATGCCTCTGTATTCAAGAGGTTCATAATTCACTGTTATCAAAGGTAAATCATATATGTTTATAATAATATAACAAACATAACTGTTATAAGGCTACTTGTACTTTTCAAAGTAGATAAATGTACTTCTATTTTTAAATTAGTTGTGTAAGTATGGAATTATTTTTCCTTTGGAATTACCAAGAATAGTTCAATAGCATACGTATTAAGTTGCTGTCAACAGTAAAAAAATTTTATAGATAATGGTAGGAAAATATAGTTGTATTGAATTGAATAATTTGTTCAGCAGCTACATATTGGTTGCCTACTACATGCCATACTCTGTAAAAGGTCCTAGGGATATAATGAATATAAAGGTAAACAAAATGGACACTGTCTGTGTTGGCATCAAGCTTCTAGTCTGGCAGGATAGCAGAAAATAATTGTGTGTGATTATTTGGGTAGCTGAATGGGTACACAAAAATATTTATAAGTTCTTTTTTTTTTTTTTTTTGGAGAGGTTTTTGCTATAGGGCTCATGTGCTCGCCAGACAAACAGAGAGATACAGAGAGACAGAAAACGAGAAATCACCCCCCAGGGGGCATGGCCACACCGCAATCCCTTCTCCTCCATTCTCCTCTCGGGATCTTGGGCACACACACACGCACCCGGCGTGAGTTTAAGCCACTGGGTCCGGGACGCAAACCACAGTCGACTACATAGGAGTCCAGCGACATAGCCGTTACGCTAACTGCTGGTTCTTAAAAATATTTATAAGTTCTAATATGGACAAGATAAGGTGCCATAGAAAAGGAGATTCCCACCGAATTTACTAGAGATTGCATAGTCAGGAAAGGCCATTCCAAATTAGCAGTATATAAGGAATAATTATGAAGTCATATTGCAAATGTTGGGGATAGAGCATTCTACAGGGGCCTTGAGGTAGGAAATACATTAGTGTCTTTATTGGACTTATACAAGGAAGATACTGACCAAAAGTGAAATAAGTAGAACAAGGTTGGACAGATAAGTATTGACCAGATTATTAATGAATTTTCAGCTGTATTTGAGAGCTAGAATTTTTTTCTATTCTTATTAAAATGAGAATCTATTGAATGATTTTAGAGAATAATGAAGTTTTTCTTTTAAAAGAATGGCTCTAGCTACTTTTGTAGAATGGTTTGAAGGTGAGTGAGTTAAGTATCAATCTCTGTTGTAGAGCAGGTATATTATATATGTAGCTTGACTTGGGGCAGTGGTAGTGCAGAGGGTGGGAAGTGGAAAATAAATTAGTGAACAAAATCGAAATTTACACTTTGGGAATAGGCTTCTTCATTCATTCATATAGTTGATACTCATTTGTTTATCCTTTGTTTACTGAGCTCTGTGATGCTCCATGTACTGAATCAAATACTTATGAGATAGAATTGTTACAAAAATGTAAAGTACATCCTTTTCATTCTATAGTCTTATTAGAAGTATGCCTTTACTAATCTTTATTGGTACATACAGTCAAAGCTGAAGATAGCTAATACCTCCAAGAACTACTTTTGACCTATTATACTTCACCTATTGTTTTATAATTTGAGATTAATCAAAGAAGTCAAATGCAATTTATTAATTCTAGATGTAATGAAAGCTCTGAATACTTGAACAGTTTATACATCTTCTCTATCGGTGAAAGTTAATTATTAGGAAAAAGCTAGGAAATATTAGAAAAAACATCTTGTTCTGAAAAGCTCATTGCCAACTATAGGAAAAATTTTTAAAAAATGAATTTCTACACATATTCTTCTATTTTTATTCATATAACTTTTATTTTAGTTGCTTAAGGAGTATTTGGTTCCTTTATTATTGAATTAAAACAGCATAAATAACTCAATTCAGGTTTTAGGATTGGTAACACTTTTGGCATGCAAAAACAGCAAATATTGTCATAATAACTTTAAAAAATAACTAAGAAAATTATACTGACAAGTAACTTTTTCCTGCTATAATTTCTCAGTATAATTACTTAATAAAAACTATTAGGGTACTTATTGATATTTATATAGACATATATGAGGATATATACATATATATGGATAGACGCATGTGTTTATTCATGTGTTTTATGTATATATTTTATGTTAGACATATATACATATACATAATTATTTATTATATATTTTAAAAATAACCAGTTGCCATATCATTGCCATGGGTGATTTTTATCATTCAATAAGTCAGTGAACTGGAAATACTTGATTTTATATTATTATCTCCATGAAAACTTTTTGAATTTATAGTAATTTTTGACATCTTATAAGTTCCATTGAGTTTTTTTGATTGGCTAATATGTATTGATGCCAATTAATTATATTGTTAGAAATAGCCTAAATGCAAAATTGACCTTTAAAAAAATCTTATGAATTCTGGGATCAGCAGTTGGCATAATGGCTATGTCACTGGACTCCCATGTAGTCGACTGTGGTTTGAGTCCTGGACCCGGTGGTTTAAACTCAGGCTGAGCACGTGTGCCTGCGTGCCCAAGATCCAGAGAGGAGAATGGAGGAAAAGGGATTACGGCGTGGCCATCCATCCTGGGGGTCGGGGGTGATTTCTTGCTTTCTGTCTCTTCATCTCTCTCTGTCCTTCTGGCCAGCGCACACGCCCTATAGCAAAAACCTCTCCAAAAAAAAAAAAATCTCATAAATTCTCAGTATGTCATTAACACTTATTATCAGTTCATTGTAAGTAGATGAGATTTTAATTTGTTTTAATTTTAATAACCATAAATAAATCTTACAAAGTGACTGTGTATGGAATAAATAGACTCTTTCCCAAAATTATTAAATATCAAGTAATATTCTCTTCAAAATAACTTGAGTTACTACAGAAGCACTACCTCATTTTTAGAATCATAAGTATAATGAAACCCATTTACATGCAGGTAGGACAACAGTGATTAAAATCAGTCCAGGTCTGAAGTTGGAGTCACTATTTCTCAGCTATGTGACCATGTGCAAATTATATTTAGTAATTAAACTCACTTCAGTAATTTGCGGTTAAAATAAAATTAAGTATACCAGAGACATATTAAGCACTTAATAAAAGCAAGCTTTATTATTACTTTTTTTTGTTGTTAGTGTTACTATTCTAAGCCATGTACAGAAACTAGGGTATGTTGGACAATTGTACTATCTTAAATATGTTCTCTATTTCATTCACAAACTCATTCTACTTAGACTCTGTCATTGGCTTTTTGACCTTGGTCAAGTTACTTAACTTCTTTGCATTTTGATTTTCTCATCTGTGAGATGATGTGCTTATATAACTTCCACGGTTTGTTTTGGGTTTAGCATGGTATGAGTCTAATGAAATGGAAAGTTTAATGTATTTGGCTTTGGTAATTTGAGTAACCGCATAAATACTAAAAAGGCACAATTAATTCTTATCCTGTTATGAGTTTCTATTTACTTCATGGAACTAATCATTTAAAATAAATCATTTTGGAAGGAGATCCAGGTACTCAGTAAAAATCCATAGCATAGCATCTCATTTTTGGAAAAGAACCCATTAAACCAGCAGTGCAACAGACTTACATGAGATTCCCATTGAATCTTAATATAGAAAACTCAGTTCATTAGAGAATCTACAGTTATATTCCATTAAATTTATAAATTCAAAATGATATTGAAATGTTCTGTACAAAGCCTTGTTGACCTTTATTAGAGAACTCTCTCTCAGAAAGCCTAGAAAACTTATCTATCCAGATTGTGAGCAAATGTGATACTTCTCTGTGTTGCCAGATCTCCGCATCAGAAGACAGCATTCCTCTGAAAGTGTATCTAGTATCAACAGTGCCACAAGCCATTCTAGCATTGGCAGTGGTAATGATGCTGACTCCAAGAAGAAGAAAAAGAAAAACTGGGTAAGCCATTGTCATTCCTCTCATTAACTGCATAAAGAGTTAGTCTTATTCTTTTGGAGTTTTAAAGATCTGCAGCCATCTACAGGGTCCCATTCAAGTAACTAGCACTTCACAATGGCACTTCTCACAAAGATGAGGGTGGCATGGTGTTTAAAAGCATACATTTTGAAGTTGGTACTGAGTATGCATCTTGACTAGAACTAGGTCAGGCTACTTTGTGTTTTTAGGGACTTGAATTTTCTCATCTGTGAAAATAGGATACTTGATACTGATTTTATAGTTAGAATAAAGAAACATAAGATGGCATTTGTAAATAAATGGCTTAGAGCTGGGATTTACTGTGGGGGTGCAGATGAAGAAGAAAAGATGATGACAATGATGTTGATGATGGTGGTGGTATTAGTGATGGTGGTGTTGAAAGAAAAGGCAAAGAATTGGAGTTGCTAAAGAGAAAGAAAGAGACCTTGCAGCTCACCCCATCTCCAGAACCAGCAGGGCTCACAGTATAAATAAAGTTTCACTCAAATCAACTGCTTTTTTTTTTGTTTTTAGCCTGGAAAAGATAGCAGAAATACAAAATTTCACTTTAAGAATACTGTGCCGTAAGTTTGTTAGAAATACTAGGTCATCAGAAAATCATGACACAGTTTTCTATGCAAAAATGCATCATGCTTTCCTGTTGACATAATTTATGATAATATTAAGCAATCACTAAAAAAAAAAAAACAAAAAAAAAAAAAAAACACTAAGAAGACACCATCCTTGCAAGAGGTGAAAAGCAATGAAGTAAAAGATTTCTTTTAATACTTTGAAACAAAGATAGCTTTTAAATAAGTACAACCCTTGATGAAATCCAAAACACATCTGTGAGACAAGTTTGCTGGAGTGCTTTCTATAAATAATGAAATAAATATTTTTTTTGTTTTTAAAAAATGTTTATGCAGGTAATATTTTTAAATACTGATCAGCCTTCATTCCCTTGATTTGTAATTCCACACTCTTTCATGTTTCTGCAAGGTGAACTCTAGAGGAAGTGAGGTGAATATATAAACCATGGACAATTTGGCATGCATCTATAAAAAGAACCCTACCTTGGCATGAATGCTATTCATTTTGGCAGTAGGCTTTTATACCTTTTAAAAACAGATTACCTTGTATGTCTTTTCTTTGTGTCTTTTCATTTTAATCTCAAATTTTAAAGAGAAGTAAAACCACATTCTGAATAGAGCTGTAGGGGATACCAATTCTGATTTTGAATAGTCTGGGAATTGAAAATTTGAATAGAAAATCACAATTAATGAAGTGCTAGGTGAATTTGATTTCATTTCGCTTTTTAAGTTTGTACTGTCAGCAGGACATGACTTGATTGTAGTGCTAAAGTGGCCATTTAAAACAAATTGCCTTGAAGAGTGAAGCATTGGGAATGGAGATCCCTTCAAGGTACTTAGTTTTAAATGAGTGCTCCAACAGCAATGCCCTTGACCTTGCACTATTTAAAAGCCTTCCATGTTTGCGCTGTGCTGGATTAATACAAGAATAAAATGAAAACGTAAAACGCAGTATCATTTTTTTTAGAGATACTGTGCTGCAACTGTTAATACTCTGCTTATAAATACTGACCCCAGGCAGTGGCTAGGATGGCACCTGCAAACTAACGCCCCAAAGCAAAAGCTCTCCATGTGCAAGTAGACATGAAAGGTAATTTCTGCCTTTGTTTCAGCTGAGAAGCTCTTTCAAACAAGCCTTTGGAAAGAAAAAGTCCACCAAGCCTCCTTCCTCACATTCAGACATTGAAGAGCTAACAGATTCATCCCTTCCAGCCTCCCCCAAGTTGCCTCATACTGCTGGGGACTGTGGCTCAACATCCATGAAGCCCTCACAGTCTGCCTCAGCGTAAGTCGTTTCTTTTGCAGAATGCTGAAATACTGTTAAAACCAACTTCAGGCCCAAGCCTCAATGAATGATCTAAATGTAGTCAGGTTGTATTTTCATAATTGCGTATCTGTACCAAACATTTCAAGATCTTCCTGACAACGATGGATAGCATTTGTTTCTTCCATGTTTTTTGAATATTAGAATTGGAGTTTTCCTTGATTTCATGCTTCATTTTACAAATCTTATTCTCCCCTTCTTTTAATTGTATGTGTGTATGTATCTGTCTAACTGTACATGTAGGTCACATCTTGTCTGGCCACCAAAGAAACGGCAAAATGGCCCTGTGATCTACAAGCATAGATCCCGGTAAAATGGAGTGTGATGCATGAAAACTGCCAAGATCCAAGTTCTAACCTAAGAAGTGCTCGGTTTTGCTTTTTTAATGTCACTTGCATGTATCCACAACAAGTACCTCCTTTTTGTGTTTTTCAACTAAAATTTGATTCCCTAAAGCCAACCTGCAACCCATTTTTCTTTGATTCTATTAGATAGTCTAATAACATTTTATAGTAGTTTACTTTTTGATAATACAAAATGGAAGATATTTAAGATATGGAAATGTGGGGTTGGCAGATGGCATGGTGGTTAAGGAGTTGGACTTCCACATAGCCAGTCGACTGTAGTTTGAGTCCCAGACCTGGTGCTAGCTTTCTCACTTTCCCTCTCTCTCTGTTTCTCTCTGTCTCTGTCTCTCTCTGTCAAATTAAAGAATAATAGTGATAATAAAATAAATAAATAATAAATAAAATAAATAATTTTAAATATATATATATGTGTGTGTGTGTGTGTGTGTGTGTTCTGATGTATTGATTCTCTTTCTTTAATATAGCATTTAAAAAGGATTTCCATTTATGCCAGTGACAATAACTAGCATAGAACTGTCATGTAAAACTAGACCACTATGCTTTGGCTACATCACTTGTGTAGGAACGAAGAACATACTACTGTCATTTCATGACCAAACCCCTAGTTTTAAATGGAAAAAATATTAGTTAATATAAAACAAATTCTTTTGACAGATTTTACAAAACAAAAGGACAAAACAATAAAGGTATACAGTAGGGGACCAGCAGTTGGCATAATGGCTATGTCGCTGGACTCCCACGTAGTCGACCGTGGTTCGAGTCCCGGACCCGGTGGCTTAAACTCATGCCAGGTGCGTATGCGTGTGTGCCTAAGATCCTGAGAGGAGAATGGAGGAGAAGGGATTGCGGCATGGCCATCCCCCCTGGCGGGTGATTTCTCGCTTTCTGTCTCTCTGTCTCTCTCTGTCGGTCTGGCGAGCGCACGCGCCCTATAGCTATAACCGCTCCAAAAAAAAAAAAAAAGATATACTGTAGGGCCAGCCAGTTTCATAGTGGTTAAGGTGGCTTGATCTCACATGGCCATCCACAAGGTTTGCATCCAGGACCCAGCAATTTGAAAAACATGCCAGGTACATATGCATGAGTGCTCAAAATCCTGAAAAGGAGGAGACATGGCAGAAGAGGGATTGTGGCATGACTATCTCACACTGGGTGTGGTTTTTCACTTTCCTTCTCTCTCTCTGGTGAGCATATGTGCTCTTTGGCAAATTTAAAAGTAAATACACACACACACACACACACACACACACACATTTATACAATGTATGTGTATATGTATGTATGTATGTATGTATATAATGTATATGACCTTCAAACAGTCACCAGCTAGCCTACTAGTGTGAGTTGAAGCCTGTGATTTCATTTTATTAGTTGTGAGCCCTAAATTGACTGAACCTAACAGGAAGATTATATAACACTCCTCTATTATTTATATTTCCAAAACTAATCTCTCTAATTTATTTCTACAATATTTATATTGGATTTTCATGGTAAGTTGGAAACTGTGTCATGGCAAATAATGTTATTTTTTGCACAATTTTACAGAAGAATAAATTAACATTTGAAAGACATTATAACTGCTTTTAAAAAGAAATGTTTCCCATGTTGCCAATGGAGATTTAAATTCTTCAAAAATGATAAAAGGTAGTACTTCTGTGACTCTTCTGCCCTTTGGTAACAAGGAAATGGTGAAGATCTCTTAGTATTCAGTAATAGATTATTATTTTTTAAACTCCAGGAAGTCGGAAGGGAAGATTAAAAGAAAAACACAGCTATCTTCAGTTTTGAACTTGTAGATGCATCACTGTTTTTAAAACTCCCATTTTTTCTAAGTTTGGCCAGCAGCAAATAATTTCTATACTTGCAGGATAATGTTACAGCTCAGCCTTTAAAAGAGACATTGCTTTTCCTAATCATCTGGCGTCCCCAGACCACTGATGTTATGTTTGCTTCCTACTTCAGAATTTGTGAATGCACAGAGGCCGAGGCAGAAATAATTCTGCAGCTGAAGAGCGAGCTCCGAGAAAAGGAATTAAAATTAACGGATATACGGTTGGAAGCCCTCAGTTCTGCTCATCATCTTGATCAGATTCGGGAAGCCATGAACAGAATGCAGGTGGGTGCTGAAAGGCCTTCCAGAGAAGGAAAAAGAAAAACATTGCTTTTTCTCTACCTGGTTATAATAGAACAAATTCCACTTTTAGACCCACTGTGGAAAGTATACTGTTTATTTCATCTTTGAGCCTAATTCTTAATATGGAAGGGAAAGTGTTGTCAAATGCAGGGTTAGAAGTGGGAATGAACACTGACCAGTTGTTCTCAAGAACAATTCAATATACTTGCACAAATGACTAGATTCAGGTCGAGAGCTAGGTTTCAGAGAAACCACTATAATTCTTGCTGCTTCAATTTTTGTGATTTACCTTCATATTGGCTTTTTTTCTTGTCTTTGGCAAGCTAGCTTTCAAATATCTTCTCCATCTTGTATTGGAAAACAAAAGTAATGAGGAAGCTACAGAAGTTCAAGCTTTCTGAATATGGAAGTAGAAGTGATTTTGAATACCATCTGTAAATGTAAAGCTTTTTCAGATTTTTTGGAAGTATTTAAAGGCTAAATTCAGACCCAGTCTGTGCTCATACTGTTTTCATAAACACCTAGTTATTATAAACTGGTATCACTTGGTACCACAGACAACTGCATTAAGAAAGATCATCACTGAGTAGATACATCTGCCACTGTACATATTCATCAAAGGTTTTGTTTTTGTCTTTGTTTTTTGTTTGTTTTTGGAGAGGTTTTTGCTATCGGGCGCATGCACTCGCCAGAAAGACAGAGAGAGACAGAGAGACAGAAAGCAAGAAATCACCCCCCAGGGGGAATGGCCACGCCACAATCCCTTCTCCTCCATTCTCCACTCTGGATCTTGGGCATGCATGCACATGTGCCCGGCATGAGTTTAAGCCACCGGGTCCAGGACTTGAACCACAGTCAGCTACATGGGAGTCCAGCGACATAGCCATTACGCTAACTGCTGGTCCCAATTTTTTTTTAAAATGAACTTAATGTCCCCTTTTGAAGGAACAAAAACTTTTTCAGAAGTGGCTAGGATTTGTAAACAATTTTTAATCACTTATCTGTATTATTTTTGTTTTGTTCTGCTTTTCAACTCTCCCTGAATTCACAAAAAAGACTTTTGTCATCTTTATGAACTGAGCCCCATTTGGAAGGAACAAAAACTTTTTCAGATGTTGGCTAGGATTCTCATTTAATTTTAAATAACCTGCTACATATGTTTTACTTAGCTTTCCAACTCTCCATGAAGCACACTGTAAGTGCTTTATTTGCCTGTGAGATTTTAACATGACTTTTTAAATGAGAACTCTTGTGAAAGACTCAGTTACATTTTTCTTAATTCAAAATGAACCAAGTCCTGGAAAATTCAAAAACATGATAGACTCAAAGAATGATTATTAAAAATATCTAATGGCTAACAGGTCTATATTTGCAAATATAGAAATACATATATGTGAGCAACAGAGAAAAGGTTAAGTTTCCTGTCATGGAAGAAAATTTGTTCTCTGTATTAGAAAATATAAATATAATTCATATTTGCTCATTGAACAAATTAAGTATTACCACACGCTTTCTTTACCAACAAGCAAGTTAATTCAAATTTTTAAAAAATCTCGATGCCATTTTCTCAAACTAGCTCTTTTATTTTTTTTTTTTTTCACTATATCCATCTTCATAAAAGAATGAAATTGAAATACTGAAAGCTGAAAATGACCGGTTGAAGGCAGAAACTGGTAACACAGCGAAGCCCGCTCGGCCACCGTCAGAATCTTCTAGCACCACATCCTCTTCATCGTCACGGCAGTCGTTAGGACTTTCTCTCAATAATCTGAACATCACAGAATCTGTTACCTCAGGTAACTTAGTGCATGCAGCTGCCTGATTCAAAGCATGCCTATGACTTACAGGTACTGGGATAGCCTGGAATTTGGAGACTCTTACACTCATTTAAGATAGAACGTTAACACCCTGCACAGGCATAGAGCCTAATGGTTAAGGGAACCAGAACCATGACCAACCACAATTCCAAATCACCCCCTAATAGCTTGAAAAACATCCTGAGTGTGTGTTTGCAGTACTCCAAATCTCAGCAATACAGAAATAAATAAATAAATAAATAAACAAACAAAGAAGGGCATGACCACATGCCATTTGGAGGGATTGCTTTCTTCTTCTTACTCCCCACCTCCCTCCATCTTTCCATCTTTTTTGGCAAGTGAACCTACCCTCTGGTAATTAAAAAAAAATGTTGATACTCTAATTTTCAGCTATTGTCTTATTTTATAAATTTACGCTACTTAGTTATAAATTTAGAATACTATTCTCTGTGAAAGCATGACACTTAGATAAATAGTTTTCCTATTGCTTTTTATACAATCATGCATGCTTAGGAAGTACTGCATGCATTATGTAATTGTGAATGAGATCAAGAAATAAATATTCTCAGTTTGATCATTGGTACTCATGAATATAATAATAATAAGCCATGCAACTGTATATTGTTTTGAGTGTACAAAGCCCATTTTACAGATGTAACAGGTTCTATTTCTAAATTTGACTGTATACATCTGCATGATGTTGCCTAGAGAGAACAGAATGCTAATACATCACCCAGTCTGCTGCATTATTAAATTTCTAGCAAATAAAAGGAACACACTGGATTTTGTTATTATATTCAACAGTACTAATGATGAAACTGAGTTTCGTTTTGATTGAATTGTAAATAGAATCATATTAGATCATGTCATCTTAATATCTGATGGACTATTCAATTATAAATTATAACTGCTCCTATACCTTGAATCATTTTATGGATATAAAATTTAGTTTAGGAATTGTTTACTTGAGAATCTGTGGTAATTGCACAACACAGCCACCAGATGACGCTTGAAAACCAATAACATGCATGTGCCTGGGTTAATTTCAGATTCTGTTCTAGATCTGAGACACTTCACTTCTTGACTTGGGTCACTTTAAAATACAGAAGAAGAAGAAAAATGACACAGCATGCTGATGTTGATTACATTCCCAATAAGTCACGCATCTTACTTCTAAACAGAGTTTATTTAATTCTATTACAATAGTATGAATATTAATTCTTCATAGTATAAAATGAATGCCCCAAATACATATTCGTCTTTATCTGTATCTGAAAAGCAAGTGGTAACTCTGTAATTTAGGAACACAATGTTTATAAGCACTGGGCAAGGACTGGAAGAAGGAAATATATTCTGAGAGTAAGCATCAGGTAAAACTATTATTTTTTTTTTTTTTTTTTTTTTTTTTTTTTTTTTTTTTTTTTTTTTTTGGAGAGGTTTTTCACTATAGGGCGCGTGCGCTCGCCAGACAGACAGAGAGAGACATAGAGACAGAAAGCGAGAAATCACCCCCCAGGGGGGATGGTCACGCCGCAATCCCTTCTCCTCCATTCTCCTCTCGGGATCTTGGGCACGCACGCACACGCGCCCGGCGTGAGTTGTAAGCCACCGGGTCCGAGACGCGAACCGCGGTCGACTACGTGGGAGTCCAGCGACATAGCCATTACGCTAACTGCTGGTTCCCAAGGTAAAACTATTATTAGTAGCCAAGAAAAACACAGAGTTTTCAGAAGTAAGTAAATTTATAGCTCATTAAGTAAAATATGACCATGGACACAAATGATAATATAATAACTTGGATGTATAAGTTGTACATAAACTATTATTGTCCATATTCTTCAATATTATTGTCCATGTTCTTCAAAAGATTCTAAAACAAAGAAGAAAAAATTTCAATGTATAAAACCTGAGAATCCTGAATAATATTGTATCATAGGCTTGTTATTTAACTAGACAAAGATAAAGGACGTGAGATCCAAACCTAGTGGCAGCTGGTGTCTATGTCCCCGACTTGACTCCTAGGCAAAGACAAGAGCTGGTACCTTACAGAACGGCTTAATATCAGGATTTCACTGCCTGTTACATAATTTTGTTTTATTCTATAAAAATATGATAAGGCTTGAAGGAGGCATGGTTAGTACTTAAGATAGTTTTGGAAAGAACAGACATCTAAAATTGAAAATTAAAATTACTATCTGGGGGTCCAGCAGAAGGGATGGCAGTTAAGGCACTAAACTCCCTAATGGCCGACTGTATAGTTCGAGTCCCAGAGCCACTGGCTTGAAAATCATGCTGGGCAGATGTGTGTGTGTGTATATACCCAAAATCCTGAGAGAAGAACAGAGAAGGGATTGTGGTGTGGCCATTCCCCCTGAATGGTGATTTCTCACTTTCTCTCTCTCTTTCTGTTTCTCTCCCCAGGATCATGTCTCAAAAAAGTAATATTAAACTAAATTAATTAATTAATATTCAGAAAAGACTAGAATTCATAAAGATAAATATAAAACCAAAGAAGTCAAATTTATAATTTCTTTGTTTATTGAACTTAACATGGATGGCCATGATTGAGAACTTATAGAAAGTTGGGGGGAAATTTTAAGGGTTTTTTAAATATAATAGAGTACAGTAGAGAGGTAGAGAGTTAGGTATGGTTGAGATGGCCTCTACAGGTAGTGATTGTCCTGTCCCTGCCTCTCCGTTAGCTAGGACAACAGGTAAACACCATGCACCTGGCCTGTTTAAAGTGATTGGGAACCAAACCTAGCCCCCCTCCCCATGTGGCCTCAGCCATTGTTCAGTGGTGTCCAAATACCTGTACCATGGAAGCAGGATCAAAGACATACTTTTTAATTACCCATTTCATGTGTTGTTTTTAATCCAAAATAATTTTATTTCCTTACTTATTTTTTAATACTGATACTTAGGTTTGAACTAACAATAATAACAAAAATCTCCTAACTAGAAAACTGTTTCCATTTTAAAAAATGAATTTTTGTGGCCAGCAGATGGCATAATGGTTACGTCACTGGACTCCTACTTAGTCAACTCTGATTCGAGTCCAAGACCGGGTGGCCTAAAACTTATGCTGGAAATGTATACATGTGTGCCCAAAATTCTGAGAGGAGAATGGAGGACAAGGGATTGTGATGTGGCCATCCCCCTATCTCTCTGTCTCTCTCTGTCTCTCTGGTGAGCACATGCACCCTATAGCAAAAAATTATTCTTTAAAAAATATGAATTTTCAATGAGAGTTTTTAATGGAACAATTTTCTGGGGTCCATGATCATTTAAAAAAGATAAATGGGCACACAAGAGGATAATTAACAGTGTCGAGGTCTTGAAATATTAACTGCATGTTGCATGCATTTAATAAAGACAGAGTTTGAGAAGCCTTAGATTTTGTCAGAATTTTACTTGAGTGTGACCAATATGGCAGATCTTTATATTTTTCCTTCAAAATATTGGCCATGTACCATAACTTATTTTTCAGTTAAAAAAAAAAAAAAAAAACCCTCCTCACAGGCTTTCTGATTTTCCCTAGAGTTATTTCCTGAGATGGTTAACCTTGCAATATACTGTGAAAAGGACAGACTCAAAAGGAGTCACAATATGATCCTCCTCCTGTCAATAACAGGAGTTAGACTAACCACACAGAGGATAAGAATTATGGTTAGAACACCAAAACAACCCTACAAAGTAGAAGATGTTTAAACTGCGTTTTATAGATGAGGAAACCAAGAGTTGGAAAGTGACCATTATCATACATTCAATGTTATGCAACTAGTAAGTGGCAAAACTAATATTCGAACTCAGGTCTGGCTAAATCCAGGAACTGGCCTTTTAACTACTATCTATTATTTTTGCTTTAAGTTGCCACATACAAAAAAAAAACAAGGACATTCATTCACTCATTTGTTGGGTTAATTTACCCCATTGCTATCAAGAGAAATTTCATATTTTAAGCATTGTTTTTCAAAGTATGATGTAAAATGAATAACATATTCCAAGACAAAGTTGGGCAGATATGTGGATCAGCATTCTGCTAAACAGTTGTCGTGGACCGTGAGGCCATATATGATGTGGTCCTTACCCACTACAGCATCATTACATACCACTCTATATCACTCTTCACCCTCCCCTGGTCCCCACTTTTTTGCGACCATGAACGTCTGTCATTTCCTTGAACATGCCTAGCTCTTTTATCAAAGCTCTTGCTCTTGTTCTTTTGACTAAACCTTCTTCCCTGATCTTGACTTGCCTAGCACTGCTCAGTCTCTGGTCTTGCTTCTAATCACCACCTCCTCAGGGAGGCCTGTCTGGAGCAGGTTCCCTTCAGTTGCTCTCTATTACATTACCCTGTTATTTCTTGTAGAGCACATCACACATTCTGAAATGACCTCATTGAGAATGTATACTCAGAAAGAGCAGGAAATTTATTTTCCTTCTTTCTTTGATTTTCCCAATGGCCAGAACACTTTCTGATGTATTTTATGGTCAGTAAATATTTCTGAATATTTCTGATAATTTATGAGTACTTGAGCAAAATATTACACAGGTAATTTGTGAACTTCAAGAAGTTTAGATACAAACAACCAACAGTAAACCCCATTAAACTTCTGAGGAAAGAAACAAGAGAACTAAAATGACTCTTAAGAAAGAGTTTTAAGTAGGGTAGGTGAAAAAGTGAAAGACATTGAGAATATTAATTGGGAAATATAATTAAATTCCAAGATAAGAGAATGATGATTTAAAATTTTCTAGCTTAATTTTTCATATTCCCCAATCTCTAAATGTTGTTTCTTAATTGTAATAGTCTGGAAGCTTTTTTTTTTTTTTTTGTAGAATTACATATTCCTAATAACTAGGATAATAGAAGTCATTTTATTTTCAGAAGCCATCTTGTTAAATTGTTTTTCTATCATGTTACAGTCACTAGAACAGTTGAGTCCTCTTTCACCAGGCACCTGTGCTCTTTAGCACGTAGCTGACTTTCTTTCAGCACAGAACATGCTCTTCACATTAAGCCTGGCTCTATAATAGCATCATTGCCATAGAAAAACATGTGGGATAGTTTACCTTAATAATACTTGAAATGGGCCATTCATCTTCTATAACATATTCTGAAAATTAATCTTTAATCACATTTAAAGGATGGTATCTTAAAGGTTAGCTAGCTTTATCATGCTTCTATAATGTCTAGCTGATAACCAGAATACTATTTTGGTTTTAAAACTATTAGCATAAAGGGTACAAGAGAGCTATAATTAATATACGTCTGCAGGAAAATATAATGCCATGGTCGAAATTCAATAACAGTACCTAATGATTATAGCTATAAAGCAAGCCCTCATATAACTGCGTATATGCCAAATCCTTGAAAATAATTTCAGTTGACAGTCAATCTCAGCACCTTTACATTTATAAATTGCATGGGTATTGAGCTTGAATATTTTAGGTTGGATAGAAAAATCAAATTGCTTTTCTGTTTGTCATGGTTATAACGGTGACTGAATATTACTCAGGTATTACTCAGACCTGTGTGTAATAGAAAAAGAAACTTTATTTTCTCATATAAAGGAATGTTCCATTCTTGGGTGAAGATCTTTGGAAGTATAAATAAATTCTTAGAAGAAAACTTGAGCCCACTCACTGTAATTCATCTTCTTGAAAGCCAAGGTTTTTCAAACCACTTAGGTAGAATGAGAGGCCAATCCCATTGAAAGTTATGAAACTACGAGGGGAAAAAAAAACAATGACAGTAAAACAAATCTGAGCTAATGTTTCTCTATCGTGTGTGTTTCTTTTACAATTTGGCAGATATTTTGCTAGATGATGCTGCCGATGCAACTGGACACAAAGATGGCCGCAGCGTGAAAATTATAGTTTCCATAAGCAAGGGCTATGGTCGAGCAAAGGTATTTCTTTAATTTTAAGTTCTTTATTACTAAAAGTTGAGAATTACCATGAGTCAGATGTGTTTTATATTTGAATATTTGTTCCAGTAAGTGTCTTATCAAACACCAAGGCAAGAAGGTGTTTGTCTTGACATCAGCTCAGTACATTATGTAAGCATGAGAGGAAGAATAAAGAAATACCATCATCATACAGGCAGACATGTGTCTTAAATATATCTCATGTTCATTCACTGAAAACAGTATTGATTGCTAGCTCCCCCATTTCTAAAATGTAAAGAAAGAATGACTTACATTGACATAAACATTTTGTCTAACACATTCTTTTGATATCACTTGGAGGGTTTAAGTAACATTTATGATCTGTAGTAACATGTCACTAGAGCTGTCTCTGTGATCTTTGTCCATCGAGAAGACTATACGCTAAATTATAATATTCTATTCACTGCAAAAATGCATATGAGGGGGTCTTCAGAAAAAGTGTATGAAAAAGGGCAAGCAGAAGGCAAAGTGATTAAGGCACTGGATTCCCACATAGTCAACTGCATTTTGAGTCTCGGGCCCGGCAGCTAGAAAATCCCATGAGGAGAATGGAGGAGAAGGGCTTACAGCCTGGCCATCCCTCCTGGGGGCTGATTTTTCACTTTCTCTATATATCTCTCTTTCTGTATGTCTCTGGCAAGCTCACATGCCCTATAGCAAAAAAAACTCTTTAAAAATTATGAAAAATGTACAGTATGAAAAAACTATGCATGGATTTCAAAAAGTTTGGGCACCAAAATAAATTCATACTTCTATTCCATTTTCCATGAACTTTTTGGTGTTCCTTAATATTCTACTGAACTCAGGATAAATTCCACTCATATTATATGTCTATCTCTTTAAGCAAGGCCATAGCAGTTCCAGCAATTATTTGAACATTTTAGAATCCAATATTGCCTTTGTATGGCAGTGCCATTCTGACCCTAGCTTGTTCTTAAAACTAAAAATATTTTTAAAGTTGAATCTTTAGTTGTATGACTAAGAATACAAATTTCTAAGTCTCTAATTTTCTTCTCCCACACACACCAAAAAATTCTTTTGACGTTTGAAATAATTGGAGTAATTAAGTTTGAACAGTGAGCTAGCGCTTGAGAATTTTTACATTGAGCAAATGTTCTAAGAATTCCACTACCATAAACTTTCTGCTTGAGCTATAGATTGTGCCTACTTTTCCCAAATGTATCTTTATTTCAGAGACTGTAATAGTCTCAGTGAAACCTAACTAGCTCTAATTTAAAGGCAGATGCTTATAAGGCATTGTATATGTTCATTTTTACTGGGTTATAAACATACCAAAAATCAAGTTTTACTTTCCAAAATAATTCAAATATATCCTGATTTAAAAAAAATGCTTCTAAGACAGTAGTTGTCCTAGAATTTTTGGACTATTGTAACTAAATGTCATGGACTGAGAGCTTTAAACAATAAAGAATTTTCTCATAGTTCTGGAGACTGGAAGTCCAAGAACAAAGTGCTGGCCAGTTTGGTTCCTGGTGTAGACTCTTTCTTCGAGATGGTCACCTTCTCGCCTTTGTCCTCACAGGGCCTTACTGCCTTCCTCTCCTTAGTGGTAGATGGAGAGGAAAAGAGAGGCAACTCTAAGGTCACTAATTTCATCTTAAAGGCCCCACCTTTGTGATCTTTTCTAATCCATATCTCCTCCCAAAGGCCCCACCTCAACTATTGTCATAGCAGGGGGTTAGAGCTTTGACAGGGGAAGAAACATTCAGTCCATCACAGTAGTAAAAAAGAAAGAAAAATTTAATAACCATTCAGCTGTGAATTTCTCATTTCTTTCTGAAAAAGGTTTTGGCTTCTAACTCAGGTTATATAATGCTGTTCATCATTTATCCTTATAGTGCTAAATGTTACAGATAAAGAAATTGAGGCTCTAAGTCAGCTTAGTATTATGCTCCTTAATTAGGTAGCAGTTGTGTGTAATAGAATCCATGTCTTTTCAACACTTCACTCAACATTAGAAGGGTTGACTACCAACCCTGAAGTATCTCATTCTTGGTGATTTATACCTACATTGTAATATAAAAACTATCTAATTATATCTACCTGTATAATAACTATTTCATGTAACCATTTCCAGTCACTATAAAAGAGGCTCCAGTTATACTATAAATCATGAATTATTTCCTTTTCTAATATATCCAGAAATCTAATATATGCATAAATTCTTCAATATCCCATCCTACAAAAAGATAGATTTGGGATTATTCTTTGTATTATAAAGTTAAATAAGTACTGCCGATTTCTCTTACAAGTTCTTTTAAATGGTACCTTTTTTTTATAAACTCAGAATGGGCCTATTTTATAAATATGTAAGTGCCATCCTACCATTGATAACTTATTTCATAAAGCTAAAATGGATTTTAGATTAAAATTAATAAGTGAAAAAACTGGGTTTTGACCCTATCAAAGATAAGATCACAAAATAGGAAAATGGAGTTCTAGGATTCATATGATACTGCTCTATCATTCTCACCATTTCCCTCCTACCAAGCTATTTCTCTTCAGAAATATACCCACTGCATTATAATGCAATATACTTTTTAAAGTCTCTTTTCTTTTCCTACTGCTGAACAGGTCATAAATTATTTTCTCTGGACATACAATAATCTTTCTTTTTAGTTATTGTAATTGCCGTTACTGTGTTTATTTGTTTGGGTTGGTTATTCTGCTATGGTATAAGATCCACCATGTATACCATTTACTGTAGAACCCTTAGGTTTAATAAATGTTTTATTAATCACCAACTACAGTAAGTTTTAGTATAAAATGTCATAGTAAAATAAAATACACAGCTGAATTTTATCTTACCTTATTTTGTTCTTACTTAGGATCAAAAGACTCAGGCATATTTGATAGGATCCATTGGTGTTAGTGGAAAAACTAAGTGGGATGTCTTAGATGGTGTAATTAGACGTCTCTTTAAGGTAAGTTGTACAAGGTATTGTGATATTAATTTCCAAACATACTTCTTTTTAGTTTCTTTTTTTAACTGTAATAATGTAGACATATCTTCATTTCTTCTCTTCCATTTCAAATTTTTTTTTTTTTTTTTTTTTTTTTTTTTGGAGAGGTTTTTCGCTATAGGGCGCATGCGCTTGCCAGACAGACAGAGAGAGACAGAGAGACAGAAAGCGAGAAATCATCCCCCAGGGGGGATGGTCACGCCACAATCCCTTCTCCTCCATTCTCCTCTCGGGATCTTGGGCACGCACGCACACGCGCCCGGCGTGAGTTGTAAGCCACCGGGTCCGAGACGCAAACCGCGGTCAACTACGTGGGAGTCCAGCGACATAGCCATTATGCTAACTGCTGGTTACCTCAAATTTTTTTTTTAAAAAAGCTTCCTTTCCTTGTTTTGTTTGATAATAACACTTCTTGTATTATACATTTCTTAAATTCTTGGCAGGTAACTTTATTTCCCCAGGAGCTTTGTATTTGTTGTAAATCAGCTGAACCTCTGTTTTGACTTACTTTACTTTTTCATGTGTACCAATTTAGGAATATGTGTTCCGTATTGATACAACAACTAGCCTTGGTCTGAGCTCTGACTGCATTGCTAGCTACTGTATAGGAGATTTAATTAGATCCCATAACCTAGAAGTGCCTGAACTGCTGCCTTGTGGATACCTTGTTGGAGATAATAATATCATCACTGTGAATTTGAAAGGTAAAAATACAAATGAAAAGCACAGTTGTAATTTTTTATCAACATTTTTTTCCTCTTTTTAAAAATTTCTTTGCATTTTTATATTTAAAAACTGCTATCCATCTGGATAGTTTTGGTGTAAAATAATCCATGTTGATTTATAAAACACGAAAATATTTCTAAAAATACTAAAATGAAAGACAATTAAATTCTTTGATTTATGGTACTCGGAATGCAACTTTGAAGATCTCACCAAGATTCACAAAAAGGAATGTGATTTAGATATTTAAAATATCTAAATTTTCTCCATTTTCATCTTTTATTACAGGAAATAAAAAAAATACGTTGTATATTTCAAAGTAATTTGTTCATTGTTATATCTCTGATACACACACACACACACACACACATATGTGTGTGTGTATATATATATATATATATATATATATCCTAATAATATATATCCTAATAGATACCTATTAGAAAGAGAAAATGGAAATTAAGAATCATAAATGGGAATTTGTGTTTTTACTTATTTATTTATTTTTTTGCTTTGGAGGATGTGATTAATTACAGGCTAATGTAAGGTCTGAAGCATTCTTGTTTCCATTATTCCTTGTTTGTGTATGTTAAGGAATCTGAATCTATCTATATAAACTGTGGGTTAATAGAGGAATTTGTCAATATTTGATTTTATGATTAAGGTAGTAATTGGCTTAGTAAAAGGCGATACTGTTGCTCCCCTTCTTAATTCTTAGCCAAACATTACAGTTTTTATTCTTCAAAAGCTTAAGTTGTTATACAGCTGAACGTGCAATGAGAGAAAGAGAAGGTAATCAAGGGAAAGGAAAGAGAAAAATGAAGAACGCACACACAGAGACATGATCTTTACATTTATTCTTAACAAACCTAACCACCTTCAAAGGGGAGAAAGATTCTGTGACAGAATTTATAACACTTCCATTTCTCTATGGAAACCTAAGTACAAAACATGAAGTAGGCAGTGGAGGGAAGCCTGAACAAAAGGAAGTAGCTTGCTATCGTTTTTTTCTTTTTTACTTTTGCTGAAAAGTGCATATGCTTGCCAGAAAGAAACACAGAGAGAGGGAAAGTAAGAAAGCAAGCCCTCCATACAGAATGGCCATGCCAAATCCCCTTTCCTCTGTTTCTCCTTCCTTTTGGGATTTTGAGAACACATACACACATGCCTGGCATGTTCCTCAAACCACCGTATCTGGTACTCAACCTGCGTAGTCAGCCATGTGCAATCCAGTCACCTTAACCATCAAGCCAGCAGGCTGGCCCTAACTTACTTTCATTTGGATGTTCACTCTGCCTTAGTATTGACATGTTTACTGCCTTAAAATGACAACATATATTTGTGGGATAGAAATGTCTATTGTGGAAAGATATTTTGCAAAGACTGCATTTCTATGACTAACAAAACTCTGCTCTTGGTTGACACCTTTATTGTTAAATTCTAGCTTATGTAGAATAGTAAGACATGGTATTTCCTTTGTTTCTTCCTTTAGGGGTAGAAGAAAACAGTTTGGACAGTTTTGTATTTGATACTCTGATTCCTAAACCAATTACCCAAAGGTACTTTAACTTGTTGATGGAGCATCATAGAATTATACTCTCGGGACCAAGTGGTACAGGAAAGACCTATTTAGCAAACAAACTTGCTGAATACGTAATAACCAAATCAGGGAGGAAAAAAACAGAAGATGCAATTGCCACATTTAATGTGGACCACAAGTCCAGTAAGGTAAGTCACAGGAACCATAAGAGAATAGCTGTTATTTATCAATAAATGTCTTAAGCAATCAAGTGTTAAGATTGTGTGAGACTTTCATATTTATAGGGGAGAATAGTCCATCTCTTTGATTAAAACTATAATCTCATAAATGACTAAATTCTGTTTTATAAATTTGAGTAAGATTTCTGTTTGCAATAATACTCAGTTATCAAGTATTGGGAATATACAACATAAAATGAGACAGTCCCTGTTGTCTGCTTTCTCTTAAACATCTATTTAGGAAGTAGCAAAGTAAGAAGAGGTCTCTGTACACAGTGCTTTGGAAGCGAGAGGGAAGAATAACTCTTCCTGGAGGAATAGAGGTTCATAAAAAAACAGTTCTTGGTCTGGGTCTTAAAAGATAAGTAGGAATTAACTAGGGTGTTACAGCAATGAGGATTTGGGAATAATTAGAATGCTCTAGGCAGAAAATTCTGGGAACAGCAATATGCTCATGTCACATTTCTATAGGATTTGAATTTAGAAACCTTGGAAACTGAACAGTGTTCTCTTTTGCCACCAATTAATAGCTAACATGCCTGAACACTCTCAGATATTAAATAAGCATGAGGGGCTATAGCACGTAGCCAGTATTTTCCTATACTCTGAATAAAATAAAAAACCTGACAAAGGAGATTGTTGATGGCTACTATATTCTTTTTTTTTTTTTGGAGAGGTTTTTGCTATAGGGCACGTGCTCGCCAGAAAGACCGAGAGACAGAAAGTGAGAAATCACCCCCCAGGGGGTTGGCCATGCCTCAATCCCTTCTCTTCCATTCTCCTCTCGGCATCTTGGGCATTCATGCACATGCGCCCAGTGTGAGTTTCAGCCACTGGGTCCGGGACTTGAACCGTGGTTGACTACATGGGAGTCCAGCGACAGAGCCATTACGCTAACTGCTGGTCTCCTCATGGTTACCATATTCTTAACACTAACCTAGTTTTTCCTGTAATTATTTCTTAAAGTCTGAACCAATGCAACCGAAGTTTATTTTGGGAAACTGTACCTGGTATAAACCAAACCTTAAGGGAATCCTGATGATACTGGTCACTTTATGTTTTTAAAGACATCCTGATGAGATGATCTAAACCAATGCATTCTCTCAGAAACCTCAAGTCTGCAAATTTTAAAAATAAACATAACTCCCAAAAGTAACCCAAATCCAGATATATAGTCTAGCGAACAAAATTTCATCATGGGGTAGTTCAGTAATTAAGTTAACGCTGACAAACTGTAAGATTTAGGTTCAATTACTGAATTCCTTTGTGTCTTAACTTGCTCATCTTTAACATAGAATATATTAAGTTTATGGTTAGGTCTAAGTGAGTGCGTGTGTTGGGGGGGGAGGACAGTGTGAGTAGCAAGCACAGTACGAGGGTTGCCACAACTGTTAATTATAGCCCTTGGCTCCCAAAGAAGGTTTCTTACACACACACTCACGTATACTTCTTTGTTCAAAATGGTCTTACGTGTATTCTTCAAGGACAACAAGGATCTACATAAACATGGTGGGATCACTTCAAGTTAAATAAATGTAGAATATACATGAATTCTGAATATTTCTTTAGAACTCAGAGCTATTCAAATTGTAGTTGAATCATCCATTGTCATTTCAACTAAAGAGAAACAGCATCTGAGATAGAATGTTTGACTCTCCCTCTAAGCCAAAGTAGAAAACACTACTGTTTGTTTCCTTCAGCCAGCAAGTTTAGTCCTTTTCAGTGTTTGAAGTACATATTTCCAGTGCTCTTATCTTCTGCTTTTTCAGAAGAAAATCATTTGTGCCATTATTAAGCCAGTTCCATTTTTGTTTTTACAAAATAAGAAAAAGAAAGCATTGCCAAAAATGTTTGAACAGAACTAAGAAACAATAGAAAGAATCTCATGGACAAATCATGAATCGATAGCATTCATCACCAAGAAAGCAGAAAATACAACCAAAAAAAATGTCTATTATTTGTTTTATGGTTGTACGATATGAATGAACTGTCTGTAATGCTGGATACAGTCATTGCCAGAGAATTTGGCCAATTCTTGCCAAAGAAAAAATCCACACTGGTTTATTTGGGAGATAAGTGTAGTGAAGATGATATAAAAGAAGAGGAGATGATAAGTTGAAATTGTGTTACGGATAGCTGCTAACAGTGTATTTTACTAAGGTAAAAGGCTAATGAAGCATGAAATACTAAATCCTTTTCCTGAAGAAAACAAAAAAGAAAGAACTGTGAAATTGCTGATGTGTTTTATACCATGCCATAGATAGTGCTGAAGAGAAAGAGCCAAAAAGCAGTTACTTATTCAAAAGAGAAAGATCAAACAATAAGCCATCAAATAAAAACATCTTCATGTTTTTGGTACCTCTGCATTTTACATTCTGTTCCTCTTCCCACACTTCATGCCCTCCCTCAAGCTGCCAGCTGGAATATTTTGATTGAGAGCAATATACATTAAAAAAAATAGTCATACTTTGTGACATTTGATATAGCCAGCCCAGAAGGCAAGAGATGGATTTAGTAAAGAATATGTGGCCAGCTGAAGCCACTTGGAATGTTAGGTGGAAAAAGATCAGAAAACTGGGTTTGGCAGATTCATTTTTAGTGTGTCTGGAGTCAAAATCAAAGAAAGCAATGATCAACAGTTTTTATATAACAGTGGTGTTTTGTCTCTGTTTTCAAAGTACGAGATTCTTCTCATTTACAGTGTCCATCTGGTAGATGGGCCTACTTTTGTCTATCCAACTGGCTGTGGATATGGAACTTCTTATGCTAATGCATAAATACCTCAATCAATCTTATCTCAACTAAGCTAGGTTGGGGCTCATGAGGGTCTGTGAAAAAAATCCTAAAATAGATAAAAAGATTCCTCATGTATATCTCTGACTGTCCATAGTTTTAGTACAATTTTCAAAAACTCTGTAAGTCTTCTCAAGACAGCAAAGAACCATATTATAATTTAATAGCACCACTTGTCCAAAAATGACCCTATGCTCTCCTAATTACCAAATTCACTGCCTTTGTTCTCTTTTTCTGTTTCTCTCTCCCTTTCTCTCTCTGTGTATAGTATGTTGCTATAGTTGACCGCTCCTTTCTACAATTTCTTCTGACTTTTACAATTGTCATTCTCTCCATATTTCCTTCTTATTTCCAGTAAGTTCTTTCTCAGTCTCTTTGACAGCTCTTCCTACCAGTAAATGAAAATGTTCCTCAGCATTCTGTTCCCTCTCACTTCCGCTTTCATTTGGATGACTTCCATTACATCAACTTGTATTGACTAGTGGGGCTGATTCCAGTTGAACATTATTAGTCATGACTGCTTTCCCAAATATGATTGCTTTCTATTAGTTTACAAACATGTTTCTGGTCAAGTAGTTGATGTACATGTCTAGAAATGACCATTTCAGCTCTGAAAAAATAAAAATCTTAACTTCATTCTTTTTAATTTATCTCCACTGCAACTAATCTCCTACCCAAATTCATACCCTCTCTCATTTGAACCATTGCAACTATTTTATAAGTGCTTGATTCACAATATCCCTTTAATTTCCTTGTTTCCTTTTATTGCTTTAGTCATTTGTATTAATTAAAATTATTCACTGTTTTTCCATTGCTTTCTGCACTAGATCAAAACTATCTCATGTCCTTGTTCAGTCCACTTAGTATCTCTAGACTTCAACAATTTCAGAATCCTCTTGACTGGTTTCTCTTCTCCCTTTCAACTATTTACCACATTGTTGAAACAAAATTCAGACTGTTTTACTCTGATCCCTAGGATATTCAAAGTTTCTTCTTCATTGCTGCAGGAAATGTCCAGTGACCTTACCAATTATTTAAGGCTGTAAACTTTCTTTTCTAATTTATTTAGCACTGTTGACTTTCAGAAAACCACCAGTTATGTCCTACATAAACATCAGTTTTTAAATGTGTCTGCTTTTGATTAGTATTTGCCATCTATCTGGAAAGTTTCTTTTCATTTTTAATCACCAAAATATTGTCTAATCTTAAAAATAAAGGATTTGCAGCAAAAAAATATTTCTACCAGAAAGTCTTTTCCAGAAGCTACAAGTAAAACAAAATCTTTTTTCTATACTTTTTTGAAGTAAAATATTATTTTTGACTATGAATTATAATTACATGTGTACTTGCCTATTCTTCTATTCTACTATAAGCCTCTTGAATTCATTTCTCATTTCTAACTAATAATTATTTCTGTTTATTTGGGTAAATACATTACTTTCTCCTTCTGAAAATAAAAAAATCAAACAAACATCTATGGTTCACACTTGCATACATAATAAAATCCATCTTTTTCTCCATAGATACAGTCTTTTTGTTTTCCCTCTCTTGTAAATACCATTCCCAAGTACCCTATTCTGAGTCTACAGGACACATTATTTCCCAGGACACATCAAACACTCACACTTCCTAATTATTATTTTTTATTCTTTAGGTTTGAATAGTTTTTAACCCAGTGAGCCCCATTGTTCTCTGAACTTTTTTTTCAAAGAATTATTTTATTTAACTTTTGTATTTATTATTATTATCATTATTATTTTCCAGTTTGATCAGAGAGACACAGAGAGAGAGAGAGGAAGTGAGAAAGGAAGCCACCAGGTCTGAGACTTGAACTGTGGTCGGCCATGTGGGAGTCCAGTGCCTTTAACCACCATGCCACTTGCCGGCCCCCCCATTGTTCTCTGAACTTTAAGACTGGATTAGATGCCTCTCTTAAGTCTCACTGTAGTGTGTTTTGTACATTTCACTTACCGTATAGTATTGTAACTCACTTGCAGAGCTTCTTCTCTGCTTATCACCTCTAAGTTCCTAAAGTAGTGAAATTATATTTTATCTCTGAATCTTTAGTGCCAAAGTACCTGGCGCATAGTAGGTACTTGATGAAGACATGTTGAAAGAATGAGTAACTAACTGTCAGTTGAAATTCTACTCATTATAAGATTCATCTCAAATGTTACCTCTCTGTGAAGCCCCTCAGGATCACCCATTGGATCTCTCGTTGTCCTGTAGGCCACATCCATCATATAATGTTTCTCATGGAATATTTCACTTAACATTTTGTAAATTTACTTGTGTGTGTGCCTAGTACCCTCCCCAAACTCCAGAGTTACCTCTTCCATGAAACTGTCTGTAATACACACCAACTCAGTCAAATCTCTTCTCATGACCTCGCATACTCGTAATACTCTTTTGATATTATGTTGCAATGGTTTACCATATTTAAATTGGTCCCTAACATGAAATCTATTTAAGCCACCAGTGGAAGACAGTCTCATTACCCCTTTTAGCCCCTATGTCCAGAGAAATATTTTGTGCAGCTTAAAATAAATGCTAAATGTACTTGAATTCCATAATTTTAGTGTTCCCTATTTTTATATCCCCCAGAGTTTGGTCTTAGGTAGTCTTAGAGTTTGGTCTTTGGTCTTAGATAGTAAATATCTTATAAGTAAACAAATGACTTCATATAGCTACATTAGTGTTAAAAATTTTATGTTCTCTTTAAAGGTAAATTAAATTTCTAAGATTTTAAACATTTGTATTCTCTGATTTTAAGCAACATTTATTCTATGTGACTGGCTCAATGTAAAACAAATAGTACCTTATTTCTTTAATAAATTTTACATGGAACTTAAATAAATATTACTAAATGCCTCAAAGCCCTGACCATTGTTTTATCCTAATCTACTTTTAATTATAAAAGTGGTATTACAGACAGAAAGAGGTTGCATCTAGAGCAAATGGTTTACATATTTACCTGACTGCCAGAAATTGGGATCATGGAATTGTTTTTTAACCCTGAGCAAGACTTACAAATTGAAAATGTCATTGTAAATATGCAAATATTATGGAAATGCTGTTACTGATTAGGATAATTCTAAGAAACCTAATTATGTTCCTGGCCTACCCATCTGTGAGAGCAGTCAATCAGGAACTGGTTATCATATTTAGATTAAAAGCTATTAGACAGGAATAATATCTGTAAGAGAACCAAGAAACTCAAGAAGTGCTTAATGCTATTGCTAAAGGACCCAGGGAAATGCAACACATTTCAACTGTATTCAATATCACAGCAGTTGCATGCAGATTGTAAATAAATAAATAATTCACCATGCATTTTTCTAAATCCTATGGCCACAATTACCGATGTACCTCATCTAAATAAAATTAATATTAAAAGTATTAATGGAGACTGTGCGGTGCAATTTTGGATTTAGCCTGTCCTTGAAATTTTAAACTTTGCAAAAACCCACTTTTATCATTGAAAGATCAAAAATAAGAATGAAGTCTCAATATTGATGTCTTATCATAAGATTTTATATCCAGAACACATTTTAACTTTTCTTCTGAGGAAAAAGTGACTGAGAAACATGTCTTCCTGTTTACAGTTTTTTATTTGCTACAGGTGTTCAGAACTGACTCTTCTTGCTTTCCTTCTCTCTTTTCTTAAAAAAAAAAAAAAAAAAAAAAAAACTATTCTCTCTGCATTATACATACAGTTTTTGCTTTGTAGAATAACATTTATACCAGTAAGGTGATCTATAACTTTGATTAAAAAAAAAACACTGAGGTGGGGGGGAAACAAAGCATCTGTTATTCCTCAAATATTAATTTTTGCCATCAGTATAAATTTATCATTGATGTATTTGTTTTATTTATTTTGTTTAAGGAATTACAACAGTATCTAGCTAACCTGGCTGAACAGTGCAGTGCTGATAATAATGGCATAGAGCTCCCAGTTGTAATAATTCTTGATAATCTACATCATGTGGGCTCTTTGAGTGATATCTTCAATGGTTTCCTCAACTGTAAATACAACAAATGGTATGTTTCTCAAACGTTTTGAATAATTAACTATGAAAAAATAGTCATCAAAATCACTTTCCTGTGGATATATATATATATATATGTGTGTGTGTGTGTGTGTGTGTGTGTATATATATATATATATATATATATATATTAGCTTTCAAATTTTGTATTACTTTTTCACTATTTTTAGTTTTTTAAATGAAAGATAAAATTGTATGCCTCCACTTAATATTTACCAATTGTCCATACTCTATGGTCCAAACTGAATGACTAAAGGATATAGAAACATAACAAATGGTTGTGAATACCAGATACAGGGTGGGAAGAGGGAGGGTGAAGGAGTAGAGTCTGAGGAAGGGCAATAAAGAGAAAAATAGAGAGGCAAGGCACTTATGGGACAAAGTAATGAGTTATTATCTGTTGAAGGATAATCTTATAGTATTGTCAACTGGACTGGCGCGCAGTGTACACATGTTGGAATTTTCACTTCGCAAGCTAAGTAATGTGATTGAATGCATAAAAGAAATTGAAATAATAATAAAAATAAAAGAAGTCAACATATATAAAGACATTTTAAATGTCATAAAAATAATATAGTCAAGCAATATTTCTAAGGTTTTTCTTTTCACGTCACTGTTTTTGTTTATATCTTTTATATTATATATTCATTGTATGTTTTATAAAGAATTAATAAAAGTTTAAATAATTGTAAAAAAAATTGAATGCATTTACCATGTGCAACAAAATGTTTTGAAGTATATATACATTGTGAAATTACTTAATCTAGCTAACTAACATATTGATTTCCTCGCATCATTATCATTTTTAGATGTATTAAAACATGCCAAGGGTCCTGTAGGTGGCATGGTGGTTAAGGGTGCTGGATTCCCACATGACCAACCATTGTTCAAGTTCCAGACCTGGCAGCTTGCTTTCTCACTTTCCATCTCTCTCTTTCTCTCTCCCTCTCACTTTGTCCCTATTTGGTCAAATTAAAATAAAATAAATAAAGTTAAATAAAATAATTCTTTTAAAAAATGACATTAATTAAGGAAGTAATTTAAATGATTAGTATTACACCATATTTTCAATGGGTCCATATATATTCTTTTTTTTTTTTTTTTTTTTTGGGGGGGAGAGGTTTTTTCTATAGGGAGCATGCGCTCGCCAGACAGACAGAGACAAACAGAGAGATAGAAAGTGAGAAATCACCTCCCAGAGGGGATGGCCACGCCACAATCCCTTCTCCTCCAATCTCCTCTCGGGATCTTGGGCACGCACGCACACGCGCCCGGCGTGAGTTTAAGCCACTGGGTCCGAGACTCGAACCGCGGTCGACTACGTGGGAGTCCAGCGACATAGCCATTACGCTAACTGCTGGCCCCCCATATATATTCTTTATAATAATTATTTATTCATTCAACAACTATGTCCTAGGTATTTTTATAAAAACTTCCTTGTTTCTTTGATATTGTTAACTTCTATATACATGGTGAAAGTTTGGAAGACAAATATTAATAATAGAATAGTTTGAATCAGAGAAATTAAGAACAAGATGGAGACTTTAGGCCCTGGTTTGATTCTCAGTCCATATCAAAATTTAAATTCAACCTTTCTATAGAGATAAATTTAATGCATGTATATATATATATATATATATATATATATATATATATATAAATGAATTTAATTTTCAGCTACTTAACAATAAAATAGAAAGTTAAAGTAGGACATAAAAACATCTGAAAACCCACTAAAAGCTAATTGTATCATAATATTTTTTAAAAAAGTAACTATCAGAATATCAGTATACATAATATTAGTTTTAATGGTGGTAAATATCCCAATTAATTCATTAATCTGTATTATGGATTTTTTAAATGTTATAAGCATCAGCATAAAATAAGGATTAAAAGAAGAGTATAAATCTTCTCATGTTATTAGGAACCTTGGAAATAACTATAGCATATCAAAATAGGAAAAATATACAATTATAAGCATAAGAACTAAAAATGTTTTAGTAGGACCAGACCAGACGATCATGATTATTCTATCCAAATTCTTTACTCTTCATCTTGACTCAGGCTCAGAAAAAAAAAAAAAAAAAAAAAAAAAAAACTCTTTGCCCAATGCCAGAGCAGAAATTAAAATCCCAAATATTCATTTCTAGCCTTATGATGTTTGTTGTTTTTAACCTAACATTATAAAATGATTCTTTGAAGCTTAATGTTAAAGTGAAATAATCCATATTCATCTTGTTTTCTGAAATAATTTTAATGAATTAATCACTTTCCCCTCCAGTACATCAATTCTCTACTCTTTGTTTTTCCTAGTCCATATATTATTGGAACAATGAATCAGGGAGTTTCTTCATCACCAAATCTAGAGCTGCATCACAACTTCAGGTAAAGAGAAGTTGAACTTTTTCGTTTTATATTGTTTCTTTCTGTTGATTTTGGTGGTTGTTGACAGATCCTGCCAGTGGTGACCTATGGTATAAAAATAATTTTCACTTCTTCTGAGACTCTTTCTCAACAGAGATTTTTGTGATTCTCAACCTATAATCAGAAGTGTTTCTTAAAAACAAACAAACAAAGAAGGAAAAAGAAATGTTTTTTCCTGTTCATTATGTCTCTGGCTAAAGTAGAGTTCTGTGCTTCTAAGTGAGGATTGTGAAGAATATTCTTATTTCAGGATACACGATTTTCCAACTGAAGAGTACTCAGTGTGTAGACTCCCACTCTCTTCTGACGCACATGAACTTCTTGTTAGCTCAAAAAAAGTAGAATTAGCTATATTAGAGTTCTAATGCTAATGGACTGCCTAAACACTTTGATTATTAAAATGTGGCCTGTGCCCAGGCTGTGGGACACCACTCTGCAGTGCTGGAGGACATAGGGGGACTGAGGGTCCATATCCCAGCTTGACCTATTTACATGAGCACATGTACATGTCCATAATCCTGGCCGGCTAGAAATCTGGGTAGGCAATCCTGGTGTGATGGGACTCTGTTAAGGTCTCTCGCTCATATGAAAGAAATAAAAGGGTTCTTAAAAATAAAGGAAAATAGGGACCAGCAGTTAGCGTAATGGCTATGTCGCTGGACTCCCACGTAGTCGACCGCGGTTCGAGTCCCGGACCCGGCGGCTTAAACTCACGCCGGGCGCGTGTGCGTGCGTGCCCAAGATCCCAAGAGGAGAATGGAGGAGAAGGGATTGCGGCGTGGCCATCCCCCCTGGGGGGTGATTTCCTGCTTTCTATCTCTCTGTCTCTCTCTGTCTGGCGAGCGCACGCGCCCTATAGCAAAAAAAAAAACAAACAAAAACCTCTCCAAAAAAAGAAAAAAAAAAAATAAAAAAATAAAGGAAAATAGAGAAGCAGGACATTTATGGGACATAGAAGTGGGTAATTATCGATTGATGATAATGTGTTTAGTATCCTCAACAGGACTGGTGTGAAGTGTATTCATATTGGGTGAATTTGGCTTACTAGCAAAGTAATGTACAGTGATTAAATGTAAGAAATTAAAAATAATTTAAAATACATGTTCAATAATTCGAATAGAAGTAGTGTTACTTTAGATTGGAGAAGGAATCCTTGTGGACTTAAAATTTATATAAAAATTCCCATTTTTTTTCCTTCTGTAGGTGGGTATTATGTGCAAACCATACAGAACCAGTGAAAGGCTTTTTAGGTAGATATCTTCGAAGAAAACTGATAGAGATAGAAATTGAAAGGAATATACGCAATAACGACCTAGTCAAAATTATAGACTGGATTCCTAAGACGTGGCATCACCTCAACAGTTTTTTGGAAACGCATAGTTCTTCTGATGTTACTATTGGTGAGTTCCAAAATTACAATGTACCATTTCTTAAGAACGAAGAGTACTTGGTTAAGATGACCGGATTGGATAGTAGAAAATAACAAGCAAACCTAATGTTTTTTCAAGCTTTGAAGGATCTAAACTTAGTTTTTATATGCTTCTGAAAATGTGCATTTTTCTAAGCTATTTATTTCCAATTATATTCATTTTGTCTGACAATTCTGGTTTACTAAAATGTTACTGAGAAAAATAAATTTAAGATAGACAGAAATCTAAATATCAGATAACTATTTGAAATAAATAGTATTTGTTTAGGGTACTTTTTATGCTACAAGCAAATTTTAGCTAGGAGCTCATATCAAATATGGTTGTGACATAAGCACAGTTCGAAATTCACATCTGAAGACCTCCCTGTATATGCCTGGTACGTGTGTGCCCATGACTCATGGCTGGCTGAAGCTTGGAGGTGGATCACAGCATCGAAACCCTGTTGGTGATGTTCTCTCTTTCTCTCAGAGAAAATAAATGAATAAACTTAAAAATAGATGATTGTAAGAACAGATTTTAGAGATCATTTATGTTTTTTAGATAATTAAACTTATCTATGTTTCTTTTTTTTCTTCTCACAAAGAAAAGTGAATCTTTTTTCTTTTCAGTTTGCATAAAGATGTTTTTATATTCCTTCTGAAGTTGCTTGTACATAAGTATTTTCCTATCAGGAATCATAGAAAAGTACTCTGTACAGGATCAGTGTCGATTAGAAAGAAGTATTCCGCATTATGATCAGAATACCAATGCTGATTCCCAATTCTGTGAAACATGACATTTGATATTCAGCTATTCATTTTAGCACAGCTTTATAGTTTGTGAAATGGAGCAGGTTGACTGGATTATGACATCTAAATTTCTCCTAACTCTAATATATTGTGCTTTTAGAGTAATACTTTGTTCTGAAAAGAAAGGAGAGTCCAGGAGATTGGATCTTTAGTAAATCCATTTTAATAATAACTTAACTGGACAAAATTATAATTTCTTAAGAATTATAAATTTCATATATTCATATATTTCATAAAATATATTTATTAAGCTCCCTAAAATAGTGTTTAAATATATATTTATACTGTTAAATATAATGCTTCTTTAAAATATTTTATTTCTTCTTAGGTCCTCGACTTTTCCTTCCTTGCCCCATGGATGTAGAAGGTTCTAGAGTATGGTTCATGGATCTCTGGAACTATTCTTTGGTACCTTATATTCTGGAGGCAGTGAGAGAAGGTCTTCAGGTATAGTATGCAATTTTCATATTTTCACTACCGCTTTTAAAAGAAGGTAAAAAAAATTCTTTTAAAAGCAAAGAAAAATGTTCCTGAATATGCAGAAAGCTAAAGGCATGAACTATATATTTTTAAAGAGCAGCTAGTTAGTGTGCTTTGGTCTCTTCTGAGAACTGATGTATATAAGAGCAAACACGGTTTTTCCAACAAGCACACATTTAAGGACATGCTTGTTATCATGGGTATTGTAGACACTTCTGATTAGATGGCCAGTTAAAGGCACAGTTCTACAACCTATGACACAGCCATGTTTACATGAGCCTTGAACTTTTATACTCATATCACATAATTTCTAACTAATTGTGTTTGCTTGTGGGTTCCATGTTTGTGTATGCTTCATTGTTTGAAGTTCTTTAACATCATTTGCAAGATCCTTTAGTATTTTTGAGGGAGTACTCTGAATTCTGAGGCAGTTAGTTGTCCTTTTGTTTTCAGTGAATTTTATTAAAGCTTATTTACTTCTTCAGTTAGCAAGAACAAAACAGAGAGGGGAGAAACAGAGGAACAGTCTCTCCCAACAGAGTTCTCATACCATGATCCACCCCCAACATTAACGGAGCCCTGGTCAAGGATACATGTGTGCCCGGCATGTTCAGGGAGCCCTCCAGACACAAACCCAGACCTTCTCATGAGGGTCCAGCCTTGTAGAGCATAGTCTTATTTCTATCCGACTACCTGGCCCAATGTGTTGGCATTTTTATTTGTGATAGGTTCATTTAGCATCATTTCCTCTCTTCAACCTTACATTGTGCAGCCCTGAAACCAGCCTTCTGTTTATTCTTTTTTTCAGAAAAAAATATTTTTGCTATAGGGTGCATGCACTCAGCAGAGAGACAGGAAGACAGAAAGCAAAAAATTATCCCCAAGGAATCTACACTGCAATCCCTTCTCCCCCATTCTTCTCTCAAGATTTTGGGCATGCACACACATTCCCTATATGAATTTTAAGATGCTGGGTCCAGAACTCAAACCATAGTTGACCACATGGGAGTCCAGCAATGTAACCATTATGCTAACTGCTGGTCTCCTGTTTATTCTTTTTTAATTTAATTTAATTTAATTTATTATTATAATTTTTTATTTGTCTGTCTCTCCAGAGAATGCACACACCCGATAGCAAAAATCTTAGTAGGAAGAGAGATAAATGTTAGTCATCATTTCTACATATATTTAAAATAAACATCTTTCATATTCTCTCTAAAATGTTGATAATCTTTCCTACGTTTTTAGTTTTATTTTGTCAAGCTTTTAAGTTTAAAGTAAGTTATGTAGACAGATATATATTTAATGCATGGAAAATTGTGTATGAACACTATTCCCTTGAAAGTTCCATAAGAACTCCATGTTCAAAAGGGCATCTTAATTAGAGGGCATTTTTTCTACTGTACAGAAATGCATCTTATATGTGCTATATATATGCTCGACTCTTAGATGTACGGGAAACGTGCACCATGGGAAGATCCCTCCAAGTGGGTACTTGACACATACCCATGGAGCTCAGTGTCTCTGTCTCAGGAGGGCCCAGCATTGCTTCAGTTGCGGCCAGAAGATGTTGGGTATGAGGGCTGCACATCCACTAAGGAAGCCACAACCTCAAAGCACATTCCACAGACTGACACAGAAGGAGATCCCCTGGTAAGGAGATGGTATTTGGTTCTTCCTATATAATCTTGATTACTACGGTATATGGTCATTGGTATTTACTCATTAATCTCAAAGATATTAGTTATCCTAGGTAATATTTGGGACTGTCCTGATATTTGTACATAGTTTTACATGTATTACCTTTGGTTACTTGCACTGGATGAAAGTCTTAAAATCCAAACCATATTTTTATGTTTAAACATAATCAAACAACACTGAAACAAGGCTGACTTCTTTGACCATAATTTTTCTATTCATTAAATGTGCAAATAATTAAATAAATATTTAACATATCATGATTCAATTTATAGGTATTTCAAAGAAAACTGAATTTTATTCTTAAATTTAGAAAAAGAGTATAGTCTAAAATATCCTTAAAACACTAAAGAATATTTAGATGTATCAACAAGCTGGACTACATTTATAACTCGTCTTCTATTGCCTACAGTAAAGAAGGGATAAACTGATTTGAAGTCAAAGAGAAGTTATTCTCCCTCCTTTGCTCAAGTAGTTACATTATATTTGGGTTTTAAAATACTAGAATAATTTGATTAAAATCAACAAAACTCCAAAGTATGAATATTCTGAAAATATTAAGTGCATGGTATTTTTAGAAAAAAGGGTTACTTTTTATGTATCCGTTTTATAGATTACTTTCTGTATTAGTATCAAACATAATACGTTTTCAGCTTACCAGTCTATAACTTAGCTTGCACAGTCAATAAAGAAAGAGAAAATACTGAAATAAAGGTCATTATGTTACCTAAAACAAACACAAAGGAAATTATTAAAAATCTTTACCTAGAAGTACTCAAGAACATAAAATGACTTGATAGAATACTCAATACCAATAATCCTAACATGTGCACATCATTATCACCTCAGATCATTGTTCTTAGCATTTGGGGAATTATACATGGAAAACCTAATAAACTCTCAAGATCCTCTCCCCAGCAAAATGCACACAGAGAAATTTTTCAGAAGTTCCAGAAAAATCACTGATGTGATTTTTATATACATATATAGACTCTCCATAAGTCTGTGGATCCTTTGTTTAAGATTTCTGATCTAGGATATAAATTCCTTAAGGACCCAGATATACATTTTTTGTTTTGTTTTGTTTTAGATTTTGCCATAGGGTGTGTAAGCTCGCTTCAGTAAGAGAGACAGAGAGACAGTGAGAGGAAATGTGAGAAAACTATCCCCAGGAGGGATCACCATGCCACATTCACTTCTACTCCATCCTCCTGTAGGGATTTTGGGCATGTATGCATACATGTCCAGTGTGATTTTCTAGTTTCCAGGTCTAGGACTCAAACCACAGTCAGTCATATGGGAGTCCAGTGCCACAACCACCATGCCACCTGCTGGCCACCCAGATGAATGTGTGTATAATATGACCTTCCCTTTAGATGATACACAGATAGAAATCAATGGTGGCTCTGGAAATGGTTCGAATCCAACATAATAGTGAGTATATGCTAAATAGTGACAAAATGATAAAAAATTAATAAAGTAAATAGAAGCATCTGAATATAATGAATTATTTAATCTAAAATTTTTCATAAATTCTAGTTCTAGTGGTATCTCTGTGTTTTGGAAATATTATGTATGTTTAAGATAAAGGGAGGTTTTTATAGGATTTGTTTTCAGTTTTAGTCTGCAGGATATGGTACCCTCAGAAAATGCCCTCAACTTTCCCATCCCTGAACTGTAGATCAGCTAACTTTCCCATCCCTGAACTTTAGATCAGCTAACTCCATTAATCATTCTTTTTCTAGGTTCTGAATTCTCTTGTCTTCTTGAATGGACAAGAGAGCCAGAGTCTTCCATTCTAACATAAGAGTTGGGCTAAAAAAATTTCTAGTTTCTAACCTACTGCTCTACTAAATATCTTAAGAGGGGCTTATGATATCTAATGTGCTGAATTGGCACAAGACATCATCTGAAAATAAGTCGTTGGATCGGGCTCATTCTGATAAAATAACAAATATTTTCTTTCTCTTTTCACATCTCTATATTGCTATTAATATTAACTGACAGAAGGTAAAAGTATATTTGCAGTCCAATCAAAATCAGAAATCTTAGGAAAACTCATTATTTAAAGTCAGAAATCTGATCTTAAATCTGAAAGGAATTACGTTTTGGACACCTCAAATTATATTAAGGATATATCCCTGCTCTAGCTGTGGTGAATCGTGCTAGGACAATGCTGTGCTTCACAGGCTGGGACCACGTGGGAGGCCCAGTTCAATTCCCGTCCAAATTAAAAGCAGGTGCAATGGTATGCACCTGTAATCCCAGCAACTCATGGTCGGGGGTGGTGGTGGCTGAGACAGGGGATTGTGAGTTTAAGGCTTGCCTGGGCAACATAGCAAGACCCTGTCTAAAATGGAGCTGGGCACAGTGGTGCCTGACTCTAGCCCCAGCTGTGAGGCTTAGGCCAAGAGGACTACAAAAGCATGACTCTGTCAAAAAAAATAAATAAATAAATAAAAAAGTGATGAACCTTCATCACCAACAAACACAATATTAGTAAGTTAGCTAGTGAGTGAAGTTATAAGTTTTTTCAGGCAACAATTAGAAGAAAGCTTCCCAGAGGAGATCCTTGATTTTGAAAGATGAATAGGAAATTGGATAATGATTGGATGGAGAATATCTGAGATGAAACAAATTGGCATGTGAAATATCATACAACTGTGTACTAAAAACAATGAGTTTAGGGAGCCATATTCAAGTTGGTGGGAAGAATTATAGTTACAAAAGTATACAATTGCTAGATTATGCCAAGCCTTGTTTATCTTTGCAGGAAGTTAAAAACTTTAAAACAAGAACAAACAAAAAATAGAGAGTCCTCCAAAGGTTTTTGAACAAGGGCTTATCTAGTTAGCTTTGCAGTTTCTAAAAGTGCCCTTTGGTAACAGAGTAGAAGACAGATTGAAAAAGAGAGGAGAGCAGTTGGGAAACAAGCAGACTTATAAGCACCAGGGTCTTGCCTCCTCCCCATGTTAGAAATGGTAACCGTCGTATTTATGACTATGAGTATGGGGAAGAAGCATGGGAGAAGAGAGGAAAGATATATTTTTGTAGAGGATTTATGATCTAGTAAAATAAAAATTGGACCTTACCTCTCTCTTGTAATCTATTTTGGTCTGAATGCACAAAGCAATGCTGATAAGGAATCAAAATCTGGGATGTATTACAATGAACTGTACTTACTATGTGGCATCATGTTCAAAACTTAATACTTTAAGTGACACTGCACCATAAAACTTGCATGCTATTCAGCTTTCAAATTATTTCAAACATTTGTGACTTGGATATAATCACATCCCTTATGAAGAGATCTCATTTACCATTTGTACTCTTAGTAAATCGGGAGAGTGCTTAAAACATTACTGTTTTACACATAAGCATCACTCAAATGCTTGAACATAAGGACCAGTTGCTTATGAGGGATGGACTGCCAATTAAAAGGGGGAAGAAAATATAAGTGTGCATGAAGGTAGGGGTGTGTGTGTGTGTGTGTGTGTGTGTGTACAAGAGAGTCCTGAAGACTATTAGATTGGCTTCAAAATATGCTATAAACTCCTTTTTTTTCTTTTTAAGATTGTACTATAAGGTGCATGTGCCTGCCAGAGAGGGAGAGACAGAGAGGGAAAGTGACAAAGCACTCCCAGGGTGATGGCCACATCACAGTCCCTTCTCCTCCGTTTTCTTTTTGGAATTTTGGGCAATGCTTGCACATGTGCCCAGCATATTTTCCAAGCTACTGGGTCTGATATTCGAACCATGTAGTCGGCAGTTTAGGACCAGCCTTAATTACCACACTGCCTGGCTGTCCCTGCTTTAGCATGTCAGGTAGGTATTCTTCTTAAATTGGTGGTCACCAGCTTACTATTCATTGCATGTGTGTGTGTGTATTCTATCATTTTATACTCCATATTCAAAATGTACGTTAAAGTTTGTTCAATCCTACAACCAATGAATTTGTTATTTATTTTGCAAGCATTTTTTTGAACACCCATTTTACACTGGGCACATAAGAATGCATAGCCTGCCATCATGAAGGCTTTGTTTGTTTCTTAGATTTTATTTCTCTAAGTTGGAAAAAAATGAAGAACAACTTTGAATACTTTATAAAATATGAAAATGAGTGTGTATTTGGCAATGAAAAGGTTATCGCAATTTGTAGAAACCCTTGATAAGAAAACAAGTCCACCACTCTCCTGACGACACCTGCCAATTTTTCTGTGCTTTGTAAAAATCGTTAAAACACTTATCCATAATTTGTTTTTGAACGATCTTTTCTATAACCTCTATCTCTAACCGTGAAGCTGCAGAGCTATCTAAATCCAAACGATGTGCTTGTCTTTTATTTCATAAAACATGAACATGCGAGCTGCCTTTCTCCCTGGGTGCTTGCACGCATATGTCCCTTTTACTAGAACAAACAATGCCATTTTCCTATAAGCCTGAGAAACCTGAGACAGCCGCCGTGGTTCCGGAAGGTGGGTTTTGTTTTCAGCAATATATCAATCATAGTTTAGCCAGAAATTCAACAACAGAGACTTGACAGTGATTCTTCCCGTCCCCCTCTGCCAGTGCTCATGGTCCACTTCATTCAGTCACCTCCTCTCGAGGTCAGCTCCTAAGCAGCAGATGGTGTGCTTGCGTGCAGCAGCTGGCTTCATTCCACTCCATCCCCTCCTTCTCTCAAGGGACTGAATGTGTGCGCCTGTGCGCGCGTCTGTGTGTGTATGAACATTCACGACTTTCAGTGGCCATTCAATGCTTTCTGCTTCTCCCAGCCAAAAAGCTGGGAAACTTGGCGCACGCTCCAGCGATGAACCCAGATGTCCAGCTGTGATACAGTTTTCTTTCTAGTCTCCCTGCTGGAGCAGCACTCATTCACTACCCCAAATAAAAGAGTGCTCTCAAGGCCCTATTTTGTCCTTATGGTTTGGTGGCGTAGTCGTGTTTGGGAGAAATAGTGTAGGAGCCAAGGGCAATGAGTGAGCAGGGGCAATGAGTGAAAATCAGATCGTTTCCCTGTTTCACTTGGATGGGATGAGACATCTCTTCCGTGTGGCTCTGGGCCTTGCTTTTTATGAGGCTGACTTACTCAATGCATCACTGCCTGCATCGATGTCTCTTTTTCTTCCTTCAGATGAATATGCTAATGAAACTCCAAGAAGCAGCCAATTACTCGGGCACACAAAGCTGTGACAGCGATAGCACCAGCCACCATGAAGACATTTTGGATTCATCTCTTGAATCTACCCTCTAGAGGGTGAGAAAAGTTAGGGGGAAAGACTATGCTTTTAAAAAAAATGTTGAAAAGAAAAGGTATTTTTCACTAAACCACTGCCAGTATGAAAGCACCCTGTCAAGGGCCTGGCCCAGAGTTGTGGTCTCCAAGGAGACAGCAGAACCAAGTCTGAACCGCCAAGATGCTAAATCGAATTGGGAGCTTCACTTTATTTTATTTCTAGGCATTTTTATATCTGTGGAGTGTTCGAAGGCTCCATTACTCAACTGGAAAGGACCCTGATGACAACTGAGGGCAATTGAATAGATTGCACATGGGATAGCCAAACTGGACTTTATTACTGTGTTTGTTTTTTTTTTTTTTTTTTTTTGGTTTGGTTTTTGTTTCCTCTTTACAAGTTTACAATGCAGACCTTTTTGTCCCTTCCTTTCGTTTCCTCCCAGGGGTTCTTTTCCCCAGGCAGGGTCCATTCTTCTGATCCGTCCAGCCTCCTTTGTGCCACACAGGTGCTGGTCACAGGGCTCCAGTAGTGTTTGTGTTGTGTGTTCACCCCATTCCAAAATGAATCCGAGAGGCCAGTCCTCATAAGCACAAATGGAATTGTGCCACCACCAGGAAAACACTACTGTGGCAAACTGGAGAAGTGCCAACCTAATTCTAACTGCCATGTTCTCATGACGTGCTCCACCAACTTTTCAGTGTACGAGTCACAGGTTTTATAAGGTTGTTTTTACCACAGTGGTCTTTTTAAACCACCTGCCCACTCCCTTAACAAGAGTTTTATACCAATTATTAGTCCACACTGACAAAAGGCTTTTTTTAGGGCTTTATTTGTTCGAGCCTTTTCAGTGAAAGAAGGAACACTTCCTATGGTGCTGTCTCACTGCCTTAAAACAGATTTCTACAACAGTTTAACCGTTGGTTTAAATCCTAAACCATGGATAACTTCCACTGTCTTTTCATTTACAACCAAGCAACACCAATGAACATAGTAGATTCATCTCTATATATCTTTTTTTTTTTTTCAAGAAACAGATAAGAGAAAGTTCAGAATTTTTACCTTGTGAATAGATGGCTTTGCCTATCCTCCGAAATACACATGTAACCCAGAAACCCTCTTTGACCATCGCTTAAAAGCTGAGACATGTGGCTAAATTCCATCAGGCAGAAATGAGTTTCAGAAGGTGGGAGATTTTGAATTCTTATCCAGCAGAGCTAGAAGCACGAGATGCAGCCTGAGCACAACTATTCGGCTTTCCTTCCCTATTCTTCTTTTCCTTTTTTATTTTTTTTTGTTTTTTAAAATTAGTTTGGACGCATGTTGTTTTGATTGCTCTTGTTGTACATGAGAAATTCAGCATTAAAGAACACTGAAGCAGTAAAGTCACTGTGGAAGCGGAAGCGTTTATACTGTAAAAGAAGGTTAGATTTGCACAGTCTACTGGGTAGGTATTGTAAATAATCATTTTTAAAACTTGCACAAATGAAAACAAACACAAACAAAATTGTATTTTATCCTGTTGGTGTTAAGAGGTGTTTCACTTGCTGAGATTTCCTGTACATTGCAAACAAATACAGAATGCAAACCCTCGACGCTGTTATGATCTAGTGTGTGTGTCCTGTATTCACAGTTATGACTATGCAGGAGCTATCAGTGCTAGAGTGAGCATGCTTCACAACTGTACATGAAGCCAATCCATTTTGGGATAAGTGAAACTGTCTGAAAGCACATCTGTTGTGGCAGGCTTTAAAGAGAGTGCATGGAAACTGATCAGAGCCATCGAAGAGGTTACCACCACACACACAGGACAGGTTTGTACAACCCAAGGGCTAGGCCATGATGTAGACTTGTTCTATGCGTGTGAACATGTGTTCCTTTTAGGATGTGTCATTGGTGCTACTCTCTGTGACCACCCCTGGGTCAGTTGCTATAGAACACCATCAATAACACAAGACATCTGTGCAGTTTCCAGAGTGTCACTAAGTGTCACTAAGGTCCTTACATGGTGCTATTGCCCTAAGGGAAATACGAACTGAATTTATGCACACAGAATTGTCACCCTGACTTTGAAGCCTCAAACATGGATCAAATCTGTTGTGAAACATCAATATATGTAGCTGGACGAGTGACTAGTTGCCCTTGTATAATATGTGATCTAAGAAAACTGCTAATCTTTCCCTGCCATTTTAAGAGATACAGTCCAAACATGAGCATAAACAGAATTTCCTGCAATACATCCCAGTAGGTCCACCTAGTTTACAACTTAAACTAGTTTGTGAAACATTTGTCTGTATACATTTTATATTTTGTACATTTTTGATGTAACATATCATGTAAATAGGCAGAAACAGTGAAATAAATCATCTGAAAAGTTTTGTAGTCTTTGTAAAGCCCCAATAAGTACTTGGTGTTAATGGACTTAACTGGATGATGTATTTTCTATTGGTTTATTGTTCCTCTAGCTTGTAAACCAGCTTGCATATATTTTTTTGCAAATGTGCACCCTGTATCTGTCTAAATTATTACTTTGCCATTAAAGTGGAATTATTTATTGACAACAAGGTGTGGTGTCTGTGTATGGAGAAAAATGGAATAATTATGCACCAAGAAGTGGCAAGCTTTCAAATGTTCACACATTAATATACCAATATACCAATAAGGATGTGTATGCACTTCTGTTTCATATACATCATAGAAAAGGCTTCAAAGCATTTCAGTAAATAAACTGAAGGCAATAGCTATATCTCTTTAAATAAAGTTTATTTAGTGAATATTTTTAAAAACTGAACAGTTTTCCTAAATGCCTGATTATACAGTAAGAATTAACATAAAATAAAACTTGATATTTACTGCAATTAATGCAATAATTAAATGTTTCTTTGTTTTAATTCCATTAAACATTATTTTTACCCTCTAACTCTAAAGATTATTTTAAGGCAAAAAGTTCTTGGATGGTAGTTTACTTATTTTTAAAATTTTGCCAGTGGATATATGTACTCCCCAGAGAAAGAAAGACAGACAGGAAATGAGAGGAAAAGTAAGAAAGCACCTCCCATATGGAATGGTCACTCTGCAATCCCTTTTTCTCTGTTTCTGCCTTTTCTCAGGATTTGGCCACACACAAACGCATCCAGCGTGTTTTTCAAGCTACCTGGTCTGGGACTCAAACCATGCAATCGGCTATGTGGGGTCCAGTGTCTTAATCACTGTGCCATGGGCTGACCCTATAGTTATGTTCTTAAAAGAGAAATATAATATATATATGTGTGTGTGTGTGTGTGTTTGTGTGTGTGTGTAAAAGAGAGAGAAAGGAACCCCTTTTATTATTTATTTATTTAAAAGATTTTGCCTGCCTTAGGGTATATTTGTTTGCTAGAGAGAGACAGACAGACACAGTAAGAGGGAAAGTGGGCAGTTACCCCCCAGGAAGGTGGCCATGCCACAGTCCTTCTCCAGTCTCTTTCTGGGATCTTGGGCACTCATGCATTATTTTCAAGCCATCAGGTCCAGGACTTGAAGCGCAGTTAGCCATGTGGGAGTCCAGCAACATAACTGCTATGCCATCTGCTGACCGCAAGGGCCCCTTTTTAAATTCTATTTTTCAAAGTACATTGTTCATCTCTTTAATCCCAGTAATTGGAATATATGTTTGGATCACATACAGAGGACCTAGTTTATAAAGCCTTTAATTATAAAAGAAGGAAAACCTTTGTATTGAAATAGTTCAAGAGAAATAGTATAGATATTAAAGTGAGTCAATCATCTATAATGAATTATAAGTGATGGCTTTGTTTCTTTACTTATTTCAGAAGATACAAGAAGTTTCTGGGGCCAGCATTTGGCGTAATGGCTATGTCGCTGGACTCCCAGGTAATCAGCCGTGGTTCAAGTCCCAGCCCCGGTGGCTTAAACTCGCGCCAGGTGTGTGTGCGTGCGTGCCCAAGATCCCTAGAGGAGAATGGAGGAGAAGGGATTGCAGCATGGCCACCCCCCCAGGGGGTAATTTCTCGCTTTCTCTCTCTCTGTCTCTTTCTGTCTTTCTGGCGAGCACACACACCCTATAGCAAAAAAAAAAAAAACCCTCTATCTCTCTCAAAAAAAGAAGTTTCTACAATTCATCTTATTTAGATGAATGTTGAATGAATTAATCTAAAACTTTAAATACAGGTCTACTAAATTCAAACCAGAAGACAAATATTAGTCTAAACGCTGTCATCCTTTTCTGTATGACTTTAGGCAATTTACTCAAATTTTATTGTGCCTCAATTTCCTCATTTATAAAATGATGATAAAGGTATCCCTCTCTCACAGATTTATGTGAGGTGCAAATGGATTATTACATGAAAATACTCTGAATAGTGCCCAGCCCTCTATAAATTGTACCCACTTTAACCACAGTTATAATATTATAGAATAATAATTATGGAATGTATATTATTCTATTTTCAAACATTCTTGAGAACAATGTAAAGAAGTTTAACTTATTTTAAATATACATGTAGTTGTTTTTTTAGGAATGCAGCTTTTGGGGCCGGAAGGTAGCATGGTGGTTAAGGAACTGGACTCCCACGTGGTCAACCACAGTTTGAGTCCTAGACCTGGCAGCATACTTTCTCACTTTTTCTTTCTCTTTCTCTGTCTCTTTCTATTCAAATTAAAATAATAATAATAATAATAATAGATAAAATAAATAATTCTTTTTAAAAAGTGTAGCTTTTAACTCAATTTCCCCATTTATAAAATAGGGTTAATAACAGGACTACTTCATAAGACTATTGGGAGGATTGAGTTTAGACCTAAACAGGACTACTTCATAAGACTATTGGGAGGATTGAGTTTAGACCTAAACAGCACTTAGAACCATACCAATCCTTCAGAAAACTTTCAATAAGTGTTAGCTGCTATAGTACCTGCTATTATAATAAAGTACTCACATCAGTAAAATAACAAATGACCTCAGGATTCACTTTATAAATCTAGTTAATGTAATATTAGAGCCTTATTAAAAGTACATATTTAATTCAGTTTACTTGTCTGTACATGGAATTATTATTGCATCTACTCATAAGATTAACTTGAAGTCTGAATATTTTTTTTTTTTTTCTTTTTTTTGGAGAGGTTTTTGCTATAGGGCGCGTGCGCTCGCCAGACAGACAGAGAGAGACAGAGAGATAGAAAGCAGGAAATCACCCCCCAGGGGGGATGGCCACGCCGCAATCCCTTCTCCTCCATTCTCCTCTCGGGATCTTGGGCACGCACGCACACGCGCCCGGCGTGAGTTTAAGCCGCCGGGTCCGGGACTCGAACCGCGGTCGACTACGTGGGAGTCCAGCGACATAGCCATTACGCTAACTGCTGGTCCCAAGTCTGAATATTTTAAAGTTTATTTCTTTATTTCTTCCATGAACAAGAGAGACATAAAGAAACAGAGCAACATCTCCAACAGAGTCTCAAATCCATGAGCCATCTTCAGACAGCCCCACATGATGGGCATAGACATCCCTGGAGTACTCAGAAGGTTTCCCGACATGAACCTGGGCCCTTCCCATGTGGTTCACCCTTGCAGAGCATCACATTTTACTGTTGGGCTACCATGCAGCCCATGAAGACTGAACATTTTTAAATATTCTGAGTAAAGCATTCAAAAATGTTTCTTTCTCATCTCAAATGCTACATGTTAAGCCATTATTATTATTATTCTACAAATGTTTATTACATACCTAATGTTTCTTAGACTACTCTCTTACGAATCAGAGGCCTTAAGACACAAGCCATGGTTCTAAAGAGATTTCAGTTAGTAGAACTGAATTTCTATTGCCTTGGCTTCGTCTTTTGATGGGTATCTAAGTTCTCTACTATGAGGAAGGCCAATGAAAAGTTCTCAACTGTCTGCGGGAAGCTAACTGGCTAGTTTCTGAATAGTTAGTTGCTAGAAGGTATGTTTTCAAATAGTGAGAGGATCAACGGTACCAATGAATTATGTTTGAATTTATAGAAAGGTAAGTATATTTCAGGCTTTGGGACTTTTACTTTCAACACAATGGAAAATAAACCACCATTAAAAACATCTAGGTCAGGACCAGCAGATGATGTAGTATTTATGTCACTGGACTCCCATGCAGGCGACCACAGTTCTAGTCCCAGACCTGGTGGTGTAAAACTACTCTGGGTACATGGGCAAGCATGCCCAAAATCCCAAGAGGAGAATAGAGAGAGAAGGGATTACAGCGTGGTTCTCCCCAGGAGGCAGGGGTGATTTCTCACTTTCTGTCTCTCTGCCTCACTGGTGAGTGGACGCACTCTCTAGCAAAAATCTCTGTCTCTAAAAAAAGTCTAGTTCAATGTCTTTGATTAGTGAAGGTATTTAAGTAGAAGCTTCAATTGTGTTTATTTTGTATGACTTTGGGGGCAGTAGTAACTGTTCAGTAAATTATTTTATTACTGAATTCAATAGTATTTAATTTAGTGAAAGTTATTTTTAAAGCTTATTCATTTATTTTATGAGACAGAGAGAGAAAAAAAAGGCACCTCCAACAGGGTTCTCATGCCCTGAATCACCCCCCGCTTCAGTCAGCCCTGATCACAGGCATGCATATTTGTGCCCAGCATGTAGGAGGATGCCCTGGAATGCCAGGTGGGGACCTTCTCTTTGTGTGTGTGGAAGGGTCTAATTGCATTATTGCTGTGCCACAGTCTGGGCCTAAAAATGATTGTGGTAATTACCCATCAGAGGATTTCTTCTCCACATGAAGTATGTTTTACCTCTCATTTATCTAGGAGTTCATCAATGAGAAAACATTCATAGAAATTAAACATAGCACATTCTGGGACCAGCAGTTAGCATAATGGCTATGTCGCTGGACTCCCATGTAGTCGACTGCAGTTTGAGTCCCTGACCCAGTGGCTTAAACTCGCGCTGGGTGTATGTGTGTGTGTGCCCAAGATCCCGAGAGGAGAATGGAGGAGAAGGGATTATTGCAGCATGGCCATCCCCCCTGGAGGGTGATTTCTTGCTTTCTGTCTGTCTCTCTGTCTCTCTCTGTCTTTCTGGCGAGCGCACATGCCCTATAGCAAAAACCTCTCCAAAAAAAGAAAAAGAAATTAAACATAGCACAATCTAAACTAGAGTCTAGAGTCTCATTAGAGGAAACAAAAATTCTCAAGTTGTTTGTTTTCCATGATATTGTCACAGTGATAAGTCAATAAGTCATTCCTTTATCACTGAATTTTTAACACTTGACTTTATTATTCTAGAAAAACATGGCAAAGCCAAGGTTGATAAGCGGAGTAAATAATGTTTTCCATGGGTAACATGTTATAATGATAACATTTTCAACCTACTAGGTTATAGGAATTACAGTAAACTCTATTTGTTTCTTTTCATTTTTGGTGGCTACCAGAGATTTTAAAATTAAACATGTTACTCATATTTGTGGCTTGCTTGATATTTCAATTTCGATTAGGTAGCACTGTTATGGAAAGACTGAGCTTTACAAAATGTGTCATTATCTCCTTCATGTTATGTTTAAAAATAAGGGCGAAATATCAAAGAGCTAAAATTCTTTGCTTCATCTGGATCTTGCCTATCCCTCGGCTTTCTTTTTCCTGATGTCTATTGTCCCCATTCTGTTCTGTCTTCTATGACCTTAGCTTGGTTAGAGAGCCTACCTGTAATTGCTGACGCCATAACAAGAACTTTTCAGACAATGTAGTTAGCAGCATGCGTCACAGTGTTATTATCTTGCTGCATAGTCAGAACCTCAAGGAGGCTCACTTAATGGTTTCTCTCCTCATAGAGACACTGTAGCAAATATAGATTAGACAAAACAGAAAGGAATATTTATTTAAACATCCTCAAACTCTTGACGTCAGATAAACAGGTAAGTGACTGGTTTGCTAGGATAAACATGAAATAATCATTGGAAATTACTAGACTCTGAGTCAGCCCTCGAGCACAGTGATAAAGTGCGAATCCAGGTACCAGCAGCTTGAAACACATGCTGGGCACATGTTCATGTGTGCCTCAAATCCTGACAAGATGGAGAAATGACGAAAAGAGGATTACACTGTGACCACACGTCATTATTTCTCTCTCTCTCTCTAGCAGGTGCACATACCTTTGTCAATTGAAAAAAAAAAATACATGTTTTATCAGAATTCTAATTTATGCAAGGATTACAAACTACATCATTATAATTATAATGTTATAATGTTTTGTTCAGACCAGGTTTGGGGCGATATTTCTTTCTAGTAATTTGCTTCTTCTTACCCCAAGGCCTTTATCTAACTTCAAATGCCGTTTTCTTAGACGAACCTTTCTGATCCCTCAGACTAGGTCAAGAATCTTACTTATTTGCTTTTCTGAGCTGAACACACACACACACACACACACACACACTGTCCCACCTCTCCTCCTATAATTTCAGGGCCTAAAATTTAGTGCACTCTCAATTAATATATTCTAAATAAAAATATTTCTGATCATGGAGAAAGCATCTTAACTTTAGCATACATTAAACAAATGCATTTAATTTGAGAAGATCCATTTTTGCAAATATGCTCCTTCCTGAAAAGCTGGATGAGTAAATGGAATGGTGAGCAGTGGGCAGAAAAGGAAGCAGATAATTGGAGGACTTTGTGTTAAGACAAAGTATGCCTCACACTCAGAATTAGTTTTTCCTCTTTAGATATAATGTGCTTCATATTCCTTACCAAACTTGATTTTTCTTTCTGTTTCTCAAGTCCTTTTATGATGCCTTAGTTATATATAGTGCAATTTAAATGTGTGGAGGATTTGGGGGAACAAAAAAAAATACACTAAGCAGTTGGAAATGTAATGCTAGAGCCTAGAAAACAAGTGACAGCTGAAAAGATCAAAATAAAAAACTTTAGCATAGAATCAAGATGTGGAGATGTGAATTTTGCTTTGCAATGATTCTCCATAAGAAAGACCTTGACCAAAGAGAGAAGACCAAGAATAGAACTTGAACGATATGGTAGATATCTTTACAGTTCATTTGGCCTTTATATTTTCAATTGGCCTAGCATATTAGTGCATATATTACATGCTATGTATAAGGGAATATAATAAGGGTATTAAAAAGTTCATTAAAATGTATATTATGAAAAAGCTATGTATTGATTTTAACTTCTTTGTGCCAAAATAAAATTGTACTTTAATTATATTATTCTTGTATGCTGTTTGAAACCTCCTTGTAAAAGAGAGAAATCATTGAATTAGGAATCAGAAAATATGCATCCTAGCCATGTTCTGTGATTTCTCCTAGAAGAATCCATTGATCCGCCATCTCTGCTGTTGTACAATGTGTACCCTAAGAAGGTGCGAGATAATGTACCAGATGTAACTGGACTGGTTCTATACATTGTTTGTGATATAACAGACATGTAACTATCAAATAATTCCAGGGGACAGTAGATAGTCTAGAAATTTAGTCATAGCTATCAAGAAGTGTTTTGTTTTGTTTTTGTCTTTTGGGGTTTTTTTGTCTTCTGTACTTTTTAAAATAAAATTATCATCATAGTCTTTGCATCAAGATACATAGCATTGATAGCAGGTTTCTTTTTAAAGCTTAGTATTAAATATTAAATATCTTTCCTCATTTTAATCTTACATTACCAAGAAAAAAAAAAAAAACTCAAATTATTTGAAGCCTGGACACACCTCTATGACTAGCCGGGCTATGTAAAAGTTGGTAGCTTTACTCTTCCTGCTGTGGAAGCAGATCCGCGCCCCAGAAAGATGGGACCAGGTTATCATCATTTTTGAAAAGTGTGCTATAAAACTGGATGGCCTTTTATAAACCAGATTGAAAAGTAAGGATGGGGGTGGGTAAAGGAGGGATGTTTTCTTCCAGAAAAAGAATTTCTGGAGTCCCATTTCATCACTTTTTCCCAAAATGGTTGGAAGAGGGGGTAAAATCTCAACATGAGCGTCAAAGTAAGTCTTTGGGAGTGCTGATGGCTACCTTGCCGAGGAGGGGGGAATCACTGTGGAGAGGGATGGCCAAGTGGGACCGTCCCCACCCTCCTCAGCCAGGGGAGCAGATGTGGCAAGTTTATTGCCCAGTGGGTCTGACAGTGGGGTGAAGCTTGGTTAATACCGAATTCTCTACAAGGTTTCTTCTAGAAACAGACAGCTCAGACTCTTCCTCTTACTCCAGCAAAGAAGTTATTTTTAAAGGTACTTGGGAAGTTCCTCCTCCACCCTCAGCAGGAAGGCTCAGAGAAGGGAGTCCTCGGTACAGCCCCTTTCCAGGCCGTAAGGGAGCTCCTGAAGGCTGGAGACCCCATAGAAGTGAACAAAGGCTGTTGACACCACCAGGACATGGAAAATCTGGTGAGACTGGAACCATACATTAAATTTCCCAGGACAGAAGCACTCAGGAATCCCAGCAGCATAAAGGCCAGCTCTGGTGATGTTTATCACAGCCGTGAGGAAGAACCAGCCCATCTGGCCCACTGTGGTGGCCTTGACAAAGCCCTCGGTGATAGTCAATCACATGGTGGGCACGACCCCGCTCAAGCCAGGTCCCAGGAACACTCCAGTCTTGTCTGCCAATGCTTAGGAGTGGCAAACTGTCCCACTGTGCCACAATGTGGCAGAGATGCCCAGGACACAGACGGTGGAGAGGTAGATGAGCCATGGCTGTGGGGAGCAGTAGAAGGAGTAAGAGAACCAGGGGACAGAGCTTCCCATAATCAGTAGGGCAATCCCTGAATAGTCCAATTTGGAAAATGTCAAAGAGACTTTCTCTGAATGATGATAGACAGTGTGGAAAAGCCAGCAGAAGCTGAGACAGAGCACCACTCCCAAAAAGAACATCCCCAAAAAACACCTTCCCATGGAGAGGACTGTGAAGGACATATTTGTTCTGATCATGGTCAGAATTTCCAAAAAGAGAAGCAGCACAAAACCAAGGAGATAGGTCCAGATGTTGCCAGTTTTCATATGGATGTGGAAGATGCTCTTGAAGCAAGCCGGAAAGGAGGGCCTGGGAGGCCTATGGCCACGCAGCAGGTAGTCATCGTCCTTCAGCCAGCTGGGGAGCACATCGTATGGGATGACCCTCCAGTGTCCCTCCCAGACCTTATACACAAACTCCTCCGTCTTCTCCATGCCATGGTGGGCTTGCAGGGGAAGTGTCAGAATCCGCACCTGGCTCCTCTTCTTCCTGGGGCAAAGGGCATGTTTGCTCTTCTGGTTTGGTCAGGCTGGTGATGACCTGCTTGCCTTTCTCTTCTGGCAGGGGTCCCAGTTCAGCCAGTTCCACCGTGTCCATTTCCCTGTCACTGGCAGGAGCCCCATCACCCTGTGTTACCACAGATCCCTTGTGGGAAGACTTCTGGCTGGTCCCTCAAAACCCTGAGGCTTCAGCTTGAGGAAAGGCAGAGGTCTCTCAGCCCCAGGGGGCAGAGATCTCCCTGTGATGGTAGACAGGCTGGGCAGGTGGACTCCACTAGGCGCCACAGTCCCAGGCAATACGTCCCGACGCGCTGGAGGCAGCCCAGCCGGAGGCTGAACTGCCCTGGATCTTCAGGGCCCTCCCCGCACCGAGTCACCTCCTGCTTTTTGTTTGTTTGTTTAGACGTATCTTTAGCAAGTGATTATAGACTAGTTTGAGCCTAACTTCATATTTTCAGTAGAGACATCTAAATATAAACTGGTTTCATAGGGTAGTACTGATGGTGTAAAAGCTGAATCAAATTCTTTGTAGTCCTTTGAGTGTGTTGGAGTGGTCATTTGCCTAATATCAGCGACTATTTGATGGTGAGCTGCCTCGTTTCCCACCAAATTGCTTTTCTGGTAATTACCTAATGATCTCTAGTTGAGCCTTTCCTTGGGTTGCTTCAGAACATAGGCCTGGGAGGTCTCCTTAGCCCTGCCTGGCAGGACTAGCAACTCAGACAGTGTTGGAGCCAAGGTGCCCAGGAGCCTGCCGTTGGCTGAGCTGCTCAGGTTGAAAGGAAGTGGTATGAAGAGCCAGAGTCAGGCTCATGGTGGTTGGAGATAAATCCTCCAATTTGGCCACTGTGTACAAACAGAGTCTTTTCCAGTATCAGTGGCTTCCCCAGAGAGGGAAATTCACCTGGACTGTACTCACTTCTGAGAGGCTTTGTGCACTTTAGACCAGAGCAGCATTTTCAGCAGAAACATGAGAGCCACAGATCCAATTTTAAGCTTTTCAGTAGCTGCATTAGTAAAAGTTTTAAAATGAAAGTTTGATATCCCAGTATATCAAAAGTATTATCATTTCAACATTCAATCAAGCTAAAATACTTTTAATTAAGATTGTTTTTTACATGTTTTGCTTCCTTTTTTCTTTCCTTCTTTGTATGAAGTCTTCAGAATCCAGTATGTATTTTATGCGCTGGCATCTCTGTTTGTAGATTAAACCTTCATCAGAACTTGATCTGCATTTAGTATCCAAGCATTTACAGTTGAAAAAGTAGACTGATATGCCTAAGTTGTTCCAAACATATTTAAAATAGAGCGTCAATTTTAAATAGAAATTTTAGGTAATTACCAGTAAAGTTGGTTAGAAGTTGAGTTCTTAAATTACTACAGCCAGCAAGGACTAGACAGCCACATGTGCCGAGTGGCTACTACCACACAGGACTTAAGAGAGCACAGCTTTAGCCACACTTGGTGCAGCTTCCCCAGATGACATGAAGAGCCTCATCCAGGTGCAAATCCCAGTAGCCATCGTAGAACTTTTTTTTTTTTTTTTTGGTAGAGGTTTTCGCTACAGGGCGCATGCACTCGCCAGACAGAGAGAGACAGGGAGACAGAAAGCGAGAAATCACCCCCCAGGGGGGATGGCCACGCCACAATCCCTTCTCCTCCAGTCTCCTCTCGGGATCTTGGGCACACATGCACACGTGCCCAGCGTGAGTTTTAAGCCACTGGGTCCAGGACGCGAACTACGGTCAACTATGTGGGAGTCCAGCAACATAGCCATTACGCTAACTGCTGGTCCCGCGATCGTAGAACTTTGAGCTGGAACTTCTCTAACTTACTTGATGAAGAGACCCAGGCTAGTTCTCCCTTCACCAGTGCTGACTTAGAGTTTGTTGTAACTGTTTCAGTGACAGTAACTCTTCATTATCCTTCAAGAGTAAAGATCACCCGGTCTGTCTTTATAAGATTTTTCTGTAACTTCAGTCATTGGGTGAAAAGCACGGACTCCATAAATGTGTTTATTCCTTCTCTAGAATATAGCTCACCACTGTATGGATATCTCTTTTTCCTCTGTAATCCCAGGGGAATGATTTCCTACTGTCACAGTTCATTCGGCCTGCTATAACAAAATACTATAAGCTTGGTGGTTTATAAACAACAGAAATGTATTTCGTATGGTTCTGGAAGCTGTAAGTTCCAGATCAAGATGCTGGCAGATTTGCTGTCCAGTGATGGATGGCTGTCTTCCTGCTGCATCCTGACATGACTGAGGGGCGAGGAGCCTTCTTAAGAAAGATGAGGTCTTTCTTTTACAGGCACAAATCCCACTTGAAGGCACATCTTACCGAAGGCTCCACCTCTTAATACTCCCAAGTTGAGGGTTTCAACACAGGAATTTTGTGGGATTTTAAAAAAAAAGAAAGAAAAAAGATGCTCTTCAAATTGTCCTTTTGCAAGACAGGAAGCGATCTTCTCCTGCTTAAAAAAGGGAAGAAAAAATGTTAATGGAACACCCTAAAGCCTAATCTTCCAAAGACATTTTGAGTAATACAGAGCAACATCAGAATTTCACTGCAGACCTATTACTAATATTAGCATATACACATATAAAGAGAGAGTGTTTTAAGAGACTAGAAAGAGAAAATGAAATGTTACAAAACACAAAAATGGATATGCAGACTAATTATAAGAGAGCAGAAACTATCGTACTTGTCCTGAATAAAATATGCCTCAGGACTATCAGTCTTATGTGTCCACATTCTCTGTTCCAGAAGCCCCAAAACCTGTAAAGATACTTCTAAAAAATGTTTTCCTATATAGTAAAGCTCATTTTTATCTATTAAAATTTGATGTTCTTTCTTTCCAAAATCAGAAACATATTTCCTTTACTGTGTATGTTTTGATTAATATCTGCTAATAGAAATTTAGTTCTGCAGAAGCCACAGGGCTGACTATAGAGAAGATGCTGTAAGTGGTCCCCCGTGAGTGTCACACTGTAATTAGCCTTTTTTTCCCCCTATGGTGTGCCCTTTAGCTATTCACTTTTTTCCAGCAGCATCTGAGAGTTTTATAACTAGCTTGAGAAAAAGATGTGTGTTATGCAGCATGCGCCATCAGAAATTTGAGATTATTAATGTCCCCAATATGCAGTTGCATTAGGGTTTAAGTAGAAGGAATTAATTATCCTATCAAATAGGGTAATAATGGGTAGTAATGTTATCTTAATTGTCAACCGAAAAAAATGTTTATATGCCCTTTTCATAGAAAAATAGTAGAGGAAAGTTTTGGGGCAACCAGCTGGTCGGGAGTCTGCATGAGAGTGGACTCCCGCGTTCTCCTGCAGGACACCATGGATTTGCAGTCTGCTCTGTAAATTTCCTTCTCACAGAATGAATTGCAAAAGATATGCAAGACCTCCAGAGAACAAGAAAATAGATCATGTGCAAACAGATGAAAACATTTCTCCAGCCAAGCAAATATTGATACTGCTAGAATCAGACCTACAGTTACTGTGTGACCATTAATTTCAAAGAAAGGTCAACTTGCAAATCTCAACATCAGTAAGGCAAGAATGGAAAAGGAGTTGGAAAATAACCACAGAAAATTGCTGCAAGCAATTTTACATCATTACCTTTTATTGAGAAATCAACTGAAGTGTTAATATGGAAAAAAATGTGGCCAAACAATTGTAGCTTCTAGCATGTTATGATATGTTGATACTATCATATGGATAAATCTACAAAGTGGTGTAAACAATTTTTAGAAGGTCCCTAACATTATTTATTGAGTAAATATTTATTTATTACATATTAATAAATATATATAATTTAATAGATATTTTGAGGGTCTAAACTGAAGAAAAAGTGGCTAGAATCCCAGAGTAAATAATACCATGAAACCCAAAGACAACAATTTAATTAACTACATGCCTTATTTATATATCGAAACTAGCTGGAAAATGCCAAAGGAAATAATAGTGGTATGTTTTAGCATAAGCTTTATTGTTTCCTGACCGATTTCAATAATCACCTGTGGCCTCTAAAGATAAGACATTTGACTTATTAAATATACATTATTTATAATCTCATTGAGTAAATAAATGGCAGATTTTAAAGACATAGTAAGTGCTAATGAAAGAAAAACATTTCGGTCTTGGGCCACAGGGAACAGGAATTTCACCAAAGAAGAGCCATGAAAGGAGTCTCAGTCCACTTCCACTCCCAAGGCAAGAGGCTTGTACAAATAACAGGGTCTAGAATTCTGGAAAGGAGGGATAAGAGTGAGGGGGCTCAGGGCCTAAATACATTTCATTTATAAAAATACCATTTAAAGATTGTTAGCCACGTTGTACCCTAATTTTCTCTATAGCCCTTGTCTGTTCTTGAAAGCCTAACCTTTATTTTAACATTCCCAGAGCAAAGGGTGTGGTGGATGTGCGTAGTAAGACACGTAGATCTGCCAACCTGGTCACATATATCAGCCAAGGAGAGCAGGGTGGTCTCTGAAATCTGCTTGTGTTCACATCTAGTTTAGCAGTTGCTAATGCAGTAAGCATTTTGGGCAGGTTTCAGCCAGTGGTGGAAGACGGAGGGCCATTCCTCAGCATCTCCACCTGCATGGTGAGCTCAGCTGTCTTTTATCTTCACATTGGTATTTGCATGTGGAGTGGTGGGGAAGAGTAGCTTGGAAATTTTGGTCGCACCTTTTATAAGACCAATATGTGCCCACTTCTTAACTATTACAGAAAGATTTAAAAAGAGAAGGAGATAGTAAGTTACTTGAAGCTAGCTAGCTGTCATACCTTTTTGGCCATCTTGGTTCTTAACATTGAACTTGTAACGGTGACTTGAACATTATAGATGACAAATGAATGATGTTGCACATATAAAGAGAGTCTCATGAAGGATGCTCTGACTGTTTTGATATTTGAGAACCACTTTGGCCAAAGATAAAATGAGGATAAATTTAGTCCCAGAGCCATGAGAAATAATCTTTGCAAATTTGTTCAGCAAAAGGTGAGTAATATGCCATTTCTGAATTTGTCCTGCATTTACTACATGCTATTCAAATGAGAGGACTTTTGAGAATGCAGATATTTATCATCTGTTGTAAAGATACATTCTTTTTTTTTAAAGAATTATTTATTTTATTTTATTTATCCATTCATTTTATTTTAATTTGACCAGAGAGAGACACAGAGAGAGAGAGAGGGAAAGTTAGAAAGCAAGCCACCAGGTCCGGGACTCAAACCGTGGTTGGCCATGTGGGAATGTCCAGCGCCTTAACCACCATGGCACCTGCTGGTCCCCAAAGATACATTCTTAATGAAGACTAAACAAGGCAGATTTGGGGAGGCATACAGATAGTTGTAAAGGAAGAGTTATGCTCAAGTTATTAGGTCATCGGAAAAGCCACAGTGTGTTATTCTATGCAAAAATGTATCATGACTTTTCTTACAATGCAATATTTTTAGAAAAAAATAGTAAGAAAATTTCCTATTTCTTGATTTACCTCAATTACTCTAAATCACCAAATGCCGAAGATATCCACAAAGTCAATACATTAACTCTATTAATGCTCTTTTGCATTTCATTGTCATATGTTTTCACTCACCATCACTTCATGAATAAGTTACATTTCAGGAAACATTCAATAAATCAAAGAAATTTAATCAAAATGTATTTCTTTGATAAAGACTCTAAGTGGTGAACATTAGAAGCACATAGTAAAATTGGTTACACTAGAAGACAAAGAAATGCTTAGGATCCTTTTCATCTGAACTCCCCCACCTCACCTTAATTATACCAGAGATTGAAAAATTATGCCTCAATGACTGATGTGTGCCAATTTTTTACTAAAGATTTTTTTAATTGCTTACTATTTTAATTTTTATGCTGAGTAACAAATAACCACCTAGTTTGAGAACTACAAAAATACACATCTATTAGCCCACAATTCTGTAAGGCATGAGTCAGGGTGGGCTCACTGGGTAATAACCAATGGACTAGGTATAAGACCAAAATGAAAGTGTTGACTGGGATAAGCTCTTTGAAGGCTCTCGGGAAGAATTCACTTTCAAGCTGATTCAGGTTGTTGGCAGAATTTAGTGCCTGGATGAAGTCCATATTTTCTTCCTTGTTAATTAGCCCAGGACTACTTCTTACTGGTCCTTGAGCAAGGTCCCTTATATCTTCAAAATAAAGGTCTGTGGGATCCTTCTAATGCTTTCTCCCTCTGATAACTATGTGATTAGATTTTGTTGGTTTATAAGCCAAAAGCATGTGCACTCCCTAGGGAGACCAAGAAGAAGACAGAGAGGAAGAAGGAAAAAGCACCCCCCCCCCCATGGGTTATGATCATCCCTTCTCCATTTTTCCATCCTGTCATGATCTGGAACACATGTATACATGCACTTAGCATGTTTTTCAAACCACCAGGAATGGGATTTAAACCATGCATTTGGCCATATGGAATCCAGCTCTTAACCATGACGTCAGTAGGCCATCCCATGTGTGATTAGATAAGCCTACCTAGATAATCACTTTTTGGCCAAGTAGCAGTTGTAAAAGTGCTATGTTATCCTATTAATAGATTCCACTCACCTTTGAAGGACAAAGGGTTATGCAAGGAAAAGTGTCAGTGGAAGTCATTCTTGAATTCTGACTACTATAGTTACCATTTAAATATCAGGTATTTCATATAGATAATGAGAATCTCTTCGCTCTTAAAAAATAAATATAGGTAAGACATTTGTGAGACACATAAATGTTTTATTACCTGTTGATGATGTTATGCACAGTATTCTCAACTGGACTGGTCTGAGGTGTATTTCATGTTGGGTAAATTCTCTATACAAGCTAAGTGATATACAGTGGTTGAATGTATAAAAAATAATCACAATTATAATAAAAAATGTTTAAAAAAATCAGAATATTTGCCAACATTGGGGCGACATTCCACCACTATAACAATTGACTAGACCTGATTAGTGTAAGTTCCTTTCTAAGGTCATTCTCTAATCAAGTTCATTCCCTACTAATGTTCACCTACCCACTTTCACACTGTACTTATTTGTTTTCAACACCAGCCTTGCACAATAAACAATTCTGCAACATACATTTTTGACAGAGCACATATTCACACCTCTTCAAACCTAACTTGATGCAGGAAAGTAATCATCTCGATGATAACTGTACTTTGAAGGTAATGAGACAATCTCAAGCTAAGCACTGATGTTCCTTTTTGCCTCTCAAGACTGATTCTTGTAATAACATTTCAATAAGCTCGGAATTCTGAACATGTACTATCTTTTGGTCTGATAAGTGAATAATATTGAACAAATTAAATGCTACCACTGAGTTAGCCCATGCAAAAGACACAAATGTACTCTCGGTGGACAAATGTCTTCCCATGTAATCATGTCAGCAGCAGAAAATGGAATCTGTCATTAAAAATAAATGAACGAGAGTCAGATCCTGTTCACACAGCTTAGCACTAAATTTCATTTTGCTTGTTCTGCTGAGAGCCTAAATAAACACTCATAAAGCAGTGTGCAAGATCTCATTGTTCATCAAAGTTGGATTCTACAGCCTAAGAATTCAGATGGACGAAACCATGACCACTGGGAGGCCTGCTGCTTTTCGTGTTAAGGTTTCTCTGTGATCACACCCTCCTTCAGTTAGGTTTCTAGTTTCAGGATACATAAAGACACAGAGAGGCAGTACAGAGCCTGCAGCTACATAGTTTACGGGGCTGTGAGAGGAGAGACAGGTGTTACTAAGGGTTGAAGTACTGAAATAAGATAAATATAATTGTGGGCTATCTTGGAGGGGCAAGATAGCAGGATGAGACCTTTGGAAGTTGTCTTATAGAGACCAGGGAACTGTTTTATTTGGAGCAGCAGCAGAATACAGCCGTTGGAAGCACAGCCTTTGGAGCCAGACTATGTGGGCTGAAATCCTCCTTACAGTTTGAATGTTTGTGTTCCCGCCAAACTTCGTGCTGAAACTTAATACTGAATATAGTATAGAGGTTGGGTCTTCCTGCTTGGTTTTCATGACAAAACTGTGACCTCATTTAGCTGTCTGCTTTTTGGTTGGTTGCTAGGTTACAGCCAATCACAGCAGCTAGGCTTCAGTCAATCACAGGCACCCTGCATTTTAAAGGATGTCAATGCAGATAAACTTCAGCATGTAACTAGTCCAGTTGTTCTTTCTGCCTTAAGTTATTCACGTTCCTATTCCTGCACATATTACTTTCCTTTCCTGGAACTTAAATATGACTAGACCATGAGGTTACCCAGAGTCACTCGGAAGCCAGACCAGGAAACTGTGCTATTTGAATCGTGTTAAGATTTGCTCAGTTAAATTCCAGAAAATAAATAAATAAATAAATAAATAAATAAATAAATAAATAAAGTGGTTCAGACTTCAGGAGTGGTTAAATTATTAGATATATTAGATGTTGCCCTCATGAATGAAATTAGTGACTTTATAAAACAGCTGTAGGGAGCTAAGCTAATGTTCCCTTTTGCCCTTCCCCCCCACTGCCGTGTGAGGACAAAACCTTCATCCTGTACAGAGAATGCATTTTGGACACAGGCCCTTATCAGACACAGAGACACAGACCTCACCAGCACCAGTGCCTTGACCTTGGACTTTCTAACTTTCAGAATGATGAGAAATAAATTTTTATTGTTTTGTCAATCTTTAAATAACAGGCAAAGAGAAAGACCCTCTAAGTGAGAAATAATGTTTAAATGAGAACAGGCATTGCACTATGGAATACACTTGCTGTATTCAGAAGATAAGTGTTTAAAAAAATAAGAAAAGATTACATAAGTTTTGGGACAATTATCTTTAGCTACAAGGATTTATGACAAGGTTGACTTCAATCTGGGTTGGACAGGCAGTTTCTGGGCAGATGGCCTCACAGAAGTATTTTTCCTATAAGTTTAAAGTGGTCTTTGGGCAAGATAGTGATTCTGGCAGTCCCTGTGACAATTCCTGTTATCAGATCTACTTTATGAGAACCGTCCCCTCCATAACCTTTTCTGGCTTTATTTCTTTGGGTTTTAATGAAAGATCTATGTTTTAATTTAGGCAAATTTTATAGTGTATAAATTACCCAGCTTATGATATATTGTTACAATAGCACAAAGATACTATCTCTGACACTAGCTATATGACCTAGGGCAAGTTATTCCAGTATTCTATGTCCTGGTACCTTCATATACAATTAGAGTAACGTAGCGAAACATTCATATATTAACAGCAGTTAGAACAATGCATGGTACTGTTATAGTATGGTAACCAACTGATAAATATCAGCCACTTTTATTACTGTAACAATCCAGGTTAGGACTGATATTGATTTTTTTTTTTTTTGAGAGGTTTTTCGCTATAGGGCGCGTGCGCTAGCCAGACAGACAGAGAGAGACATAGAGACAGAAAGCGAGAAATCACCCTCCAGGGGGGATGGTCACGCCGCAATCCCTTCTTCTCCATTCTCCTCTCGGGATCCTGGGCATGCACGCACACACGCCCAGTTTTAAGCCACCGGGTCCAGGACGCGAACCACTGTGGACTACGTGGGAGTCCAGCAACATAGCCATTGCGCTAACTGCTGGTTCCCTGATATGGAATATTTTTAAGAAGTAAATAATAAGCCCTTCTTTGTGTGTGTGTGTGAGAGAAACTTTTGCAAAGGGCATGTATGCTTACCAGAGAGCCAGAGAGACAGAAAGCAAGAAATCACCACTACCATCCCCCACTACCCACTCCCTACCAGGGGTGGCTATACCGCAGTCCCTTCTCCTCTATTCTCCTCTCTGGATTTTGGGCACACATGTACATGCACCTGGCATGAGTTTTAAGCTACTATGTCTGGGACTCGAACCACGGTCGATGATGTGGGAGTCCAGTGTAACCATTATGCCATCTGCTGGTCCCAATAATAAGCCCTTCTAAAAGTTTTTGAACACAATTTTATCCTTTTAAATAGATACATTACATTCCTCTGGGTTGCAAGGAAGAGGCAACATAGTTGTATTATTTAATTAGACTTTACATTAAATATATTTTCCTTCTCTAACTCTGGTCTAATATTTACACAAGGATTACTGCCTTGTAGGTCTTTCTCTCTCTGCTCTTGCTCACTCTACTAGCTTATTTCCTTGCTAAGTGTTTCAGAAAGGTTATGATTAGATTTCCAAATTATCACTAAATGTGGGTCCCTCAGTCTGGGCAGTTCAGTGTCCAGCCATCTTCTTAGATTCCTGCCCAGACTGTGAAAAAAGTACTACCCCAGAACATTTCATCACAACCAGGAAGGAGGACCCCATACATGAGTAGTTTCTCTGCTGTTCTGTGCGGAGCTGACTGGGCTAGGAATTCCTGTCTGACATAAAGCCTTTTTTTTTTTAAATCTCTTCTGCTCTTAAGGGTATTGTTACTTGGGGCTGCAGTGTTGAAGAGTCTGTGAGTAGAAAGCAGAAGGGACAAAAGCTGCACTGCCAACTTTTTCAACGAGAGTGGTGGGGAAAGAATAGCTAGTGAACTTCTCAGGGTCACAGGCTCGGAGGAACGAATTGTGAAAGCACACATTGTGGGTGGAGTGGGAGAGTGGGAGAAAGTGGGTCGTGGAATGGTGTGGAGGATGGGGTGAATTATTCCATCAGAATAAGAGGCTCTAAGATGTGTCCCGGAATTTAAGAAGAGAAGACTGGGAATTTTTAGTAAGAATTATTGTTAACTATGTACTTGAATCCTCCTTTCTGCCATTTGAGAGATGAGGTAAAGATTGAAACCATCATTTGAACTCTGTTTATGATTGTGACGCTTCCCTGAGCCTACCGATGTGGAGCATGGTTTACACAGGCTTATAGAAGGAAGCATCGAAGAAGAGTTTGTGCACAGCAGTCACTCTGAGGCTTCCTACAAGGGAGCCATTTAACTGGGCTTTGCTGGTGCAGCAATAGATCCTAGAATTCTAAACACCGGTTGATTGCTTTACTTTCTTTCTGAATATAATATGTATCCAGTTACTTAGGGAAGATAACCATTTTTAAATGCTAAGATTATAATTTACAATAGCACTTGGGAACTTACAAATGGATTTTTAAGAGACATATCTTCAAAAATCAATAAAATTTAGGGTAGGTACTTGCATTTAGATTGTCTTTTGTTTCTAAATACCATCTTGAGAGATCACGTACTTGAATGGATGGCTGTTCTAGGCAGTGGAGAGCTGTGATTAAAACGCTGGGTCCAGACTAATACGAAATAAATTCAAAATGGAAGATTTTGCACTCTATTGCTTTAGAGAGCATGTCTATGGTGAATTTGAAATACGGACACAAATTTCATGGTATTCTTACCTTTGAAGAACTGGAGCCTACTTCTCTTGAAAGTGGTCTAGACATAGTGATTTGCTTCTAATAAACAGGTTAAAGAGAAAGTTCACATTCAGAGACTGTCATAAAGGACACTTTGGCTTTTGATGTTCTCTCTTGGATGGCAGATTCTGGAGGGAGCTTGTATCATACACTCTAGAAGCCAGCTATTATCACGTGAGGCCAGAATGAGCAGTCCTACGGAAAATACCTGGTGAGAAAGTGAGACTCTTGCCCATATCCAACAAGGAATGGAGGCCTTCTGCCCACAGCCTTATGTATGAACCATTATGAAGACAATCCCTTGGCCCCAGTCAAGCCTTCCGATAACTGCAGCCCTAACAAATATTTTGGCTGTAGCCTTTTGAGAAACCCGGAGCCAGTACCATTCAGCTAAGCTATTCCCAATCCTGACCCATAGAAACTATGTGAGCTAATACAAGCTTGTTTTAAGCTACTGAAGTATTGTAAATAACTTCTTATACGAAGAGATATTTTAGTAATATTTTGGAAAGCCAGAATCTAATGGGGCTATAGGAAAAAAAAAGTAATAACTGTCATGGCCATTATAATAGTTACTGCACACATGTAGCTATTTATGTTTAGATTAATCAAATTAAATAAAATTTAGTATTGAATTTGCCAGTCACACTAGCTACATTTTAAGTAACTCTACAGCCAGATGTTAGCAGTAACTATATTAGGTAGTACAGATATAGGGCATTTCATTGTAAAAAGTCCTGTTAGAAATCATTGTTATAGAGAAATATAGCTCAGGTTGGAGCCTGTAAAGGCTTATATAAACATAGACATATGGGTATAATTGGAGATATAGGGATTTTATATTTAGAATTCAATATTTAAGATGTTTCTCAGGATGATAATTTTTTAAAGTGAAAATATTCTGAATCATTTGGCTAACCATTTTAAAATCAGCAATAGTTAATTGATTTCTGGGCTTGATTTTAGACCTGCAAGTGGATGTTTATAATTGAGTTCCAATTACGCAGTGCTACTGTAATTGTTGAGGGCTATTGATTAAGAAAAAAAAAAAAAAAAAAACAACAACAACAAAAAAAAACAGGCAAAAATCATTGCATAAACGATGGTTGCTTAACCATCTACTATCCTCCATTCTCCTCTTAGGAATTTGGGCATGCACAACACACACACACACACGCGCGTGCGTGCGCGCGCGCTTCCTGTTTTTCAAACCTCTGGGTTCAGGACCCAAACTGTGAGATCCACCACTTTAGCCACCACACTGCCTGCTGATGCAATGTCATAATTTATAAGCAAAATTTGGAATGATGAAAAAAAAAAATGTGATGCATTTAACCGGGGGATCAAACAGAGTGTAAATTCAGTCTTGAGAGAATTCTTTCATGATGTGACACATTAAGCATTCAATGATTTACATAGTTTTTTTTTTTTTTTTTTTTTTTTTTTTTTGAGAGGTTTTTGCTATAGGGCATATGCACTCATCAGAAAGAGACAGAGAGACAGAAAGTGAGAAATCACCCCCCAGGCGGGGATGGCTACAGCTTAGTCCCTTCTCCATTCTCCTCTCAGGATCTTGGGCACAGGCGAACGCGCACCCAGCGTAAGTTTAAGCCACTAGGTCTAGGACTTGAACTGTGGAAGGCTACATGGGAGTCTAGCAACAGACATTACACCAACCACTGGTCCCTCAATGATTTACCTTAAGCAAAATCGAAAATAATATTTAATATTCTTTCCATGCTAAACTTGTATTCTTTTTTTTGTTTTTGTTTTTTTAGAGGTTTCTGCCTTAGGGTACATTCACTCCCTGGAGAGAGAGAGACAGAGACAGTGACAGGAAAAGTGAGAAATCACCCTCCGGGGCGGGGGGGGGGGATGATCACACTGCAATTCCTTCTCCTCCATTCTCCTCCCAGGACCTCGGGCACACATGCACATGCACCCAGTGTGATTTTGAAGCCACCAGGTCTGAAACTCTAACTGTAGTCTGCCATGTGAGTGTCCAGTCCATACCCATTACACTGTCTGCTAGTGCTAAACTTGTCCTCTTAATCTGACTATTTTTGAGTGTATAATTTTATTTATTTTTATAGTTGCCTTTTATAAATGGTTAGTGGTTTCAAGTACAGATACGAAGTTAGTTCCATGCATAATTATCCCATGCATTATTTTCTCCAGGTAAGTCATGTGACATGGGGTACTATACAAAGAGAAAGGCTAAAGGGTCTGGCGATAGCATAGTGGTAATACAACTGGACCCGTCTGGAGAAGATCCTCCATTCTCATCCAGAACCCAAGCTTTCTTTGAACACGCAGGTATGTATGCCTGTGATTTAGGGACTGAGACTGGAAGTGAATTGCACTGTGAGGACTCTGATGGAAGTGCCTGTCTCTTTGTCTCTTCCTCTCAGAGGAAATAAGCAGAAAAAGAACATACCCAAAGTTACCATCTATAGTCTCATTAACTATTACAGGTAAGGATTGTGCTACTTTTCTTGTCAGCTAACAGACGTCTATTTTTTTTCTTTCTTTTTTTTTTCTTTCTTTTTTTGCTATAGGGCGCGTGTGCTCGCCAGAAAGAGAGAGACAGAAAGCAAGAAATCACTGCCCCCCACCCTCAGGGTGTATGACCACGCTGTAATCCCCTTTCCTCCATTCTCCTCTTGGGATCTTGGGCTCGCATGTACACGCACCTGGCGTAAGTTTAAGCCACCGGGTCCAGGACTCGAACCACAGTCGACTATACGGGAGTCCAGTGTTATAGCCATGACACCAACTGCTGGTCCCAACAGCCATTTTAAACTGTGTCTCCAGAGAAACAAATGGCTAAATCTGAATGACTCTGCTGAGGGAATTTCTTGGACAGTAGCAAACCCATGAGCAAGGTATTTTGAAATGGGGAGTTTCTCCTTACACTTCACAGCATACCCAGTAGGTGGCTATGACTATGCTTTTGCTAATGCCTGTGACTGTAAATTCTTTGAGAATGCATTTAATTAGCTCTGTGAGACATCCAACTGCTGTGGAGAGTAGGCTTCTACAGAAAGGCTTTTGATGAATGCAGTAGAATTATATTAAGTAATCGGCGGCACATCTTTTGTTGTGTTGATTGCATTCTGTTTTTTATTTGCATTGGACAAAAATACAAAGGTCTGAATTTCTCCCTCAGCTGTGCACATGCAATTTTTCCCAACAGCACCCAGATCTAAGTCAACCTTTTCTTGGAAAAAGAGGGAGGCCTCAGAACATCCTGTTTTCTTCATATACTCTTTCCCTATGCCCTGGAATTGCCATGAGAAATGTCTCTCCCTGTTACTGATGGGAGAACTGAACTGCTTTCAGTAACTGCTAACTTGAACTGAAGTAATCTAGTTTATTCTCTTCTCTTTCAGATCCATTCCCACAAGTCTCCTGTCATCTCCTTCCACTCTGTCACTTCACATTCCTGCATTCTTTATCCTTACCTAGTTTGATCACACTCTCCTTAATTACACTTTCCTGTAAATATTTTTCACTTGGCATCAAGAAGTCTCCCCAGGTTTTTCTTTTTGAATGTGTTGTAACTAGCTTTTTGTCAAATGCTACTGACCACCCCCTTGATGGCGTCGGTTTAAATGGTAACGTTATCTTTGTGATATGTTCGTTCAAAGAGAGAAAGCAGGGGCTGCCTTCATAGAATCTGAATAGACGAAGTGACTATTTCCTCACTACATTATTTCCTGAAATTCCCAGAATAAATTAGATCTCCTGAAACATATATTTCCCAAAGGAACAAATGTTATGACTGAGGAAATCACATATCTGACAATGGACATTTAGTTATGGTGTATATCACATTTGCATCACATCTACCTGAAGTGCTGTTCGCCAAGAGTTAGAGCAAATACATCTGATCCTTTGGGAAGCCCAGAAATAAATGAAATCTTATTGTACTTTACATATTATCTCTCTTATTTCAGTTTTAACAGTAATATTATTTTGTATGTGTGTCCTCAGCACTCCTAACTGCAATAGAAATATTATCATCGGGACCAGCAGTTAGTGTAATGGCTATGTCTCTGGACTCCCATGTAGTCGACCGCGGTTCGTGTCCTGGACCCGGTGCCTTAAAACTCACGCTGGGAGCATGTGCGTGCTTGCCCAAGATCCCAGGAGGAGAATGGAGGAGAAGGGATTGCGGCGTGGCCATCCCCCCTGGGAGGTGATTTCTCGCTTTCTGTCTCTCTGTCTGTCTGGGGAGCACACGTGCCCTATAGCAAAAACTCTCAAAAAAAAAAAAAAAAAAAAGAATCATCATTGATTAGATTAAGACACTCAACACATGTTTTCTACCTCTAAGTTGTTGTTTGAATAAGTGGCCCCCAAATTCATGTGTTGAGCCATTGTAATGAGATCAAGAAGTAAAAACTTAGTCTGATTATAGTGTCCGCAGGTGAGGGCTTTGGGAAGCGATTAGGATAAAAGTCATTAAGCAAGGCCCCCAGATTGAGTTCTGGTGTGTTTGTAAAGAGAGGGAATGAGACAGAGAGAGATACGCATAGCACTGACCATACCGTCTTGCTCTCTGCTGTGGGCCAGAGCCAGAAGACCTCAACCAGAGAAGGCCCTGGAACTTGGACCTCCAAACTGTAAGCTGAACAAACTATTATTTTTATAAATTACCTGGTTTCAGGCATTTCCTAACTCTAGCTACAAAACCGAGTAGAACATTCTATAATAATTTAAAGTAATAAAATTGTGGCAATGCTCTAAATGAGCACAGTTGTATCATGTTTGTTTCTGTACAAAGGTCTATCATATATCTTACATTGTTAAACAAATATAATTCTACCTATGTATAGAATTGGGTCATTGGGTATCAAACAACCTATTGAAATATTATGTTAGCTAAAAGAAACATCACCTGCAAATTAGAAAATTATACTTTCCTTGACATTTAAAATACAGAAGCTTTATTTCACAGGGGCATATCTTTTGATTGTTGAGTTATTTTGTAAAAATGCAGGAAGTTTGTACAAATATTTTTCTTATAACCAATGTTCAAAAATCCTTACATTGACCTTTTAATGACATTCACAGCTGTGGTTAAGCTTCTTCAAATAATCTCTGAAAAACTCAATATATTGGCAAAGTATTTTAAGAGTGGTTGTGAGTTTTTAGAATGTCTTTTGTAAAATGAATGTACTTTTGCTGTTAAATTGATAATTTACTTGTGTTACAATTTCTAAAATCATATTTTCTTTAGGTTTTCAAAATTTTCTTTTACAAATTTTATCAAGTAATTTATAAATCTAAATAAATTTTATTTAAGAAAGAGAAGTCAGTCGCCTTTACTCTTCTACTTATTCTGTAATGTTTGACCATGTTTGGTGGTTTAAACCCTCTTAAGCAATTGCTTGACTAACTTAATTAAATCCCTTTAAATATTTTAAATTTAATTTTTAAAACATTTAAAAGTTTGTTTGTTTTGGGACCAGCAGATTGTGTAGGGGCTGTTTCGCTGGACTCCCATGTAGTTGACCGTGGCTCGAGTCCCGGACCCAGTGGCTGAAATTCACGTGCGGTGTGTGTGCCTGTGTGCCCAAGATTCCAAGAAGAGAACAGAGGAGCAGGGATTGCGGCATGGCCATCCCCCTGGGGGGTGATTTCTTGCTTTTTGTCTCTGTTTCTGTCTTTCTGGTGAGAACACATGCCGTATAACAAAAACCTCTCCAAAAAAAAGAAAGAAAGTTTTGTTTTAGGTTTCATCATAGGGTGTGTGTGCTCACTAGAGAGAAACAGACAATGAGAGGGAAAGTGAGATATCACTCCCCCCCCCCCCCCGGGTGGGGGGGATGGCCATACCACAGTCCTTTCTCCTCCATTCTCCTCCTGGGATTTTGGCCATGTACATACATAATGATCAGCATGATTTTTCAAGCCGCTAGGTCCGAGACTAGAACCACAGTCAGCCACATAGCAATCCAGCTCCATAACCATTACGCTAGCTACTGGCCCCACATTTCAAAGTTTTTAAAGCTCTAACCTGATAAAATCATCATCTGAGGACTTCTATCTGCTTCATTCCTGACTGAAAAATATTTATTGGTTGGTTGGTTGCTTGCTTGTTAAAAAAACAGTTGTATAGTGCTTACTCTATTTGAGAATGCCTTCTTAATTAGCCACAGGCAGATTTCTTTTTCCCAAGGTTACCAGATGGCTAGTTAACTCTTTCTTTGGAGAGGGGACTTACCTCCTGGAACTCTTACAGGTAAGCTGAAAGAGGAAGGAGTTTCCCTGGTTTTCCCAGCCAGTGCGCGCACACACACACACACACACACACACACACACACCCTCTAGTTTTGTGTTCTTGTTATGGGTTAGGTTTTCCTATTGAAATGATGGCCCAACAGGATGTGATTGTCTCTCCAAGTGAAGGACATCAGCCTGTGACCTGTCGAAGGAAAACTACTGGGCACACAGTTAAAGAGCAAAGAAGAATGATTTAAGTCTTTGATTGCAGTAAGTGTCAAGACTGTTGCAATAGGAAGAGACAATGAACTCAATTCCAACACAACAAAAGGAAAGGGAGTTTCTAAATGCTTCCCCAGGCTAGGGGGAAATTACTGGGTAAGGAAGGATGGGGTTGGTCAATGTGATTAGGCCATTTGTGTTAACTAATTGGTGCTTATTTCCAAGATTAACTGTTACCCTTTCACAGAGACTAGGAGATTGGGGCTTTATCTTTTTCAACTATTACTTTTCCCAGGTCCCAGAGGAAGACATTCCTGGGTCATAGAAGAATTTACATCTCAAAGAGATATAGTGAAAGTTAGCAATGGATAGTTTCCTAAAGTAAATGCTCTAACAAAGGAGGAGGCTTTCTTCAGGGGTAAACCTGTCTGAGGTTGAGCCAAGCTGAGAGGAATATAAAGCCTTCTGGATCTGACCTCAGGCAGTTACTGCTAGTTTGCATGCCAAAGGCTTGGAAATAGATAAAAACAACAACCCAATAAATCAAATCTGAGCCCCTCCCTATGTACCAAAGAAGAAAGAATGAGGAAGAGGCAGTCATTCTCTCCTGTAGGCTAATATTTGGCATGTCTAAAAGCTATTTGTGCAATAGATCAGCCTTAGATCTGTTCTAATCTATTTTTTTTAATGTGCTTAAGGGTATAATTACACCTTTTGTTTCTTCCTCCTTCCTCTCAAATGCTATTTCTTCCCCTTTTAGAAAGCAAAGAAGTTAGTAAGCACAGAAATGTGTACGGGTTCTTGTTATTCTGGTATGTTTAGTGAGCATTATGAGGGGTAGAATTTTACTTCTTGATTGCAAAGTAGTATTACAACTCAGCGTACTACTATGTTCTAATGAAAAGGATAAAGAATTAGTATTAAGGAAAAGTCAGTCGTGTAAAGAAAACACACACCTGAAGAGTTCCTTTCATATTTTTTGAAAAAAAAATCTTTTCATTAGTCTTCTTCATGATGAACTGAACTTCTGTACTAACTTGCAATTTATTTTTTAGTTCTAAGACTTGGTGGCTAAACCCAGTAAGGGCAAAGTTACTAGTTTAGATTTAATGAAAGCAGTGGGTATCATGCCGAAGGTGAGAAGAGGTGAGCTCTGTTCATAAAAGAGGAAATTACATTTTCAAATTTTGATTGACTCTGGAATCCACACCTTTTTGGCAATAAATTGATAAAAAAATTTACATGATGAAAAACTGAATTAATAAAGAGCAAATGTAAAACTGCTCATTGAAAAAAGTTAGAAAGTGTTAGAAAATCAATCCACTTTGTAAGAGCAATGATTTTAAAAATAGGAGCTGCAGGGGGATTTATGTAAATATAATAAATTAAAGCATTTATCTTGCAAGCTTGATAAACAGCAGTAGGTACTTTAGAGGGTGAAAATAATTACTCAGTTCCCATGTGTACCCGTCATTGTTATAATTATATTTGTTTATTACTACAAAGCGATTTTTTATTTCAGTGTGACACAGACTTAGAAACCTGTAATAGCATCACTATTTCCTAAGAATTTTTGTTTGTATTTAATTAAAGGTGATAGATTCCCATCTTTAATAATGTTGTTATCCCTTTTTCTCTCTCTCCTTAAGACAGAGTAACCCTGATCGTTATCTTATTGTAAGAAAGATCATTTAAGAAACAGCCAGTCATTTTCATTGTTCCTCTCTATATTATCTAAATTGCAGTCTATGATTTAATTTAGAGTGAAATTATGATCTTGTCATTCACCGTCTTTAAAATCTTCCAATATCTCCTGATTGTCTGGCATAGAGTTCCCAAAAAGTGTTTCATAATCTACTCTCACTAACTAACCCAAGTTCATTCTAAACTCATTGCCCCCACCTTGAACTTTTATGTTTCAGTCACACTGACCTTTTATTATCTCCATAATATGTTTTCTGTTTTAGGCCAAGGCTTTTGCATTTTGTGATCTCTTTACCTTGAATAGTCATTAATGTACTTACATTGCTGCCATTCCAAGTTACAAATCTATCTTTATTTCTGGTTAACATTTGTAAGTCAGTGTCATCATTAAATTAGTGTTGTTGAGCACCTATTATGTGCCAAATGGTGTTCTGGGTCCTAGGATACAGTAATAACATCCTTCTCAAACACACACACACACACACACACACACACACACACAAATTCTTACAGACTTATGGAGCTCATATTCTAAAGAAAGACAATCCATAAGCAAATATTTAAGTAAGTTAAATAGTATTAGGAAAAAATAAAGCAGTGAGGCATGTGTTGTGATTGGTGATAGATAAGAGTAGGTAAAGTCTAACTGGGATGGTGACTTTTGAGTTAAGATGGTAGGAAGTTATTTGGTTAAATGTGACTACCTGGCGTAAAATCCTTCCAAGCAGAGGGAAGAGTTAGAAGGAAAAGCCCTTGAGGTTGGGAGCGTGCCAGAGTGTGCAAAAGACAGCAGTAGGGAAGCCTGATATAAAGCTATTGCAGTTATCTAGGCAAAAGATGGTGGTAACTTGGACTAAGAGGGTACATGGAGTAGATGGAATGGGGAGATAGTAACTGGGTCCTGGGTAAAGAGGACCAGCAGTTAGCATAATGGCTATATCGCTGGACTCCCATGTAGTCAACCGAGGTTCGAGTCCTGGACCCAGCAGTATAAACTCACGGCGGGCGTGTGTGCATGTGTACCCAAGATCCTGAGAAGAGAATGGAACAGAAGGGATTGTGGCGTGGCCATCCCCCTGAGGGGTGATTTCTCGCTTCTTGTCTCTCTGTCTTTCTGTCTTTCTGGTGAGCACATGCCCTATAGCAAAAAAAAAAAAAAAAAAAAAAAAAAAAAAGGATAAGGATGACACTTGCCATGCTAGTTTTGTGTCGACTTGGCTAGATTATGGTGACCAGTTACTTAGTCAAACACTAGTATAGAAGAAGTTGCTGTAAAAGTATTTTTGAAATGTGGTAATATTTACAATTGGTTAATTTAAAGGAGAGTACCCTCAGTAATTGGAGTGGTCTTCACCCAGTCACTTCAGTGCTTCAAAAGCAGAATGTGGTTCCTCTCCCACTCTTCCCTGTCCCCCTTCCCTTCTCCTAAAAAAAAAATCTGCCTCCAGACTGGACCATAGAAATCCTCTCTGAATTTTCATTGTTCAGACTTACGGTACAATATCAACTCTGACCTGACTCTCAAGTGTCTGCTATCTTCTCTACATATTTCAGAATTACCAGTCACCACAATTGCTAAATTAATCCCTTAAAATCTTTCTCTTGGGAACCAGCAGTTAGCGTAATGGCTATGTCGCTGAACTCCCACGTAGTCGACTGCGGTTCACGTCCCGGACCCGGTGGCTTACAACTCATGCCGGGCGTGTGTGCGTGCGTGCCCAAGATCCCGAGAGGAAAATGGAGGAGAAGGGATTGCGGCGTGACCATCCCCCCTGGGGGGTGATTTCTCGCTTTCTGTCTCTATGTCTCTCTCTGTCTGTCTGGCGAGCGCACGCGCCCTATAGTGTAAAACCTCTCCAAAAAAAAAAAAAAAAAAAAAAAAAAATCTTTCTCTTAAAAGCAAATAGGTGACATGGAGATTAAGGTGCTAGATCCCACCTTATCAGCTGCACAGTTTGAGTCCCAGACTTGGTGGTTTGAAAATCATGCTCTGTGTGTGTGTGTGTGTGTGTGTGTGTGTATGTGTGTGTCTGTATGTATGCATGACTAAAATCCTGAGAGGAGACTAGAGGAGAAGGGATTGTGACTTGGCCATCCTTCCCTGGAAGGAATGGGGAATAATCATTTCCCCTCTTTCTCTCTGACTCCCTGGTAAACCCTATTGCAAAAAATATCATAAAATAAAAACAAAAAACAACAACAAAAAAACTTTCTCACAAGCGTACATACTACACACACTCCTCCACATCCTTGGGTTCTACCTCCATGAATTTGCCAACCATGATGCAGCCAGACTACATCAATTGTTTAAACAAACAAACAAAAAAAATTGGAAGAGGTGGTTCCTTAAAAGAGATAATGAAGAGATTTATGTATTTTCCTTTTCACTTATATCTGATACTGAGATTACTTACACATAATCTAGAGATCGTTTGGAGCGTATAGGAAGACTTGCATAGATTATATGCAAATACTACATTATCCTGTATAAGAGCATTGAGCATCAGTATATTTGGTAACTATAGGGGTCTTGAAACCAATTCCCTCCTGTACACCAAGGAAAGACAGTATATTGAAGGAAATAAAGAATGAGATCTGTGTTATGATAGGTGATAGATGGAGCTGGAGAAAGTCTAACAGAAATGGTGATTTTTTAATTAAAGCCGGAATGTGTGTGTGTATACACAGGATATGTATATATACACACAAGCACATGCACACATATACACACACACTGCTTATCTGAAGAGGCCTGAATTCTGACTAAGACCAATACAACTTCAAAGGTTTGGGCCATGTAAAAGTGAAGCAGTATGCTGCTATCCTGATTGAGATAGCAAAGATGGCAAGAGGGATTTATTGGGTCGGTAGGTTCCGTCAGAAGCTCAAGTCTGACATGTCAGCCTTGAGATGCCTATTTGACCTGCAATTAGAAATGTTAAGTGAGAGGTCACATGTGAATCTGTAGCAGGTCTAGAGAGTAAAATCACCTGGAGGTAATGAAATCAGGCTCTTTAATCAACAGACTTTCCTATAACCAATTATTAACATTAACTATCTCAAACAAAAAAAAGATCCTCTGTTTTACTCACTTGGTCACCTTGATCATACAACTAATGTTCATTTCCTATTCCCTTTTATTCTTCTGGATAAAAATACTGCAATTGGGGCCAGCAGTTAGCGTAATGGCTATGTCACTGGACTCCCATGTGGTCGGCCATGGTTTGAGTCCCGGACCCGGTGGCTTAAACTCTCTCCAGGCGCGTGTGTGTGCGTGCCCAAGATCCCGAGAGGAGAATGGAGGAGAAAGGATTGCGGCGTGGCCATCTCCCCTGGGGGGGGTGATTTCTCGCTTTCTGTCTCTCTGTCCCTCTCTGTCTGTCTGGCGAGCGCACGCGCCCTATAGCAAAAAAGAAAAAAAAAAAAACCCTGCAATTTCCCCTTTATTTTTAATTGTATATTTGACTTCTTTCAAACCGTAGCTTCCTTTCACATAGTCTTTTAATATTTACGTGTGAGTTCAAGTCTCTCCTTTCTCTGAATCATAAAGCAGTTTCTCATGCATTCATGTGGGAGGTAGACAGGTAGGTGATGAGACATTTATACATGGAAAAAAATATAACATTTTTACAAGAAGTTTATACCAACTTCTAGATAACGCACGTTATACTTAGGTTCAAATGTGGCCATTGTCACATCTATATGGCATGTGAAATCATGCCCCTGAGTGAGATCAGATGGAGTGTGAGTGAGATAGAAAAGACATAAAGTCCTAGAACAAAGCCCTGGGATACTTCAATATTTACAGTTCAGCAGAGGCAAAGTATATGTAATAAGATAGTACAGTATGGGAGAAAGAATACCAGTGTCTTACGTCTGTTATTGTATTGCTAACATACATACCTAAGACTGAGTCATTTATAAAAATATAAAGGTTTACTTGCAAAAGCCATAATTCTAGTGTCTGGAAAGTCCAAAGGCATCACCAAATGGCAGAAGGCAGAACTCGTATTCATAGCAGAGCAGAGCATGATCCATATCCATGAGTTTTTCTCATTCTGCTCTCATTCCTGTAGCGTATAAACTCACCAGAACTCAGTCATAATGATCTCATTCCAATGACCTCATCCCACCCCCGAGATCTCACCCTTGAACACTGTGAGAGGATTACATTTTCACTTAATACCTTTACAATACAATTAAGTCCCAAACATGTATTTCGGGGGAAACATTTCTACTGTAGCAAGAAGATAAACACAAAAACAGGGAAATATTTTAAGGAAGACATGATCAATACTATTAAATACTACTAAAACTTTACTCTTGCATGTTTCAATGATAAATAAATGACATGATGAATTTTTGTAAGTTTGGTGCTTTTTACAGTTCCCATATATCTGCGAAGGAAATCTCCTGCAATGAAGTTAACCAGGAATCTTTTATTTATTTATTTATTTATTTATTTATTTATTTATTTATTTATTTTTTAAAGAGGGGTTGTGTGCATTTGACAGAGAGAGAGAGAGAGAGAGAGAGCATTCTCCAGTGGGGGTGTGATTACACTACAGTATTCCTCCTTTAGTTCTTCCTCCAGTCAGGATTTTGGACACAAATGAGCATGCACTCTCTGTGTTTACTTTCTTGTTCTTTTTCTTTCTTTTTTGAGAGATTTTTGCTATAGGGTACATGTGCTCACCAAAGAAACAGAGACAGAGAGACATTCAGCAGAAATCACACCCGGGGGGGGGGGGGGGAGGTGGCCATGCTACTATTCCTTCTCCTCTATTCTCCTTTTGAGATTTTGGGTAGATGCACCTGCTGTGAGTTTCAAGATTCCATGTCTGGGACTCCAATTGTGGTTGACTGTGTGGGAGCTCAGCCACCTGCTGGTCCCCCATGTTTTCTCAAGTGCTGGAGTCTGGACTCTAAACACAGATGGCCATCTGGGATTCAGCACCCAGTGTGCAGCACTTAATGACTGTGCTATGAGGTGAACCCACCTGTGCATCATTCTTGATTCCTACTTATGTCTCCAAATCTTATTCACTACAGAGATCTGCCAATTTTATCTTTAAAATTTCTTATGTGGGGCCAGCAAGTGGCATGGTTGTTAAGTGCTGGACTCCCACATGGCCAAACACAGTTCGAGTCCTGGACTTGGAGGCTTGCTCTCTCTCTCTCTCTCTCTCTCTCTCTGTCGTTCTCTCTCATCAAACTGAATAATAATAATAATAAATTTAAATAAATAATTAAAAAAGAGAATTTCTTGTGAATCTACTAGCTTCTCTATTTCTGTTTAGACTACTGTAATAAATTCTGCTCATTCAGTAGCCACTTTTCAAATTATTTCTCCAGGTAATGATTTCGGAAAAAGAATTTAATGTCCATTACTCTTCAAGTAATTTCTACAGTACTTTTAAGATTAAGACAAATGCTTCGTCATATGTTATTTCTAACTCTAGCCACATGTCATAGTGACCCATTATGAGTGATATTGAGTATGGTTATACAAATGTTTTATTCCCCCATTTTTCAACACAGAATGACATGTCACCAGAGGACAAAAGATATTAGACATAGGAATACAATATTTTTGCTTGACTGACCAGATTGTATGGTGATTAAGGAGGTTGGATCCAACATGGCTGACTATGCAGTTCAAGCTCCAAACAAAGTATCTTGAGAGAGATGCCAGGCACATATATATGTGTGCCCCAAATCCCCAAAGAAGAGAGAAATGGAAAAGGTATTGAGATCTGACAGTTCCCCATGGGAGATTCTCTCTCTCTCTCTCTCTCTCTTGCTCTCACATTTCTTTCCAGCAAGTACACACAGCCTCTTGCAAAAATTAAAAATAAAACCAAACTCAGTATTTTGGCCTGATAAAATTTCCTAAAACTAACCAAAATAATTTTGCTTTCACTTTAAATTTTTGTTGGTAATCAAAAAATTCTTAGTGTAGATGAAATATATCTAACTGCTAGAAACAGAAGGATACAGATAGCATAGTCTGCATTCGCAAAAATACCACTAAAGTACTAGAAGAAACAGATATTTGAAATAACTTTTGGACAAAGCAGGCTACTATAATTAGCACAAGAAGGTAAAAAAAAAAAGTGTGAGAAAGGAACAATAAATTTTAACTGTCAGTGAAGAGATCACATTAATGGTTACTGAGTCTATACTACATTTTATTTGTTGTTGTTGCTATTTTTAAATTAAACTCAATATTTCATTCAAATATTTATTTTTAAATAAAGGAAGTTTACACAAATATTATAAACCTTACATTATATTGCATCCCACCAAAGTATGGGTTCATACTGGGTGTATACACATCTGTCTGCCATGTGAAAACTTTTCTTTACATTTCTTAAATTTTTTTGAGATTTTGTTATAGGGTACATGCACTCACCAGAGAGACAGAGAGAGACAGACAGACAGAAAATGAGAAATCACCCCCTAGAGTGGATGGCCATGCCTCAATCCCTTCTCCATTCTCCTTTCAGCATTTTGGGCATGTGCACACATGCACCTAGTGTGAGTAGTAAACCACAGGGTCTGGGACTGGAACTATGGTTGACTTGTATAGGAGTCCAGTGATGTAACCATTACTCCATCTGCTGATAACTGCCATATAAAAATTTTAGACAATTTTTAAATGAATAAATTAAAAACATGAGGATGAGATTAAGAAGTTGGACAACTTTCAAAATTCTTTATATTTTTTCCTAGTTCTTAACCTGTCCTATCACCAAATTTGCATCCTAATAACACATCAGGCCCACATCAGAATCAGATAATTTTTTTTTTCTTAGAGCTTTTTGCTATTGGGCTCATGTGTTCACCAGAGAGACAGAGAGAGACAGAAAGCAAAAAAATCACTCCCCAGGGGGGATGGCCATGCTGCAAACCCTTCTCCATTCTCCTTTTGGGATTTTGGGCACACACACACACACACACACACACACACACACCTGGTGTGTATCTTAAGCCACCAGTTCTGGAACTCAAACTGTGACTACTATGTAGGAGTCCAGTGTCATAACCATTACTCTATCTGCTAATCCAGAGAATCAGGTAATTCTTATAAGAAGTTCATAAAAAAAGAAGGCATTTTAACTTTTATTTTTAAAAATTGGTGCTGTTGAATCAGTGGTAAAGATAGATGAAAAGATTCAAGAGACCATAATAGATGACAAGGTATAGAGATAGGAGTGAAGAAAGAAATACATTAGAGAGTTGATGTTAAAGTTTTGCAGTGAGAAAATATATATTGGCTGGGAGTAAACACCTCCCACTCTATTGCATGTCAGTCTGAGGTGCGGAGTGCAGAAGGGGCTCCCAGGCAGAAGCAGACAGGAGACACTCATAGCATATTAACATCGAGAGCACTAAAAATTCTTACCAAATGTCACCTTCTATTATCTCTTTTTCTATCTACATTCTTAAGTTTGTAATTAAGAGTTTCCCTAAATTTCAAAGATTTTCATTCTTAAGACAATAGTATATCACCATTTTATATTTTACAAGAAAGAAAAAAATAACTCATAAAACCCAAACAAAGATATTTTCTTTATACAAGAAAAATCCTAAACTTTGGCATGAAAACACTAAACCTTGAAGATAGCATTGAAAAGTCTATACTGTAAGCAAGCCAACAGCTTGTTACTTTGATTGTATGCAAACAAAACTTAAACTTGGTTATCTTAAACAAGCTAATACAAAATATATTATTGGGTAATTATGGGATAGCTGCACACACACTCAAAGGAAAAGTGAAGCAACCAGGACTGTGAAAGAATAGATCCTAAAGTAGTACCAATTAGAAACAATCAGATCATTGCTCTTATGATAAATCAGGCTACAGTCATTTTTTTTCAACCTTTTAAATTTGTAGTAACTTTACACTTACAGTAAATTTACAAAATAGCACAAAGAATGTATAGGCTTATTCATAATCCTTAATCATATGGCAACTATCAAAATCTAGAAGTTAACATTAGTTAATACTATTAACAGATACATATATATTGTCCTATTTATATCCCTTTCCTTCTTACATGAAGGTAACATACTATAGGTACTTTTTTGTGCTATGCTTTTGTAACTCAACAGCACATCCTCAAAAGTCACCCCATCTTGGTTCATCAAGATTGTCCTCATTCTTGTATTACAGCTTCATAGTATCTCATTGTGTGGATATGTGAGAGTATATTCAACCACTCTCCTATATGGGAAATATACATGTAATGTTTTCACTTTAAATAAAAATACCAGATTAAGAAATAAGATAAATAGACACACACATGTATATACATATGTTAAGAATTCTTCTTAACATTCTTATATTCTTAAAGTTTTTAAAAAGCTACTTTCATTTGTTTCTTTCATGAGAGTCACACACACACACACACACACACACACACAGACACAGTGAAATAAGTACCATCTACAAAGTTCTCATATGCCATAACATCCCCCTACCTTCCCACCTGCCTAGGATTATAGGAGTGCATGTAACTGATATGTACAAGTCTAACCAGGAACAGAACCTATGATCTTCCATATAGATCCAGCATCATGTGAGCAGTACATTATTGCATGTCACCAAGCTAGCCTGATTTTTTTTTTTTTTAAATAATAGAGTGCTATCAAGTTTTGTAAAAGACACACTTGGCAACTGTGGAAATAAATTATATTTTCCCCCTTAGACTTAATAATATAGTCTGTGATATTAGGTGATTTCCTAACATTAAGCCAACCTTACATCTCTGGAATAAATCCTACTTGGTCATGTTGTTGTATTTTTTTGTTGTTGTTTGTCTTTGGAGAGGTTTTCGCTATAGGGCATGTACTCACCAGAAAGACAGAGAGAGACAGAGAGACAGAAAGTGAGAAATCACCCCCCCGGGGGGGATGGTCACACTACAATCCCTTCTCCTCCATTCTCCTCTCGGGATCTTGGGCACGCACACACACATATCCGGCGTGAGTTTAAGCCACCAGGTCCAGGACTCAAACCGCGGTTGACTATATGGGGGTCCAGTGACATAGCCATTACACCAACTGCTGGTCCCGGTATTTTATTTTCTTAAAGTGGTCTAGGATTTTCCTTATTAATGTTTTGTTTTAAAGTAGTTCATGAGTAGTTACAACTTTAATCATCTTTTTCTATTTCTCTCCTCTCTATCTGGTTTAAATTATAGTGTTATTTTTGCTTCATGAAGGCTTAGGAAATTTTTCTTATTTTTCAGTGCTCTGGAATAATATAATGTTGGGACTATCTGCTCTTTGAAGGATTGTAGAATACCTAGTGTAAACATTGAGGCATAAACTTTCCTTTCCATCTTTAGAAATAACTTTTTCCATTTTCCTAAAGAAACTTGTTTGTTTAAACTCTCAAACTTGAATGGGGACAATAGTGTGGTTTGTTTGTGAGTCAAGTGGAAAATCTTATTTCATTTAATAGATGAATATTATAGATTAATTGTATATCTCCCCAATTTTTATGTCTAAGATCTTATCTCCAGTACTTAGATAGTGATTATATTTGGAGATAAGTCCTTTAAGGAAGTGATTAATTTAAAGCCAGAAGGAAGGGCTCTAATCCAATCTGACTCATATCCTTAAAATAAAAAGAGATTAGGATACACAGAGAGCCACCTGGGATGCACAGAAGAAAGAGCAGGTGGGGACATGGTTGGAAGGTAGCCATCTACAAGCCAGCAGAGAGGCCTCAGGTAAAACCAAACCTGCCAATACCTTGGTCTTGGACTTCTAGCCTCCACAGATGTGAGAAAAAGTTCTGTTAGAACCACCAAGTCTGTGGTATTTGTTATGACAGCCCTAGCAAACTAACACAATGAATCAATCCCATTCGCATTATTTTATGATCTGTTTGGTCTCAAGTCCTTGAGATGTGTACAATTTGTTCATTAGACACTGTTTTATGAGAGGCTTTCTCTTTGAATTGCAATAGTTTCCTCTTTTATTTAAATAATGTTATACATGGGACCAGCAGTTAGCGTAATGGCTATGTCGTTGGTCTCCCATGTAGTCGACTGTGGTTCGCGTCCCGGACCTGGTGGCTTAAAACTCACGCCAGGTGCGTGTGCGTGTGTGCCCAAGATGCCGAGAGGAGAACGGAGGAGAAGGGAGTGCGGCGTAGCCATCCCCCCCTGAGGGGTGATTTCTCACTTTCTGTCTCTCTGTCTCTGTCTGTCTGGTGAATATACATGCCCTATAGCAAAAACTTCTCCAAAAAAAAAATAATAATGTTATACAAGAAGGTCTGTATTTTTGTCTAGCGTTAACCTTAAATTTGAACTCATTCAATGTCCTTTCTTTAATCTGTTACTCTCTGGTTTATCTATTTTCATTTTATTGGTATCCTTTCACATTCACATGAGGCCTATAAAAAATGAACTTTTTATATTTTTCTCCTTTTCCCTCTCTTTGCCCATTTTTAGTTGCAGCTTCTGCATTAGCATGATACATCGCAGCCGCACATTAGTCTTTCATTTTCACGCCCAACATTTTAGTCTTTGGAGTCTTATGTGTACATTTTGAAATACTTTCCTCTGTCCTTTTTGCTCGTTTTCTTTATTTCTTGGTGGAATGATGCTTACCCTCTAGTTGGCAGGGACAGCAAACTTTTTCTATAAAGGGCCACTAGTAAATACTGTGCACTTTGTAGATCAAAAGGACTCATAGTGCTTCTGTCACGGGGACTCTACTCCATTTCAGGGTGAAAATAGCCGTGGACAATATGTGATGACATGAGTCTGCGTGTTTTCCTCACAAACCAGGACTTAAAATCATAAGCTGCCAAAGAGTATATATTGGTCTATTTCTCAAGAAGGGCTGATGAACACAAGAGTTCCCTCAGTTCTTAGTGTTGAACATCATTCATGTCTTTTTTGTTTTATATCCTTGCTATTTAAAGGACAACTTGGTCATATGCAAAATTCTTGGCTCGTACTTTCTCTCAATGAATTTTTAAAAAGAGGAGATTCATTGTTGCTTTTCCTTTTATATTTCAAAGAGTTTAATCTTTTTATGTTATTTGAGCATTTTCCCTTCTGCCTTGAGGATTTTAATTTTACCTTTGAAATCGAATTCTTTTAGCTAGGATATGTCTCAAAATTAATCGCTCTGGATAGATTTTTCCAGATAATTTTCGAACATTTTCCATGTGTAGATTCAGGTGTTTTGATAGTCCTGGAAAGTTTTCTGAGATGACGGTTTTAAATGTTGACTCTGTCGCATTGTTTGGTTTTGTTTTCAGCAACTCATATAATATGTATGTTATTCCTTTCTGGCCTGTCTTCCATTTCACTGCTTTTTCTCTGATCCTTTTTATTTCTTCCTTTATGTCACTTTTATTCTCTTAGTTGCTTTCCTGCCTTTCCTGAACATTCCTTATTAAATTTTCATTTCAGTCTATTATCCCCTGGGCATGCTAATGCACTGCTGTGTTTACTCTTTACAAGAACTTAAGTGTTAGGCTCCTGAACTAATACCCACATTTTACACATGAGGAAACTAAGGCTCCAAGCATTGGAAAGAGAACGTGCTTCAAGGGAAGTTTAAGGAATAAAATCCAGGGATGATCAGTCTTACTGAACAATGTTTTTTGTATACCAAGCTGCTATTTTCTATGTTGATATGAAAGAGAATCGGAATACTAAAGATATCGTACACTGCTGCGTATACATTAGAATACAAGCTCTCAACCTAGATGAGAGGCGAGCACCATAGTATGAGGTACTGCATGATGGTTAAGGTGCTGGACTCCCAGATGGCTGATGGGTTCAAGTCTTGGACCTGGTGGCTTGCTTTCTTTCTCTGGTCAAATTGAATAATAATAAATAATAAATACATTTTAAAAAGTTATTGAATAGGTATTGAAAAATTCATATACACCTTGAATCTGCAAAAATACCTGATCTTCAGAGCACCACAGAACTGATAGAGGCTGTAGTCCAGCAGCTCTTGTGGTGGTGACTATCTGTACCAACTGGGAAAACTACTTGTAAGTCTCCCTGGTTTCCCTATATCCAGTTCTTTGCACTTCTGTTCAACTCTATTCCCTCTACCTCAAAGATATACCATCCCTTTCTGCCAAATGGTAACAAAAGCTCAGTTGGAAACTTGGGTTTAAGATGAAGACTGCAAACCAGATAATTAACTTGTGATTTGCTTGCTGGGGTTATTTTGGATATTTATTAGATAGAGGAAACGCTCCTAAAATGACTCTGGGGATTAGACTGTGTAACAAAATCCATCTAAATTCATCTACACCCCAAAAGAGCATATAATGTAGGCAGAAACATAATTAGGAAGGAGGAGGCAGAAATCATAAAATAATTGGAGAATTTAATTTCAACATGTTTTATACTATCCTCTGAAATTTTACAGGCCTGCTTAAGTATACACACTTACATGGCAACTCTCCAGTCTTCAAACTTGCATCTTTTCACTTGTTTGGTTACTTTACTTATTCACTGTCTACTGGGGAATGATTACAACGGGAACAGTAGCTGTTCTGTGCAGTGAGATAACACATTAAAATATTGAATCTGAGCTTCTTGGTACGTGATCCTTCCCCCGGGTGGTCAGAAGCACGCACACTGCCTGGAGAATTAGACTGTTGTGGCGGGAATGCAAGGAGAAGGAAAAAAGGTTCAGTCTTGACGTCCAAATTGGCTCTCTAAGCCCACATCAGAAACAATAGTTAGCACCAGGAGATTGCTGAACACTGACAGTCTCTAGTGCCAGGAAGCAGAGTGGGAGACAAGCCAAGGCTCGCAGGCCATTTGTGCCATTTAAGCAAGCTCGTTGTGTTCCCGGTGCTGGAGAGCCTAGCGAGCAGTTTTGGTTGGTGCCAGAAGTTCTCCATCACAAACTGCCTGACCTTGTGTAGGTGACGTCCACCTGTGCTTACAGACTTTGCTGCCACTATTTCAACGGCCACCTATTAACGACTTCTCCCCACCTGTCTTTCATCTCCCACTCCCCTTTTCAATCACCTAGGATTCTTGACTTCAAATGCTCAAAACAGAATGTGATGGATCCAAAGAGTTATTCTTTAATGTCATAAGGAGAAGGCCCGGGGTGCATTATTTGGGAGAGGTCAAGCAGTAGCAAAATGTCCAACTTTTGTGTGAGAGGGATTTTGTTTTTTTATGGCTAGAGAGTATGTGTGCTTGAGAGAGAGAGAGAGAGAGAGAGAGAGAGAGAGAGAGAGAGAGGAGAGAGAGCATTCCCAGTGGGATAAGGATACTCCATAATCCTTTTTTCTTCATTTTTCCAATTTGTCGGCATTCTGGGCATGCATGTACACACATTCGGCATGTTTTGCAAGCGATCAGGCTAGGATTTGAGTCACAGTTAGCCATGTGAGACCTGGCTCCTAATATACAGGACTTAATGACTACACTGTGGGGCCAGTTGAGTTGGAAGGATTTTCAACACTTGTGGGGGAAAACACCCTTACGGGAAACCATTGCTCTTTAAATTCTGATAATTTAGAATAGTTAAGTTTTTGAGGGTGGATGTGTGATTTTTATTTGAAGAAAAGAGAAAGATTGAAAAAAATAATAAAATGAGATTGTGACCATGGCCAGAAAAGGAATTGAGCGTTTTAGCATATCTACTATATTAACTGGATGGAGTCTTCACATTAGCTGCCTTTCATCTCAGAATAAAAACCAAATATCTTTACATAGACTTCAAAGCAACAGACCATTAGTTGCTCTACTCTGTCCCTGGATCTTCTTCCTTGTCTCTCTAATCTCATCTGCTACTGTGTTTATAAATACATGGGCACATGAAGTCTCAGAACCTCTGTAGCTGATGTTTTATGCGTATGGAAATATTACCCCTCCCCCTACCACACACAGTTGCGTGGCTTGCTATGCGTGTGGTAGGCTCAATAATGGCCTCCAAAGAGATTCAGGTTCTAATCCTGGAACCTGCAAATGTTACTTTATAAGGCAAAAGGGATGTTTAAGATACGATTAATGATCTTGAGCTGAGTTTATCTTGGATTATCCAGGGGGGCCTGAATGGGATCATTAGTGTCCTTTTAAGAAGAAGGCAGAAGACATTGGTACAGAAGAAGGCAATGTGACGACAGAAGCATGAAACTACGTGGCACACATAGCTCTGAAGATGGTGGAAGAGGTCATAAGGCAAGGGATGCAGCTCTAGAAGCTGTAAAAGGCAAGGAAATGTATTCTTTCTCTGGAGCAAGTATAGCTTTGTCTATACATTTTCTTCTAATAAAACTGGTTTCATACTTCCTATGTCCAGAAGTCTAAGAGAATAAGTGTGTATTGTTTTAAATCATTACATTCGTAATAATTAGAAAGTAGCAGAGGGAAATCAGGTCAATAATTGCTCAAATGTCAAATCGCCACCCCTTCCACTTGCTATTTCTCTTTCCTGTTTTTAATTTTCTCCAGAGCTCTTTTCATCATATAAAATAGAGTTGATCTGTTTTTTTAATTTTATCTATTTTTAGTTTTTGCTTTTTTTAAATCTTTTTTTAGTGAATGTACACTGCATGAGGGTAGACTTTTTTATATTTGGCTTACTAGAAAATCGCAGAAATCAACTTGTTCAGCAAATTAAGTTGACCAAATGGATATGCCTTAGCGTGGGGAGTGTACAAAAGGAAAAGGGAAGAAGACAAGTTATGAAGGATATAATGAGTTTTGAACTCAAGCGGATGGATGTTTTGAATATCCTGGAATAAGAGGAGTGTCTTGCCTAGAGAAGACTACAACAATCTCTCTGGATATCGTGAACAAAGATGAGGTGGGGAGGGGGGTAGAAGGATAAAGGTGAATACTAAAGGTTTCTACTTTTCCTTTGCCCATTCTTCTGAGTCTTCTGGAAAAGAGAAAAACCAAAGGTGGGCATCATTAAGATATATCTTTTGAGAGCCAAAGTCAAAAACATGAAATAAATTTTGATGTCATCCATTTTTTTTCCCATGAGAATGTGACAGCATAAGCACATAATTTCTGTAACAGAGAGTCAACACATACAAATTTATTTTAAAGAAGCATAAGGGGAAAAATATATTAATGGCTGACACAGAATTCCTTTTAAGGAAAAAAGAGTCATGTTTGGTCATAAATATAAACATGAGGTTCTTTGTGCATGAGTAGATAGTTTACAGTAAAACAGACAGTGAGCTAAAGTTTTCTGCAACAGAAATGATCTGAATCTTGGGTAGAGTTACAGGTAAGTGAGATTGGTCTGAGAAGAAAGAGGAACAGCAGCATGGTACAATGCTAAAATTCTTGTGGAAAAAATTATCACCATAAAATCCCTAGGCAAGCTTTGAGGCTAGAGTTGTCTTAACAGTTCATGTTAATCGTTTGTTCTGTTGTACAGCTAAGTAAATCTACCTTTCCTCCTGTTTTCTCTAAATTCTTAAATAAAATCTGAGATTCAGATTGCCTTAGGTTGGAGGGATTTGGAAAGATAAAAAATATCTAGGTGTGACTCAGTGGGCAGCAGGGTGTAGAATGACAACCTGAATACCCAGAAGGTATAGCTTGGCAGGGTGGTTGAGAATTAGGCTGAAACAATACCAAGACACACAAGCTTGCCCATCACATCTCTACCCAAATAATCGTAAGGGATATGAGGAATTAAAACTAATTTTATGCAGATATTAAGGATATTATCACCGTAGTCAGTTTAAGAAACTGAGCGTGTCCAAAAGGCAGATGTTTTAAATACAAGTTCAACAGGAAACATTCCTATTGTATTTCTTTACTTGACTTCTAAAAGAGAAAAAATGGCCTATATAGGAAGACGCGTGGATGAAAGTCAAAAGGATGTAAAATCTTGCATTGGCTACTTTGTCATATCTGTCCTTTGAATCTTTCTTCTTAAAAGCTAAGTTCTGGCACGTTTGTTCTGGTTGTTTTCTCTTCCTTTCTGTGGCTCTGTGCACCTGCTGTTGCTTTTGTGTGTATGCTCAGCAGTGTGTTTTCTGACACCTACATCAATCAGAGCGTTCCTTTCAAAACACAAATGATGTGGAGAAGACCTGGAGGTCCACATTGGAGTTTCACTTCAAGATGGGCTTGGAAATCAAAGACGAAGTGCAAACCGTATTATTAATCAAAATAGGCTCAAAGGAGATTTGCCTAACAGCACTGCAGAGAGCAGAAGTAAAATTAAATAAGTACCTGTGGGTAGTTACACAGGAAAAAATGTTTCTGTCCTTGTAAAACGACAGATAAATGGTGAAGCACATTAGGATTTGAAAGCCCCTTTTGGAGGTGGGCTGTCAGAGCATCCATTTACATACCTCAGCTGATTGTCAGATTTTCTGTGCATCCTAATAGCTCCTCTGTGGTGGCTGCCAGGGACTGTCATTCAGAGATCATAAAATAAACTAGGAGTCAGCATCTCTTCATTGTTTCAAATCAGAGGCTAAATGTCTTTACAAGCAGTGGGACTAAGTTTTATGCCTGGGATTTGGAACAGAGATAGTCTTGGCTCTTTTAGTCTTTCATTCGTTCATTCATTTGGACAAGAGGTTCTTATTAAATTCATGGTAAAGGCACATAAAACTATTTTAGATGTGTAACCTCACGTTAAGGAAATTTCAATTTAAAGGGAATGGAGAGACATGTACACATATAATCAAAAGTGTTAAAGGTCCAGAGTGTAAATGAGAATATTACAATAACTATTGTCTTTATTTTGTTCCTCAGGACCTGTAATAGATAAGGCACTATTGATAAGAGGTCCACACTTCCTATTTCCAATTCTTCCCCTCTTCCTTAATACTCAGCTCACTGTAATCTGACATTCACTGTCACAAATTTGTAGAAATAGTCTTCGCAAACATCACCAATGATGTTATGTCCAAGAAAATAACAAATTTTTAGTTTTCAAGCAACTTGATTTTTGTATCATTTTTGTTCCTTTCTTCTTTATATTTTGTAAAATTTTTACAAGATATACCAACAGTCCCATTAGAAAACTGATTTTACCCCCAGCTTTCAAGATGTGACTCTCCTGGTTTGCTCCCTGCCTTGCTGCCTTTTCTATTTCAGATATTTCCTCTGGCTCCTCTTCCTCTGCCTGCACCAGAAACACAAGTGTTTTCCAAGGTCTTGTCCTGGCTTATTTTCCTCCTTTTTTATGTTCACGTCTACCCCCTTTTCCTTGAAAAAAAGAGAATGGACCTCCCCAGGGGGGCATGTTCATAACACATTCCCTGCTCTTCCATCTCTCCATGCTTGTAGGGATTTGGGGCATGTACATGCATGTGACTAGAGTGTTTTTCAGGCCAGTAGGGCTGGGACTTGAACCTCATGGTTAGTCATGTGGGATCCGGCTTACTTAACCAATAGGCCATGGGGCTGGCCCCAGAATTCTATCTTTAGCTCCAATATTTTGTGTGTATGTGTGTGTGTGTGTGTGTGTGTGTGTGTGTGTGTACTCTATATTTACATTCCCAATGAGCAAATCCTCTGGGATATTTATTATGCATAAAAAACTCACATTTCTGTGAGTTTATGAAAATTCCTCTAAATACATTTGAATCTTCTTAAATCAGTCCTCATCCTATTTTCTTTATCTCAAAATGATTCTACCATAGTGCTATTCAATGGATCACATCAGAAACTTAGGAGCCATTCTTCCTTCTGCCTCTCAGCAATAAATTATTAGATAATATTAACTCACCTTATCTTCTTCACCTACAAAGTTAATGATGTCCCTCATTACATTATGGTTACACTGTTAAAAATACCCTTGTATTTAATCTTTCCATATTTTACCTCTTTCCCAATCTATGTGGGAGAATTGTCTCTGAAAAACTGGTGGCTGCCTATGTCCCTATTTGCCAATGTTTCCCTCAAAAACTGTGCAGGTCAAGAAACAGTGAAAATTAAAACAACACTGAAATCATACTTTTGTATAATTTAGAAACAAAGAATGCTAAACTTTACTTTTTTTTTTTTTTGAGGAAGAGATTTTTGCTATAGGGCACGTGCGCTCCCTGGAAAGACAGATAGAGACAGGGAGACAGAAAGCAAAAATTATTCCCTGGGGAGATGGCTATGTCCGCAATTCCATCTCCTGCATTCTCCTCTCAGGATCTTGGGCATGCGAGCACATGCACCCAGTGTGAATTTAAGCCAATGGGTCTGGCACTCAGACTTCTGTCAATTATGTGGGAGTTCAGCAAAGTAACCATTATTCCATCTGCCAACTCCAACGTGAATCCTATGCAAAACTCAGTCTTAGTCTCTCACATTACCATTTGGCACATTCTAGAGCAAGACCTTGTAGTGAGAAAAGAGTGCCATAAACTATTCTTTAAGATAGAAGAGGGGACCCAGGATTGGCCTAGAGTTGTAATTTTAGACCAGCTTTTAAAGTTGGTCTAAAGACCAAAGACAAAGCTACTCTAGGAACTAGTGCTAAACATGTACCTGGTAGATAAATGAATGGACTGTGAGAAAGAATGTAAAAGTAGGAGGGATTTGAAGGGACAGTCTTTGAAAGGTACAGTTTCTGTGGAGAAACAAAGACAAAAGGCAAAAGAGAAGCACAACCTGGAAATTGAGGTGATGTAGTGAAAGGGGAAATAAGACAGAAAGGAAGCAAAACGTCCGAGGGCACATACTCGACCTTCCTGACCCCATCCAGAAAAGAAAGCAATTCACCGAACATGCGTGTTTCTTCCTTTCATAAAAGCCCTTGAGGACTCACAATTGCCTACAGGTTAACATTTTCACCTAGCATGTATTCAAGACTTCACCCAGACTACCATTGTCTACTCTTTGCTGTTATATGAAACTTCATATTTTCTTAAATATAATGCTTTATGGGATTACGTATTCCAGGGATTTATTCTTACTATGAGCTTAGAGTTAAATTCTAAGACCTCCTTATATTAGGTCATCAGGAACGTCATGACATATTTTTCTATGTAAAAATGTGTAATGCCTTCCACAATGACCCAATATAAATAGATGTTACTGGAATTATACTAAACTGAGTCTCTTTGTAACTGAGTCTCATAAAATACGATTGGACAAATCTAAAACAAAAATCTTCAGAATTCTAAGCAATTGCATTAAATGCAAGCGGATCAAATTGCATTACTACTTTGTAGAATAGTCTACATGAAAACCACATTATAATTATAAAGTTGTATGTTGGAATGACGAGACCCAAATGAGGAGAGATTTGCTTAGATTATTTCAATGATTTGTGACTCAAACTATTGTATAAGAAGATTCATACAACTCTAATACTGCAAAATTAAAAAGGTTCTTGCATTCAGAGTGACATCTTCGGATCTAGTTGCAGAATAACTCTCAACGTTTGTCTTTCTGGATTTTTATTTTAGAGCTGCCATTCAAATCCTCTTCCATTAGTGGCACAATCTGTCCTTACTAAGAGTATAATGTGAGAATACTTCAATAATATTTTACCTGGGAATAAGATTTTAAAGTCAGTCCTTAATTTACAAGTTAATATATATGATTAAAATTATGCCTAAAGTTTGAAAATAGGCTCATAGAATGTCAGATCTACTGATGGTGAACAGTTCCTAGGTTGGGGGGCAAGGATTAAAGAAAGACAAGAAGACAGGATAGAAACTGGAGGACTGCCAGACAATACTGGTCAGCCTTCAGTGTACTTTATTGCTGATATTTATACACACTCCAGAGACTTCTGTGACTTCTGTGTGTTTTTCAGTCCTTACTGAATTTATCAGGTTGTTATAACAATACTTTGGAACATTCTGTTCAAAACAATCTCAAGACATTCTTCTCATAACAATCCAGCCACCCAAGGCCATGTCCGGATAAAGACCCTGGTCTTATTCTGGTGGTCACATCCTGCACATTTCTCACGTCTCCTCTTTGACTCCCCACAATAAAATAAAATAATTTTAATATGTTCACATATAAATAATACTGTATACAGTATAGTATGGTTGTTCTAGTCAGTTCTGTTGAAAAGAACAGAAAAAACCTGAGTCAGAGTAATTTTAAAAAAGTAGAGGCTTATTCACCTTCCAGTTTGGAAGTCTAAGGATTAGGGGTCATACCTGGTAAGGGTCTTGCAGAATTCTGGCACATGATATCATGAGACAAATAACAGGGCTGCATTTGTTGTATCTATGAGTCTCTCCATTCTGGTCCTCTTTTCTTGCCTTATGAACCCACTGGGAGTCAATTACAGAAGCCTTGTTTAATGAATTAATCCTAATCACTTACCAAAGGCCCAGTCTTGTAATGCCATGGTCAGACCACATTTTTACACTGTTAGTCCTGTCACAAACAAATCTTAACACTTGGTGAGGGGGAGGGAACATATTAACCATAGCAATCATAAAGAATATATGTACAAAATGTAAATTTGCAATATCATATTTTAATGGCTCAAATCACACTTTGTTGCTTTGACTTTGAGAAGCATGCTGAAACAGATAGCTACTGAGGATTCTATCTACAGATTTAATATCCCACCTTAGACCCTCTGTGGGTACACACTCTTTGAATATAATGACTGCTGGACTACTTAAATGATGAAACCTTTTCTCTCTTTTTGTTTCTTACTAAAGGAGTATGGTAAGATTTGCATACATTTAATGTACAGAAGCTAAAATGATAATATGTGAAATTATTCAACAAATTGATAATGTGATAAATAGACAGGTGGGTAAATATATAGATGAGGTTTCTGGTAGAAACACACTGGCGAAAACACATCGGTTTTGGATTTACCTAGAAATTAATTATAATCTCAGGTCTACTATCAGTTAAAAATAGTATGGCTCTGGTTCTGGCAAACTATAAGTATCTGCAAAATAAGAATAACAATACTTTGGAGACAGTGGCAAATGTCATGTATGGTAACAATAATTAACCATTTTTATCCTTGTCTCTGAGGACTTTATGAGGAGTTATTTACAATTTGCTAAATTCTTTGATGGCACTATAAGGAAAATAATACCATTTTTCATGAATCATGATAAATGAATTTGGAAATTAAAAATGGATTTGACTTTAAAAGAATTGAAGATGAGATGGAAATTTACTGTATGAATCTTAGAAAGGCTTATTTTTTACTTCAGTTTTACAGGCTAAAGATAATCACTGCATTCATTTATAAACCATTTGTGAAAATTTAGGTGTTGAGGGATATAAGTAATCTTCTGAAATAAAGGATAGTGTAAGAACAAGAAGTGAAGAGGAAAAATTTATTAGTTGAACCAACCAACCAATATGGTTATGAGACTGTAGTGAAGCTAAATTTTGCTCGTGCTTTCATGCATTTCACGTATATAATAAATATTAGTAAGATTTTATGACATACATTAAAACTGATAAAATAAACATTCTTTTTCTCTGAATTGAAAAAGAAGTTTACTAACAGGCATTAGGAGGCTTGGGAATCTTCTAAACTTGTGTGTAAAATTTTTACATGAATGTACATGTGTGAATTTTTTGCAGAGAGAAAAGCTATCCTCTTCCTTAGATTTTTAAAAACATCTGTCAGCCAAAGCCATTTAAGAATCTTTGCTTTTGATAGAGGTAGGAAGTCTGTCAAGATATGTCAGTGCCTTGGGAAAAGGACTATTAGAAAGAAAAACACCATATGTGCTTTGGAAGGCAATGAGTGAATAGGAACACTTATTTCAGATGGTCAGGTAAAAGATAAACATAGCCACACTAATTAGACTAAAGGCGTATCAGTGAGGATTAACATTATATAGATTGCCTTAGAGTGTCTAAATTGCTCAGTCTAAGAAAATTTTAAAGTGATAACAATCACTTCAAGCTACAAAAAAAAAAAAAAAAAAAAAAAAAAAAAAAAAAACAACAACTTAACCAGAAAAATGACATATTTCTAAGTTAAACCAAAGGATAGAAGACTGATGGCAAGACACTATAGTTCAATATTCAAAAAACATTGACAGTATCAATTGTCAGACTAGAGCCACAGAGGCCAATTCTGGACATTTCTTAGTATCCTATCAAAAGTAATGTTTATATAACAGATGAATCAAACATAGTATGTTTGTTTTGCTTTATATGGAAAGTTCTTACTGATCTAATTGTATAGTAAAATACTTACTTAACAATAAAATATTGTTATTTATTTAACAATACTTTGTAGATACCAGAAGCTTGACTGTGGAATTTTTATACTTAGTTTTAGTATCATCACTGATTTTAAAAGAAAAGATCTATTTATTCTCTGAGTAAGAGAGAGACACAGAGAGAGATACAGAGACAGAGAGATATTGTCCTTGACAGGGTCTTAACTCTCAATCCACTCCCAGCCTCAGGCAGCCTCAGATCATGAGTTCACGCATGCCCAGTGAACTCAAGGAGGTCTCCAGATGAGATACGGCAACCTTCCCATGTTGGTCTGCCTTGAATAGCATCACATCTTCCTGCTAAGCCATCCATCCCCTCTCACTATTTAACAAAACTAACATTTATTTGCTCCATGATCCTTGCTGTATTATGAAGTTTACTTAAAAGGGGTCTTCAAAAATTTATAAAAAAACTTTTCTGCTGAAAATATTTTTTGTGTATATAATAACATAAAAAGAAGGATAACTTCTTTAGCGAAAGGATGCAGAATAGTTCACAACAATAATAGTAGAAATGGCAGTGCTCAGGAAAGAACAAATATATAAATATATTTTTCTTTTAGATTTTTGCCATTGAGTTGCATGCATTTGCCAGAGGGAGACAGAGAAATAAAGAGAGGGAACATGAGAAATCCACCATCGTGGAGGATAGCCTCACCACAATCCCGTTTCCTTCCATCATTCTCTTGGGACTTTGGGCATGCATGCACATGTACTTGGCATGATTTTCAACCGGCTAGTTCCAGGACTTGAACTGCAATTGACCAGGTGGGAGTCCAGTGTCTTAACCACCATGCCACCTTCATTTGAATGGAATTTTCTCAGATTTTACATGCTTCCTTGTCTGGAAACTTCCCATAGTAGACTTATATGTAGAAGAATATAATCATCAATCTTGGCCATTTTAGTATCTGCACAAGTGGCATTAGATAGGCTGTCTCTTTGTGCTGCTGGACTGCCACCATTATGGTTTGCATGCATGCTCCCAGGAAGGGCCTGTCCAAAATGGCTCTGTCCTATCATCATGTGTTTCCACTTGGCTGAAGTTGATGTCTGACAAAGTAAAGGAGCAGAATTACACACTAGTCAAGAAGGGCCTGACTCTGTCACAAATCAGTATGATCCTGAGGCACTCACATGGCATTGCACAAGTACATTTTGTAACAGGCAATAAAATCTTGAGAATCCTTAAATCCCAAGGACTTGCTCCTGATCTTCTTAAGGATTTCTACCATTTAATTAAGAAAGTCATTGGTGTTTGAAAGCATCTGGAGAGGAACAGAAAGGATAAGGATGCCATATTCTGTCTGATTCTGATCAAGGGCAGAATTCACTGATTGGTTCGTTATACAAGATCAAGCAAGATCACCAACTGGAATTATGAGTCATCTACCGTCTTTGTCCTGGTTGCATAAATGTGTACACTCAAACAATGAGATAATTGTTTAGCTAAAAAAAATTAAATTATTGCTAATAGAAACATACATGTAGGATAATTGAGTTTTCAGACAAAAAATATAAAAATATTTATGATTGTATGTCCAGGTATGAAAAGTACACATCATGAAAAAACTGTGCATGAACCAAAAAAGTTTTTTGCATTAAAATAAACTCAGGGTTTTTTTTTTAAAAATGTTTATTTAATTCCATTTGTTATTATTTTTTAATTTGGCCAGAGAGAGACAGAGAGAAAGAGAGAAAGGGAAAGCGAGAAAGCAAGTCACCAGGTCTGAGACTCGAACCATGCTCAGCCATGTGGGAATCCAGCACCCTTATCCACCACACCATTTTTGGCCCTAATTTTAATGCCATCTTTCCACAAACTTTTTGATGTCTCCTTGTATATCACCAGATTTAATCCTTAAGGAAAACTCTCCTGTAATATACACTATTATGCCAGTTTTAGGTAAAGGAAAACTGAGGCTAAGGAAAATGACTTTACTTGTATTAAAGTGATACATATCTAGGTCTATGTGTTGTTAAAACCCACTCTTCTCCCATGTTTTCGGGAGTATATTTTCATTGTGATTTTGAGAGAGAATGAGCATAAAAAGAATTTGCTACCATCTTTTGCTTGGAAATAGTGATTCGGGATGATGCAAAAGCTAAAAAAGAAATTAAAAACACAAGAACGTAGTGAAGTAGCATGGCCGAAAAATGCAACAGAAAAATTCAAAGGGAAAGAAACTTGAGTAGAGAATTGGAAGAAAAGAGTGAAAAAGAAAGGCTGTCAAAAATAGAAAAAGGCAAGTCATCGAACAAACTGAAGACTTCTGTCGGAGAATGGGAACACTGTCTCTGTCATTCTCCACCCACACAGGCACTTGTACTGAGCTATGCAGAAAATCTGTGAAGTATTGAGGAAGTATCCACATTCTATTCTCATCTCTGCTAATTTGTTCATTGAAAATTGTTCTAGAATACAGGAAAATAACTTCCCTTTCCTATATATGTAGTTTTTGCAGTTTTCTAGCTTTGGATTTTTTATCTAATTAAAAAAAAAAAAACATTTTTTTCTTTATTTGTAAACTCCAAACTATAATTTTTACCTACTAGTGTTAACTATTTTTTCTACACAGTCTGTCTATAAGGCTTCTTGGATTGATTTATTTTAAAATTTAATCAGTTCCAAATAGGATAAAGTAGTGTACATATTCTGGAGTCATAGATAGTTTCATTTTAAATGTGATTGTGTATGGGTTTTAAATAATAGAAATTTATGTTCCTCGCAGTTGGCTAAGAGTGATCATGGTAGCCTCTGAGTACTGACATTGCATCAGGCTCTGTGATAAGATTTTAAGACTTGGTAACATTTAATCTTTATAATCATCCTTTGAGGAATATTGTAGAAAAGAGATTGCCTACAATCTATTTTTTCTTTACTTCTTACTACCTGCATTTTATCCAAAGTGACAAAGGGTCAGTTTAGGGGCTCTATCAGCAAGCCTTCCTTATAGCTTCACACAGCCATAAGACTGAGTGCCGGCCACGAAGGTGCACAGGGGTGTTGTGTGGGACTAAAGCTGTCAGGGGGTTCTTCCTTTGCACCTCCCTCCTTCGACCCCACATTTTCCTTCTTGCTGTCTGGATTACAGATATGAAGCCCAACAAATCAGCGACTGGGATGAACCCTGGTGGTTTGATGATGGAAGCCAGTGCTGAGAGCAGAAATAAAGATGTAGCTCATTCCTGGATGAGTTTCTAGAGCTACCCTACCAGACTTGAACAGTCTGTGTCTGTGCTGCTTTTATGACAGACTAAGTCATATGTGCATGCAACACTGATAAGCTGGATAGTTTACTATCTGCTCTCCCACAGACTTTTAAATTGGGACACAGGTATTGTTATGATCTCAATGGTATCCATTAAGAATCTTGCAAATTAACCATGGTAGGTAATTTTTATTAGAGCTAATACTTAGTATCCATTTGACTCTAAAACCCAATCTTTTACTCTTAGATTTGATTGTGAGTATCTTAGTTAGGCTTGAATATATTTCTGTTCCCTGAAAACAAAACAAAACAAAAAGCAAAACAAAAAAGCATTAACTGGAGAGAATACATTTAAAGTAGGTGGTTAGGTGAAAAGAGAAGAGAAAACTCAGTTATTTAGGAAAGCAGAAATTGTATCATGAGATATAATATATGTTGAATTCCTTTATTATATCTTCTTAAAAGTAAGTGTAATTATAATTGTTATGATAATATTTTGGGTTGTTGAAGTCATGATGCATTTTTGCGTTAAAAAATACATCATGACTTTTCCAACAATCCAATAATAGCTAACTTCTATTTGAGCAACAGTAATAAGAATGTCCTTTGACAAAAAACATTTTCAATAAATGGCAAAATTCATATTGAAGAATAATGTAAATTGTCTTCATTGACACATTTGTTGCCCAGAGAGGAAAAACATGGAAGAATTAGTTTTGCAAGAAATAAGTAAAGAAGACTTACGGAAAAGGATGTTTTATTGGAAAGCTCATTTGGATGACTGGCATTAGAACTTCCTGACTGAGCAAAATAATGGTTTAAAAACCGTCTGTTCAGCCTATCAACTCCCATGCAAATTTCCCCTATATTTTGTGAATTCATTTAGATGCAAATTATAAATAATAAAAAAATCATAAACAAATCACGGTGGCAGACAGGGAATAAACAGGTTTGTGTCTAGCACTTTGAAAGCGGTGGTTGCCGAGAACGATTTAAGAGATGCCACTCCATTGCTTCCCTTGAAATCATGCTTCATAGGTGACAGATGGCACAAAATCAATAGCTGATCAGAGAATAGCACTTGGCATTTTATCCTGTGAGTGGGAGGAAAAGGGTATTTAAATTTTAAGGGAAAATCATGGTGCATGAGCAGTATCGGCATACAAAGACTGAGACAAACGCTAAGGGAAAGAACCATTTGCTTTCCATTCAGTGACCGGAGACCCCATGAACAGAAATCAGGCTTGTTGGTGAGAGCTCAGGTCAAAATGGCAATTTCACCTGGGCTCATTTCCCTAGGACTTACTGTTTAATTTCAAATCACTGATACTTGTCAGACATTCTTTCCTATCTTGGGTAAATATGCATGGAATAAATTCTTCGTGTGGTTAAAACAAACAAACAAAAACCCAAGGGCTGAGGAGACAATTGGTGCTCATGAAGGCACTGACTGTCCTTTTACTAGCCTTGTGATCATGAGCTGTATGTCATCAGGAGGAAAATCCTGTAATATGTGCTCTCTGCCCTCTTCATATTTTAGGCTATTCATGCTGAGTCACTGGAGCAGGACCTCAGGTCTATTGCCCTGGGGCAACGTCTGCCCTTTGCCATAAGCCAAGATCTGAATTCTTCCACCTGTGCCTCAGATCCACTGCAGCAACACTTCATCACTCTCTACTGTGTGTGTCACTGAGGCAAATCTCAGGCCTGAAATGCAGAAGAGATCGTTCAGAAATCCTGAGAGGTATCCTGCAGGCTTGCTCACATTGGCGTGTATGTGCACGTGTGTGTGTGTATGTGTGTAAATTGGAGGTACTAAAAATAGGTGAAGCTAGTTCATGGTAAAGATACATCACAGAACCACCCATAGTTCTTGTATAAATGGGGAGCATTTTCTATTGAAAACCTTGAGTTTATGGAGGTATATATGGTTATTGTACACCTCCTGAAGAAAAACACTGATTGATTATAGTTGGAAGTAGCCAAGGCATAAATCACGAGTCCTTTCTACAAACTATGGCAAGCAGCCAGGCGTTTGTCTGTGAAAGCAGAGGTGGAAAATTCATGACACCAAGACCAGGAAAAATGAAATGATGAGAAAAATGTTCATGCATGTACGTCTTTGTGTGTGTGTGTTTGTCACTGCTGTTATTCCCGTCTCTCAGGAAAGCTTTTTCAAGGAAGCTTCTAACACTGTTAAGCCAATGGGCAGGTTTGAAGAGAAGGGCAGGGGACGCAGTACAATTACTGCAGCTAGTGGTCAGAATGGGAGTCTAGGGTCAAAGTATATTAAGACTTTTAGTTCTTGCGTGGGACCAGAAACAATGTTTATCATTTTGAGTTGAATTTAGCCTACATATAGGTCTTCCAATAATTGCCTTAATTGTGAGATTTGACCTCCTTTCTGGTTAAAATTCTCCATCTCATGATGGGGAGTTTATATAAAATATTAATCTGAAAATGAAAAGAAACATAAAAAAAAAAAAACCACTTCTAGGCTCTGGGCTAGCCTTGATTAACAATGTTTCTAATGTTCCAAAATCTATTCTTGATCAACCCAGTCACTCACTTTCAGGTATACATGAAGATAAATTTATTTCAGGGAATGTTTTTCAATCTCCTCTAAGGGAAAGTAGTAACTCCAGAGACTTAGTCTCAAAATGTATATGTTGTGAAATAATAAATATTAATAAGTAACAAAAATGAAATTCTCATGTATTCAAAGTTAGTCAAAAGCATTTCTAAACTTTCATATCAATTTAGACTATGTTACCCTGCAGTAGTAAAGAGCTCCTAAATTTTTGCACCTTAAATGCAAACATTTATTTTCATGTTAGTATTGGCTGGATTTACCTATTAGAAATCTGGGAATCATACTTGGTATCTCTTTCTTCCTTGCCATTTCATTTTACCCATCTTCCCTTCTGTATACACACATTTTCTCTATTTCTTCCCTCTACTTTGATGGACAGACCGTCATCCTATTCCCGGCTGTGGAAGTCTCCCCATGATTTGTGCTTCCAACCTTACACCTCTGACCAATTCTTCATACAGTATAAAGGGGGATTTTGGGAACCAAGTTAACGACATAATAGCATCTCTCTCTCATTCTTAGGACAGTCTGAAACCCTTAAGACCTTCCGATGGCTAATCAAGCTTGGCTTTATCTAGTCCCCCCTAGCCTTGTGTTTTCCTTTTCTCTGTCCTTGCTCTCTCTGCTTTAGCCAGTGATGTTCATTTGGTTTCTCAAAGTTTCTACCACAACTTAGCTCACGGCTTTCATGCCCAGTGTTCCTAGGGCTGAATCACTGTCTCCCTTTACTTTTCTACCTGCTCCATCCCTTGGCTGGTCCATATTAATATAGAAAGCCTCAGATTAAAGTTCAGTTCTTCAGGGAGCCAGCAGGTAGCATGAAGGTTTTTCATCCCACATGGCCAGCTGTGAGGTTCAAGTCCTGGACTCGGCAGTTTGTAAATCACACTGGGCACCTGTGAGTGCCCAAAATCTTGAGCGAAGACTGGAGGAGAAGGAATTTCAGTGGGCGTGACTTCTCTTTTCCTCTCTCAGATGAGTCCATGTGCCCTACAGTTCTTCAAAAAACCTTCTCTCCCTGGGACCAGCAGTTAGTGTAATGGCTGTGCCGCTGGACTCCCATGTAGTTGACTGCGGTTCAAGTCCCGGATCCGGCGGCTTAAACTCATGCCTGGCGCGTGTGCGTGCGTGCCCAGGATCCCGAGACATGGAGAATGGAGGAGGGTGGATTGCAGCGTGGCCATCCTCCCTGGGGGGGTGATTTCTCACTTTCTGTCTGTCTCTCTCTGTCTTTCTGGTGAGTGCACACGCCCTATAGCAGAAACCTCTCAAAAAAAAAAAAAAATAAAATAAAAACAAAAAAAAAACAAAAAACCTTCTCTCCCTGCCAAGTCAGGTACTATGTTCAGTTCTATTTAGGACTTCTTAGGTTTCTCTTCTCCAGCATTTACACAAGACACACATTTAAGTAGTTTGCGGAACTTATCGGATAGGGCTGGCTCTGTGGTGCAGTGTTGAAGCACTGCTGAAGAGAAGCCATATCCTACATGCTAACCCTCATTTGAATTCTGGATGAAGAACTCCAGACACATACACTAGTGCCCAGGCCCTGACAAGCTGGAGGACTGGAGGAAGATCATAGTGCATCCAGATCCCATAGAGCATGCTTTCTCTTCCTTAATCTATCATGAATTTAAAAAATTATTAGAAACTAATTGGATATATGTTTTTGGCCATTTTTGCCAAGATCTAAAATACCTAATGACTGCAGAGAGGTCCTCTTAATTCATTTAAAAACGTTTTCCACTCTGGGGACCAGCAGTTGGCGTAATGGACTCCCATGTAGTCAACCACAGTTTGAGTCCCAGATACGATGGCTTAAACTCATGCCAGGCATGTGTGCATGTGTGCCTAAGATCCCGAGAGGAGAATAGCAGAGAAGGGATTGTGGCATGGTCATCCCTTCTGGGGGGGGGGGGGGGGGGTAATTTCTTGTTTTCTGTCTCTCTTTCTTTCTCTGTCTTTCTGGCGAGCTCACATGCCCTATAACAAAAAAAGACCTCTAAAAAAAAAAAAAAAGAAAGAAAAACCTTTTCCACTTTGTATAGATAGCTCTTCCTTTGTATTCCCTATATGAGTTTACACTGACTAGTGCGGAGTTCCTCAAAACAAATATTTAGTGCAATCATAGACGTAAACCTGGATCATTTTATTTATTTCAGAATTAATCTTCTCATATAGCAGTTTGAAGACAATTAAGATGCAGTAGTAAGTCCAAATGATTTCTAAGCAGGCATTTTCTCCTCTCTTGGTGTTTTCATGCTCTGTAACAAGGGAGAATTTAAAACAGATTTGACTTAGTAAAATTACAGCATCTCCTGGGCTTGTCACCAGATTGTGAAGGGAATAATCTGAGTATATTTTTAATTGTCTAAGAAATTAAGTGGGAAAAGACTTTAGGCTGTGAGTTTCTAGATAAGTAGCTGTATTAAACTCCTTTAACCATTAGTATCAACTTTTTCATTGGCTTCTTCTAAAGACTGCACTTACATGAACTGAAATTCATTTACATAATTTATGTGAATTTGTGTGCCCAAACAATGGACCCTAGTAAGAGCTAACACAAAACATATCACAAACAACAGCAGCAATAGACACTTATTCTCTCACAGGCCTTAAAGCTACAAGTCGAAATAATAATAAACGCCAACAACACATGCTAATAATGTAGTAGGAGCTTGATTCCTCCTTTCTCCACATCCCTCTCTTGTTTGTTTTGATTTTAGTCAGCTGAAATATTAAGTAATTTTTTTATTTTACAGTCAGGTTTTCACATCTCCACATTCTGTATCCATGGATTCAACCTGTTCTTAATTGTTTTTTTAAAGCTTAAACAAGAAAAAAAATGCCAGTAAATATAATGCAAATAAAAATACTGTATAATGATATTTGCATATCACTTACATTGTATTAAGTATTATAAAACATCTAAAATTGATTTAGAATGTGCAAAAGGAAGTGCATGGGCTATATACAAATACAATGCCATGTTATGTAAGAGAGCTTGACTGTGGTTCTTGAACCAATCCCCTGTGGATACTGAGGGATGACTGCATCTACAAATATGAGAAGTAGGGGTCAAAAATAAAGCCTTTGACTAACTCAGAAGTAGCAATAATTGTGAACAAACTTCATGTTTTCTGAGAAATCAGGATATGCCTAGACATGGCAGTAAAAGATGATAGAGCATATCAGAAAATTGTGTCTTTAATGTAGGAACCTTCCAGTTCTCACACAGGGCAGGAAGGCTGACAGGTTAGCTATTTTAGGGTATATCCAGCTGATACTTGGTAAAGAGATTTCATGCCTACTCTATATTGGCATTTATATGAAAATCACTTTCCCCAGTATTCGCTTCTCATGTGAAATGATCTTTATCCTATGCTTTTTTCTCTTTTAAGCAGAATATGCTTTTGATTTTCTAAGTGCACAAGTAGAATATGTTCTCGTGAAAGAATGTGACTAAAGCCTGCAAAAATCTTTAATTGGTACTTAAATTGGAGCAGCTGTCTTTCTGCAGATAGCCTGGGCTCTGGGAACCTGCTCAATGTAGCTCAAGGCCTCCTCCCCCTCCTCTATCCCCACAGCTAAGAGTTATGTGTTTTCTCTAAATGAAGTCCCCTCCTAGAAACAGAAAAATGCATGTGTGCAAGAAAGAAGGTTCCTCTACAAAATGCCTGTCTCGATTCTGGAGCTAAAAGAATCTTGGCTGAAATATTGCCTTACCAGTTTGTATCTGCAAGCTAACAGTGGACAGAGGTGAGCCCTTAAACCCAACATATTTCCAAGTTCACTGTGTTGTTACCCTCTCTTTCCTTGTAGAATGCTTATAAGAAAACTCTTCTTAGAATGAGCTGATTTTCTCTGCCTTTTGACAGGCAATGAATGTTTTTAATGTTACATAAGTCATGTTTTGGTTGTCTCTAGGTGTTAACCCACATTGACTTAGAAAAGGGTTTCACTGAATCATAGGATGTGAGGGTGTTTATTCCATTTACTATACTAAAGTAAGATTTTATTTTATTTTTTAAGAATTATTTTATTTCATTTATTATCATTATTATTTGTTTAATTTGACCAGAGACAGAGAAAGTCTCCAAGACTCAAACCATGGTTGGCTATGTGGGAGTCTAGTGCCTTAACCACCATGCCACCTGCTGGCCTCTCTGAAGTAAGATTTTAATTTACTGCATTGGGATGATAAGGTCTCTCCTGTTTTAAAGACTATCAGTGGGAAGATATTCAAAATTACCTCTAAACATGGTCTATAACTGTGTTTCACCTGTACATAGCTGTTTAGAAAGGAAAATTCTCCAGTCACAGGAATATGTGGTAGTGGGCCACAATTTGTTTCCCAGTCTTTGGGGTGATTCTGTGTCTGCTGATGTTTGAAGGATAATGAGCTGCATAATACAGGTGGGAGTGCATTGGGAATGGCTAAGAATGTAGAACCTGGAGTCGAACTACCTGACTTCAAATACTGAATGAAAGTCTTTCTAAACCATGTGTATTTGGGTAAGTTACTATATCGTTTTCTCATACGTAAAAGTAGAATAAGGCTACCTTTACTCACGGGTTTACTCTTGGGATTAAATGAGCTATATAGATAAAACATTTGGAATTGTACTTGATATATAGTAAGCTCTAATAAAGGTTATTTGCTCACTTTTAGAAAAAGAAAATAATTTGGAAAGTTGGGGCCTGTAACTGGTTGGAGGTATATACCTTTCAATGTACCTCACCATCAATTAGGACCAACTAATGAAGACATTGCAACTGGTCATTACAGTTTTATATAAGGAGTATATATTCATATCATGAGATTATATATAAATTTATGACAGGAGAAAAATAGAATTTTGGCACATTGACTGATATATTTGATATATTGGTGTATTACATATTAACACTCTCTTAACGTTTCGGGTAGGAAAATAAAAATTTATTTTAACATCTATATGTGCCCAAGTCATGAAGAACAAATAAACAAAAGACAGCAAATTCAATAGATTACAAAAACTAAGCAGTTTTCCTAAAGAAAAACCTCCCTTCAGATTGATATCTGTTTGTTGTCATAGATTTGCCGAATTCCATCTTAATTCTCTTGGCTGTTTAAAAAAATTTTAAAAAGAAACCCTTCAAATAAATAAAAAGAAATTTAGCTTTTAATTACATAAAGTTAGCCTGATCTTGCTTACCCTATGTTGTCACACACCTCCACATTAAGCATTGTTATGATATATTTTATTCAGAACAGCATAAACCTCAACTGTTTCTGGTTAAGTAATATTCAGATTGTCAATGCCATGAAGTTCATGATTGGGTCTTTTCACTGCTGTTTCTTCAGCACCTAGGACAGTGTTTGGTACAATGCAGAATTACAAGTATTTGTGGGAAAATGAATGAAAATTCTATCCTGTTTTCCTCTGTGCACTGAAAATCACATTTCATTTTCCAGATTTCAGGTCCCAACATCCCTCCCAACCATTATAATACACTTCTTGACATTTGCATTACTTCAGGAGAGTGCCATAAAAGAATAGACAATGATATGATGACTATCCATGCGCCTACCTTCAAAACTGTAAAACATTACAGTTATAAAAGAAATCTAACTACTGTGTTTATTTGTAAATGTTACTTATGTAAGAATAGTTGCACTACATATGCAAATACCTAAAATCAGTAGATAAGCATTATTATTGATTTACATTTTTTAGTTTCATAAGATTGATTTCCCATTCTACATCTCTCAAGAAACTTTATTTTTTGCTCTTCAACATATTTGTGAGATTTATATGTATTTATAAGCATAGACCCATTTTATTTATATTTTTTATTATAGCTATGTAGAGTCCTTTGTATGGATAATCAAAACGTATTTATGTTTCTTCTTGGATAGATTTTATTTCTTGCTATTATAAACAATGCTGAAAACAAGATTCTTGTATATATCCTCCAGGGTAATTGTGTGAAAATCTCACTAGGCATTTTAACATTTACATTATTGCTGAATTACTCTCCAAACAAGTTGCATCAATTTATTCTTTAGTAAGCTTTGTATGAGTCTCCAACCTCTTTAAAACTTTTAGGATTTTCAGATGGCTTAAAATTTACCAAATCATTTTTATTTATATTCATTCATAATCATTAGGAAAAATGAGTAATCCTTTAGTTGTTTATTGGACATTTTGAATGCCCTTGTCCTCAAATCATATTATTTGCTCATTTCTCTCTCTTGTTTTCACTTTTTTATTAATTGGAATGGCTTTAAACATACATTTTTGATAGCTATGCATTATCAGATGAGTCATTCCAAGTGTCTTCTCCTTCTATTTTGTTGTTTGTTATTTCCTTTTTTTTAGATTTCTGCTGTAGGTTGTGTGTACTCACCAGACAGACAGAAAGCAAGAAATCACCCCCCGGGGGGATGGCCATGCTGCAATCCCTTCTTCTTGATTCTCCTCTCAGGATCTTGGGCATGCACACACACACACCAGGCATGAGTTTTATGCCGCGGGGTCTGAGACTCAAACCATGGTTGACTACATGGGAGTCCAGTGATGTAATCATTAAGCCATCTGCTGGTCCCTTATTTTCCTTTCTTCGTGCTGTCTTTGAATATACAGACCTTTATAGGTATTGATACAGTCCATTTTTATCAGTCTTTTCATTTATTCCTGTGATTTTTGTTTACTCCAAAGCCATAAAGATATTTGTACTTTTTAAAATTTGAAACATTCAATGTTTTACATCATTTAATTATTTAATTCATCTTTAACCTATGTGTGTAAGGGGAATCTAATTGTATATATTGTTTCCTTATGGATAAGCCATCGTGTCAAGATCATGATCTATCTTGTTCCCATTACTTGATAATGATTCTATCATTTTTCAGTTTTGAAACATGCATACATGTGTTCTAGACTCAATTACTTTCCCTTTGTTTTCAGTTGTTATCCTTAAAACAATAGCATACTGTCTTAATTAACATCTTTATTTGAGTTTGGTGTGTGGAAAGGTAGTATTCCAAACCTCATTTATCTTCCCCAAATTTGTCTTGGTTGTACTTGGCTGTTTGCTTTTAGTCATTAATCTAGAACTAGCTTATTTGGCTCTATAGAAAATCTTACTGTAATTTTCATTAAAATTTCATTAAATTTATATATTGATACTGGAAAAATTTTTGCTTTATAACATAGAGAATTCTTATCCATTTGCTATTTCTCTCCATTTACTTAGATCTTCTTTAATGTCTTTCAATGAAATATTTTCATAAGGTGTGGAACATTTTTGCTGGGTATTCCCACATATTTTATAATGGCTTTTTGCTAACATAAATATATTTTAAAATAATTACATTTTATGTTAATTCATAGTATAATATAACAAATATATAGTATACATATAGTATAATATATAGTAAATATATAGTATAATATAACAAATATAGAAATATTTGTTTTTATATACAAATCCAAAGGAAATTTTATTGCAGCATGATTCACAGTAGCCAAATATGGAATAAAATGTAGATATTCCTCAGTGGATTAATGGATAATGAACATGTGATAACACACATACAATACAAACACAAACATACAACACAAACACACACATACTATAGCATACTATTCAGCTGTAACAGCAAATAAAAGCCCATCATACAAAGCAACATGGATGGGTCTGGAGAACATTAGACTAAGTGAAATAATCCAGGTACCAAAAGGTAGATACCTTATGTTTGCTTTCCTATGTGGACACTAAATCATTTTTTTTGTTTTTATTTTTGTTTTTTCTTAACACAGCTTTGAGATAATTTGTTTTGCAGTAAGATCTGGCTCTCTGTGCAAAAGGCTTAAGTTCTGCACCTTAGGGACAGACCTCTAATAGTTAAAATCAAATTTCCTTATCTGTTGAAATGATTTGTTTTTCTTTCATCTTTAGCATGGTTAGTTTCATTTTCAGATGTTAATGTTTGTATTTCTAGATAAACCCAAATTTATCATCTTTTGTATACATTCAATATTCTTTTTTCCAACATTTTATTTAGATCATGCTATGTTCACAAATACAACTTTTGCATTGTTTTTCTTTCTTCAATTGTTCTTATCAATACTTGTATTAGGTTTTGTTGTCCTCATACAATTACTCTAAAATAAGCATCGTCTATTTTCAATATTTAATTTGGACCTGAAAATATATTGAACAACAAATATTTTCATATTACATGCACATCCTATTCCCTTCTTTTTTTTTTCATTTTAGAGAGATATTTTTTGCTATAGGGCTTATATGCTCACTGAAGAGACAGAGAGACAGAAAGCAAGAAATCACCCTCCCACAGGGGTTATGACCACACCATAATCCATTCTCCTCTCAGGATTTTTTGTGTACACACTCATATGCTGCTGTGAGTTTCAAGCTACCAGGTCCAGGACTCAAACTATGGTCAGCCATGTGGGAGTCCAGTGCCTTATCCACTATGCCACCTGTTGACCCTTGTGTTCCCATTTTTAAATGTTATTCTTTCCTGAATTCCTTTCCAGGACATCTAATACTCTCAGTCAGTTTCTCCACATATCAGTAAAATATGGTCTAATGGAAACAAAACCTGTTAATGGGTATCTACCAGAAATTTACAAAAAACATTTAACTATAGAAAAGAAAGCTAGATAAAATTATTATGCTCAATAGTAAAAATATTGGAGGCATTACCTTTAATATCAATAGGATCTGCCACCACAACCAGTATATGTTGTAAAAGGTTATATTTTCCTATTATTTTTATTACTGTATAAAGTCCACTCCCCCTCCCTTTTGATTTTTACATCAAAGAATACCATGCTTGCTCTTATTACAGTCACAACAGCTCTCTTTAGGTTAACATTTTCAAATTATTTTCACATCATTTCTAATGTTTTGCATTTTATTTTGCCATTTAATTTCTGCTTATTAGTTACAATTGTGTTCTAAATAATTTCCAATGGTTAATTCTTCTTTTTTTTTTTTTTTTTTTTTTTTTTTTCTAGAGAGGTTTTTGCCATAGGGCATGTGTGCTCACCAGAAAGACAGAGATAGACAGAGAGACAGAAAGTGAGAAATCACACCCCAGAGGGGATGGCCACGCCACAATCCCTTCTCCTCCATTGTCCTCTCGGGATCTTGGGCACGCACACACACACACACATCCAGCATGAGTTTAAGCCACTGGGTCTGGGATTCAAACCGCGGTCGGCTACATGGGAGTCCAGCTACATAGCCATTACACCAATGGCTGGTCCCTCCAATGGTTAATTCTATCCCTCTCTGGGACTTTAAATTTTCAGGAAAGTTAATAGAGAACTTGTTACTCTGTTTTACAAAGTTGATTGTTTCAATGTTCTACTGTCTGTTGCTACTAAATAAGTGTTTTCCATTTTGCCTCCTAATCTTTATCTTAATCCTCAATTTACCCTAACTCTAAAACTAACCCTAACCATGATCTGAAATTTAACATCATAGCAAAATCCCTTGGATTAATCTTTGCTTATTAAAACAGAATCTAGATATTAATCAGTAAATTTTATCCTTTAGAATCTTGGTTTTCTAAGTGTTACTCTGTCACTTTTACTTTCTTAGTAGGTCTATATGTTCTTCTAACACATCAATCGACCCTTTTACAGAAGTCCATCAAGTCTACACCTTGTTTTTGTTTGTTTGTTTTTCCCTTAAGTTCAAGATTCACATGTCTTGACATCTTTGCAATGGTATATATTTGCATTTGGAGTTATAAGTATATTATCCCATTCCCGGCCCAATTGTTTTCTTATATGACTCACTAGTATCATCCACAATGTTTTTCTTCTTTGAATGTTATAGCTACTCTTTTCCGTAGTAAATTGATTTACATATTTATCTGAATGTTTTTCTCTTCTCTCATCACATTTTGTTTCAATTCCTCTTGATTAGTTTAGCTGGCCTCCAGGCAAATACATTCTCCAAAGAGAAGATAGTGTTTGAGCTTGACAAAGCTTAGAAACAATACGAAAATAGGGAAGATATTCTAGGTAGAACAAATGATGCAGAGGTAGAAATGTAACTATGTGACTACGTGACTAATATTATTAATATACAGATAAGTGTGGGATTTCTGAAAGAAAACAATGAGAGTTTAGGTATAAACTGGCATTGAATAGGCTTTAATTTCAAGGTGAAAAGGAGGATTTTATAGATTTTAAATTTCATCCAAAGTTGAGCAGTGCTGCTCAAAATGATATGCAAAGTTGATTACTGTGAAAGTATCATACAAAATACACAGGAGATAAAACAGGTACATAGGTTTGCATAAAAATCTGAACTGAAGTTCCAGAGAAAATGAACAAGAAGTGAGAAACTGAAGGGAAATGAGGAAAATAGGGTGAGACTGAAGGGACACAAACAAAAGGGAAAAGACTATGGTGATATATATATATATTTTCTTTTCCTTCTTTTTTGGAGAGGTTTTTGCTATAGGGCTCTTGCCCTCCCCAGAAAGACAGAGACAGAAATCCAGAAAGCAAGAAATCACTTCCCGGGGGGATTGCCACATCGCAATCCCTTCTCCTCCATTCTCCTCTTGGGATCTTGGGCGGGCATGCATGCACACGCACCCGGCGTAAGTTTAAGCCACTGGGTCCAGTACTCAAACCATGATGGACTACATGGCAGTCCAAAGACATAGCTATTACTCCATCTGCTGGTCCCATGTGGTGAAATATTTTATATTTTAGAAAAAATAGCATCCTTGGTACATTTAGAAAGTAATACATTAAAAACAATTGGGGAATAAATTATGCATTTGTGTTTCATGTGTTTAATTAGAGGTACTTCCATGTAGTTCTGGGTTCGAATTCTGTAAATGAAGCCATTTTGTACTTAAAAGAGACTGCTAGATTCAGCCAGAGTCTTCTGTTTCTGAGAATACGAGTGTGTAGTCAGCTGAGACTGATGCTCTAGTATGACTTTTTCATGTTGCAATTGATAGAAATCTAACTTGGACTAATTTAGGCAATGAAGACTATTTTTTGGAAGATTACTAGTCTAACTCGGACAGTTTTAGGTGCTGAAGAAACAGGAACGGGTACTTGGCCAAACCCGAATTCTGTTCTCAGTCTCTCCATCTCTCTTCGCTTGTTTTGAACGGACTATTTTATTCTGTGATAGACAGACTTCCCCCTACCCCAGGCTAAAAATTGTGATTTCTGAAGGAATGTAAAGCATGCAATTAGAGAGTTTTCTAAAGAGGAACTAATAGTGGTACTAATAGTACTAATTATGTAACCACAATGACATGAAATCTGGATATGTGCTCTGCTTGATTTGGTCTCAGTAGTGAGTCTATCTCTAAACCATTCGTTGTGTTCAAGGGTAGAGGAACTATGATTAAAATTCACCCCTGCATTCCTGAAGGTGGATATATCACTAGAGGTAGTGGTAGAAGAGGACACTGTGACTATAAAAAAAGAACCACAGTTTTGGTTGAGATAGCTCAACTTAAACCTCCTGATTTTATGATGTGGTAATAATGAAAACATATAGTTGTAACTGTGTGGCATGATAATACACACGCATGCTATACCAGTCACCTGGCCTACATCAGTGGTTAAAAACAAACAAAAAATTGGGAGTAGCAGATGGCATAGCAGTTATGTTGCTGGACTCTCATATTAGCAACTGTTGTTTGAGTCCTGGATCTGGAGGCTTGAAACATGCCAGGTACGTGTGTGTGCAAGTCCCAGATCCCAGGAGGAGACTAGAGGAGAAGGGATTGCAGCATGGCCATCCCCCTTGGGGGTGATTTTTCACTTTCCTTCTCATTGTGTCTGTCTGTCTCTTCAGCAAGCGCACATGCCCTAAGGCAAAAATTTCTCTAAAAAAAACCCCAAATAATAAAAAAATAAACAAAAACTTATGGGCTGGCAGTGAAGTAGGAAAAAAACCCTTTAAATTAAATGGATTCATACTATGTTTCTTAGCAAATATGTGTGCTTCTAAATCAAGGAAGGATTTTATCCAAGTCATTGTCTTTGTGATAATTGGAATCAAACTTGCTGAGACATCAGAGAAGTTTCAAGATGGGCAAAGGAAAAGTCTGAGTGCTCAGGAAGAAAATCACTTGGTATGTATCATTAGGGTGGGGTGAAGTCAAAAGCAGGAGTGTCATAAACAACAACCTTTGACAAGCTGACTTTGACCAAGCCAGAGAGCTAAAATGATGTGAAGTTGGGCTCATCTATAACAGAAGCCACAAGGCAACTGCTGTCTGGAGAAAACAGGAGCGATAAAGGAGAGTGAAGGCAGCCAGAAGCAAAATGGGAACAAAAGCAGCCCATGGAAAGAAAGGCAGAGAGGGAGAGGACGCGTCATCACCGTGGCCAGGAATGAGATGTTTGAATTAATTGATGTACTGCTGACATGGCAACAACACAGCTAGTCTTTGGAGCTGTATTTATGTACTGAAGCATCTGAATTCTTCATGGGCTTTAACTATCTGGCTGTTAGAGCTGCTTCCTATTTATTTTTAACTTTCCCATGAATCTTTAGGAAGCCCCCAAGTAGCTAAAACAGCATCGTTAAATCTCTTTCGTATCAAACATAAAGAATCTTTGTTTTACATAGTATTTTTAGGCATGTTTTCTTTAAAGGCAATAGGTTCCTTATAATATCTGTGAACTTTGCAGTGCCACATCTTTGATTAATTCATGTTTATTTGTGGGGGCAGCAGATGGCATGGTAGTGAAGGCACTGGACTCCCACAGAGCTGCCTGCGGTTCAAGACCTGAACCTGGTGGCTTCCTTTCTCTGTCTCTTGACACACGTACCTTATAGCAAAATAAATAATAATAATAATTAATTCTTTAAAATTATGTATGTTTTTGCATATTGGTGAAATTTGACAGCAAATACAAGTCAAACTAAAATGACTTACTTTTCCATGCAATTTTTTTTCTTTCTATTTTTAAAAATTTGGCAATATGGCATGTACACTTGCCGGAGAGAGCCAGAGAGACAGGGAAGGTGAGAAAGCACGCAGGAGGAATGGCCATGCCACAGTTTCTTTTCCATTTCTTCTTGGGAGTTTTTAGGGTATACATACACATGCCAGGCATGTTTTTCAACCTGCTGGGTCGGGAACTTGAGCTGCACACTGGACACATGCTACCAGCTATCATTTTCTAGTTTAATAGAAAATAACACTCTGTTAGAAACTATATATAATATGGTCTAAGAGCAGATGAACTTTGAGGGCAGGCCGAGCTGGCTATTCATCCTGAAAGAATTCTATGTCTTCAGGCAGTTTCTTAATTTGAACTTCAGTATTTTAAGAGTCAAAATAATAGTGCCTCTACTTGGGCTTTTATTTTTTTTAAGAATTATTCTATTAACTTTATTTATTTATTTTAATTTTGACCAGAGAGGAAGAGAATGAAAGAGAAAAAGAGACAGAGAGAGAGAAAAAGTGAGAAGGCAAGCAGCCAGGTCTGGGACTCAAACCATAGTTGGTCATGTGGGAGTCCAGCACACTTAACCACCATGCCACCTGCCAGTCCCTCTACTTGGCCCTTTTTAAAAGATTAAATAAAATGATGCATTTTCAGTAGTGTTATTATCACATGGTACTTATGTATATCAGCTAATATCATCAAATCAATGTTAACTATTAACTTATTCCTCTGAGATAAATAAAATGAACTTTTGCAAACACTATTGCCCTGTTATATATTGGAGTAAGTTATTCACATAATTGTTTGTTATATTAATAATTTGTATGATAAGCTGGGCAAAGAAAAAATTGTTAAGTCCCTTACTATATAATTGGTTCCAAATATATAGTAATAATTTTGGAGTTATCCTTTCTTTTAAGTAGTAAATAAATAAAGTCAAGTATAATTTCTTCAAATATGATGGAGTTTAGCATATCTCAGAAATAAAATGATCAACTCCTTACCTGAGTTCTAAACCATGTAGATAAAAGAATAAAACAGGTGGGGGAGGAATACCAATTTTCATTGGTAGTGCAGATGCTAAACCTACATTGTATGGTGTGTAATATAGGTGGTTAATTGGAGAGAGTCTTAATTCTGGATTTTCTCCCTTCAGAAAATTCATTTAAAAAATGATAAATTCTACACTAATTTTTTCTCATTAAAAGTTGTCAAACTGGGCCAGCCCATAACCTGGTACTTGAGGTGGTTGGATCTCACATGACTGAGTCCAGATTAGGTAGTTTGAGAAACATGCCAGGTGTGTGTGCATGTGTGTCCAAAATCCCAAAAGATGGGAGAAATGAAAGAGAAGGGACTGCAGTGTGACCATATCCCATGGGAGTGCTTTCTCATTTTCCCTTCCATCTATCTGTCTGTCTGTCTCTCTCCAGTGAACAAATGTCTCCTATGGCAAGTTTATAAAAATAAGTAAATAAAAAGCTGTCAAACTCCATTTTCTCTAAGGTCAGGACTCTAGTAGGAGATGAGAGCCATTGGGCTATTAATGAGCATGAGTAACAATTTGTGCACAAACACAGATAAATCACAGATAAATATCCCAGTACAGTCTGATATTCAAGCAATGGCAAATGACTAACAATAAATTACCTTTTTAAATTGTGACATATTTAGACTCAGAAAAGTTTGGTGCTTCCTCCACCTAATAAGTGATGTTCTTTTTATAACTTGTGAAAAAATGTGATTAGATGCTAACATCACAGCCGAAGAACTGCTTTAATGGAATAACCTAAGCAATACAGAGTTTCCACATGAGACATTATTAAGAATGGTCAATAGGTGAGCCTGTGTCCAAGTAGTTAATATTATTATTGCACCTGACCATAACAACTGAAGTTTTAGTTCTGCTCCAGTGAATTCAAATATGAATGTCAAGTTGATGATGAGGAAAATGAAAATGTTCTACAACTGTAGACTATATGAATTTTAAAACTAAATTAAAGACTTGCAGGAAAGAAAAGTTATGTGTAGGGGATTTTTATTTTTAAGTTTTTTTCAGTGACAGTTAAACCATTAGGCAATTGCTATAGTCTCGTAGAATGATGATATTACAGTCTGCAACCAGAAATTGTCTGGCATTGATTACAGAGAAACATGGCCACTCTAGAAAAGAAACACTACCAGAAAATATTGACATCTTTAAGGGAATTACAAGAAAAGGTTTAAAAGTAACTTAAAAAGAAAAGACAGCATGATTTTCATTTGTGTTTTGCTTTGTTGTTGGTTTTAGGAATCTACATTTTTATATGATTTCTGGTTTTTATTTTAGAAAAGTATTCTGTCTAAACATAGGATGCACGAGATTTTCTTGACTAGCTGTTGCTCACAACTGCATTGATACTGATACTGACAATTATTATATTTACTTTCTTCAACTTTATTTTTGTTAACACTCAATGTTTCTTTTTATTTATATATACACATTTTTTCAATCCATTCATCTGTTCTTGAATATTTGGGTTGATTCCATGTCTTAGCAATTGCAAATAACACTTCAATAAAAATGGATGTGCTAGTGTTTCTTTTTATTTATATTTTTTGCCCGTCATATATATATATATATTTGAGAGGTTTTTGTTATGGGGTGCATGCCCTCAACAAAAAGACAGAGAAAGACAGACAGAAAGTGAGAAATCACCCCACCAGGGGGGATGGCCATGCTGCAATGCCTTCTCCTCCATTCTCCTTTTGGGATCTTGGGCACGCATGCACATGCACCCAGCATGAGTTTAAGGCACCAGGTCCAGGACTCAAACCACAGTCAACTACATGGGAGTCCAGTGACAGCCATTACGCTAACTGCTGGTCCCTGCCCTTCATATTAGTGGGCTTTCTTTAGTGAATTAAACTGTCTTCGTATAGGGGTTCTTCCAAAAACCCCATGAGATGTAGGGGGATATTTATTATGCATCAGTTCTAGTCTATATGAAAGACTATTAAACACTAATTTCTTATGTAATAATTATTTAATTATGGAATATTTAGGGTTCTTTTACTTTCTTGATTTCTAATGTAAATTTCCTGGTCTTTAGACATTTTAATGTCAGTCTACAGACACTTAAAACTATTAAAATAAATAAGGTCATTTGGTTGATTAGTAGTGAATGAAACTTGACCCCCTTTATATATATATGTATATATATATATATAATATGTGTGTGTGTAAATATATATATAACCCCTGTATAATACATTCTGTCTTATACAACCTCTTATTAATATTGATTGAGAAGATATGAGGGTAATTCTAAAATGTCATGGAAAAATGAAATTATGTAATAGTCTATTATGGCACAAAATTTTTTGAAGTCCATGGATAGTTTTTTCAAAATGCACTTTTCCCATGAATGTTTTTGAAAACTGTTCATAATGTTTGATGTAAATGAATATTCTCAAAAGTCTTTGGATGCGTTAGTTTTGAGATGTAAAATAAATCTATTTTTATCTAAAAAGAAAGCATGAGTGAAGTGTTATCCCCTGAAAGGCTGTAAGTATATTGAGTCCTTTGCCCTTTGCAAATTTCTCAATTTTGGCAATGTAAGAAAGAAAATTAAATACCTTCAGTTTCCAGAACACTAATTTTCTTTTAATTTCAAGCTCTTGTCTTCTGCGTGGAGTGCTCTTGCTTTAATGTTGGCATGACCACCTCCTATTCATCATTCACGTCAATTCAAATGGCTCTTTCCTATAAATTCTTTCCCAGTGTACTCTACCTAAAGTAGTTTTGCTTTTTCCTTAGACACTAAATCACATCATCATGATTCATTTTTATTCAGAGCACTTACAAATTATTAACTTTGTCAACTTGTGTGTTTTTTTGTCTTCTTCCTCTGGAAGTACTTTGGCATTAGCTGTCATTGCTGTCCCTGTAAACTACATGTTCAGCACACACAAAAACATGACTCAGGATTGACATGTTATCACTATTTGCTGTGTTAAGGAGTAAATATATTATAGGGCTGTCTTATTCATTTGAAGAACAGATAAGTATATCCCAGACCTTTGACCCTAGAGGGTAGTAATGAACTAATCTTTGATACATGCTTATGAAAAGTGTGAGTCTCTGTAGTAATAACTTTATGATTCGCTTTATTTTCAAATAAGAATAGTAAAGTCACCGACAAAGTAAAAAATAAAACTATATTTCTATGGTCATTCTTTAATGATTTTCCATTTTTGTCTCAGAACTTTGGTTTGTTTTAGCATGGGTAGCTCCTATTAGACATAGAGAATTCGTGAGCTGATGGCCATATCAAGGATTACTTGACTGAGGAAAAGAAACAAGTTAGACAATGGGCTGCTTTCTCACCATGATGTCACATGACCAGTGAGCAGAAATTTTTTGTCATAGTAGCCACATTCTCATGGTTTCTTAGAGTTCTGATACTACCCTGTGCTTTCAGAGACTATTTCCCTTCATAAAACCTACAAGAGAATGGGTGAAAACAAAGAAAAACAACAACAAATCATTTTTAGGAAATGATAGTAATAATAGTAGGAAATTTAAAACATCATTTTCTGGGGACCAGCAGATGACATAATGGTTATATTGCTGGATTCCCACATGGCCAACAGCAGTTCGAGTGCTGGACCTGGTAGCTTGAAACATGATGGGCGTGTGTGTGTGTGTGTGTGTGTGTGTGTGCGTGCACACCCAAAATCCTAAAAGGAGAAGGGAGAAAGGATTGTAATGTGGCCATCCCCCTGGGAGATGATTTCTCACTTTCTCTCTCTCTCTCTGTCTGTAAGGTGAGTGCACATGCCCTATAGCAAGAATCTGTGTTTAAATTGTTTTCTGATATCTGAACTTATTAGAACTTTTTTTGCCTTTTTCAAGAGTTTTGATGGAAAGTCATAAGATAACTAATATAGTTTGTGCTGCATTCTCACAAATTCTAAAGTGATGAGCTATCCTTATATATATAATATGAATCCACATGCCTCAGAAAAAAGAAATTATCATGGGGGTATAAATGATAGTTTAGTAGGAAAAATATATGTTGAAAGGAAGAGAAATAATTCAATATTATGATGCTTGAACAGTTTCAAATTTGATTTTCACTTCAAAAGGGCATGAGGATACTATTCTTGAAATATAAACAGTAAGAATAACACATGTAAGTTTCAATGTTTTGAAAGCAATAAAAATAATACGAAAGATAAAAGTAAGTTTCTGGACAATACAATTTCACAAAGCAGTGGTGAGATTATAGAGTTTGTAATTGGACATTATATGTAATTTCATCATTTACTAATTTTCAGAAATGAAAAGGAAAATTTAAAAATGGTTTCAAAAAGACATAATTTATGTCCTTTATAGAAGAACATTATTGTAAACTACTGGCTAAATTCAAGTTTAGTGGAAGCTAAACTCAGTTTTTTTGCTCTTTATAGTCAGTATCCATGATAATCTCTTAAATCAATTGGAACTGTAATGCTTAAGCAAGAAGAGTTTGCTGGGAAATGCAATTTGACAGAGAAGTCTAGAAATCAATATGCTGGCCTAAAACCAAGTTGCAACACTGTTTCCTTAGATTTTCTGTTTTATTTTTTTACTAACTGAACTTTTCTGTTTTCTCTTTCAGTTTGTGGTCTTTCTTTATTTCCACTTTTTGTTCTCTTAGAGAAAATATATTATTATTAGAGAAAACACTGCTATGCACTTCATCCAGATTCAGTTATGCAAGCTCCAGAAGGTCAGCCTGTTCCCAGCTCTAAAATTATATTTGCTCCGCTGAATTATTTCTCTTGTGAAAGAGAAATAATGATTTCAAAACACAGCTCCAAGATGGACGGTTAGAGGGAGATAATTATGAAGTATAGTGGTTGGAATAACTTGGGCTAAATTGATGAGAAACAAATGGTAGCACCTTGGGGTTACTTTAGCAAAAAGAAATGGTCTTTGATGATCTGGTTTGATGTCTAGTTCCTACACTGGTGGCAACAAAACAGACACAGTGCTAGAGGGCAAAAAAAGAAAAAGGAACTTTTGTCTGTAAAATCTTCACAACTTTAGGGGAGAAACTTTGGATTTCCTTTTAGTATTCATGGGAAGAAATCCTCTCTTGCTCAAAGACTGGTGGTTATTTTACAGTTCATTAATCATTGAGTGCTATAGGGCTATGGTGGAGAAGAAGGAAGCTGTGTGGTCAGTCAGCCGTAAGACAACCCATAATAATAATGGTGTGGCAGAGGTTTTAGGCTGACAGTAGCCAGTCCTATCCCAGGACACTTATTAGTTCATGTAACGGGTCTGACTTTATATACTAAAAGTGAGACTAAAACTCTCAAGTCCCTTGGTGTAATGAGTCAATGCAAATAACATATATTTCTAGATTTTTAGTTGGAAAGCTGAGAGGGATATGAGGAAATAGATAAATCAAACGGTACGATAATATTCTCTCCCAAATAATTATTAATTGATGCTGCAAAAAAATATTCCAGATTTGGCAGAATAATTATTACTTGTCCAATATTAAACATATACTCACAATTACTATATTATAGACTTATTATTCTCTGAACTCAATGTCCAGAACTTGGCAATGAACATTGTATAAACTTGTTTTGCAAAATTCTTATGACCACAAATTGTGACTATAAATGCAGGACATAATTTTACTGGAACCTGATTTGTATAATAGATGACTATATACAAAAAACATATAAACAATCATAGAGCTTCCTTTGTAAAAGGAAGCTTTGTAAAAGCTTTGTTAAAGTCTTAGAAGAAATACATCTCTCCTTCCATATGGAAATTATTCATATTACTTTAAAAACAAGGATGTTCCTAGAATTAAATGCCTTTTAAGTAACAGCAAGCATTTTCTGATATTTGTTAGTTTTATTGAATGGTCATAATGATAGTTTTTGTATTTAAAAATTTTACCACCAATAATTTTGATTTTTTTTTGTTACTGCATAAAGATTAAAACAACATTAATAGAAAACTCAGATATATATAAGATTGTATTCATTTAGAAAATATTTCTTCATATTGTACCTAATAGGAAGCTTACTTTTAAATTCCATGATTAGAAGTTTTGCTACACAAAACTTTACAGACATAAATTACATGAAGTACATTGCCAAAAAAAGTTCTAAAAAAATTAAAAGTACAGAAAAGGGTGTTGTTAAAGGCACTAATAAAATTTGACAGCATTCATTTCCTTATGAATAATTGATTTCCAAATAATAAATTATTTTTCTATTAATGGAAATAATATTTCTCAATATCCATAATAGAAAATGTTAACCATTTGTACTCATTCAGTTTGCTTGAAAGATAAAAATTTGGGAAATATGCTAAAATTTGAACATTTCCTCTCTTCTTCTTCATTGAACATTCTACTAAAAATGTTTATTTAGAACCATATTTGAAACTTATTTTAGTATTTTGTTAGGATGATGTGACCAAGATGCAAACAAAACTAAAACTTTCAATTTAAGTTTGTCTTAATTTTTCTTAAGGGAATTTGTTTAACTAGAACAGTAGTAGAATATATTTTCCAGTTCTTGCTTTATAATTGTCCTTATACAGATTCTAGAGAACGTAATCTTAGGCAATATTAAGTTATGAATCAGATCTTCCATCTGCCAATGCACTTCAAGGATCTGATCAAAGAAAACCAGTGGACTTCACAATTCAAAACTCTTTCCATACAATGAGGATCTTAATCAACTAGGAGAGAAGATTTTCATAAGGATTGAGCATTACCAAGATCATAAAGTGACCCCAGACCTGCTGTCAATTCAAGCTGGTCAGTAAAATCAAGCTTCTTCCAATTAATATCACCTGTTTACTAGAATTCTTCGTTGGAAGAGTTTTGGCTTTTTCCCCAAATCTACCCTTTGCCTCTTCTCTGTCTCCCTGACAACTATTCGAATTGTTTGCTGACATTCTGGGTAAAGCTTGAGTAACTCTCTATTGCATGTGCTAGTATCTTACAAATCCTGCCTAGAGCAACAGAAAAAGCCAGCAGATAAATTATATTTGAATAAAAGGAGACATTACATTTGCAAAAGGTTTCACCACAGGATTTCTTCACATATTATACTTTTATAATGCAATTGGAATAATTCAATTAACTTAAAAAAAAGTCTTTCAGAAAGATATCCATATTTAGTTTTAGTTAATTCCTGTCATGTAGCTATTAGCACAGTGGTGATGTTTTGAAATGCCATTAAAACTAAATGAGAGCTTTCCAAGCCCTATGAATGTTTATAAATGATCAGAATCAGCAATTCCATGAAATTACTCTAAAATATTTATGAGGGTCTATCAAGTAAAAAGTACCAACAGAATATAGAAACATTATACTAACTTTAATATTTGTACTTTATACTTATGTACTATTTTTATAGGTAATAATTTGATTTCTTGCTTAAAGCTATATCTGTCTATATCTCTATGGATAGAGATATAAAAGCATTAATAATTAACATACATAAAAGGTAAAATATATGGACCATTAAATAAATGCATTGAATTAGAAAAATAAAGAAAACCAAGAAATATTCATCTTTGAAAATATATGTGAAAAATTAGTGAAAATCCACAGGAATAAGGACTTTTAAATGTGAGAATTCTCAATAATACAATGGAGATTTTATGTATCTTAAAAAATCCTAAATTAATGTTGATTTTGGGCAAAATTTTAGAATGCATTATCAAGCATATTTTGCATGTAAGTTAAGATTGTGTTCTACTGTAACAGAAATGTGACTACCCTCCCCTAACCCAACATCAGCTTATTTACTTTTTCAAATAAGTCTCAAATAAAGTAATCCAGACCTTTCTGCTGACTCTGATGTCAGACCTAATCTGGCTTCTAACCCTCATCTTTCATTTGTGGCTTTCTTCATGTTCATAACATTGCTGCTCTATTTCCAGGTAACATATCTGTATAAATTGCTTACCAATCAAGGGGATCCCCTTTTATCAAGAAAACAGAAGCAGAAGTAATCTTTTGCTTACATAGTAATAGTCAAGACATCATCACAGATGCACATCATTGCATCTGACGGAGGTATCACAATTACACTTTTTTAAAAATCTCTGCTTTGCCTGGACAATATTTTTGTCAGGCTTCTCTCTTCCTTAGAAGTTCCTGTATATTAGTGTGTCTCCAAGCCTAAACATGTCCTAAGATGCAGAACATACGATATCAGCTTATCCTGAGAATTGACTGACCACGGCAGATAATTCTGTCAAACCTCGGAAGATGCAGTCCACATATGCCCCCTTATTTTGCCTACTTCCCTTTACTGACTGCTTAACTTTCCCCATAAAAGAAAAACTCTTTCCTCTTTGATTTTGAGAAGCTTGCAGGTTTCTGAGAGCAGAGAGTTCTTCTATTGCAGTAGTCTTTCTTCTAAGACTCTTTTATCTAATTTAGGATTTACTTTTTTCAATGTTTTCTTTATAAAGTTTTTATTTATTTTTTGCATGAGAGAGACAGTCTGAGACAGAGAGAGAAAGATAAATACCTCCTGAAAAGTTCCCATGCCTCAACTCATCCCCAACTTCAGCAGACCCAGATTACCATCATGTGTGCATGTCCACCTTGCCCAGGAAAGTGCTGAGGAATCCAGGGCCTTTCCTCTATGGGTCCAGCTGTGCTATCACTAGGCCACTGCCCAGCCCCAGATTCATTTTCATTTGACTTTAATCTGTGGTTTGGGGGAGTAAGATGAATGGGAAGAATTGATATTAAATGTTGGATAGGCCACATGGACTGTCTGCCAAAGTTTGTAAGCACTTAGCAGAGTTTAGGCAGAAACCAACGCAACTATTTGCCAGCATTTTTATGCAAGAAAATTATTTATTCATTGGAAAGAGGCTTGACCTAGATGATCTAAATGTTTCTCTCCAAATCTAGCAGAGCATGATTCTAAGCATGGTTCACACAAAAACCCAAATCAGCTTGCAGACACAGATTATACCCCATTTTAATCAATTGGGAAGACAATTTAGAAACAATGATATTTAAATTGGACTTTAACCATGTGTAGAATTTTCATAGTTGCGATAATAGTGATAAATATTTAAGCAGGAAAATATTCAGGATTTGTAGATCATTGCCATGCTACCCATGGGTGCTTTGTTTAACCATGAAGACTTTCCCAAGCTCCAAGCCTTTATGAGGAGAACAAGTAAATTCAAGGTTTATATTCACATCTGTATTTGAGCGTAAAAGGCTGTGTTCTTTGGTTAAGAAAATCTTATAATTCCCATTTTAGTTCAGTCTGGTCTTGTTAGGAATCTAAAACTAATACATAATTTTCCTCCTCTTGATTCAAGAAAGCAATGAGATAAAACTGGATCTCAAGTTTATCAAAAATAATTTAAGTCATCTAAAAGTGTGAAGCATCTAATAATATTTGGAAATAGGATGAGGAAAGTTCTTCATTAATTATCATGAATACTTCAACCGGTGTTGATATAACTATCAGACAGATAATATACAGGACTCAGTGTCTAAGTGGAGAGGAATGCAGTGCTTATGAATAAAACAAGGACTAGTAAAGAAAATACATAAAAAACTTGAAAAATACTATTTTTCTCAAAATTCTCTCTGCTTCATAAACACTTTTCATTCAGGTTTGCATATGACTTTATTTTGTTACGTTTTGAATGAGTGGAAAAAAATGAACGATGATTTTATCTTATACCTATCTTGAGATCTCTATCCCTATCTACCTATCTATCATCTATCTTTCTTTCTATCTATCTATCATATATAACATTAGTAGGAAATTTATTTTGTTGATTCATAAGATAAAATATTTTTCTCTGCATAAACATGAAGTTCCTCTTATTGACTTATCTTCATTTTGAAAGTTAAAAATATACAGAAAGGTACAGTGAGCAATATAATAAATAACTGTACCGGCCACACAGAATTGGCCAGTAGTGACACAGTAAAGTTCTACTTGATATATAAATATGATTTGATGTATCACCTCATATTTTCATCTTTTATGTATTTTAGTTATTTTTTCTTTGATGGTCTGACAATTTTTATTGGACCTATTCCTAATAGATATTAAAAATAATTTTCAATGTCATAGAAATATTCATGTTTTACAGAGTGTTTTCCAATTTATTACACTTATAAGAATTCTAAGACTTCAATACATTGGTTTTGTGTTTAGAAATTTACTATTGTCTGTATACAGTTGAACGCCAAGATTGTCTTGAGTTTTGATTTAAATAACAACTATTTTGTTACTTCTTTTTAACTTTGTATGCTTCATTTTTATTTTTATTGAATTAGAGCACTAGTTAGGGCATCCAGTACAATGTTCAATAATTCAGTGATAATAAAACATGTGTTCATATTTAATATTAGCAAAAGTGGTTTTTAACATTTTACTTTTTTTTTTTTTGGAGAGGTTTTTGCTATAGGGTGCGTGCGCTCACCAGACAGACAGAAACAGACAGAAAGTGAGAAATCATCCCGCAGGGGGGATGACCACGCCACAATCCCTTCTCCTCCATTCTCCTCTCGGGATCTTGGGCACGCACGCACACACGCCCGGCATGAGTTCTAAGCAACCTATTCCGGAACTCAAACCGCGGTCAAATACATGAGGGTCCAGTGACATAGACATTATGCTAACTGCTGGTCCCAACATTTTACATTTTATTGAAAAAAAATTTAAATGCCAAAGCATACGTGTGCTCACCAGAGAGAGAGAGAGAGAAGGAAAAAGCATCACACATGCCACAATCTTTCTTTTCTGTTTCTCCATCCTTTTGAGATTGAGGGCATGTATTTATACTTGGCATCTTTTCAAGTTGTCTGGGCTAAAACTCCTACCATAATCAACCACGTGGAATCTGGCTCCCTTAACAATTAAGCCATGAGGAAGGTCCAACATTTTACTTTTAAGAACAATATTTTTAGAATTTTTGGTAACATATTATCAGGTAAAGATACTCCATTTCATTTCTAATATGCTAAGAACTTTTAAACTATTAGGTTGTTGGGAAAGTTATGTGTATTTTTTTATGCAAAAATGTGTCGGGACTTTTCCAACAACCCAATACATGTGTGTTAAGTTTCCAAATAAATTTTTCTGCACCTATCTTTTCTTCATCATATGATCATTCAGTTTGTTTCAGCTTTTATTTCCAGGGAGAATCAGAGAAACCTCAAATGGTCTTCACATGCATTCCTCCCCAGCTCTGCAATCAGCCAGCATCACAGGTACACTGTGGGTCCTGCTGCACCCAGATGAACCCTGAATCCCTGGTCTTTCAGCATGGCCCCCACCATTGTATAGCAGCACTCCTACCTCCTTGGCTACCATGGCTCAAACAAGATTAATGTTTTATATTGAATTGCAAATATATTGTACTAACATTGAATCCTAGAATTAACATTTTTATATATTTAATTAAAAAATATTTTAGTGGACTGAATTTGCATTCATGTTTTTAAAATTTTTAGTTTATCTTTTTTTTTTTTTTTTTTTTTTTTTTTTTGGTATTGCCAGAGAGACACGGAGAGAGAAGAAACACCTCAATGGGATGTAGTCATGCTGCAATCCCTTCTCCTACATTTACCCATCCTGTTGGGATTTGGGGCAAGTACTCACACACACACCTGGCCATAGGACCAGCCCATTTCTTCTTCTGTTTTTAAAGGTGAGGTTTAACAATTATTTTTTCAGACCAATGTTTCCTCATTTTTCTCATACTTGTATTAAATTCATGAAATGAGTAAAATGATTTTCCATGAGTTTTTGTTTCTGAAATATTTTAGAGTTGTTCCATGAATATACTTCTAGTCAGGCAAAATAAAGACGTTCTAGAGATCAGCAATACAACATAGTGATTATAGTTAATAATGCTATAATATAATTTTTAATATTTTGAGTGCTGCCTTCTCAACAGAAAACATTGACAGAAACACAACTGTTATTACCACAAAATGAAAAACAAAGGGACATAAGAAAACTTGAGGAGGTTTCATATATATCCATTTATCTTGATTGTGGTGATAGTATTACAACTGTTTGCTTATGTCCAATCTCATCAAATTGTACACATTAAGTATGTGCAGTTTTTTTGTGTAATTATTGTATCTCAATAAAATTGTTTTAAAAAGATGTTTGGGGGCTGGTCCTATAGCACAGAGGTTAGGCATTGTTCAGAGGTAGCCGAATTCCACATGGTTGACAGGGTTCAAATCCTAGCCCTGTTGCTTAAAATCAAACTGCAAACACATGTGCACAGTATCTTGACAAGATAGAGAATTAGGAACCAGCAGTTAGCATAATGCTATTTTGCTGGACTCCAATGTAGTCAATCATGGTTTGAGTCCCGGACCCGGAGGCTTAAACTCACGCCAGGCGCATGTGCGTATGTGCCCAGGATCCCAGGAGGAGAATAGAGGAGAAGGGATTGCGGTGTGGCCATCCCCCTTAGGGGGTGATTTCTTGGGATCAGCAGGTGGCATGGTTGTTAAGGTGCTGGACACTCCCACATGGCCGATTGCGGTTCAAATACCCGACCTGGTGGCTTGCTTTCTCACTTTCCCTCTCTCTCTCTGTATCTCTCTCTGGTCAAATTAAAATAAATGAATGAATAAATAAAATTAAATAATTATTAAAAAAAGATAGAGAATTAGAGGAAAAACAATTTCCCTTTCTCTCATCCATGTACACATACCCTCTGGCTTAAAAATAGTAAAAAGAAAAAATAAATATCTTGGTAACATGGAGATAATTTGTGACTTTAAATTCTACTAAAATTTATCAATGAAATGATCAAGGTCTGTTACTTATTTTTAGAGAAAGTTTTAAAAATTTACTTAATGGTTTAATGACTACTGGTCAGTTTTTATATTTTTTTCAATCAATTTTAGCAACTTTTTTTTTAGAGGTTTTTTTTTTGTTTGTTTGTTTGTTTTTTTTTTTTTTTTTTTTTTTTTTTTTTTTTTTTTTTTTTTTTTTTTTTGCTATAGTGCATGTGTGCTCACTGGAGAGAGAGAGACAGAAAGTGAGAAATAACCACCCCCGCCCCAGGTGGATGGCCACACTACAATCCCTTCTCCTCCTGTCTCCTCTTGAGATCTCGGATACACATGCACATGCACCCAGCATCAGTTTTAAGTTCTGGGTCCAGGACTTGAACTGCTGTATGTCACATGTGAGTTCAGCAACATAACCATTATGCCATCTGCTGATCCCAATTTTAGTAACTTTTTAATAAAATTGCCTATTCATTTCTTTTTAAATATGTTGCTAATGAAGTGGCCTATAATATTTTGATGATTTAAAATAATCTCTAATGTGCTGCCCTCACATTCCTCATTTACATCACTAATACTGTTCATTTGTACATTTCTTTTTATCACTATTCCATTTTCTTTGTCAGTCTCACTAGTGGAACCCAAGCCCAAGCCTGTTATACATGTAATTCTTTTAACCACAATAATTATTTCAGGAGCAAACACATGCCCAAATGTATAACAGTGATAAAGAGGGAGATCTTTTCTAGAGCTTCTGAAAAATGTGGTCTTTTCTTTAAGTGAAAGATTCAAAAAGAACAAATTGAACACAAGAGGTAGCCTGGATTATGTCAAAGATACGGGGTTTTCTGTTTAACTAGTTGTGTACTCTTTTAGGACCGCAGCTACTCAGGATTCTGGAGAGGAAATACCTGCCTGCTTTTCTTTCCTCTGAGCTGGCTGAGTACAAATTTATGTCCTATCACTATTCTAAACTTACTCCCATCATCTTAATGAGAAAAGTCACCAAAAAAGAAAGGAAGAGTTGAGCATAATTAAAGGAGATTTAACCTTAGCTACTAGATTAAATCCAAAATCTATCTTTGAAATTTAAGATATATGACCAGGTCTTCAAAATGATCATGGAAAATGTATATTATTTTAAAAATATGCTTACATTATTATTTCTGTTTTGTGTGCCAAAATAAATTACTTTTTAATTGTACTTTTTTTCATTGACTTTTTTTTTTTTTTGAGAGGTTTTTTTGCTATAGGGCCTGTGCGCTCGCCAGACAGAGAGAGACATAGAGACAGAAAGCAAGAAATCACCCCCCAGGGGGGATGGTCACGCCGCAATCCCTTCTCCTCCATTCTCCTCTCGGGATCTTGGGCACGCATGCACATGCGCCCAGCATGAGTTTTAAGCTACCGGGTCCAGGACCCGAACCACAGTCGACTACGTGGGAGTCCAGCGACATAGCCATTACGCTAACTGCTGGTTCCCTTCATTGACTTTTTGAAGTCCCCTCATATGGGCCAACATATTCCTTATAATTTTTGCCATTTGGAGATAGGTTTTTGCTTACTTGAATCCTAACTATTGCACTTCTATTACTTTCTTTTTAGTGTGTCCTTCAAGTTTACTCCATATTTCTTTCTCAGACTACTCTCCCAGAATTTCCACATACTTAGTTGTTTAAACCATAAATGTACGCTAAGAAATGGAGCAGTAAATGTTTCTTTACTTGAGAATGAAGAAAAATCCTCATTTCTCTTTCTCTCCAATTGGAGCTTGTTTGTAAATTCTGCCTCAGTATCTCTCAGTACCGGCTCTTGTCCTTGCCCAGAATCACCCCTTAGGTAAAGACATCATCATGTCTAGTTTGGTTAGTTGTAAACTTCTAGAACTAGATCCCTTGACTATGACAGAGCTGCTGTCCTTTCTGTTATCAACTCTACAGAGAGACAAATTGTTCTCCGGTGCCTATCTCTACCTGCCACTTTTCTGCTAAAATCTTATTTATTTATTTAAAATGAAATACACCTTTATTTTGACTAAACAATGTACCACTATTGTTTGGCTAATTAACTACACATGCTTCCCATCAGATCTTAAAGCTCTGTTCTAATATTTTGGATAGAACTAAGACATTTTAATGGAGGTACATGATTACGAATGATGAATTACACTTCAAATAAGAGAACATATTTTGAATTGTATATCCCTTTTTTTTTTTACAGTTTTTAATTTCATTTTCTTTTATACTTCAATCACATTATTTAGCTTACAAAGTGAATATTTCAACAGGTGAGCATTTCTCCCTAGTCCAGTTGATAACAGACTCTGCCAAAATCTTTTAAAGACTGAATTAGAGTTTGGTTGCAGTTAGGAGAACCAATCCTGGCTAACTTCAGCAGAAATGGACTTTATGGGAACAATACTGGAGTTTGTACAGCCCATGCTGAGAAAATGGGCAGAACAGAAAAGATAAAAATAGCCAAAACAGTCTTCTCTGTCTCACTGAGTTTTGACCTTGTTTATCCTAGAACTCAGATTTGAAGAGGGCATATCGGCCTGCCTTTCCTATGAGACAATGTCAAAATGGTAAATGAAACCAGTTTCTCCAGTCCAAACTTCACAATGTGGCTTATAGAAGAAGGATATTGTTTTTGTTTTTTTTTCTCCTGGAATATTTCTCTTCTGGTCGACACTCATCCATCCTGAAGTTCTCAGTTTGTATTTCACTTTCTACACTAGAAGCTCTCTCTAATCCATCATATCCAGCTTTGGTGTTTTCTTATGTTCTCAGAGAGAACCTGTACTTAAATGTCTTATTATTATTTTATGAGTAATTGCATATTGTTACTGGCCTTTATACTTTCCTCTATTTCTGCCTTGTCTTAGGATATGCACATACACAATGCACAGCACAAGTAGACACTCAATAAACATGTATTGAATAAAAAAATAATATGTGTGCAGATATTCAATAGAATTCCTAGGAAAAATACCAATTTCCAGTATTACTATCTTTTCTTCTTCTTTTGTCTTTTTGCTAGAGTTTTACTTGAGATCTGTCTAACACAGACCTGGGTCATAATGCACTAAAGACGAATCTAGGGTAGGGGCCCTTTTAGCCTTCGATATTGACTGCTCTTTCCACACAATAATAATAATAATTTTATCCTGGTTATGACTCTTAGCATTTCATTTTTCATGTAACCAAAAACCCAGGTGAACCCAGGCTCTAGTGGGATGCTTGATATTCTACACGATGTTATTTGTTCTCTGGAAGGAGAGCTGCTTTCTTGGGTGCTGGTTGGAGAGTGGTAACAATTGAGTACAGAATTCCTTAAATTCATCATTTTCAATCCCAACATGCCTTGCTTGATAGATTCATGAATAATGGTCTTATTTTATTTTACTAGGTGATCATTCAAGGTTTAAAATATACTTAGAAAATTGATCAATTGGAATATTTCTTAGTCAAAAGCTTTATTTATTTATTTTTTTCTTTCTGAGAGAGAAAAAGGTATAGAAAGAAATGGGGATAGAGAGAAAGAAAAGGACAGATATTTTTGATAGGTAGGACTATAGGCACACACAGCCATGCTCAGCATGCACAAGTCTGCCTGAGAACCAAACCCAGGACTCCCATGTGGCCTCCAGTCTCCCAAGCAGTGACACTACTATTAAACCACATGGCTGGACCAAATGCTATTATTTTTAAAATAAAACTTTATCATTTTGAATGTTAAGTTAACTACTGAAAAATTATGTTATCTATTAATTATATCAATTTTCACTTACTTTGTATGTAACAGGTATCTGAGTTAGATGTTCGAACAGTTACAAATAATACCAAGATCCAATCCCTTTGAAGAAATTTACAGTATAGTGACAGAGATACACATGTATCCCATTCATTCTAAAAACAAACAAAACCATGAGTAAAATGGCAGTACTGAGGAAGGGTATCCCAAGATAAAGGAAAAAAAGTAGTGATTCTATGCTTTTGATAGAGTAATAACTAATAATAGAGGACAATTAAAACACAAAGTCTTCTGATGTTCTTTAAGTTGTCTAGTGCAAAGGTGATCAGATGTGGAGAGCTGATTAAAACAACTATCAGTTGTACTGTACCTCTGGAAAAACACTGTATTTGTGAGTTTTAACTCAGAAATACCTAGGAAACAAATGAATTTAAGTTTATGGTGACTTATAGATCTAAAAACATAACTCATAAAGTAATTCAATAATTATAGATAACATGTTAAAGCTATTAGGCATTAATTTGCAGAATAATTTACAAAAAGGGTTTCCAGAAAATGACTAGAGATCTTATGTTTCCTTATTTAAAAAGGAATGCTAAAAATAAAAAAAAAATGACTGTATTAATAAATAGATTAAAGAATGTTAAACCTATAAAATTTTAGAGTATGTACAATTTAGGCATCAACTATTCCAACTCTTATTTTTTTTTCTTTTAGAGATTTTTGCTATAGGGCGCGTGCGCTCGCCAGCAGACAGAGAGAGACATAGAGATAGAAAGCGAGAAATCACCCCCCAGGGGGGATGGTCACGCTGCAATCCCTTCTCCTCCATTCTCCTCTCGGGATCTTGGGCACGCACGCACATGCGCCTGGCATGAGTTTTAAGTCACCGGGTCCGGGACACGAACCACAGTCGAATACGTGGGAGTCCAGCGACATAGCCATTACGCTAACTGCTGGTTCCCAACTATTCCAACTCTTTATTCAATGTTTATTTTAAACATTTTTATGAATGCTGCAGTATTAATCTATAAGTATTATTTATGTATAATTTGTTACTTATCTATAATTCTTCCTTTTTTTCCTTTCATCAGGATTCACTGCAGGCCTCGTGTACCTCCCTGCCTAATTAACTTTGACTTGGCCATGTGAATCCATTTAGCAATGGGGCGTGGGTACAGTGATAATGTGCTCGTTCTGAGTTGAAGCCTCAAGAAGGACTAAATTCTTTTGCTCACCCTTCTGGGAGAAAAGCATTTGCTCTAGGTAGCTGGTAGACTAAAATAAGCAACACATGGCCTTGGACCTAATCTGCAGTCTGAAGCAGAGCTCACTCAGCCAACATTAAGACCTGCAAGCATGATATAGATTTTGTTGTTTTACTTCATGGAAAGTTTTGGGGTAGCTATACAGCATTAATCAATAAAAAACCTTGCAGATACAGTTAGTAATTACAATGCCTCTCCAATACATATTTGTTTGAGGGGGATGAAAAGAAAGAAATTATACTAAGTTATACTCAGTTCCCAGCTTCATCACTTACCTACTTGTATGTCCTAGGAAAACCTAATTAATGTCTTGGTACCTTGTTTTCCTTTGATGAATAGGAAAAATAACAGAACCTATCTTGCTGACTTTTTAAAGGTTTCATAAGAAATATAACTGTCAGGGACCAGCAGTTAGTGTAATGGCTATGTCGCTGAACTCCCATGTAGTCGACCATGGTTTGAGTCCTGGACCCGGTGGCTTAAACACACACCAGGCGCATGTTCATGCATGCCCAAGATCCTGAGGAGAATGAAGGAGAAGGGATTATGGTGTGGCCATCCCCCCTCAGGGGTAATTTCTCCCTTTCTGTCTCTCTGTCTTTCTCTGTCTTTCTGGTGAGAACACGCACCATATAGCAAAAACCTCTCTAAAAAAAAAAAAAAAAGAAAGAAATATAACTGTCAGATACATAATAAGCACTCACCAAATGTTAGATATTATGCCATGCTCTTATCACAGGCCAATGACTCAATTTTTTAAAATCAGTTTTAAAAAATAAAAAATAAAAATTAGTAAAAATCAACTATTTTGTGTCATTATGAACTCAGGTTTGCTTAATTATAAATCCATACGGAGTATACAGACCTCTGAGTTAGAAATCTCTTTTCCCTACAGATACTACATTAAAAAAAAAAAAAAAAAAAAAAAAAAAAAACTCTTAAGGCTACTGTTTATTTCAGGTTGCTTTTAGGCAAATGAATCTAATTATATCAATTTGTTCTAAAATGTGTGGCAAAAGCTAACTAAAAAGATTAGTAATCACATGAAAAACTAATTTGAAGAACAAAGAAAAAGGAGAATGTAAATTCTTTTTCTGATTATATAAGGCATTTTAAGAAACCTTTCTGTTTTTTCAGCATACAAAAGTAAAGGGTAGCAATAAACCTCAAATACTCATAACTCGACTTTAATAATTATCTACATTTTCAGAACTCTTTAATATTCCAAGGCTAATCAAGATGTGATAAGACAAGTTAACTACATAAGCTATGAAAAAGAAAGTTATCTATCATTGTATAGCAAATTGCCTCAAAATTTAGTTGCTTAAAACACCAGCATTATCTCACGATTTCTCTGGATGTAGAATCTGAGCACAACTTTGCTTGTTGCCTCTGCTTCAAGGCCTTCTATGATATTTGGCTCAGGTATCAGCCAGCACTGTGGTCTCTTCTGCAGGCTCAAGTAGAAAAAAATATACTTCCCAAGTTAGTAACCAGGTTGTTTAGTTCCTTACAGGATCAATTACTTGATGACCATTTGCGGGAAACTTCTTTCATTGCTGTTAGCAGGATGTAATTCCTTGTTTGTTGGCCCAAGACCATCCTCATGTTCCTGTCACAGTGTTCTTTCTACAAGGAAACTTCTCTCAGAACAAATGATGAGAGAATAAGAGATAAAATGCACCCAAGTTGGAGGTCATGGTTGTCTTTAGAACCTAATCTCAGAAATGAAATTCTGTAACTTCTTGAAGTAATAAGTGAATACAGTAAGGTGGCAAGATACAAAATCAATATCCAAAAATCTATAGCATTTCTATTTATGAACAAGTTTAATGAAGCAGAGCTGAAGAAAGGAATCCCTTTCACCGCAGCCACAAGATGTATAAGATACCTAGGGATAAACTTAACTAAGACAGTCAAAGACCTTTATAAAGAAAACTATGAAAATCTTAAAAAAGATATTGAAAGTGACATAAAAAAGTGGAAGGACATCCCATGCTCCTGAATTGGAAGAATCAGCATAATCAAAATGCCAATTCTACCCAAATTAATCTATATGTTTAATGCAATTCCAATCAAAATACCAGAAATATTCTTCACAGATCTAGAAAAGACAATCATAGAATTTGTCTGGAATCATAAAAGACCTCGTATTGCAAAAGCAATCCTGCACAAGAAGAATGGAGTAGGAGGCATATCACTCCCTGATCCGAAGATATACTGTAAAGCTGTGGTCATCAAAACAGCATGGTATTGGCATAAAAACAGACATGTGGACCAATGGAAGAGAATAGAGACCCCAGAAATAACCCCCAAAGATTATAGCCAACTGATCTTTGACAAAGGATATCAGTCAATCCATTGGGTAAAGGAAAACCTCTTTAGTAAATGGTGCTGGAAAAACTGGGTATCCACCTGCAGAAAGATGAAACTGAACCCCCATCTTTCACCATTAACAACAATCTACTCAAAATGGATCAAAGATCTGAACCTAAGACCTCAAACAATAAAACTACTGGTGGAAAATGCTGGGAAAACTCTGGGAGACATTGGAGTAGACAATGACTTCTTAAATAAGATTCCCAAAGCACAGGCAATAATCCCTAAAATAGACAAGTGGGACTACATCAGACTAAGAAGTTTCTGCACAGCAAAGGACACAGTAACAGGCGTGAACCGACAACCTTCAGATGGGAAAATATTTTTATTAAATATGTCTCAGACAAGGGAATGATAACCAGAATACACAGGGAACTCAAGTGCCTTATGTGAAAAAAAATTATTAACCCAATTAAAAGATGGGAAAATGAGCTGAACAAAAATCTCTCTAAGGAAGACATATGAACAGCCAAAAAGCATCTGAGGACATGCTCAACATCCCTCATCATAAGGGAGATGCAGATAAAAACCACAATGAGATACCACCTAACTCCTGTCAGAATGGCAAATATTAAGAATGTAAAAAGTAATAAGTGTTGGCGGGAATGTGGTGAAAAGGGAACCCTCCTACACTGTTGGTGGGAATGTAAACTAGTTCAACCACTGTGGAGAACAATATGGAGGTTCCTCAAAGATCTACAAATAGAACTACCATTTGACCCAGCAATCCCACTTCTGGGTATTTACCCGAAAGACAGGAGAATGCTCAGTCAGAAAAGTGCTTGCACATCAATGTTTATTTAGCATTATTCACAATTGCCAAGACATGGAACCAACCTAAATGTCCACAAACTGATGAATGGATTAGAAAAGTGTGGTATATATACTCTATGGAATACTCCTCAGCCATAAAAAATAACAAGACCCTGGCATTTAATAGAAAGTGGTCAGATATGGAGGATCTATTGCTGAGTGAAGTAAGCCAGGCTATGAAAGAAAGATATTGTATGGATCCACTCAATATATACCGACTATCTGCACTCTATGGCAGAGAGCAAAAAATTGGAGGACATAAAAGCAGTGAAGGTACTTAACGGGAATAGGATAGTGTGGAATGGTGGGGGGGGTGAAGAGAAGAAGATAGAGAAAGCAAGAGAACAGTAAAGAGGTAAGACGTTAGTGAGAAACAGATATGGCTTATTACCTGTTGGTGATGACATGTATAGTATTCTCAACTGGATTGGTCTGAGAAGTATTTCATGATGGGTAAAGTCTTTTTACAAGCAAAATGAGAAATAGTGATTGTTTTAAAAATTAATTAATATAATAATGATGATTGAGAAAAACAGAAAAGTTATTGAATGATGAAGTGGGGAGATTAATGCCTCTGTACTGACTGACATGCATGCCATTCCCTTTTGAAAAAGCAATGTAATACTCTGTAAAGTTATATGTAATCCAATGTAATATAAAGAAGATTATGATGATAATAAAAATAAAAATAAAAAATAAAAGAAGAAAAAAGAAAAAAAAGAAATGAAATTCTGTTTACTTTTTCTGTATTCTATTTGTTGAATGTGATTCAATGAGTCTGGCTCACACTCAAGAAAAGGGACACAGGGGTATGAATACCAGGAAGCAGGATGGGCAGTCATCTTGGTGGCTCCTTCTCACAACTTTAAAATAGAAAACATCTAAGATACCAGGTCTAGAAACACATTAAATGAGCATTAATTTTTTGAGATTTTTCTCTGACTTATACAAAAACTATACGATTGGCAGATGGCAACAGGGTTCTGGGGCTGGTTGTGGAATCACATTTATAAGAGTCTTTAAGAGAATGTGATTTTCTTTAGTCAACTAGAGCAGTGTTTTTTGGTGAGGGATTTATGATGTTCTGAGGTGTTAAAAATACTTTTGGGTTCCTCTGCTTTTTTATTTTTATTTTTTGAGAGGCTTTCACTATAGGGCACATGTGCTTGCCAGACATGCAGAGAGAGACAGAGAGACAAAAAGCAAGAAATCACCCCCCGGGGGGATGGTCACGCCGCAATCCCTTCTCCTCCATTCTCCTCTCGGGATCTTGGGCACGCATGCACACGCGCCTGGCATGAGTTTTAAGCCACCGAGTCCGGGACGTGAACCACGGTCGACTACGTGGGAGTCCAGCGACATAGCCATTACACTAACTGCTGGTCCTGGGGTTCTCTGCTTTTAGAAACATTTTGGTAGATATTCTAGTGAAATTAGGGAATGAGATAATACATATAACTGAAAAAAATAGAAAATATTATGTTAATAAATATAATTACTAGAAGCCTATTATTTCTACTATGTGTTTTTTAATAGTTGAATTTAAAAAGAAATTGGTTAAATGAATCACCAAATGAATCAATGAATGTAATTTTTTCATTTGCCTATCAGGCATGTCAATGTGATGAATATCATTTAGAATTTTTAGCTATGACTTCAGTCATCTGAGGTAGGGAGTTCTTCTTGAGTAAAAACTAATCCTGATTACTATACTATGTTATGCTTTCTTATAGGTTTTCCATGGACTGGCATATCTAGTAATTTGGCTCTGTATTTTAATAATTTTTTTCTGTAAATACTAATTTCTATCTGCATTTCTATAAGGTCTCTTTCAAATTGTATTAACATTTTGGTAGCATTTGAATGACATGAAAATTTTCTGTGAATTGTGAATGGATAAGTTTTCAGCTCGGCTTCAATGTATAGAAGCAGTTATGTTTACCTAATAATTGACAACATTGTTAAATTAGATTTTCACTTTTCAGTGCAAAATTAATTTTTCAACTGGAGTACCTGCAACTATAATGAGTTTGAAAATATCTTTTCTGGTTTCATACTGAGATTTCATTAGGTGCATTTAGAGATTGTTATGTACACAGATGCACAGGACCAACGGAATGCTGAAGTTGCTCCAACCCCCTCAGTGGTATAACATACAAAAGAGTGTCCTAAAGTTATAGCCTTTGCAGAACTTTAGAAGTCTGGGGATAAATGTTACAGTGTCAATTAATGTGAATGTCTTCAAATCCATGACCTTATTTTTCCAGAGTTAATGTTTTGCTTGGAAAACTTCCAGAAATCATAGGCTTCTTGTACCTAGTTAATTGTTTGACTAAAAAAGCTCCTAAGATGTCTATGTTGAGCGGAAGCTAGCTAATTCTTTTTCCTTCCCTTCTTCATCTTCTTCTTTTGGATATTCAAAAATGCCAAAGTAAAATGTATGTAACACATTTCATAAAATTAAAAAAAAAATTTTAAATTTTACTTGAAAGTTTTTTTAGCAGTAGCACTTTGGTTCATATTTCAGTATTCTTTAGTATAAATTGGTTTATCAAAAAATATATGAAGTTGGGTCAATTGAGGCTTATAAAGTAGTATTAATTGTAACATTTATCATTTCCACGAAAAACAATGAGTAAAATCTCAAATATCTGTCATGAAAAGATCATTTTAAAAAATTATTTTCCAGACTGTCTCTTGGTTGTCTCCACATAACATTAATATGTATTTAAAGGCAAAATCACTTACTTGATTAACTAATTTTCTTGTTTATTTGAGACAAAGTATGTACTGATGTTTTCTACAACATTTTTTGAAATTGTTTGTATTCTCCATCCCATATATTCAGACTTAGAATGTTTAAAAAATTGTCCTGAAGTTGACAAAAAGGAAGTCAATGTAGTACCTCTTAGGGGGAAAAAAATAAATCTACTGCAAGGCATGCAATGTGAAGGAAAACTTGTGAAGAAATAATGTTAAAATACCCAGAGGTGAGAGAAGAGAGAAAATTGTACATGACCTTGTATTATCCATCCAACTGTAGCAGGGCTGTACAAAATGCCACTGAGATTTCCCACTGGATACAACTCTATCATATTGCCTATTAGGAAGGTGACAGACTTTCTACTTATGTTGCCCTTGTGAGAAACTCTCTAGAGTATTAAATTCAGTCCTGGACAACTCATACTAGAGAAATAGAAAGACTGAAGGGGGTTTAAAGAAAAACAATACATTGTAGGAAATATCATAGGATCATAAGGCTGAACAGGACCCAGAAGGTCATCTAATCTCCCATATTGCCTCTGGGCATTTAGACCGTAAATCTCCTTTGAGAAAGAAAATTGTACAGCATTTCAGCTGTTTTAAAATCCTGAATATTTGAGACCTTTAACCTACAGTCATCAAACAATGACTTTTTTGGTAAACTTAAAAATTTTTCATTAAAGTGAGTGCACAAATTTTAGGTTTAAAACTACATGAATTTTTACAAACACAGCAGCAGAATACAATATTCCAATTGTACTTTACATTCCCAGCATTCTAGAATCCTCCTCAATTCTCTGTAATACTCTACCATCACACACTGAAAATAACTACCATTTTTGTTTCTATACTTACTGATTATTTTTATTCATTTTTAATTCATATAAATGAAATTACATATGTTGGTCATTGTACCTGGATATCTTCAATGTTACACAATTTAATGGTGTGTTCTTTTTTTTTGTATTTCTAAAATAGTCTATTGTGAATAGCTAGCTTTCAGCTGTTGGAGGACTTTTTTCTATGCTGTTTATTATCAATACAATTCTTTTGAGCATTTTGTGCATGCATTTATTATACATTTCTGCTGGGAAATATACCTAGGAGTGGAACTGTTAGGTCATAGAATATGTACATGATTAACTTTGGTAGCATCATCAAACTTTCTCAATTTATATTTATAAATTTGTGTATAAGAATTTCTGTTGCTTCACAATCTTAGAATTACTTAGTATTGTATGTTATCTTTAAATTGTCACTGTAACCATTCTGATAGATGATTTCATTGAGGTTCAAACTTGAATTTTCTTGATAACTAAAGAAGTTGAATAGGCTTTTCTATCCATATTGGATATTTTTATGTTATTTTTTATCTGATATACCTATTCAAGATTTCTGGCTTTATGCAGTAAGAAAAGTATATGTGTATGTGCATGTGTGTATTTTAGACATGAGTTTATGTTCAATACAAAACAAACTAATTTGCCTAGAGGTCAGTCTGTGATAGCCTAAAAAAAGAGAGTGAATGGACAGTCAAGTGAGAAGCACTTATGGGAAAGGTCTGAAATTGATATATATCCCTTTTAAACACATTGCATTGATCAAAACTTATTTTGGCTACCGGAATTTTATTAGCTACAGGAAAATGTAATGTAGATTGGCCAGGAAGAAGTAGAGAACACAAGTTTGGCTCTGGCACACCATTAAAAATATTTTGTAAAAGTTGTTTTTGTTTTTTTTTTAGAAAACAAGGCATTTTAGTGTCATAATTAAATCAGCCTAACTTGATAACACAGGTTTAAATGGTCTCTTTATTAGGACTGAAACTATGCCTTTATATAACCATTAAATTCTAATGTTGATTGTGTATAGATCTATTTTTAAATGAATTCTTTCCATATAACTTTTTGTTATATTAAATCCATTTCATATAAATTCTTGTTGTATTGATTTTTTAGTCTTTTATAGAATCCCAGAGTTGAAAAAGACCACAGAGGTCATCTGGTCCAATCCTTATCCAATGCATAAATCCCCTCCAGCTGGTTAAACTCATTTTTAATTCTAAAGCTATTCTCTGAGCTTCTAGTCATTTCATCAGCAAACTTAATTAACAGGGACTCTATTCAATCTATTTACTCATGAGGCCAGCTTAACAAAATTAATAAATATATAATTTGGCTGACTGCACAGTGAGGTGAAAGATGTGGGAGTAATGTGCATTACTTCAATGCCTATAATTCCTTTCACAACATTACCAAGCAATATTAGATAATCCTAAATTCACTTTGCTGAAAAAAAAAATGTCTAGTTACAACAGCATGCTATTGAGAGATCAAAAATAAAACATTATGCTCATAAGTTAAAATGTGCTAGATGGACGCATTGACATTTCAGATGAACCACAGGAAGCAAAGAACACTAATTTAGTAAATTTATGAAAGTGTTCTTATAAAATGTATTATTTTTGAAAAAGTTACTACTACAGAAGATCAATGCCAGGCTGTCATTTTTAGGTGGCACCATGTATAAAAAAACTGCAATGTGAAAGACATTCTCTAAGATTGGGTAGACTACAGATACTGGATTCTAACCACTTTGCCCCTGTTCATACCCCAACACAGAAAAATAGAAAGTTTTAATGTGTATTATGTAATATTTGAAATTTAAATAAAAGTATATAATCTCTAGTTATAAAATAGATGGAGTAATTTTATTTCTCTTTGGTGAATGCATGTTCTTCTATCATTAGAAACATGACAGTTTTCACAGACCACATCATATCTAGTAAAGATTTCTGATGGATCAATTGCATGTGAAAGCTTGTTTCCCCACAGAGGCACCAAAAGCACCATACTGTAATTTATAGGACCTATTGCAATTTACCCACACTGAAAATTATGATTGTAAAATATAAAACTCATCAACTTTATACTTTCATATGGTTAAAATGAGTTTTCAATGGTTTAAAGTGCTCTCACAAATACTAAAGAAAGATGATTCAGAGTTCAACTTGGGATTTTAAAACTTGACTTACTAGAGAAGCTAGTCCTTTCTTAAGATTTTAATTTTATCTAAAAATATTGTTTTTCTGACAGTAAGTTTACCAAATATGAACAATATTTTAAGGGAAATTTTAATATTTGATCCCCTTCAAAAGTCAGAAAATTAAATACCTTTAAATATAATCATAACATTTTAAATATCAAATTTCTGCTTTAGGTACTCAGTTATCCAAGTGATAAATCTAATTCTTTCCAATTATTTAGGAAGATTTCTACCAGGGAGTTTATTTGGATTATCTTCACATCTAACCAATATTGCTTATCCACCAGAGATCGAGTCCAGGATCTGGGAATACAGCCTGGAAGTGCTCGGAACTAGGATAGATCTGTTATCTTCTGACGACTCTAACACAGCCCCTCTTACCGTGCTGTACCACGGACTCTAAAACTTAAAGGGAGCATGCATCACCAAACGGTGGGTCATGACCTAAGTTATAAATCAGATTAGAGTCTGTCATCCTCAGTGAATTGACTATGCCTATGTAATGTTGATTGGCCAGGAAAGTTATATGGAAAGAATTCATTTAAAAATAGATCTACACACAATCAGCATTAGTATTTAATGGTTATACAAAGGCATAGTTTCAGATTCTAATAAGGAGACTATTTAATATGTTACCAAGTTAGGTTGATTTAATTATGACACTAAATTGCCTTGTTTTCTAAAAAAAAAAAAAAAAACTTTGATGAAATTTTTTTTTTTTTTTGAGAGGTTTTTGCTATAGGGCATGTGCACTCGCCAGACAGACAGAGACAGAGAGACAGAAAGTGAGAAATCACCCCCCAGAGGGGATGGTCATGCCGCAATCCCTTCTCCTCCATTCTCCTCTCGGGATCTTGGGCACGCACGCACACGCGCCCGGCATGAGTTTTAAGCCACTGGGTCCGGGACGTGAACCACGGTCGACTACGTGGGAGTCCAGCGACATAGCCATTACGCTAACTGCTGGTTCCCATGAAATATTTTTTAATGGTGTGCCAGAGCCTCCACCAAACTGGTGTTCTCTACTTCCTGGCCTATGTTAATTGGCAATAACTAATGAGTTTTCTAATTTGTTCAATTCTTTTTTTATGTTAGGTCTAAAATCCTACAGGTATTAAAATACTAGCTTACTGAATTTGGATATTTTTTAATTAATATATAGTGCCTAATCACAGCTTCTGAAGTAATTATACTGATATATGAATTTAGACATTATGCATTTAAGTACAATTATTTAATGTATTTATTTCAAATTATATACACTAAGATTAGGATAGAGTTATATAGGGAGTAAAGGGTACCAAAATGAAGTGCTTTTTATCACCAAAGATGTCCCAGTTACTATTCTTAGATATCCCTGAGAGTTCATCCTCTCATTGCTCCACATATATTTTACAATAATCTTCCTTCCTTCTTTTCTTTTTCCTTTCCTTTTCTTTTTTATCTTTTTCTTTCTTTCTCTCTTTCTTTCCTTCCTTCCTTCCTTTCTTTCTTTCTTTCTTTCTTTCTTTCTTTCTTTCTTTCTTTCCCTTTCCCTTTCCCTTTCCCTTTCCCTTTCCCTTTCCCTTTCCCTTTCCCTTTCCCTTTCCCTTTCTTTCTTTCCTTCCTTCTTTCTTTCTTCCTCTCTATTTCTGGAGACTGCACATGTTCTATGGAGAGAGGATGAGAGGAGAGAGAGTGAGGGAAAAAGCACCCCTCAGTGGAATGTGGTCACACTGCAGTTCTCTCTTCCCCAATTCTCCACAGGGTTTAGAGCATGCACTTACATGGACTGGCATGATTTTCAAGCCTCCAGGGTTGGGAGTTGAATGATGGGCCCATGTGGGATCTAGCTCCCAAAGCACAGTTCTTAACCGGTATGTTACAGGGCCAATCATACAATAAACTTTCTTATTATGGTGTGAGTTTTCTGTTGAGCACCAGCAGCATCTAGAACATATTCAAGGAGCATACACTCACTGGCTTATTTAGGGAAAGCAACATATCAATGCAAAATCTGATTAAGGACCAAAAATGATCAAGTTAGTACATTCTACGCAGCTACTTATCTGGTGGCCTGGCTTACTCCGGGGTAGACTTCAGAGACCCTGGAGTCATTGATTCTCATTTAGAGTGCCTGCTATGGTCTGAATGTTTCTGTCCACACTCCACTGGCCACAGATTCATATGTCGAAACCTAAGCTTCAGTGTGAAAGTATTAAGAGGAGATGATTAGGGATTAGCCCTCATGAATGGGATTAGTGCCCTTATAAAAGGAGCCCTAGGGAGCTTGTTTACCCTTTCCACATCTTAAAACACATTAAAACAAGGGACCAGCAGATGGCATCGTGGTTACATTGCTGAACTCCCATATGGCTGACTGTGGTTCAAGTGCTGGTCCCAGTGGCTTGAAACTTACTCCGGGCACATGGGCATGCTCGCCCAAGATCCCGGGAGGAGAATGGAGGAGAAAGAATTTTGGCATGATCATCCCTCCTGAAGGGTGATTCTCACTTTCTTTCTCACTGTCTTTGCCTCTCTCTTTCTCTGGTACACACCTGAAAGCAAAAACCTAAAAAAATTACAAACAAATTAAAACACATAAAAGATGCCATCTATGAGGAATGGTCCCTCACTAGACCTATATCTATCTGCCAGTCTTCAATGATCTTGGACTTTCCACTACTCTGTAGAACCATGAAGAATAAATTTCTCTTGTTCATAAGTTACTGTTTCTGTTACTTATAAATCAGTAGAATTCTACTACACTATGTCCAATTCCATCTCATACATACTTAATATTTTTGGACAGTGAGTTCTTTTGAGTTAGTGGGGAACTCCATGGTAGGGTTGTACTAATGTTAACATAGTATACTATCTTAGAATAAATAAAATCTATTAATGTATGGCATGAATGAGTTTTACTAATTTCTTGTTGAAGTTTTTTTATTTCTTTATTTCTTTCTTCCATTGTCAAGACAGATAGACAGAGAACACCCCTAAAAGACACCAGACATGTGATCCACCCCCGGCTTCACGCAGTCCTAGACTATGGACACACATGCACCAGACATGCTCAAGGAGGTTTCCCAGACATGATCCTAGTACCTTCCCATGGGAGTAGGCCTCACAGTACATCTCGTTTTACCACCGTGCCACTCTCTGGCCCCCTCTTGTTGAAGTTATATATTCATTAAAATGTCTTTTGAGAATACAATTTACCACCTATGAGCCACTTTTATTTTTGTTTTTAACTTTAATTACTGCGTAAAAACAAAAACTTGACTTTGAAAAACTGATTCATCTTCCTACTGTACTTAGACTAGATTACATCTTCTGGTTATATATCATATTATATAGTTACACTTTCTCAATATGGTCCAAGTTTTGTGTATTAGTTATATCCATAATTTATCATTTTACATACCATATATTAAAGAGTTTAACTTGAAACGATAATTCAGAAATGAAAAAATAGGCATGTTAAAACTATGAGAATGAATTACACTAAAATATAGTACATAATAAGAAAAGTTTAAAAGAACATCAAATCATGAAGACTTAACAGTAAAGAACATATAAGTGTAACCCCAGTCATAGCATATGATTTGGTGATAAGTAGGAATATACAGTAAAGAAAGAGTAGGATGTGTTTCCATGTTTCTTTAAATATCAGAGATAAAAATAAATCTTTTCCTCCTGAACAAAAATTACAGAAATTCATGTCTTTTTGCAGTATCTACATAATAATTGTGCATAATTGTTTAAAATCACAAACATGTCACAAATGAAAGAAAAAATAATTGTTTATAGGGCACAATATACTGATAACAACATAATCAAAATAGCAAATAAAAATATTGTGCTTGAGGCTTACTTCAAGGTCAGTTTTAGTGCTACCTAAGAAGGTAAGTTCTAGAAAAGTATGAGCTTACCTCCTTAGGTAATTATTATTGTATTATAGCTTTAAATGATGAAAAGCTGAATACATGACAGTATTTTAAAGCATTTTAAGCAAGTTTAAGAAAACTTCAAATTCACAGTGTCTTCTATTTTCTTTTGTCTGTAGTCAATTGTTAGCTGAATGACCTTCTAGGAGGGCAAAGGGTCTGGGTCTTCTGTGACTCACCATTCCTTCAAACCACCATGAAACCTGGCTGAAAGGAAGAACGAACGCAATGCAGTCAGATGAGATTTGCATCTGAACACATATTTCCTTTTGACAGGAGCACAGATTTTTCCCTCTCTGGGAAGATCCCTAAAGACAGCAGCTAGTGACTGCTCAGCTCCACCTTTACCACATTCCTGACCTTGGCCCTTTTGGAGGAGGATCAAGAAATTCCAGGCTCAGATAGAGGCATAAAGTATATGAAATACCCTTTGAATAGAAAAAATGCTATACAACTATTAATCACATATTAGTATTATTGTTTTAAGAAAAAATTATCTTCCTCTTACATAAATATCAAATAGACTGATGGGAAATTTGGATTTTAATTTACACCTTTTCTTTTTTTTATAATCCAGTGCATATTTAAATCACAACTAACACCTTCTCGGAGCCACTAAAATCTATACATCACTGGAGTTTTTGCTGCTGAGGAAAAGATAAGATTGCCTCTAAGTGTTTCAAATCCCAGCAGTGTTTTTAATGAACCAAGTTTGTTTTTAATCAATACTTAAGCTGGGAGGTTTTCATTTTTTATTTATTTATTTTTTAGTGGTGTTCCTTTTAGATTTCTGTGCTTGCAAAGAGATAATAGCAAATGTCATGCTTGGAAAAAGGAAGTGAATTTGATGGTGAAAATCAATAGGAATCATTGTTCAGCTAAGTATGATAGATAAAAGTGAAAACAAATGGCATTTGCCCATCTTCAAAGACTCACCATGGTGATGCATCATTGGCAAGTGGATGTTAACCTGAAGCTTTGGAATGCTTGCAGAAGTCTTTTCAGGTTAACATGAGTTAAATGTAATGCATTCCAGAACAGTAAATCTGTCTGTAATTGTTAATCTCTTTTATTTGTAGACCATTTTATTTTGTACAGTGTTTCTACCTTACATTATATTGTTTAAGTCTCACAATAGTTCCTGGAGGGCTGGCAGAATGGACTATTATACTCATCATACAGGTGGAATATTGGAGACTCAAAAGTAGTAATCAATTAGTACAAGGTCATGCAAACTGAAGAATAGCAGAGTACAAAGGGTACACTATTTATATGGAAAGTGGGGAGAGTCTGTTCCTCTATTTTAGTCAAACATTTTTCAATGATTATTTTAAAGAGAGAGGTCTAAAAGAGGTTGTACTCTGTTTCAAATTTAAAATTAATTAGATTCAAATTAAATACTTTAACTCCAAGTTAGTCAATATTAATTTATTCAACTAAGTTATTGTGTGCACACTGCATTATAGATCTGACGCTGGATTGGGGAAAAACAAAACAAGATAATAGCAATCCCTGAATCTGAAGAATTTACAGTCTAACACATTATGACTAAGCATTTTTTCTGAACATTTAATTCAGGATTCCTATTGAGTGATTTGGTATTGTGCATTTAAATTTAAAATGAATAAGTTTGATATAGCAATTCTACTTTTAGAAATTAATCATAAAAGATATTGGACATAAACACAAAGATACATACATTGGAATTTTATAGGAACAAAAGAAGGAAATAACATATCCATCGGCATAAGATTAAATATATATTGATATTATCATGCAAAGATATGTATATCATTTAGCTATTTTAAATATTTATATTGATTGATAATTATTTAAAGCTACCAAGAATACATTACTATTTTAAACAAACATGTTAGAAAACACATCTATCACTTTATCAAATTTATGCAACATTATATTGGTGTAGAAGCAAAGACAGTTATCTGAAAAAATGAGAGGCAAATCTAACCATTATCTCTGAATGGTTAGATTTCTACTCAGTTCTTTTTCCTTTCTTTAAGCTCTTTGTATAGTTTCATTTTTTTGTGATCATATTGTATGTTATCATTTAAGATAAAACACCTTATTTAAAAGTCGTTCATTAAAATCATTTATTGGAGCCAAATGGTGGTGCAGTGGTAAAGCGGAACATTCTGCAGGACTATGTCACATGTGAGGTTGTGGGCTTGCACTTCAAAACCACCCTGAGTATGCCCAGCACACCTGCACCCAGGATCTGGAATTGGCTCAAGCTGAGAGTAGATTGCAGCGTTGGGAGCAGCAGTTAGCGTAATGGCTGTGTCACTGGACTCCCACGAAGTCGACCGCAGTTCGAGTCCGGACCCAGTGGCTTAAACTCACGCCGGGCGCGTGTGCGTGCATGCCCAAGATCCCGAGAGGAGAATGGAGGAGAAGGGATTGCGGCGTGGCCATCCCCCCTGGGGGGTGATTTCTCGCTTTCCGTCTCTGTCTCTCTCCGTCTGTCTGGCGAGCTCATGCGCCCTATAGCAAAAAAAAAAAAAAAAAAAAAACTCTCCAAAAAAATATTGCAGCATCAAGATCTATTGCAGGTGCTGTCTCTTTGTCTCTCATGCTCATGGAAGAAATAAATACATAAACTTGAAAAATATTTAAAGAACATTATAGCTGCCTTACAATTAGTCAAGTGTTGGAACATGCCCTTATGATTTGGAGATGCAGAACCTTTTGTTTATATTGCCTTGTTTAATTTTCCAGAATATTTTGTTATTGAAACACTCCATCTGGAGTCTGTTAGATGATAGCACATATTTCATATGTCAGAGCCTATATTGACAGAATTATTTAAACTTGGTTATTTCATGGAGCATATTATATTCTCTTCTTGCAGTGATTTTCTGCTTGCCAACATTTTCTACAAGGAATAAAAAAGGCAGCCTCCCTTCTCAATAACCATCAGAACTACTCTAAAACCTTTATGAAATCGTTTAATGCAGAGTTTATAGTTTATATTTTTTGTAGGTAGAAATTTTCCACAGACGCGCAAGTATTCTTCCTAAATTCCATCTGTGGATATAATTTTCTTTACTCTCTGAAGCTTTATCTTAACTTAGACAACAAAAATTCTATTTTCGCTTTGTCTAAGATGAATGCAGAAAGGAGACAATTTGTGTTAACACCTTGATTCATGTGATTAATATTTCCTGAAGTTTTTATTCTCCTTTCAGGGATCTTCGAATTTGATAAACAAGTTCTCACCATGTATTCAATTGATAAAAGGATCAACCCAATTAAAAGATGGGCAAATGAGCTGAACAGACCACTCTCCAAGGAAGACATACCAATGGCCAAAAAGCATATGAAAAAATGTTTTACTTTATTTTCTACAGTGTTTCTACCTTACAGTATCTCTTTACATAAGGAAATTGAAAATCAAAACCATAATGAGATAGCACCAAACCCCAGTCAGAATGGCTAATACTAAAAAAAATAAAGAAAGAATGGTAAGTACTCATGAGGCTCCAGTGAAAAAGGAACTCTCCTACACTATTGGTGGTAATGAAAACTGGTACAGCCTCTGTGGAGAACAATATGGAAGTCCTCAGAAAGTTACAAGTGGAGCTACCATACAATCGATCTAGTCATTCCACTCTTAGGTATCTACCCAAAGGAGAGGAAAACACTCGTCAGAAGAACACTTGCATATCCTTATTTGTTGCAGCATTATTTACAATTACTAGGATGTGGAATCAATGCAAATGTCCAAGAATAGAAGAGTGGACTGAATAAATGAGGCACATGTGTTCTATAAAATACTACACAGCTGTAAAAAACAGTGAGACCCTGACATTTGATACAAAATGAACAAAAATAGAAGAGTTAATGCTAAGTGAAGTAAGCCAGACTATAAAAGACAGGTGTTGTATGCCCATGCTTAATATATACCAAATGTCTGCACTCTAAAACAGAAACTAAAAAATTGGAAGGTATAATGTCAGGGAGGCCAACTGTAGATCCTAGAGGCAGTATAGAAGGGTGTGAGTAATAGGGGGTGGGAGGGAAGGGATCAGGGTAAAAAGCAAAACATTTAATAGACACACAAATGAGAATTTATCTGTTGATAAAGTATATGGTAATGTCTTTGACTTGACTAATAAGCACCATATTCTTGCTAAAAAAACCATGTTGTACACTACAAAGATGTACAATGATTAAATAGAAATTAAAAATAAATTTTAAAAAAGTAAGCCTTTTCTTTTGAGCTTAGAAATATTATAGCTAGTCATCCTGATTACATATGTGTAAAAAAAATATAATATGGCTCCTGAAATGAAACTATAATGTGTGTGGGGAAAAAAACTTCTGCAAATTCTCATGCATGGCACTTAGATTGCCAAATGTATAAAATGTATCAGTCTTGATATAAGTGAACAAGTTCTTTTATTGACGTGGTACAATATATCACCAAAGACTTTCTACTACATCAATGCCAGAAATTGGGAGAAAAGGGATATAAAATTGGACAAAGTCATAACTTTTACTTAGTAATCTCAGGAGTCTGGTCAGTAAGCTCTATTTTCTTCACTGAGGAGAGTCATGATGACACTGAGGTGAAATAAATGTGTGCACTGAATTGCTAGCTGCTAATCCATGACATATGACATTTTATGTACATGTTTTTCTCTCAGTTTTTTTTTTTCTAGAAGGCGTGTGCACTTCCCATAGAGAGACAAAGAGACAGAAGGAAAAGGAAAGGGAGATGCCTCCACAACCTCCACCCCACATAGCGAAGGATCACACAATCTCTTCTTCATCTCTCCCTCCCTTCAAGATTTTGGGCACACATACACCCCATATGTTTCTCAGGTTGCCATATCTGGAACTTGAATCTGGAGTCAGCCACATGGGATCCAGCTGCCTTAATCACTAGGCCATGCAGTCAGCCTGATCTTTTACATCTTAACTTTTTTTTAATATTTTATCTAAAGGATCTGTTTTGAGGCGACTTCTTCATCATTACATAAGACTTAAATGTGAATCTGTAAGCATTGCCTTTATCAGGGCTGCTTACCCTAATACATACTATATATACAAATAATCACCTTTTTGGAATGACATTGCCAAAAATTTCTACACAGGGTTGGTGCACTGACTCATTAGAAGCAGTTCCTGGAGCTGTGATGCAGAAGACTCTGAGGGCCAGCACAGGCTTATTGGCAAATTGTAAAACCCATTAGTGATTTCTGCCACATGCACCACAGGAGTGCAGAAACACTCCTGTACTTGCCATCTCTACAGAAGTTGCCAACTGGCACTTCTACATTCTGAAAAATTAGACAAACTAGATTTATCTGGCTGGTTTATAAGAGACCTCCTTAAATATTAAAATAATAGGGAAAATTCTTATTTTAGGAAAACAAGCAATTTTCTGTGATGATTCAGAATTCAAGACTCAAACCTTGATCTTTGTAATCTGTGTGACTTAAAGAAGATATTACTGCCCTTTTTAAAAAGCAATGTAATACACTGTAAAGTTATATGTAATTCAATGTAATATAAAGAAGAATATGATGATAAAAAAAGAGAAAAAAAAGATATTACTGTTCTCTGTGCTACTGTTTCTTCATTAGTAAAATAGTGTGGTACTTGTCCTTTCTCAGAAGGTTGTTATGAGTCTATCTTCAACCTTTCATTCAGAAACAAGTACTTTGCTATATGTTACATTTAGTCTACAGTGAAAAAACTAAGAGTAGTATGGGTGGTGGTGGTGGGGGGGGGGGGGGGGTAAATGGTATTTTTCCAAAGTCGGATTTGTTATTTCTTGATAGTTATGGTCAAAATCATATTCATATAACACCAGTAACAATGCACACAAATAGTGTGAAGGTCATGGTTACCAGAGCTCCTTGGAGAAATGGCCACATCTAGAATTGAGTCATTAAATACTTAAGAAAAGTCAAAGCATCTTATAATTCCAGTGAGTACAGAAGTACTACACATTCAAAACTGTGGTTAGGGTACGTCAAAGTGACACAGAGTCGACTGAAGAGCTCCTAATAGCCTCAGCTAGAACAATTTGATCAATCAGCACTAGTTTCTTTTCTTTTCTTTTTATTTTTTTTAGGCTTTTTTAGTGTTTTTTTTTTTTTTTTTTTTTTTTTTTTTTTTTTTTTTTTTTTTTTTTCAGCATGTGGGCGCTTGTGAGAAAGAGAGAGTGAGAAGGGAAGTGAGGAATCATTCCCCAGAGGGGATGGACATACTGAATACTGAAATCCCTTCTCCTCCATTCTCCTCTTGGTGATTTTCAAGCCTCCAGGTCTGAGACTCAAATCATGGCTGGCCATGTAGAAATCTGGTACCTTAACTGCCATGCTACCTGCTGGCTCCACTAGATTTTTACTCAGAGTATAAAATTAATATCCATGAGTACATACTGATATAAACTAATGAAGAAATCAGTGAATAGGGGCAGAGTAAACAAATTTCCCACTTAGAAAAATCCCCAAGTATGGAATGTTCTTGAGGGAGGTAGAACATAACTCAATCTACTTATAAATGTCGGTTATACATAGTAACTTTCTTCCAAAGGGTAAATATAGAAAGGGAGGAGAAGATTAGCAGATAGTGTAATGGTTTTGTCGGCAGATACCCAAGCAATTGGCCATCGTTCAAGTCCTAGACCTGGCAGCTTAAGATACATGCCTGGTGCATATGCGTTTGTGCCCAAAACCCTGAGAGAAGAGATTGCAGTGTGGCCATCCCCCATTAGGGATGTGATTTCTCTCTTTCTTTCTTTCTGTCTCTCCAGTGAGCACACTCACCCTATAGCAAAATATCTCTTTAAAAAATAAATAAATAAAAGAGAAGAAAAGAAAGGGAGGGGTAAAGAGTAATTTTACTTATCTTGATAGTATGGACCCTTGACAGAATGATGTGAAATGGTCTTGTTACAAAACTTTACCTCTCTGGTCTTTTTCCTCAAAATCTGTAACTGCGATTTAATGAAAAAAGACATCAGACAAATCCCAATTGAGGGACATTTCACAAGACACTTGACAGCACTCTCCAAAACTATGAACTATGTTATCAAAATAAGAAAAGTCTGAGAAACTGTCACAGCCAAGAGGAGCCTAAGGAGATGTGCCAACTAAATGCCAACTAAATGTAGCATGGAATCAAAGTCCAGATGCCATGGAAACCTTAGTTAGTAGCAATGTATCGTTACTGGTTCATTAATTTTAAGAAATGTGCTATACTAATAGAAGATACCAGGTACAGGCCAACTGAATGAATATATGAAAATTCTGTATACTGGTCTTCACATTTTTTTCAGAATTATTCTATTTAACTTTATTTATTTATTTATTCATTTAATTTGATGAGTGAGGGACTGAGCAAGAGAGGGAAAGTGAGAAAGCAAGCCACCATGTCTGGGACTCAAACCATGATCAGCCATGTGGGAGTCCAGCGGCCCTAACCATCACGCCACCTGCCCGCCCCAAGTCTTCACATTTTTTTATATATCTTAAACTTCCTAAAATTTTTTAATTTAAAAGTTGTTTTAGGGGCCTGACAGGGGCATAGTGGTAAGACATGAGGCTCTGCAAGGCTAATCCACAAGGGAAAGTTCCAGGTTTGTGTCCGGAGACTCCCCTGAGTATGCCTGGTACATACCTGCCTGTGATCTGAGACCGGCTAAGTCAAGGATCATGGCTTCCAAACCCTTAAGGTGGTTGTCTCTTTCCCACTCTTGCTCATGGAAGAAATAAATAAACTTAAAAGTACAAACATTATATTAATAGGAGGAATTTATTTTCCTCATTTGGATACAGCAGGGATCTTCACAAATAGATCATTTGCAAGCGGTGGGTGGGGGCATAAGGTGTGTTGTTTCAGACTTTAGGAAAAGAAATCAAAGAGCCAGAGGGATAAACATCCCTCATTCTTTTTCTCTCAAGCTGAACTAGAATTCACTATTTTCTCTTTCACAACAAGGAAAAAGTGAGAAGAAAACACCTACTTCTATTTTCAGAGCTAGCAGAAATTATGTACTGATATTTATCAAATGACTGAAACTAAATTTAAGGTAATAGCAATTGAGCTCTGTTTTTTTCTATAGGAATGCATAGATAAAAAGAAAAAAGAGGCTAGAGAAACCTTTGGAGGTGAGAGCAGAGACAGAATAAGAAAACACATTCAAATGACACCACAGGATATCTGACCTAGCAGTGGCCTCTAGCTCAGGATGCACTATAACTCCCTACCCTTCTCCTCTTGCTAACCCCCTACAGTCCAGGTCAATTATTTGAGTTCTTGAGTGAAGAACTACATAAACCTTCTTTAAAGTCCCGTGTGTGTGTGTGTGTGTGTGTGTGTGTGTGTGTGTGTTTCCAGTTCAGGAAGGTCTAGAAATGGCAATGGCCCTCAAAGTGGTAACCCTGCCCACCCAACCTGTTCATATAATGGGCATCAGTCTTCTGGTTGGTGTTGCTGGTCAAGGAGATGCCTCTACTAATGATAATACAATTAAAGACATTGCAAGTTGGATTCTTGTTCCTTCATTGACAATCAGGGACACTTTATGAGCCATAAACGAAAAAGCTTCTCAGACACCTTACAGCTTTCTCTCAGAAAAGAAAATAATTGAGATTATTTAATTAATGCTTTATTGCCATTTACAAAAATTTCAAGTGGATCTTTATCAGTTAAGTGGCAGCAGTGTAGCCATCACTTTCCCAAATCCTTTTGTGCACACCCAAGAGCACAGAAAGCTTTGGAGGTGCCAGCAGTCAGTCACCAAGACAGCAGGTGCTCAGTTGGCACTGCTGCCCGGTGGGCAGTGCCAGAATTTGCCTTGTAATTGACAGTTAAGGAAAGAGATATAGATGTTCAACTTTCTTTTTATCATTTGTTGAGTTTCCTGTCTCTTTCACTCTGAGACCTACATATTGCTTTTCTGTTCAATTCTTTTAGGTTTTAAAGAAAAGAGACATATATTGGAGGTTTGGTACAAAGACATCCAGGAGAGAAGGGCAGCTGGAACTTTTGAAAAGCAGCGATTTCCTTTCAGCCAGCCTTCTGGAGACTAGAATACCACTTGGAAGATGGAAGTTTGTTCAGGAAAACTCACTGATTTCTCAGAATCAGGTATTTTGCATGGTGTTCTAGCATTCTGATTTTCATGACTTTTTTTTTTTTTAGTATTTCTTCCATAAGAAAAAGAGAGAGAGGCACCCCTAATGAGAGGTTTAACACCATGACCCACCCCCAGTTTACTGCTGGTCTTACCCACTCATATCGATGGCATGTGTAGAGCATACTCAGAGAGGTCTCAGGACTTGAACCCAGTACCTTTCCCACATGCCACTTGTGTGCCACAACCTAGCCCTGATTTGGGTGACTTTTTCTCTCCTCTGCCTGCTAACGTTCTTGCAACTATAAATTCTTGTCTACTACTCATCACTAGCTTAGCAAGGCTTTCAAGACTTTTGCAACTATTACCAGAATATATCTACCTATTTCAGCTAAGTTATAAAAGGGGAATCTGATTGATTTGAACTTTCATTATCCAGTTCAAGGAAAACCAAGTAGGGCTTTTTGTCACCATAAATTATGATCATCTTATAGTTCAGAAATGTCAACAGACATAAAACAGTGAAGGCTTCCATGCAAAACACTGTAGCAGAACTTTTAGACTGATCCCTATCCATACAGGAAATACTAGGTAGGAACCCTGTGGATCAGAACTTAGAGGAGCCCTTTACATGCAGTCACCTCTAGTTCAGGAAGAGGGCACAGAGGTCTCTGCTCCTGGGCACCACTTCTCTGGACCACTATGCTCAGCAGAAGGCAGCAGTGGACATGACGGTTTTCTACTGAATGACCTATGGCCTATTGCAGGATTTTTTTTTTCTCTCCCTTCCTCAATTTTTTGCCCACACTAGAAATAATTAATTAATACAATATGAAAAATATTTATGACATTAGTTAAGTGTGGAGACCCAACTATGTTGAGAATGGGATTTGTCATAGGTGAGCAAGAAGCTGGTAAGTCACATATCCTTGGAAAATGGTAATAACAGAATGGTTGAAGGGCTTCCTGACAACTCGAGGCAACTGTGTGTAGGGAAGGGGCAGCAATAAGAAGTAGGGGAATTTCTTCTTTCTCTGTAACTGTATTTTTTGTTTGTTTGTATTTTTTGTTTTGTTTGTATTTCCTTGAATTAGTCTTCTTTCTTGTCACCGTCAGTTTATTGTTGGTCTCCAAGCCAGTTTCACAAGTCTTTACAGCTTCCAAAAATAGTGCTGTGGTTTATTTTTATCATTTAAGTTCAGTAATGATTTAACCACTGTTTTTGTAATTGCAAATTTTTCTTTATTTCATGCTCATCTTTCACTCTGAGTTTGATTGCTTCTGGTTGCATGTGTGACTAATACTGTTTGATGTGCACTATTGGAATTTTTATTAATGTTTTAACTAAAAATATAAAAATGAAAACAATTTCTACCCCATTCTAATATAGTTATAATATTGGGATTGCATTAAACTGGGGTATACAAATCCATCTTATAAAGAAGTTTCCTAAAGTAGAGACCGGTTTCTGTCACTGTTTATATCAAAGGACACCAAAATCAAGTCAGGAATTTGGAAGGAACTCACAGGACAAGGGCCAGAGTTGTATTTTTCTTCTGATTCCATCTAAATTATGTTCTGTAAGGTAAAGCATACAATGTAGTAACAAAGATGACACTATTAGATTTTATGGATATGCAAAGTATTTTGAAATAGCTTTCCCTTTATTTTCATAATTAAAATTCTAATGTTAAGGAGGCATGTATGTATTTTTTTAATTTAAAAGGTATACTGTGAGTTTTTTATGCTCTGTTTCATAAATTTTTGCTTTTCACCTTGATCTGTCTATAGAGACATGAATCCCTTCTTTTCATTTATTCTTTAAGATAGATTCTATTTCACTGAAACTCAAAGATAATAAGTACCCCAGGCATTGCAGTACTTACTAACCTATTTCTCTAAGTGTGGAATTGGCAGCAAGTCCAATTCCAGTTTGAGATAAAAAAAATATACATATAATGTTTTTTAAAAGGCAAGCTGTATCAGGTATGCATTTACTCATGTGATTGTTCATTGAAAACAGATGGTAATTGGTCTTACTCTTATTGTTATTAAAAAAATTAGTACTTAGAACCATATTAATGATCTGACTTTGAACATGAAAAGGGTATTTTCAAAGTCTTAATGGATGTGTTTTGTGTTTTAACTAGACAGACCATTTAAATTCAGTCAATTTGAATCGATGAGCTACTTGAATACTATTCTTTTTAAAGAGCTATTTCTGCTTAGTTTCTTATTATCACTGACAGCTAATATTTATTTGATATCCTCAGGCATTTGGCCAAGGGGTAGGAACCATTCCAGGCTCAACCTCCCGAACAATCAAGGTTTAAAATAGAAAAGTTTCCCCAGTTCTATCAATTCCCATTTGGTGATTTCATCATGTTCTCTTTCTGTTTCCAGAGTCACCGACCAAGTTCAGAACCTTTTGCTCTTTCCCTTAGTGTTTCAGTAACCTTCTAACTGAACTACCTAAACTATCTTACTCATAACTTCCAAATTAATGTCTTTCAATCAGGCTTTGTGATCATATCCCTTTCTTACACAGGTACATAGTGGCTAAGAAACGGCAGAAATAGTACTTACGAAGTTCAAGAACTGTGTCAGGCCCTCCTAATATGAATTTGAATAAAACAGCATTTCTGCCTTTGAGACATTTACAAATTCCTAGGGAAATGTTTTATGTAATATTTACTGTGTAGAATTGCTAGAAATTGAGTGCATAATTTTGTAATCATATTGCTGTCAATATCTATATGTCACAGATGTAACCAACATGGTCTCACAGACAGAGCTAGGATGTTTGGATATAAACCTAAGTCCATTATTTCAAGTGTACAAGAAAATAACTGCATTTTACATTAAAACTTAATTTCCAGTTTGAACCTTCCTTGTACTCGTGGTGATTAAAGTTTATGAACGTGGACCCCCCTCACCCTCTCTGCAGTTGTGGCCAAGTTCTGACAAGTCTATACTGTCCCTATAGAGGGAGATTAGCCTGTTGCCTAAGTGGGAAGGTAGTCTCTAAGTTGAACATCATCTTGTCTCAACACAGGACTCTGATTTAAAATAAATAAATAAATAAATAAAAAGAACAACAACTAAAACAAAATATGCCTTCTTGTCTTTAAAGTTTGGGTCAGTGGCCCTCTATTTTTTGTGTTATGACTGCTAACCCTGGGATATTTTTATTTTACTTCTCTCTCAAATGTTTCGCTTATACTTAAAATTCTCCCCTAATCTCTAAAATGGCTACCAGAACTTTACTAATCAAAGCTAAGTGGCTCCTGTTCCTCCTTCCTTTCTACCGTCTTAACATGTACTGAACTGCCCCATGGCATGTATGAGGAGGTGTTGGGCAGGCAGTACATGAGGGAAGAGCAGGAGCTGAACCGAGGCCAAAAGAGGGAATTTACAAGTGGACAATGATGTTTCAAAAATGTTATTCTTCCCCTTATACATAAATGATAGACCTTAGCTATACACATTGCTAACACATGGATTATAATAATAAAATATAATACTATATATGTGCATATATACTATATGTAACATATATACCATATGTGCATATATAAATACTATTCATATGTAACGGTATTTATAAAGGCCTATCTAATTACATTAAACACAGTGCTATTTGTTCTGGGCTAATATCCTAGTTGCTGCAAAAGAAGCTTTTTCAGAAATCCATAATCTGACATGAAACTCTAGCATTTAATTTTAAACCAAGATTTGCCTGGTGTATTATAAAATATTTGCCAGTTAACCATGACTGGAATTTTTAAGATCTAGATGCTCAACATGGCTATCTAAAAAGCCATCTGAAATACATGCTAAGGTAATACTAATAATTCTTTTAATTAATTCATTGAATATTTATTTTGTGCCTGCTATAAGAAATTGTTTGGAAAAATATTGTATTTAATCTTCACAGTGATACTATCACATACTTTTTTAGTAAATCCATTAGGTAGATTAGGAATTAAGGTTTAATGAGATAAAATACCTTATCCAAATTACATAGCAAACATCAGATGCTAGCACTAATGACAAGTCTCTGGAGGGCAGAGAAAGGGGATATAGAAAAGAATATGATGATTAAGTCCTGGGCTTTACAGTTTTATGAACTCATTCAGAACAGAATATATATACTGTTATAAGACTTCTGGCCCAGAATTGACTCAGCTACATAGGTGAGAATTAAGCATTTTTTGTTAATAAAGGTCTATGTCAAGGAGAAGATAATGTTCAACTTAGTGAATATATAAAATTGTCCATTTAAAATGCAACTTTGAATATTAAGAATAGATGGTGAACATATATTTAGTCTGTTGACTGCATCTACTAACTGTGCCATAAATTTTATATTTTTCATAAAATAAAATAATTTAGAACTACATGTAAAATAATAGGTGTGCAAAGATTTTATCTCAAGTATAAATAATGTAGCATAAGTGGAGTTGAGACATAATTTCTCACAAATGACTATTGACAAAGTGTGGGGTTGGTGTCACTGATAAGATTATCCCTTGATTATCTTATTACTTCCTAATAACCAGTTATTTCTTTTCTGCACATACTCACTCTGTGATCCTGTTTGCTCTCTCTCTTTTTTCCTCTCTACTCCTTCTAAAAATTGTCCAGCCATTCTCCTCTATTATGTTTCTCTCTCTCTCTATTCCTCTATCTTCCAGGCAGTAATATACATTTAGGAGCATGTCCAGCAATTGCTTTTTTCATGTGGAATTTAAGGATTGTCCTTCTCCACCAAAATGTTAATCTATCAATTTGGTGATTGAATTCATGCCCTTCTTAATTTTTAATAGGACTTGGAAGAAAATAAGTAGAAACACTCCCCTTCTCCCCAAATTCTGCAAATTCCAGAGGAAACATTTCAAATTATTTTTGGTAGGAAATTTGTTTATTGAGGTAAAAATCATGTTTTTTTTTTTTCAGAATTACATTCATGTGAAGATATTTTCGATGACAATGACTTGCTAGTAAACACATTTTATGTCATTATTTCCTTGAGGAACAGCTCTTGTATTTAATCTTCACAGTGATTAGAATTATGGTTCTCATTGTATTGTCAGCACCTATCAAAGCAATGGAAACACAGTAGATTCTTAAAAGTTGTTGAGAACAGAATACATGAAAGAATTAGAATAATTATATAAATATACTTATAATACTTATGGTGCATGAATCAGTATTTTTTTGGGGGGAGCAATATACTTGTTAAAAAAGTTCAAACTCAGGTCTTATCAACTCTTGGAGACTTACTGTCAGAAATGCATTCTCATACATATTTCAAAAATGATAGAAACAAAATAAAAATAAACAGAACATCGCAGAGACGTATACTTACACACCTCACAAATATATTTTGAATCTGATTTTATCAATAACTTAAATATTTGCCTTGTTTTGGAAGTCTATTATTGATGACGCTATAAAAAATTTGCTTAGCCCACCACAGTGACCCAACAGCACTTTTTAGAACTGCTTCATTTCTTAAGAATGTCCTAGGGATAAAGCGTTAGTGGATGTTCTTTTCTATTTGCAGGCTTGTTTTAGCTAGCCTACTTGAAATACCGTTAGGAAGCTTAGGGAATCCATAATTATTATCTGAGAATTCTATGCTTATATTTTTGGTTATAGCAAAGAGACTTTAAAATTTGACTTATAAAGAAGGACTCCGAATACTGGGTGATTAATATTTTACAAAACCAAAAACTAAATCGAGAGGCAAAGGAATTCATTATCCTTACTAAAATAAAATTACTAATGTGCAAATATGAGAAAGGTCATTGTATTTGATACTTGAATTATGCATTAAGAGATGAAGCGTCTTTTGAAGTGTTTATTATAATGATTTGCCATGGGACTGAGTTATGAAATCACTGTATATACTAATTAAAATGCAGTTTTAGTGGTTTTTAAAACAACCTCAGACATACCCTTGGTTATTTGTGAACACACAGTATGTTTAGAGAAGAAAAGGAATTAGTTGCCTATGAATCAGATGGCTAATCTGATAATAAAGCATAATTGCTGTGAGACAATTGATATCTCTATTATGATTCGATTTCATCTACCTAGCAAAAGATTATTTCATGGGCCTTATCATGGTAGTGTTTAAGGTAAATTATTATGGACTGGAACATTGAGTAGTATACAAGATTTAGAGTTATATACAAGGAATTTAGAGTCATGTGTACAAGATTTAGAATCAGGATACATAAATAAACATGTGTAATTAAATGAATTTTAATTTAATTTAGTTTAATATTTGCCCTGTTTTATCAAAGGGAAGATGCAGAAAACCTACAAAACCTTGTTTTGTAATCTAAGGTGGATACAAGCCACTGCCTTCATCTTTAAAAGGTGGAAACATTACCTACCTATCACAAAGAAATTTTTCAGATTAAAATATAAAATAGTGATTTATAAAGAATATAAAATGCCAGTTCAACTCCAAAGTAGCCATTCTAGTTATTATAAAAGATTAGTCAGTTGGGACCAGCATAATGGCTATGTCGCTGGACTCCCATGTAGTCGACCACAGTTTGAGTCCTGGATCCGGTGGCTTAAACTCACGCCGGGCACGTATGCGTGCGTGCCCAAGATCCTGAGAGGGGAATGGAGGAGGAGGGATTGTGGCATGGCCATCCTCCTGGGGGGTGATTTCTCGCTTTCTGTCTCTCTGACTCTCTCTGTCTTTCTGGCGAGTGCACATGCCCTATAGCAAAGACTTCTCCAAACAAAGAAAGAAAGAAAAAAAAAGATTAATCAGAGCAAGATATTCCCAGTGACCATGCTGTAATGAAGATTGTTCTTTTCTTTTAGGTTTTTGCCATAGGGCACATGCACTCTCTAGAGAGACAAAGGGAGAGAAAGTGAGAAATCACCCCCTAGTGGTGATGGCCGCACCGCAATCCGTTCTCCATTCTCTTCTTGGGATTTGGGTCATATATGCACACGTGCCCAGCTTGATTTTCAAACCACTAAGTCTGGGACTCTAACTGTAGTTGGTCATGTGGGAGTCTAATGTCTTAACCACCACCCCACCTGCTGGCCCCAAGAATGGAATTTTTAAACACTGTTTAGAAAGCTCATATGTGTAACAATATAGTTTACATTATCTATGAAATGGCGCAATTCCAATTCAAAGCTGGTAAGGTCGCAACAAATTGAATCAAGCAAATGCCTACATGTCTGCACTGTGTGTCATCAATGTTCATTTAAATGTTAGTTTGCACTTAAAACACAAAAGGAGTAGGAATGTTCACAGCAGAAGTCCAATTTTAATCTTAATGTGTACAAAATTTAAAAGGTAACTGTCAGTTTCAAATGGAGAGTCCAGAAAAAATTAAATAGGAAGGGACACAATTTACAGTATTAGAAGATTTGGATTTTAAAGGTTTCACCGAAGTTTATGACCTTAATGAGCTTTGATTTTATTATTCCTACTTTCAGTGACCACCACACAGATCTTTGTGAATCCTCTGGGTGTTTTCACAGATCAACAACACATAGCAGGTGTGCATTCATTTCAAATACATGTATCCAGGGCCCAGCAGATGGCGTAATGGTTACATTGCTGGACTCCCATGTATGCTGGGCTCCAACGGCAGTTCAAGTCCCAGATCCAGTGGCTTAAAAATCCATGCCAGGCGTGTGTGTGTGTGTGCATTCCCAAGATCCTGAGAGGAGAATGGAGGAAAAGTAATTGAGTCACAGTCATCCACCCTGGGGTTGGGGGGTGATTTCTCACTTCGTGTCTCTCTGTTTCTCTGTGTCTCTTTAGCAAGTACACACACTCCATACCAAAATTTTTTCTTAACAACAAAAAAATAGTGATTATTTGTAGGTTTTATAGAGTTAGAATTAATTTCTCTCTAACGTGGCTCAGATTTTTCAGTTATTGTGCATATAAAATCACGTTGAAGTTTGATGTGCCTTTTTTTCTTTATATAAGTTTTGAGTTAAAGTTTCATATGGTAACTGTACCCTGCTCAGACACTATAGTCTAAATTTTTGTTACTCTGTCTTCTGTATGGCTTTTGTAAGCTATATCGCAGTTCTAAAATATGTTTGTACAAATGCAGTTTTAATTTCTGTTCTTAGTCTTATGTTTTCATTATCTCTTAACATCATTTGTAGAGGACCAGATGGACTTCCAAACGTTTTACCATTTGCTCTGTATGTATCTGTGCAAGAGCCTAGGTATGCTGTTTCTAATGATTTTTGAGGGCAATTTTGAATAACTTTATCCTTCATTAATTATTTTCTTTGGCTAGGAAAAGATTGCTATATTACTTGCTAAGTCCTAAACTAAATATTCTGTTTATATATCTGAACCAGGTAATGGATAATAATTATCACCTTCAGGCTGGAAGTAATCATTTGAGGATGAAAATTACATTGATTCTCTGATTTGACTAAAAATATCTTCTCTACGAAATGTTTATGACACTTTTATCTACTCTTCCTTTTATCCTTTCATAGCTGTCATATCTCAGTTTTATAAATTCAAAGTAAAAAAAAAATGAACCAATAGTTATTTCTAGGACAATTGTTTCCATATATTATTTATTTAGATAATAGAATATTTCTGTACTTGAGAAGTGGAATAGTCTTAATTAATGGAATACTTTTCTATATGTTCTAGCAAAATAAATTTCTACTTGTGGTTCACATATAACTATTGTACATTACATAATTAAAATCTAGACAAAATGGAATCAGCAGCTCTGGGTTATTGGCTGAATAACCTTGGGAGAGTTAGCTAAGCTTTCTGATCTGCAGTGTTCTTTTCCATGAAATAAGAAGAGAAATAATAATACACAATTTAGGTATATGGATTTGTGGTAGAGAATGAATAATGCTAATAATGGGACCAGCAGATGGTGTAGTGGCTATGTCGCTGGACTCCCATGTAGTTGACCATGGTTCGAGTCCCAGACCCTGTGGCTTAAACTCATGCCAAGCGCGTGTGCATGCATGCCCAAGATCCCGAGAGGAGAATGGAGGAGAAGGGATTGTGGCGTGGGCATCCCCCCTGGGGGGTGATTTCTCACTTTCTGTCTCTTTGCCTCTCTCTGTCTTTCTGGCGAGCACACACGCCCTACAGCAAAAAATAAAAATAAATAAATAAATAAACACTCTAAAAAATAAAAAAATAATAATGCTACTATTGTGCAAAGATGCAGTATAAAAGGTTCACTATTATACAGATCTTTGTTTTATATTCACAGATGCCTTTATCACACTAGAAACATCATTCAAATACATTTGGATATGTCAGACTCTCTTGTTCTTGAATACTTTTGTTGAAGAAAAGGCCTTTCATGTCTAAAAATCCCTTTTTCTTTTCCTTTATGACTCTCTTCTTCTGTGTGTCTTCGCATGCAGCTGTTATCATTTATTTCTTCACTCTTTAGTCTTACTTGTTGGGATTTTTCTGTATTATCCTAATCCATCTCTCCGTGTCTGTCTCCTAAATCATATTCATCATTGTGGAAATTTGTAACCACACTCAGACAATCACTCATGCCAGAAACATTTTCTCTTCTTTAATTTCTACATTCAGAATACCAAAGCTTGTTCCATGCACATTCTTAGGATTAAGATTTCCCAAATCTCTCTATGGAGACTCTTTGTTCAAATCTCTCATTTGGACAATTACAATAGCCTCTTAATTTTTCTGTCTTCAATCTCACTTCAACTTCTGTAATTTGGTTAGAACAATCTTTCTAAAACCTTTTTTAGACTTTAGTTTTCCCCTGGCTGATAATTTTTTGATGGGTGTCTGTCTTTACAGGACAAAGTACAAATTCCATATTTTGGCAAGATGATTTCATGCTGTTTTTCCATATGCACTTCACTCCCCGTGGAAATTTCCCAAAGCAGAACATTAACGCCAAAACTCTATGTCTTTGCACTTGTCCTTACCTTGAAATACCCATTCTCCTCTTCACCCCTTATTATCTAAGGAACTAGGGTTCCTCTGAACCATATCTTCCTGTCTGGAATTTTTTTTCTAAGCCTGGAGAGACTGGGGGCCTACATTTCTCTGTGATTTTAAGGAATTCTTTTCATTCTAAGACTAACAGTCTTGAAGATTCTATTATAATTATTTTCTCATACTTGCCTTCTTCACTAGACTAAATTTAATCTTCTCTGTTCTTTTTCTACTTACAAAAAATGTAAAATGTTTTAGGAGGTAATGAATTAATGGTAATTCAGTTTAGCCTTTTGTTTCTTATCATCTTCAAAGTAATAAGGAAAATCTTGGAAAATGGAAAAAAAGGGAGGAACTAGGGGTAATAGGCTGCAGTTTGTCTTGACAGAAAGACATCTCTTACCCTGTTTGCTTAGTGCTTCAAGGAGATTGTTTTTGACTCATGCTGCTTGTGACAAGTTAGAGCCTGTCGTCTGTACCAGTTTTGTTTGTAAAGCACATTTGTAGATATTACAGTGTAATGAATAATGTATCACAATGAGTTTTTTTCAAGGTTTTGGGTTAGTAAATGGTATTCTTTCCTATGAAATAGAAGCATAAAAAGCTAGTGAGTCTGACAAATGATACTTCTCAATTTTGAACAATAGGCTTTATCTTTTCTACCAGATCTTGTTCGTAAATTTACAGTTATAACTAATATTCTGATAAAAACATATTTTGAAAGACATGTATCTTGCACTTTTATAAATTTTTTCCTAGGTTATTTGCTATGAGAATGTACCTATTTTTAAGACTAAACACGAATGTCTGAGTAATAAATGAGTGTGATTTACAAGCAGCACATTTTATCAGAGAACTCTGAGGTATGATGGTGTGATCATATTCCTGAAGCCCACAATTCATAATGACGGGAAGCTGGTGTATCACATTGTCATGGCAACAGGATGTCTTCTTAGGTTTAAATTTGTTTGTGTTGCAAATCCATAACTTTAAAAGCCTACCCAAAGCTTTTAAAGAACAACTTGTATTGCTTCCATGGTTCATACTGTATGCTAAAAATTCATGGTTATTTTACAAATGGTAATTTGAGTGTTCTTTACTTTTGTTCTCTTTGTCTCCAAAGCACACAGTTATCAGACTAAAATTGTTATGCCTGAGTGTTTTGTTTTGTCACTTGTGTCGCTTCAATATAGAACTGTGGGGGTAAAAATTTTCGTATATATGTGTGTGCGTGTGTGTGTGTGTGTGTGTGTGTGTCTGTATGCATGTGTGTGTGTCTGTGTGTGTGTGTGTGTGTGTGTATTCTTTCACTGAGGCAATAATGGGGAAAAGCACAGAGCCATTTCAAACTGTTAAATATTCAGAACTTAACAAGCTTAATATGTCTTTTTTAAAAAGCTAAACCCTTGTAGCACTTTCAATTCTTTCTGCATAGCAAAGACACATGTCTTGCCCAGAGATTCTCTGCAAATAGTGAAGAAAAACAATGATCAATGGTCCTGCTCATTGCCTAGCAAAATGTCCTTGATACTCCTCCCTTTGCAGCACAATGCTGACAGCTGGGTTCTCACTCAGAAGCAAGGAACTGAGAGCCAGGGGAGTGGGAACCACAGAGAGTGAAGAGAGAGGGAGGGAGGATGGAGGGAGAAAAGAGGAGAGTGGGAGTTAGAAATATGATTATTTATGGTTGTTGTCTTTGCCATGGTTAACCCCTTAGTGTTAAAATGGAAATTTCCCACATCAATATGCACTGTATTATTCCCTTCAGTGAAGCAAATTGTTTTTGTAAGTTAGCTTTGCCTTTAAAGAGGCATACAAAGGAAGGTTATGGAGGGAATGTGAAATAAAGAAGGCACTCTGTGATGATATTAATTGTGAGTTAGGAGGAAAGCCATCTGCAGATTTAAAAAAAGAATAGCTAAATAACTAAACTGGGAACTAACTCTACTGTGTTGTTTCCTTTTTTCCATTTTTTTCCCCTCTATTGCCAATGATTTCTCTCAGTGTATAAACACATAATGAGGAAGACAAGGCATATGACCTTCTATTGGATTTTTGAGGTGGGCCTTATGTGTCTTTCGCTTATTTTTGTTTGATTTTTTTCTACTTCCTGAGTATGATGTAGATTACAAAAGTTAAAATCTTAGAGTACTTATGCCCTTTGTCTACTTTCAGTTTTGCCAAGAAACTTGATGATTTTTTTTTTGTTGTTGTTGTTGTTTTTTTAGAAACTTGATGATTTTCACAGACTGTTACACTATTCATAATTTTATTTTTAAAAACTCAAGTTGTGGCTCTAAATATAATTAGTACTTATAAATGCCGAAGTGTTTATCCTCATACTTTAGGAAAGCAAATGAGTATTTTATTAGATAAGAATAGAGAAGAACTCTATTTGGTCACCAAAAATTAGTTCTTCATTTCCATTGTTGGAAATTGATTAGGCAGTCAATACCCCTGGTGATGAGACAGGATGCCCATTGCAGAAAAATAAGACATTTTAATATCACATCAAGTCAGATTTTCAAGGCCATACTTTTCTCCAGGTCCTGGGTGTGGACTAGTAAGTTTTCTTCAGATGGCTCAAGTTTGGGAGCATTTATGACATTATAGATATTCAGTAGATCTGGGGCAGCCTGAAAAAATAGACTTGCTCTAAACATCCATCTTGTGCTAAGAAAATTGCTGCTGGTGATGTGAAGCCTTTTTTTCCTCAGATGTTTCTGTTGGAAATAAGTATTATGATATTAACTATGTATCCTTAGAATATTTCTCAGGATTTTTAAGAGTCAGAATTTTATTTAAGATGAACTGGAGGAAAGATCCATTTTCTTTTCAAACTGCAGCAATACAGCTGCATCTGGCTGGCTTCATAGCACACCAGTTAAGCCCTCTGCCTTGAGAGCTGGATCTCACATAGCCAAACATGGTTCAAGTCCCAGCCCTGACAGCTTGAAAAACATGGTTGGATAAATGTGTGTGTGCACCCAAAATTATTTCACATGGGATGAAATAATGAAAAAAAAATTGTAGGGAGGCCATGCCCATTGGAGGATGGCTCTCTCTCTCTCTCTCTCTCTCGCTCTCTCGCTCTGTGGTAAGGACATGTGCACTCTGTCAATTAAAACAAATCTTGACTGCTTTTTGTTCCTAGCCTAAATTCCCTGTTTGCACTAAAGAAAAATCAAGCTCACACTCATATGGAAGCAGGTGAATCATCATTTGGAAAAAAGACTTCTTCATGACTGTATTGAAAAATATTCGTTCACGTCATAATCAGTTGAATGGTAGTCCTTCGAAAGATATATTGATGTCAAATCCCTGGAACCTATTCATTTTACCTTATTAAAAAAAAAAAAAAAAAAGATCTTTGTAGACGTGATTAAGTTAAAGCTCTTGAGATGAGATCATCGTGGATTGACTTGGCGAGCCCTAAATCCAATGACAAGTATCTATGTAAAACACAGAGAGAAGGAAGTTTGACAGAGACTGACAGAAGACATGAAGGAGATATGACCATTTAGATGGAGATTGGAGTGATGCAGCTGTAAGTCCAGGAATGCCAACTGGTAGCAGAAACTGGAAGAGGTAGGGGACAGAATGTCTGCTAGAGCCTGTGGAAGGAGGACAACACTCCTATACCTTGCTTTCAGATGTTTGGTCTCCACAACTGTGAGGTGACACATTTCTGTTGTTTGATGCCACAGAATTTGTGGTAATTTGTTACAGCAGCTGTTGGAAACTAGTACATAGGAGATCATGAGGCCTGACTCAAATGAATTTGTGTGGTTGCAGCTTCACTGGCATTGGCCTTCCTGCTCCTGCCTGTGAAGAGTCCCAAGGAGAAAGTCACTATGGTGGCTTTGAGTTATCCCTATTTGCTTCTGCAGACACTTTCCCTAGGCTCGCTTTCCTTTGGACACCTCATCAGCATCCATGAATTCTCTCTTTCGTTTACATTATCCCTTCTACCTTCCCTTTTTTGACCATACTACCAATCCCAGATCTTTATGCCAATAAAATATAGTTTCTTTACAATAAAATTTTCTTTGTATCTCTCAAAACCTCCCAGTGTTTTGAATCAAACCTTTTGCAACTTCTGGCCTTTTCTCAAGAAAATTCTAAGTTTTATTAGGATTTGATCACAGAAGAATACCAGCCAAATAGATGATATAGAAAAGAGCTGGATACTCAACACAATCTCGTCTGTTACTTGTGTTTTTAATGACCTGGGTATTTTCCCCCTCATAATTATGAGTACCTTTTAGGACTAGCACCTGCCCTCCTTTTAAAACTGATGGTAATCTGACCGAACAGGATCTGGGGAGTTTGTTTCTTGTTAACCATTTTTAGATCAAAAGCTGTTATAAGAGAGAATCTGGTCATGAAAAAATAGGAGATTGTGGCTTGCCTTAATAGCAACAAATAGAATTTCCCAAGCATCCCAGGAAATAATTGACTTAGAAGAGATGGATTTCTTATGTTGCTTTCACATCCAGGGGATAGAAATATTGCTGTAATTGCAGTAGTTTAAGAGCCTACATGAGGCTATAAACTTTCAGGGCTTCATCCTTTGCCATCATATATACAGAAATGTAGTGACCAAAATTAGACTTTAGTATGTGGTAGCTGATAAAATTTATTTTTTTCAAACTATATTTTTTATTGTGTATATATGACATTTAGCCTGTTAACTTAGAATGGACAAAAATTAGTGGAAAGAGTGAAGGTGGTAAACATAGATAAGAAGGAGAATATTTTAAAACAGTTTTTGGTAGCACCTGGTAAAAATCCATTATTGATACAATTCTTATGGAACTGCTCTCTTATATAACAGTTGGAAATTATATTAATAATCAAAAGTTTTTCTAACTTTGAACAGGAATCTATGTAACACATCCACGATCTTTGGAATTAAACAAGATTAAAATTCTTGCTCTGAAACATGTATGTGGGTCTTCTGACTTATATGTGAATTTTTTACATTATCATTGGGATAATAATATAATACCTAGCTCAAAGAGTTGTGGGAAATAAAGAAGCAATGGTTATTGTATATTAATCACTCAAAAAATGTGTATTTTTGTTAATCTAGATCAAACCCTAGAAATCCTGAACTATACTTTCCAGTATAAATCCTGAGATGATTCAATGGAATGTGTAAATTGATAGTACTTTGGTTTGTGTCCCTCTCCCCAAAATTCATGTGTTGAGAATTGGTCGTAAAATTATTGAGAGGAGAATACCTTCATGGTGTAGAAAGAAAGGTGGGGTCTTTGGGAGTGATTATGTGATTACGACTGCTATGATTGAGTTCTGGTGGGTTTATTAGGCGAGGGAAGAAGAGCAGAGAGACACATGGGCGGAGCTGTTTTGATCTCTGATGTGATGCCTCAGGACGCTGCAGGATCTCCCCTCCCAAAGCCCCGACCATTCTGTGGACCCTGGACCCTTGGACCTTCAAACTGTGAGCATCATAAACCTCTATTTTAATAAATCATACAGTTTCAGGTATTTCCAGGTCTAGCAATGGAATGCATAAGAATAATCTGCGTTAAGGATAACCTACCCCCCTGTCAAAGTCTTGACAATGATTTAGGGAAGCCAGAGGAGAGGTATTTCTATGGAGTGACACCTAATTTAAACTCTAATAATTTTAAATTAGTTGTCATAAAGAATGAATTAAAGTCAACTTAGGAAGCATGAAAGAATGTTGAATTAACAGAGATCCTGAATCTACAATGATATACTATTAAAGAAAAAAGAAAAGGTGTGGTAGAGCCTGAAAACTTCCCTTATATTTTATGTCTCCATTTTAATTTCTAATAATATTAAAATAATCGGAGTCAGAAGGAAGGAGAAATGAAAGAGAAAGAAAAACCAGAATTTTAGGACTTATGGTTATAGCACAAAGATAGCATTTATGAGATTTTTGTCCTAAAAAAATACAATATAAAGTCCATTATTCTCACTCTATAAATAAATGAACTGAGGCTTGGAGAGTGAAGTGTCCAATGTCCTCAGGTTGTAAGAAGTTGGAAAACTGCCAGAGCTTAAGTTTGAATATTCATTGATAACAATAAATAGGAACCTTGGAGAACAATTCCATCTCATAGGCTTCTTTATTCTTTTAAGCCCTAAATTGAGTTCCCTTAACGTATCTATTTATAAAGGCTCTAGATGGTATTATGAGGGAGAAAACAAACAATACATGCTTACGCAGGGAGAGAGACAATGAGAAGGGACTATTTCCCTCTCTTGGACTAAAATGTCTAAGAAAAAATTCCAAGTGGTTGGAACTTTACTTTCCCAAAGCTTGGGTTTGTTGTTAGTTCAGAGACCCTGTTACTTTTTATAAGAATTTGGGTAACTAGGCAGACAGGTCTAGTTTTCACATGAAGCAAGAAATTTGAAAGAGGCTTTTTGACAACCATGCTGTTAGCAAAAGTTAATGTATTTGGGAGACAGAAAAATGCTTTATCATTAAAATGATGTTTAAGAGTAAGAAAAACTATTTTCAACTTGATTCTGGGTATATACCCTAAAACAATGGGGTCCTTAAAAAGTGGGTCCTGGTACCAGAAGTATCGGCATCCTTGGAGAACAAATTAGAAATAATTAGAAGATTAGAGGATATAGAAGAATGGAAAGTGGATACTGGATACAGTGTGCACAGTGATTGAATATATAAAAGAAAATAAAAGTAAAAACAAAAATGACAACCCCCCAAAAAAGGGTTTCAACTTCTCAGAACCATCTCTAGAACCAGCAGCTGATTGTGGGTCCAGCAATTGGTACTTCCCTAAGCCTTCCAAGTGATCCTAATACACGTTCAAGTTTGAGAACCATTACTCTATAGAGTTTGCAAACAAAGACTAAATAAAGAGAATAAGGAAGATAGATACCAACAAATCCTGTCCTAGGGGTTTGATCTTCCCTTAGAAAATGAAACAGTAATTTTAAAGAACATAGAGATAGACCATGATTTTTAAAAAGTTTAAGAAATTACAAAACCAGGGCTGCAGCTGGTTTTGTTTTCTCTGAGACTCATTGCAGAGGAATTCAGAGGCAAAGCTCTCACAAAAGAACAGAAATGAAAACACGGAGACAGAAATTCAAAAGAGACATTGTGCCCACATTTTTCAACCTAGTACACCAAGAACAGAAATCTCAAAACTTCTGAGCATTGTGATGATGGTGGATTGTGAGCATAAACTGTTCACATCTGCTGATGGGACTGCATTTCTCAGACATTCCCTCCAGCCCCAGGATAAACCTGTAGGCTGTCTAAGGAGCTCTGAGAATGCTGTTAGGGTTTGATCATCTTCAGCTATTCCCCATTACGCTACTCATGTGGCTTCACCTGAGCCTCATTTCCTGTCACTTGGTGAAATTGTTGTTCAGTGCATCCTTGTTTTTATCACTCAGTCCCCATCAAGGAGAGGAGCTCTCTGAAATAAGTACTGCCTGATGTGGCATCTGAGAAGAATGTGATGTTGGTGCTGGAGTTCACAGGAAGTCAAACAGACGCGACAGAATAGAATGATGGAACTAGCTAGTCCTTGAGTCTTCTAGTCCAAACTCCTTAGTTTCCAGATATGGACACATAACCAAAGAGAAATGAAATGATGGGAACAAAGGTGAACATTAGCAGAGGGGACACAGTCCCATATTACTAGTTTTAATTTATTTTTTAAAGAATGCTGACTAAGCATCTGTTGAGTACTAGGCTATAGGTAAATGATAGTGAAAAGACAGGGACCTTGTTCTCAAATATCCTGCCACCCAGTGGACAAGCTAGATAATGCAATTGTGTGGAATTTGATACTTTTTATTATTATTATTTTTACATTTAATCACTGCATATTACAGTATAAAAAATGAGGTTTCTAAGTGTGAATACACTGTATATTAATCCTGTCAAAGTTATTACCATACACATCAACATCAGCAGATAATCTTCCATTTTTGTGTCCTCTAAATATTTTGCTTCTTTCTTTTCCCCCTAGATTCCCTCCTGCTCACCCCCTCCCATTTCCCACCCTCCTTCCACACTGACTCTAGGATCCACAGTAGCTCTTCAGGTTTTTACAGCTTCCAATCTTTCCATTTCTGCCATACTTCCTGTGATAAAGATAAGCCTAAGGGACCGTAGTAGCAGGTAAATGGGCATCTAAGTCAACCTCTAAGGGTGCTCGTGAATGCTGTGGACCAGTGACAGTTCTGTGTCTTCCATCCATTCTCCCTCAAAGGGGAGTATCTCTGGCTGCCATCTTGTGCTGGGTTCACCATTGTCTGCTGGGTTAGTGGAGGACAGATACCAAGGATGCCTTTTGATTCCTGGGTCTTTCATTTGAGAGAAACTACTGTTTAGGCACGGCACTTAAGGAAGCTCATTGTAGGAGCTTCATTGCACCCTTGGTTGGTTTAGCTTAGAAATACTGGATTTCAGGCCACTCCTATAATGGAATAAGACTTTGGGGCTCTTAAGAGGAAGATAAGTATATTTTGTAAGCAGAAGGAATGTGATCAAAGTGTCCAGAAGTGTCCTGTAGTCATTCATTTCTAAAATGATCCCCACAAAATCCTTTTCTTTCTATATGAGTGTATTAAGTCAGATGATTCCATTCCAGAGTGTTTTCTCTTTACGTCCTATATTTTATTTCTTTCCACTGTCAACATTGCTGTGTGACTTTGATTACATCTTATTCTTCATCTGTGAAATGCACATAATAAGTATACTTACCTCAGCTTTTGTGGGTATCCCTTATACAGAATGCTTGGGATAAAAGTGTTTCTAATTTTAGATTTCATTTTTTTTTCCTTTTTTCAAGTCTTCCCCCCCAATTTTGGCATATTTGCAAGTACCTAATAAGATTTTTTTGGAGATAGAAACCAAGTCTAAACACAATATTTATTTTGTTTTATCTATACATAACCTAAAAAATACAATATTTTCGTATTGTAGCATTTTTAACTGAACCTTCACCTGAGTTCAGGTGTGGAATTTTCCTCTGTAAGTGCTTAGAAAGTTTCAGATTTTGGAACATTTTGGATTTCAGATTTTCAAATTGGGGATGGTCAGTCTGTGTATATGTGATGTTAAATAACTTATCAGAAGTTATACAGCTAGCAAATGGTAGAGCCAGAATTTGAACATGACACACCCTTATTCTTAAATTCATATTCTTAACTATTCCATACTATCACTTTCTATAGGATAATCTATACAAAAAGTGCCCAGTACACCCTCACTGTTTCATGAATCTTTTTATAAATGTCAGTATCTAACAGTATGGTGAAATTCAGAGGGAATAGAAGTTCCTATAGGAGTGGTCCTTTAATAGCTGTTTTTTTTTTTTTTTTTTTTTTTTTTTTTTTTTTTTTTTTTTTGTAACACTTGGTTTTTTTTTTTTTTTTTTTTTTTTTTAGATATAAGCAACATACTGCAAGATTCACCATTTTTTTTCTTTTCTGTTTTTTGGAGAGGTTTTTTTGCTATAGGGCGCGTGCACTCACCAGAAAGACAGAGAAAGAGAGACAGAAAGCGAGAAATCAACCCACCCCCACCCCCCGCCATGGGGGATAGCCACGCTGCAATCCCTTCTCCTCCATTCTCCTCTCGGGATCTTGGGCACGCACGCACACGCGCCCGGCGTGAGTTTAAGCCACTGGGTCCAGGACTCGAACCGCGGTCGACTACGTGGAAGTCAAGCAACATAGCCATTACGCTAACTGCTGGTCCCTGAAAGATTCACCTTTTTAAAATGTCCAACCCAATGTTGTTTTTTTTCCCCACAGAAGTAAGCTGTCTTCACTGTTCTCTAATTTCAGAAATTTCATCATCTGTAAAAATCTTAGACCTACAAGTGGTCACTGCCATTGCCTCCTACTACATTAATTTCTTTCCATATTAAAAAAGGGAAATAATGCCTCCTCTCTTCTCCTGAAAATCATTACTAGATATGTCAGCACTATTAAAATGTAGGTGTTTTGAATACATGGGTTGAATAGCATTTCATTCTAGCTACATATGCCATAGCTGGTACATAGCAGTGGTACTGAAAGCATGTCTGTTGCTTGCATGTGTCTGTCTTGCGCCTGGATGATCTCCCTTACTATGGCTAATAAGCAGGTTTTTATAATTCTCCAGAACAAAAATATCTGCTGAAATCCTAATCGGAAAAGGGGCTTCTCTCTCATTTGTGTAAGGGATCAATTACTCCATTATTACTTTTTCCTTTCCATGCAACATGCATCGGTAGTTATCCTAGAAAAAGAAAGTTGTTCTTTTACCAGTAAAGCTCTGTTGGGTTGTCAAGGTTGGAACTACAGAGGAGACAGATATTCCTATACTATAACCAGCACAGGCATTGTTTTGAGGTAAATTATGTTGCCCCAACCATTCATATAATGATGAAGCAGTATCTCCCACCATAAGACTACTTTTGGAGAGAGGACCTTTTAAAAGGAATGAGGGTAAGCAAGGTTATCAGGATGGGGCCCCACTCCAGTATGACTGGCATTATTATAAAAGAAGGGTGACAGGGATGTAGACATAGAGAATAAAGGCCATGTGAAGATACAGTGAGAAGATGAGCATCTGCAATGCAAGGAGAAAGACCTCAGGAGAGACCAAACCTGTGGACACCTTGATCGTGGACTTCTAGACTCCAAAACTGTGAAAAAATAATATGCAAGCCACTAGTCTGTAGCATTGTTGTATTATGACATCCTGAGCAAACTAATATGGACATCAACCTGAGTGCACTTAGAGGAGTATTATGCCAATTCCTTCCCCAATCACATTGCCCAAAGTCTGTGGGTCACTCTGGCTTCCCCATATGACTAGAAATGTTTAGCACTCAGGGCTAGTCTAGGAGGCACAATCTGTAGTCTAGTGTTAAGCCTACAACTCACAGATGAAATTTCCAACTGAAGTGTTGGAAGCCACATGACTGACCTTGGGTTCAGATCCCCAGATCAGACAAAAAATACGCAGAATGTCCAAGATCCTGAGGAGGGAGAGGGGTGGAGGAAAGGGATTATGGTGTGATTAAACCCTGTATAGGGCATGCACCTGTGTTCTCTTTCTCTCATGTGCATGTTCATAAAAAATAGGATCGAGCTTCATCTTTGGCATGCAGAAAAGATTTCAATTTAGTCCTTGCATTTCTCACTGGAAAGCTCATAAGTGTTCCTTAGCAGACACTGTTATTTCACTTAGTTAAAAGAGAAATAGTGCAAGGACTGTTAATGTTTAAAGTATGAGTTTTATTAAGACATAACTTTACAATATGCATCTTTGGATAATTTTCAGTGTAGGTATATGTAAGATAAATAACTGGGCATAAAAGTCCATAAAACTTCTAGAAACTGACAAATTCTGCATTCACAGTTTTATTTCTAATGATATCAAAATTTTGGTGGTAAAATTGGTATTAAAAATTTTTTAAATATAAAACTTCTTTTAGTGGTTAAACTTTGTAAACACTCATAGTACACATTTCTTATATAACAAACAAGCAATAAGGACAGATACAAAGGGGCAAAGTGGAAGACAGAAACATGCTGCTGAGGACAAGGGATTCAAATGAAATCACAGTGAATAAGTGTTGGGCTTAAATCTCTTAAGATGTCAGTGTTTCAACAGTTAGTGCATTATTTTTAGCAAAACACTTCATACAAATTTCAAAAATAACAAACCCCATAATTTGCCAACAGATCTATAATTCTAGAGACTAGCAGGTTAGAAAATAATAGCCTTTGTGTAGCCTTCCTAAAGGTTGTCAACTTACAGAGGTACAAAGCATGCCAAAGATGTCTTTTACTAAATTCTTTGTACCAAGTGTTGCTATAAAGTTGGAAATATTTTCTATAAAGTCCCAGTTCTGGTAAATTATTCTGGTAAAGAGTGTGGGATGTGAAAATAGTGGCAAAGGACCACTGTAAATCCTGTCTTGCAAAGAGATAGTATAAACCCTATCCTCCAGTAGGGAGACAGGCTCTGATAGTTTAAATAACAGTTATAAGGGTCAACCAACAATAAGAAATAGGAAATTCAATGCGAGACACGTCTAATCTCCAAGCAAGGACATTTTCTCACTCTATTTGCCATATGGCAAGACTGTTTTTAAAGTTTCTTGGGTGTTACTAAATTGTCAAAGGGCTTTTGTATAATAATAATTTTTGAAAAAGTATAGGGGCCACAAATGGCACAGTGGTTGAAGCACTGGACTCCCGCCTAGTTGACTGTGGCTCAAGTCCTGGACCCAGCAGCTTGAAAATCACACCAGACATGTGTGTGCATATCCAAAACCTGTGAGAACTAAGGAGAAGGGATTGTGGCATGGCCATCCCCACTAAAGGGTAATTTCTCATTTTCTCCCTCTCTCTGTCTCTGGTGAGCACACATGCCCTATGGTAAAAAAAAAAAAATATATGCAGCAGGTATTGAAATTTTTACATAGCCCACTATATTTGCAAATAGATTAAACAGCCCAATCAAAAGATAGAAGGTATTCACTGTAAAAGCTTACTATTCTCTCTTGAAGAATGACTATGAACCACCTATAAAACACTGAGTTGTCAGAAAAGTCATGATGCATTTTTGCATAGAAAAAAATACATCATGACTTTTCCAGCAATCTAATATCTACAGAATGTGTTTGTGGAGAGTCTTGCATACTGAAAGTGCTCAGGATCAAAGGGGAGTTCTAGCCTACGTAAACTGACACTAATCAAAGACTCAGTAATTCCATGTCCGTTCTCTTCACCAGACTTCCCTACTTGAAAGACTTATGGGGATCTAGAATATACTTTTGAGAAAAGGAGACACAATTCAATAACCAATTTTTTTCCTCACTGTTCTTTGACAGCTAGGACCTTATATCCCCAGAGGATTGGTTAAGGAAATATATCATAGTCTTGTTTTTGAGGAGTGTAATCAGGAATTTTAGAATTTATATCTCTAAATAAATACTACAATAGATCATCATTCATTGTACTATAACCAAAATCAGTGTTATCTAACAGCACTATTCGTAAAGTCATAGTCAGACCAAATAATACGGAAGAAGAAATAGATTTAATTTTTTGTATTGTCCAATAATAAATTCTTGTTGACAACGTGAGAATTATAATCTGAACTCTATCCATGTAAAACATGGCCGCTATGGTCAATTGTCCACCTATAATTATTATAATTTCTCCCTGTTCTTTACTAATAAATCCTAAAGTCGTTCTGGGTGGCAGTGTACCCAGTTCAAATACTTGCCTCTTGGGGTTCCTTTTTAGTTATGGATAGCCATCTGTGAAGTTCTGGTCAATGAAGTATAAGCAGACATCTTCTGATGGGGCATATGGATAGAAGAAAATCACTGTTATCCTCATTAAATACACACTGAACTATTCTTTTTACTCCTTTTTATAAGCATGGCAGCTATCTAGCAACTATTAGAATGATAGAACTTCACTAAGAACAGCAAAGCAAAACAAAACAAAAACTAGATAAGAATTTGGCATTGCTGAGTTTCTGTGCCAATCTTATTCCCTTCCCAGTGAGAGAAATAAACCACAATTGATTAAGGCAGGTTTTATTACATGGAGTAAAATGCAATTTCTAGTTCTTCACATGTTGATACTCAAAAAGATCAGGTGTCAACTACCAGAAGTTCTCGATCAATCCGAGTAACATTTCAGGTGATATTTAATAGAATTCTTTCTTGATCGACCTGGCCAAATGAAAAAAATACGATTACTATATTTACAAATAATAATAAAAATAAGGTAGTTCCACAATAACACAATGGAATTTAATAAGACAAGAAATATCAAATAAGTACTAATGGTAAAGATAATTTACAGTAGCAAAGTGATGGCTTGAGAAAGTATTTGCAGATACCATAGGTGAATATGTTACAATGACTATGTAATTAACAAATAGCCATCCTTACAAATCTACTAAATTTGATATGACTGAATATCACATGTGGAGAGTGAAAAAATAATCCTTTTGTAACAGTTTACATGCATACTGACCATTACATTTTGAAGAAATGGTGAGAAACAAATGGCATCCAGACAGAGAAGTGTGACAGTGACATACGAGTAGAGGACTCAAAAGAAAGTCTTACAAGGAAATGTTAAAAGAATTGGCATTGGGGGAAACCAGCAGTTAGCGTAATGGCTGTGTCGCTGGATTCCCACATAGTCGACCGTGGTTCGCGTCCTGGACCCAGTGGCTTAAAACTCACACCGGGCGCGTGTGCGTGTGTGCCCAGGATCCCAAGAGGAGAATGGAGGAGAAGGGATTGCAGCGTGATCATCCCCCCTGGGGGGGTGATTTCTCGCTTTCTGTCTCTATGTCTCTCTCTGTCTGTCTGGCGAGCGCACGCGCCCTATAGCGAAAACCTCTCCAAAAAAAAAAAAAAAAAAAGTAAAAAAGAATTAGCATTTAGCTTGACGAGGAGTGATGTGATTACTGTCCTACTATCCTCAAATATGATGAAGTCTGTGTGTGTGTGTGTGTAAAAGATTGTGGTAGATTTGAGAAAAACCGGTTTTCAGAGATAATTCTTCATCATCTATTATATATATATAGCGCAAGGCTATTGACTAGGTCAATAAATCACTGTTCTTTAAGAATTTCAGTCTTGATACAAGGTAAGAATGGTTCTATTCCTTACGGTAAAGGCTTTTACAATCTAAGTGTTACTATTCAAATATAATAGAACTCTAACTCTATTTTTAAATTTATTTAACTTAATTGTCCAGCCACAGCTACTGAGATAGACCTGTTGCAGGGTTGAGGTGTTAGGACACATTCCTTGCACCATCTTCCTCTACCCTTAAAGGTAGAGTGCTTGTTTGTATACTTCTAGCTGAGTCTCCACCCATATTAAAGAGGGAAGAGATACCAGATAGAGAGCATCAGTTTTATATTATAATAAATAAGTGAAGGGAAGTGGCCATCAAACTCACCTTCCATTGTTACCAACTTAATTTTACCACACCTAGGTGTAAAGAGAGCTGGGAAATATAATCTCTATCTTGGTAGCTATTCGGTAAGCTACACTAATTTCATTACAGAAAAGGAGAGAAATATATTAGAAAATAGCTTGTGATTTACCATAGTTATGAAATAGTATCATATCGATATTTCCATTGTTAAAAATTGTCAGGAAAGAAGACAACAATAGACAACAATGCTGCTGGATAACAGATACACTTTCTCTAAAATCAAAAGGGTAAGTCAGGTCATCTCTCTAGGTCTCTTTCATACAATGATGTAAAACTTTTGGGGTCATTTCTGGCCATTTCTGATAACTTGTTTTTAAAATCTTTTTTTTTTTTTTTTTGTCCTTTAAGTATTTGTATCTGTATAAATGTAGAGAACATTTACAATTCCTTTAATTCTGTAAGTGAATTTAAGAATGAAGTTGTCTTGGTCTCCATCCTCATCTATTTGCTTTCTAACCCTTGAAGAGCCCAAGTCATGATTCTGTTCATCTCTTCTCATAGACCAACCATTTGAGTTACTATATTCTCTTAATGTCCAATGAAGCTCAAACATAGAATTTCATAGAAAACTCCCTATAATGAATATTCTTCATATACATAATTTTTGTAGCTTAATTGGGTATTTTCTATAATGTCCTGTCTGATTTTGACATCAAAGGCAGTGTGCTAGCAAGGTTTTATATGATTCAATTTTTACAGTTCAAATTTCATAAGCATTATAACAAACAACTTCATAATACATGGCAAGATATTAAAATAATCAATCCAAAACCAAGACTCCCCAAAGCACTTCTAATGAAATTGTTTGTAACTTATTCATGACGAGATATAATTTCAAACAGAACAAATCACATTGTGGATCATTTTGTAAGTATTGTGTTTTCTATTGATTGGCATATATGTCCTTTAAATGGCTCTGTCTTCTTAGAATAATTGTAGGTAGGAATTCTTTGAAAAAAAAACACTCATACTTGGTATTAGATGAAATAAATGAACAAATAATTATATTAAATTATTAAATCTCATTTGTCTATGTCTAGGACATAGAGATTTGAAAAGTAATTACCTTAATAGACTATTTTGCATGAAATCGCCAATTAATGTAGCTAAATAATCTTTGTTTGTAGAAAAGAAAACTCCAATAGATTCAAACAAAATTGATTTGCTCTTTGTACTAATTGACTAATTGACTAGTCATTTGAGTCCAGGTGTTCAAACTTATTGTGTGTCTAGTCAAAGCCTTTGTATCTTAAAGTCCCAGTTTCACTAACTTCCATCAAATAATTTAGCCATGGTTTATATAATTTTAAGGTATTGAGATTCAAATTATATAGTACAAAATAATTTAGTCAATCAGATGTCTGTGGCTAAAATATGTTCTCCTGAAACTTTACTTATTCAGATGATAACTTTAGCACTTGCAAGACTATTTTAAATAATCACAAAGAAGAAAATGTATTGTTCTGGATATAGATGAAATTATACACACAGAAAATTCAGCCAGTCTTTATATGCACAAATGAAGTGATTATTTGCAAAAGCATTTGGTATATAGTTATAACAAATTTTTAAATAACTGACTCAAATCTGTCACTACAGTATCCAGAATATCATAATGCTGCTCAATTTGTTTTTTTTTTTTTTTTTTTTTTGAGAGATTTTTGCTATAGGGCACGTGCGCTCGCCAGACAGAGAGAGACATAGAGACAGAAACTGAGAAATCACCCCCCAGGGGGGATGGTCACACCACAATCCCTTCTCCTCTATTCTCCTCTCGGGATCTTGGGCACGCATGCACATGCGCCCGGCGTGAGTTTTAAGTCACCGGGTCCGGGACGCGAACCGCGGTTGGCTACGTGGGAATCCAGCGACATAGTCATTACACTAACTGCTGGTTCCCAATGCTGCTCAATTTTTTCTCTTTTGGTTTATTGGCAATTGCCTGGATTGATGCAATTATGACTGAAATAATATTCAGCACTATAATAGTAAACTTCATTGCTAACTCTCTAAGTAACTGATTTCTTGCACTTCTCATACTGTACTTAATACAGACATATGAAAAAGCTTGCACATATTAACTATAGCAAGACATTTATGAAGTTTTATTTTAAAAAAAACCCATGCTTAAGCTTTGAATTTAAGCAAAATAAGAAGTAACTTTGCAAATAATAAAAAATTAATTACAATCATTGGTAATAAGTTCATAACTCATGGGCTAATATTTCTGCCCTATCTGGTATTCTATATATCTAAATTTAATTTAAATGCCATATTTGCAAAATTTGTAATGATACAAGATGTGAATTTTAAAATTCTATGTATTTTTATTTATTTAATTTAATTTTAAATTTATTTATTTTACATTCATTCACTAGTTTTTATGTCAACATGTCAGAATGTCTTGACAGTATTTGTAGCCAAATCCAGTATCAAATCTCAGACCTTGTCCACAATATCATATCTCTCCTTTCTGTTCATTCATGGATCAAGTTTAGAAATGCCCTTCTGTAGTGTTAAGATCAATAGCAGAGGTGTCTGGAGAAATGCCTGGTGATTCTGTCAGGCAGGATCTTGGTAAATCTATCCTGAGAAGACTGATAATAGGATGCATTTGATTTTTACTACCTTCTGCCTCAGGTCTTTTTAATTTCTCAGGTCTCTATTGTTATTCCTAAATTTATCTGGGTATTTGTTGTTGTTTTTTCCCAAAAAACTGTCTGAGGCAATTTTCTCTTATTCTTCTCTCTCGCCATTTCCAAAAGACCTGGATGTGGTTCAAGTGATTGTTCCATCTGTTTCATCTCCCAATGCCATGACCTCAATCCCTTTCCTTAGGGGGATAGCTCCCTTGAACACTACTTACTGCCTGGGACCTGACTCAAGTTTGCCTCCCTCCCTCTGACTTGTGATTATGCTGTGCCAGACTCTCTCTCGAGTGGGAAGGCCATGAGAGTGATGTTCTGATGTTTCCCATGCAATCTTTTGTGTCTTCATCTGGATCTCAGTCTCTTAATTCCTTGTGTTCACAGATCAGTTGGTGTCATTTGCCTTCCAGAACAAGACTGGGTAATATTGAAAAAAGAGTCAAAAGAAGGGAAAAAAAGTGCATCCACAGAAAACAGACAAGTCAATTACGGTATATGTTTCTGTTGAATGTTTTTCCTTAGTCTTTTGCCATTACCGCCACCCCTACCAAAAAAGAAAATGCTGCAATGACCAACCTTGTATATATGTCATGTGGTACATGTGCATGTAAACTTGGCAGAATAAAATCTCAGAAGCAGGAGGGTGAATGCATTTTTAATAGGGTACCTATCAGGGCAACATATTTAGAGGAATTATTTCCTCATAAATTTGGCTAACAGACTTTATTATAAATTTTAGATTTTTGTCATATCTATAATGAATTAAAAATTATATCCTGGTATAGTGTTTAGTTTGCTGTTCTTTTATTCTGAGAGATAGAAATTATGCCTTTATATATTTAAGGGACTTTTATTGTTCTTTTAACCTACAAATATCAGATTGACAATCTTTGCCCTTTTTCTATAGGTGTTAGTTTTATCATTCTTTTTTTAATATTTTTTCAAGAGAAAAGGTGTGCTTGCAAGATACTCTTTCCTTGATATATATGATTTGAGAGTTTTGTTTTTAATAATTTATTTGGCTAATAGGTTTTTAAATATGTAAAAGTTTAAAATAGCTTATCTTTACATATAACATTGAATTTATAAAACTTTTAATGACTTAAAAAGTCATTACAGGGAGCTGGCACCATAACGTCATGGGTTAAACACTGCACAGAGGAAGCTGCATCTCACATGGTGAGCCAGGATTTGAGTATTGGCCCTGGTAGCTTGAAAAATGTGTTGTCCTTATGGGATAGAGAACTGGAGGAAAAAGGACTGTGGCATGACCAGGCCATTGAGGGTTTGTTCTCTCTTTCTCTCTCTCATGCATACACACATAATACTCAAAACAAGAAAAGAATCCATCCAAGGAAAAGTCAGTTAATCACAGAATATGTTCCTATTTACAGATGATATTGTTTCTAATCCTTCTGGCATTAATAAAAGTTATTAAATGAATTTGAGATTATAATTTGGAAGGCCTTTGGAAGACTATAAAGGTACGTGCCCATAATTTCTTCTAGTAGTCATATGGTCTTGTTTTGTCTCCTAAACTTAGTTTACATGTGTTCTGTTGTTCTGTAACAATGTGATAGTTCCCTCAGGACTCAATTTGAATTCTCAGTAAGAAAGGAGTTAGTGCACATTGTAGAATAAAACATAATAAAATACAGTTGCTGTAATAATTTATTACTTGAGATTTTCTGTCAATAGTGGAAAAATAAGACCCCAACATATTACCATTTTTTAAAATTATTTCTGGTTAATATCTAGACAGTTTCTGGGAAAATAATATCTTGGAAGACATTATATAATTACTTTCCCTGGTTTCTCCAAAGCAGCCATTTTTTGAGAAAGTCATGATAGACTCAGTTTTCAGACAAGAAAGGACTAGAGAATTTTACTCATGGCAGGTATTTTCATACCTTAGTATAAAGGAGATTAGCTAAGAGCATAAATGTTGCTACCAGGCATCCCTTACTACTAGCTATGTTACCTTCAGGCAGTCATTTATCTCTCAGCCTTATTTTCTTCCTAGGGAAATTATAAAATTAATATGTTTTTCATTGAGTTCAGAGAATTAAGTGAGGTAACATGCTAAACAGTTTCTGGCAGTCAGTGAAATTCAAGACAGTGCTATTTTTAGTTATTATAGTTGGATTTTATTTCAGATGATTCCTTAATTTTTAAGATTGAAGCATTTTTAGGAATATTTCGTACATTTATTTGATACCTTTATATGAATGTATGTATTTTCTATGTTAGGGTTGACCAAAAATAAAGGAAACATTGAAGCATATGATATGAACTTTCCAATATATTGCCTCAACTCACTGGTTGGAAATGCCAACTTTGGTCTATAAGATAAAACCTTCGAGAAATTCATCTTAAAAGTATTTGGAGAATAACCTTGTAAGAACTCACTGGCTGACAGTAATTTGGTTAGCTCAACATCTTTCTAGTGGAATGTAGCATAAGATATACAAAATCAAGTGCTACATTTTTGGAAAAGGCCCTGGTATGACAGTGTCATGCTTTTTAAGTGTACATCAAGCTTTTAGGAGACAGCTCGAGATGGATGTTCAGTGTGTGGTGTCACAGTTTTAGACATGTTCTCGAGGTTTTATAACTCTTATGTCTCTTCATCCTTGTACTTCAGTACTGGAAATGTCTTTGCTCCTTCAGAATTCCGTGGTATCTCTTTCCTGTTAGTTTAGATTTTTTAAATGCCAATGTCACTTTGTGAATGCATTTGTGAAAAGTGTGCAAATCAGCAGGTTCTTTGTGAAGTGTGTTTTGGCTAAATTATCTTTACTTAATGAAGAGTTCAAAAACAAGGCACAGGTGATCATCATTATCCTACTTGTGTTCTTGCTACCTCGACAAAATTATAGGAGGCAATTAAAAGCAATCAATTGTTCCTCTCTGAGTAGTAACACTATTTTTGTTGTTTTTCTTGGGGCTTCTAGAATTTGGCTTTGTTCACACTACCGTTGAGAGCGAGAGTTATGGAAAAATAAATGGTATAATAATGAAATGAAATGCACTAAAATATACTCAAATAGGGAACACCTTGTTCACATGGTGAACACTTGTCTTCTATTGATAGGGCATTTATTTCAGCAGTGGTATTAAAATGTTGACTCACAATAACATCATATCACTAAATATTTCTACATAATGATGAGCAGATGTGTTAACTCTTGCTGTTAGGAAAGATCAAATGCAGCCTTCGGCTTTAATATTAGTTATGAACAGCTTTGAACCTCAGTTTTCTCATGCTTAATGCAGATAATAATACCTACTTCAAAAGGTGATTGTGAGACTAAAATAAGAATATACATTAAAGCTGTTAATAGCAGAAGTAGTAGGTGGTATCATGATTAACGTGACTGGTTTCCTACATGACCTACTGTGATTTGAGTCTTTGGGTCCAGCAGCTTGAAAATCATGAGGGGCATGTGTGCACGTGTGCCCAAAATTCTAAGAGGAGAATAGAGGAGAAGGCACTGTGGTATTACCGTACCTCCAGAGGGTGATTTCTCACTTTCCCTTCTTCTGTCTCTCTCCTCTCTGGCAAGCCATGCACCCTATTGCAAAACAAGAACAAAAACCCGTTAATATGGTGTCTCATTTATAAAAAGCACATAAGTCTAGTTGTTAACATACAGATTAAAAAAAGAGTGTATGCTTATTTCATGTACACAGATTCTTAGTTTTTATACCTGTATATGCTCTTACATGAATTTATTTTATACATGAAGTTTACTACTATATTTTTATGATGAAGTTACTTTATTTTACTTACTTACTTTATTTATTTATTTATTTTGGAGAAGTTTTTGCTATAGGGCATGTACGCTCGCCAGAAAGACAGAGAGACAGAAAGCGAAAAATCACCCTTTAGGGGGAATGGCCACACCACAATCCCTTCTCCTCCATTCTCCTCTCGGGATCTTGGGCATGGACATACATGTGCCTGGCGTGAGTTTAAGCCACCGGGTCCAGGACTTGAATCACAGTCGACTACAAGGGACTCCAGTGACATAGCCATTATGCCAACTGCTGGTCCCATGATGAAGTTATTAATTGACTAAAAAAACAAATTAAAATTTAAGAAAGATCCAGAAACTTGTGTTTACAACCAGACTTTTGTTCTGAAAATCTATTTATAAATCTATTCATAATTTCAAGATTTACAAAGGAGGTTGGTCTTAAAATTTAGTTCTTTCTGCAAGTACAGAAATATGGGTATATTTTTTTGGAGTTTTAAAAAAATTTCACATATTTATTGCAAATAAATGTTGTGTCTGCCATCTTTATCTAAAATAGCCACCTGCTTTGGAATATTGAAATATTAATTGAAAAATATATTGATTTTTTTTTTCTTTATTACTGATAGAACATGTGTACCTGCATGAGAGAGGGAGAGAGGGAGGAGCGTCCTTCCAGGGGTCTGTCATGCTGAATACCGTTTCTGCAGTTTATCAGATCTTGGGCGCTTGCACATGTGTCCAGTGTGTTTCAGGCTAACATAGTCAGGGATCTGAATCATAGTGGATCTCAGAACCTGGTTTTCCTTTTAAAAGTCAATACTTTTAAAAGCTGGCACTTAAAAATTTTATGTATTAATTCTGCTGACAAAAGAGATAGAGACAGAGAGATGTTACATTCAAATAGGTCTTGACTCCACAGTCCACCCCACACCTCAGCCAGACCCGCACATGGTGTGTTAGCCTCACAGAGCATCCTGTTTTACTCCTGTGCCACTGACTGGCTCCTCCACCCACTTCCTGAACATCGCAAATCTGTGGAATCAGTTAATACCCCTACTTGATGTTCTCTGAGATTAATTTGGGGCTGCACTATTCAATAAAATTCCACTTATGACTAATTAAGTTTAAATATAAATTAAAATTGGGTTAGAGGATTATGATAGTAAGTAAATAATATCAGAAACTTAATTTCTCTGTTTCACTAGTCACTTTTTAGAATATTTTTTATGTTTTATTTATATTTAATAATTGTATGTCTTTATGGTGTACAATATGGTTTTACAAAGCACATGGGCATTGCATATCAAGTAAGTAAAAAATATTACTGTACACGTTATCCTCAACAGACTATTTTCTATTCTTGAGTCTGTTATATACATTTTTTTCCCCTGAGCCCTCCCTCCTACCTTTCACTGTCTACTACCTCCTGTACAGTCTCTTGTATCTACACTTAATGTCTCTATTATATCTCCCAGTCTTTCCATTTCTGCCATACAGTGCAGACATTTGGTATATATTGAGCAGACACATAGTCTGGCTTGCTTTGCTTAGCATTATATCTTCTATATTCACCCACCTTGTGTCAAATGACAGGAGCTCATTATTAAATGTGGCACATACACAGTATGGAATACTACTCAGCCACTTTTTAAACTCTCAGTTGTATATGACAAGTGGTTATTATATTGAACAGCACAGACACAGAACATTTCTGTCATTTGAGAAAGTTCTATCAGTCACTGTAATCTTACAGAATCTTAGAAACTGCTATTTTATAGATGGAGTAATGGGCTCTGACCCTCTGTGTCTTGAAATAATTTTGTAATCTGAATCTTCTCTCATCTTAAATTCAAGATTTTGAATGAATTTCCAACATTTGCTTGCATTTACATGTAACTAGTTGGTATCTGGCACTGATACCTTAATTGAGTATTCCTTAACCCTGACTGCATCTGAGAATGAATAAATAGATATTTAAAAATTAGATAACCAGGCCACATTCTATCTCATTTTTAGACCAATTAAAATATCTAAAGAATGACAAGAAGGCATTAATGTTTTTAATGTCCTTCCAGTGAGTCCAACATCCTCTAAAACTTGTAAAGTACAGATCCAACCGTACTAGTCTCATCACTTGGGTATTTTACATTGCAAGAACATACAGCTCTTTCCACAGGATGTATGGTTAACTCTTTGTCTTGAAGATAACACTCCCTACAATTTCTTTATTGTCAGAGGGTAGTACATAAACTGGGGGGTGAGAGGGGGAATAAAGGAGGGAGAAAGCATTTCCCATGCCACAATCCTTTATCCTCCACTTCTCTTTCCCATCAGGGTTTTAGACATGCAACATACACACCCAGAAAATTTTCAAGCACTGTACTGGGATTCAAAGTCTTCTACATGGAGTTCTGGTTCCCAGTGCATAGTGTTTAACCACTGCACCTTGGGGCTGGTCCCCTACTGCTATTTTTCTAAACATGTGGTATGTGTTACATTATTTTCTTATAAATCACTTAATTTTATGATTATTTTCACTCCAAATTGTCTTTTTTCCAGCACTGTTCTCATCCCCAGTGCTTCTGCATATTTTTAGATGATGGTGATTATAAATTCAGAAACACATCAAAACCATTAACAAACAAAAATAATGCCAAAAAGAAAAACAAAGCATATGAAAATAAAATGACCTATCTTCAAAATACTCATAAAGGCAAAGTTAAGGTGTTTTTGTTCTTGCATGTGGCTTTGTCATATTGACAAAACCTCTTAATTTAAAAACTCATAAGTGTAGGAACTTTTGTATGGACATCCTTCCAATAAAAATGATTTTCTAAGAACAGTTTAAAAGTACCTGATTATTTTGGGAAAGCTCATGATGCAAAAAAGAGTTTCAGAACTTTAGGCAAATGCTAACATTTTCTTAAAATAACAGGTGAGGAAAATCTGTGGATGGTGATAACTGAGAAATACAATTTTTTAAAATAACATTTTAAGTCCCATGTGTCTACTGAAATTTTGGTTTGTGCATTTATCAAAATAATCCAATGTGATAGACTACTAGATATTCCCCAGTATTTACTCTCCCTTTTTTAAACACTCATAATAATTTTAGTAGGGCATATTAAAATTTTTAAAGAGGAGATGGAAAAAAATGACTGCAAACTTAATATATTTGAAGAATCAAATGGAATAAATAGATATAAATACAAATACGTATAATAGGAATATATATAATATGTATAACATAATAAATATATTAATATATAATTTTATGTCATAATATATTATAATTATTATACCATTACATATTTATATATTTAATATATTATAATATGTTGTATATTATAATATCATAATATATAATACATAATATATTCCTATACAGACTATGGATCTTATCAAAATAAAAATATATAGATATCTAATGTATAGATGCAATGTGAAATCATCATGGAAGTGGGTGAATGTGTTAGAGTATTGATTCAGCTCAGTAGTAGAGAGCAAAGATAAGGGAGGCCTGATCAGAAGGGCTTTTTTCTCTTTCATGTGAAGGCCTAGGAATTTGGTCCCCGCTAGCATGGTAATTTTGTAATTATTAAATATCTATGTTCTTTCTATTTTGTTGCCCTTTCATCTTTAACAACAGCTTCCATCTCATGGTACAATATAAGTTTTGGTTGGTCAAAGGAAGGGAAAATATAATAGACGATAAAGGGCACAACTCTGTTCCTATGGCCACAAATCAGGAACTGCAGAAGATAGCCCCTTTTATATTGTCACTGGACAGAACTTAGTTACTATGTCAAACCTAGTTTCAAAAAAAGTTGGGAAATGTCTTCTTTAGTTGAACACAAAGCTGTTAAACTTAAATTCCTATTATTAGGAAGGGATGTCGAAGAGATCATGGAAAAGTCGAATTATAGTATAAGTTTATTCTGGTGTAAAAAAATTTTGAAATCCAAGCAAGCGTAGTTCATTCATAATATATGTTACATGAACTTTTTGAAGATTTCCCTTCTTCCCCAATATTTAAGAAGGAAAGAACAGGTTTGCAAGAGAAAATATTTGTCTATACAATAAGTCGCTTTAATACCCAGACACACATTCATAACTCTACCTTACACATGTTCTCCCCCTGCCCTGTTCAGATGAGATCATCATTTACCACAACTGGCTCAAAACTCCAGGGTTTCTGGAGAATATATACTCTTCCTTTTCAGATCTCTAACTACAGTTTAAAATAAAAATTGCAGACATGGCCAATATAAAAGTCTGGGTTTTTGTTAGTAATAACCTATATAGAGTTAATTAGAAGGGAAAAGATATAAAATCTTGCTCTTTAGTTACCTTCTGTAAATATTGCCCTCCTTGAGTTGTCATTTCATATTTCTCATTAGAAAATGAAATCTGTAGGAAGTGGCAGTAGGATATCAGTAAGGATTGAAATTGTCAAACCACATTCACAAAATTCAGAGGATATACTGAATAGTAAACTACTAAGAATTCAAAGAAAACAGGTGAAATGTGGTGCCATTTGGGACTCATAACAGTTTTTTTATATCTTTTCTTGTAACTTTAGCATTCACTTTAGCCCAGATTTAATATAGAAAGTCTCTGATGCCTGTAAGACGTTGTTGACAAAGGGAGTTTTTATGGTCATAAAACTCATTTTACACTGCATTAATTATGTCTGACATGGCATTTTTCAGCTGGCTATGCTTCATAAATGCATGTATTTTAGGTTTGTTTATTATTAACGATCTATCTTGAATGGTAAAGGTAGATTTTTTTTTAAAGACATCCAGAGATAAGAACTTACTGCCTTTCCACTTGTAGCTACCATTAGTGCTTAATTATATTTACATAGAGATTTAATCAGGTTATTTTTTTCTTGAATTAAGTTGGCTAATAGTATAAAATGTTATAGACCATAGAACATAAAGTCCAAATACAAGATGGTTCTATGGTTGATTTTGTGTCTTCATTGTGACACTGTGGCTCTAAGCTCTTTCTGCTTCATAATTTCAATGTGGTAGCTTTAAGACTTAGATTTATTTTCTCCTGGATAATACCAGGCTGCCACAGCTCCGGGTATCACATCCTCTTTTTACGAAGAATGAAACTTCTTTGCAGAGACCCATCCATCAGCAAACTTAATCTTGGGTTTCATATGTAAAGATTAAGTCATATGCCTGTAATCTACTTGAGAGAAATTGAGTGACTATCAAGAGTTTCCTGCATCTATAGCAGGGAAAGCAGGATTTATCAGCAAAGAATAGGGCAGAAGAGAGAGGCTATTATTTAAGCAAATGAAAGTGTCCTCCAGACTTTATAAATTTTATTTCTAGTTCAAATATAAAATAAAGACAGGCATCTTTTCTATAACTTGGTAGAAGTTCTTCCTAGCCCAGAGCTAATCTCTTATACTGATCTGTGATAAAATTTTATTATTAAAATGCCATTGACTGGAAAATATTAAGGGTTACACATGAGAAATTACTCATGGAATTCACTCAGGAGATGCTTAAATCAAATTAATCTCTAAGCAAAGATGAAAAGCAAGTCTCAAAGATGATTCAGAGGAATTTTTGAAATAGTCTTCTTCTATTGTACCTGTTATCATTCATCATTGCTATAAAAAGATCTATAATTTTTAAATCATGTTGATATAATTTATATGAGCCCACACACATTATGTGAAAAATAAACAAAGCTTAGGCAGTGTTATATTCATTATTAAGTCAAACTGAAAATACTTTAAAACTTACATTATTATGATTTAAGATAATGATACATAGATTTTTAAGCAGGGCATATAGAAAAATTTATTCAATTGGGTAATTGGAAAAGTCATGACACATTTCTGCATAGAAAAACATGTTATGACGTTCCCAATGACCTAATACTTTAAAAAAAAAAACGATTTTGTCACTTGTTTTCTTTGTTAATGAGTACAGCAACCCCTAACTTCATTAAAATTCCTGATATTCCAGGACTTTGTCTCACGTTAAAAGAGCAATGAGGCCACCCGTGTTTACTCTGTGGTAACGCAGCACTTCATAATGTCACAGCTAGACCGGAAGGTCCCAAGTCTGTACTGAGGTCATCTGTACATAGTGCACATCAATGTCTGGCTGGCCAAGGCTAGGGGTGGATCATGGTGTGAAGACCTTGTGAGGGAAGCCCCTCCCCTCTTTCTTATGGGACAAATTAATAATAAATAAACTTTAAAACAAGAAAAGAAGGGACCAGCACTTAGCGTAATGTCTATGTCACTGGACTCCCATGTAGTCGACTATGGTTTTGAATCCCGGACCCAGTGGCTTAAACTCATGCCGAGTGCGTGTGCGCCCAAGATCCTGAGAGGAGAATGAAGGAGAAGGGATTGCAGCGTGGCCACCCCCCTGGGGGGTCATTTCTCACTTTCTGACTCTCTGTCTCTCTCTTTCTGGCAAGCGCACACGCCCTATAGCAAAAAACTCTCTAAAAAGAAAAAAAAAAGAAAAGAAATGTATGAGTATTTCCTCTTATTCAAGGTTTTCAACTATACTGTAACATTTTGGTTCAAGCTAAATGTTTACCAGTGCAATATAGCTGAAAATGAACAGGTAATGTCAAATTATCAACAAAAATTACTCTAATTTCTTTATTTTTTAAACTTTATCTGTTAGAGTACATGTGTTCAGCAGAGAGAGACAGAGAAGGAGAGAAAGCATGCCTCAATGGGGCATTATTACATTGCAATCCTCTTTCCACCATTTCTTAATCTCGTCAGAATTTAGGGTACGCATGTACATATACCTGGTATGATTTTTAAGCCTCCAAGGTCAGAATATGAACTACACACTTAGTCATGAGATCTAGCTTCCTTAGCCACCAGTCAACAGGGCCAGTCCTAGTTCTGATGTCTTTTTTTTCTTTTTTAAGCAAATGTTTGCTTAGTCTTGAAGCAACACTTTCAGTTGGCCCCTGTACACTGCTCTAAGATAGAAAATATCTTATAGAAAGATGGAGAAAAAAACTCTAGTTAGTAGGCTATATGCAACTTACTGAAAGTTAGGAAGCATAATTACCTTAATGCAACACTGGTGATAGAAATTCAGAAGCAAGAAATAATATAGTGGGACGAATATGTAATATCAAAAAAGACTTTAAGGGGGCCCGCAATTGGCATAACGATTAAGGCACTGGTTTCCCATGTGGCCAACTGCAGTTTGAGATTGGATCTGGTGGCTTGAAACTTGTGCAGGGCATATGTGTGTACATGCCCAAAATCTCAAGGGGAGACTGGAGGAGAGGGGGTTGTGCCATGATATCTGCCCTGGGGAGTGTTTTCTCACTGTACGTCTCTCTGTCTGTCTGTCTCTGGTGAGTGTATGCACCTTATAGCAAGAATCTCTTTAAAAATAAAAGAAGATTTTAAGTTCTGAGCACGTGAAATCTTTGGGAACACAGGAGAAAGAATAGTACAGTCATACGGCACTTAATGACAGAAACACATTCTGAAAAATGTGTCATGTAGTGATTTTGTGATTGTGAAACACCATAGAGTTACACAAACCAAGAATGTCATAGCCTGCTATATACATAGGCTACATGGTATAGCCTGTTGCTCCTAGGCTGCAAACCTGTATAGCATATAGCATGTTACCATACTGAATACTGTAGGCCATTATAACACAATGGTAATTTTTTTCATATGTAAAAATACCTAAACATAGAAAAGGTACAGTAAAATTACAATATAAAAAAACAAAAAATAGTGCACTTGTAGAGGGCACTTACTATGAATAGATCTTGCAAAGCTAGAGAATACTCTGGGTGAGTCACTTGGTGAGTAGGGAGTGAACATGAAGGCCTAAGACATTACTATGCACTACTGGAAACTTCATAAATACTGTACACTTCAGCTACACAAAACTTATAAAAATATTTTTCTTCCTCTATCCACTATGGCATACTGTAAATTTTTACTTTATAAACTTAATTTTTTTTGGTGGGGGGAGGTGGGAGAGGTTTTTGCAATAGGGCACACGCGCTTGCCAGAAAGAGAGGGACAGAGAGACCAAAAGCGAGAAATCACTCCCCAGGGGGATGGCCACACCACAATCCCTTCTCCTCCATTCTCCTCTTGGGATCTTGGGCACACACACACACACACACACACACACACGCCTGGCATAAGTTTAAGCCACTTGGTCTGGGACTCGAACTGCAGTCGACTACATGGGAGTCTAGCGACATAGCTATTATGCTAACTGCTGGTCCCATAAATTTATTTTTTTTAAATATCTAAATTGTTTTGTAATCATTTCATAAACACACTGTATACCTGTACAAAAACATCTTCATCTTCTATGAACAGTCTTAATTTCAATTTTTTGAAAAACATTTTTTGTTAAACACTCAAATGAAAATATACTTAGGCAATGTATGTTGCCTAAGGCTACACAGCCTGAGGATCATCGATATCACTGTTTCCCTACCTTGACATCTTCTCCTACTGGAAAGTCTTCAGGGTCAGTAATATGTGTGGGACTTTCATCTTCCATTATGCCAATGTTTTCTTCTGAAATACTTCCCCCAGGACCTATCTGAGGCTTCTTGAGGAGGTTTCCCTTTTTAAGGATTTTTTGTTGTTGTCGTTTGTTTTGCCATAGGTTATGTGTGCTCGCCTGAGAGGAGGAAGACAGACACAGTGAGAGGGAAAGTGAGAAACCAGGTCCAGGACTCAAACCGTGGTGAGCCATGTGAGTCTAGCATCTTAACCACTACGCCCCCTGCTGGGCCCAAGGAAGTGTCAGTCTTATCAGATATTTGTTCTTGATGGTTTGCTTGGTTTGTTCCTTTTCTACTTTTTCCTTTGTAGATTTGCTTGTAAGCAGATAATGTACCATAAACATTCCTCTCTATTAACAAAAATCTCTAGGTCTTAGGTTCCACGTTTCAAAAATTTTAAAAGAGCTTGTTGAAGTTCCAAAAGCTTTTGCTAAAACCTTTACAGTAAATTTTCTGGGGGTCACAATGAACAACCATGAGATTAAATCAAATATGAGAGAGACTGATGCTTGAGGTAAACTTGAGACCTGTGAAGCTTGCTGGTGACATAACAGAGCATAATGACTTACAATAAACTTTCTTATGGAATAAGTAAAAATAGACTCTAAAAGTACAAAAAAAAGTATAATATAATAACTACATACACTGATAACCTAGTAATTTATTACCGTTATCAGGTATTACATACTATATATAATTGTATGTGTAATTTTGTTTTAATTTTTTTTTTTTTTTTTAGAGTTTTACTACAGGGCATGTGTGCTCACTGGAGAGACAGAGAAACAAAGTGAGAACTCACCTCCCATGGGAGATGGCCACACAGCAATCCTTTCTCCTCCATTCTCCTCCTGGGATCGGGCATGCACACATACACACCAGTGTGAGTTTCAAATTTCTGGGTCTTGGACTCGAACAGTGGTTGGCCATGTGGGAGTCCAGTGTTGTAATAGTTACACAATCTGCTGGTTCCTGTTTGTGCTATATTTTCATATGACTGGCAGTGCAGTAGGTTTGTTCACACCAGCATCACCATAAACATAAGTCATGTGTTGTGCTATGATATAAGGAGGGTTATGATGTTATTAGGCAATAGGAATGTTTCATATCCATTATAATTTTATAGAACCATGGTAGTATATGTGGTCTCCTGACCAAAATGTCATAATACAGGGCATAATTAGAGTTAGGATTCAGTAAGAAAGTAGAAGAAACTAATACTAGATTTAGGGAAAGACCAGTAAGCGGAGATTCAGAGATGGGACTTCGTGGTAAGACAAACATTGAGATATTGAGTCTAGAATATAACATGGCAAGGTGGAAAAATTAAATGATAGACTATTCTTCTTTCTTCTTTCCAGTTTACTTTCATATGTTCATCCCTGCATGTCTGATTCTCTGTGTCTCCTTTAAACTGCCATACTCACACTTGAAGTTTACTGAGTAAGCTTTGTCTATGCAGTGAGTTTCAAGGTGAGAATCTTTGACTGTCTTCTTTCTGAACTGCCTTTACATCGCAAATCTGGTCATGTCATGCATTTGCATAAATGACTTCAATAGCTTTCCATTGGTTTTATGATAAAGACTAAAATTCGGAAAATGACCTACAAGGATCTGCATTACCTAGCTTTGTCTTATCTCCCCAACTTTCTCCCTCCTTGTTCCAATTACCCTTTTCACCTTCACTGTCTGTAGTCTTAAATCACTGGCTTTTCATTTTCTCCAGTACCTACTTTGAGGTCTTTGTGCATGCTCTTTATTTTCTTCTTCTTCTAGCCTATTCTACATCTTTTTTTAAAACTCTACTCAAATATCACCTCATAGCACCTATCAGAGTTGGTAATTACATATCTGTGACTTATTAATATCTGTATCAGTTAACACCTGAGCTAAATCTGTTTCTAGAAATTATGAAAGCCTAGACATGTCTAGTAAACAATAAGGACATGTCCAGTTTAAGAACAAACAAACAAGTAAACATACTTGCAAGTGGCAAAGAGTATCCTTGGAGGAAACTCACTCTAAATAATAGATTCCCAATAGATGAGGAATGAGGCAATACCTCTTCAAAGAGGCACATCTGAGTTACATGGAGTGGGGCTACCCCCCAGCTTTGGTATATACTGATATACCTTCCTTCAGAGATGTGAACCAGTGGGCACTGACACTATTGTATATGACTTTTTATCTTCCAATCATGGGAAGAATAGTACATACCTCAGCTATTTGAAGTGGAAAATATCTTATATTGCCTTCACCTTTCCAATTTCAGCTTCCTTTTATTAGACTAAAGAAAATATTAGGTCATCAGGAAGGTTGTGATGTATTTTTGCATAAAAAAATACATCAAGACTTTCCCGACGACCCAATAGAAAGCAGTCAGAAAATAACTTCTACTACATCCATCTCTATACATCTGTACCTGTGTTCCTACACTTTGCAATCCCTGCTCTTACTATAGATAAAATTGCCCTGCTCCTATCTAAAACTAACACTGCCGCTCATTCACTTTGTTTTTCTTATCCTCAATTACTTAAGAGCATTTTTTTTTAATTTCCCCTTTTCTATTCCAGTATCTTTATTTCTCAGGTTACTGACTTAATATCACAGACATAAAAACACACTATGATATAAGCCATGTTAAAAATAAAGTGGAACAACTTCTTCAACTCAATATTTATCTCCAACTGTGCCCTAATTCTCTTCTCACCTATACAACACTCTTTGAAAAGGTTGCCTGCAGTACTCTCTATATCAAAGTTTTCCTCTTATTTTCTCTTGAATCCTCTAAATTAGTCTTTATTCATGCCTCTCCATTAAAATGGGTCTTATCAATAACATCAGAGACTTCCAAATTGCTAAATCCAGTCAATTTGCAAGCCTCCTCTTGTTAGAACTAACACCAACACTTAACACTTGATTAATCTTCTTTCTCAAAACATTTTTTTAGGGGCATAGTTTCCAAAGTACTATTTATGGTTTCTCTTTATTCCTCACTGACAACTCATTTTTGCATCTATGTCTTTGGTTTCTTCTATTACCCCCAACTCTCAATGCTGCAGGGTCATGGAGTTCAGTCATTGTACCTTTATCTAGCCCACTTTAGAGAGATCAAAGCCAGTCTCATGGCCTTAAACACCATATGGAATACAACAAATATTTCCAAATCTATCATCAGAAACAGTTTTATAGGACCTACTTGCTTGTCAACATCTGCACCTGGTTGTTTAATAGTTTGAACTTAGTTTAAAACCACATGAGGGACCAGCGGTTGGCATAATGGCTATGTCGCTGGACTCCCATGTAGTGAACCGTGGTTCGAGTCCCAGATCCAGTGGCTTAAACTCACACCGGGTGCACGTGCGTGCATGCCCAAGATCCTGAGAGGAGAATGGAGGAGAAGGGATTGCAGCGTGGCCATCCCCCCTGGGGGCATGATTTCTTGCTTTCTGTTTCTCTGTCTCTCTGTCTTTCTGACAAGCTCACGCCCTATAGCAAGATCCTCTCAAAAAAAATAAAAATAAAACACATGACTGATAATCATTTTCTCCAACCTATTTCCACTCTACTAACCCAGCAGCTATAGAGAGCCCTTTAAAATATAAGTCAAATCTTGTCACTTCTCTGCTAAAACTCTTAAATTACTCTTTAGTCTCGTCTAAAATAAAACCCAACAACCTTACAATGGTTTACATATACTCATTTCAGTCATCTGCTCACTTTGACTTTTCTGGTCTTGTGTCCTACTACTGTTTTAACTGTTTCCTTAAATGCTCTCTTTGTCTTTACAGGGTTCATTAATCACAAGGTCAAACTAACAGCTAAAGTTGTTTACATCCCTCCTGTGATCCAGTTTTTGTGGTGCATGAAAATCACATTACAAGCCCTTCCATCAGTCCTGAGTCCATAACCCTAATCACTCCCTTGATCTGCTCTCACACACCAAGCTAGGCTTGGGCAAGGGTACACAGACGACTAAGGACGGCCCTGTTTTCCAAAGTCTACCAGTTTGATTCAAACTAGCCAGTCCTAAAATGTTTACTCTTTCCTCTCTGTCTTTATCATGGAAACTCCAATAAAGGCTGTGGCCAGTGCTTTCCCCTCATTCCTGCTTTTGCCCCCTAACCAAACCTGCATGGTGTCACACATTTCCTTCTTTGGGGAACTGTAACATACATTCTTTCATTGGCATAGCATCTCTGTGTCATCAATTGGTAAATGTAAGATCCCAGCCCAAATAACAGTTTTCCTCATTCACTCCCCTCTGGCCTCACTGATTGATCTTCTTACTGTTTTTCGAACAAACCAAACCTTGTCTCCTCTCAAGGTCTTTGCCTTGATCATTCCATTTCCTGAAATTATCTTCCCACAGTTATTCACATGGTTTAATGCTTTCTTTCCTTCAGGACTTACTCTAAATGTCATCCTAATAACAAGACCTTCACTAACTGTCCTTTAATAATAGCACTTCCCCTTCAACTCCTGCCAGTCTACACTGACACTCTATTCTTAATCTGCTTTGTTTTCCCAAATAATTTATCATTACCTAAAATATTATTTATTTGCTTTTCTAGAAATGCAACTACAACATAATGGTGGAAAGGAAACACATTGTTCATAATTTATCTCCAGGGCCCAGAAGAGTGCTTAGAATAAAATGCACATTCAGGACGTATTTACTGGTTAAACGAATGAGTGAAGGAATACACGCACCCCATGTTGATCCAGGAGCAGTGGACAAGGTGATCAGAAATGAACTACTAACACTTGGCTCTTTGTATCACTGTTGTGAAAATCCCACCTTCCCCCTGCTCCCTATTATCCTTAGACCATGCTTCGTTCTGATCTGTGAAAGAGAAGAGCACATTTACCTATAAAATATATTGTTTTCATTATAAAGGAGTAACTAAAAACAACAAATAACACAAAAGGAGACAAAGAATCACCCTGGGCTACATGATGACTTGACAATAGTGTTCAATAAAAGCCTACAGGGCACAAGTGACAGGGAGACATTAGAATTTGTTCCGGTACCTTATAAGAGAGTGTTGAACTTGATTCAGAAATATTATATATGGTAAAAACAAAATCCTTTCCGGAGTCTCTATACCACATAACCTATTTATGGTTTTTCATTCATTAGCAATGCCTGATTCATATGGAGAAACATAAACTATTGCGATGTTTTTCTTTCAAATATTTATAGACTGATTTGGGTATATTTTACACTGTTTTCTTTCTGGATATAGCAAATCAATAGTATGATTTCTTAAGCATTTTGCCCTGATACAAAATTTAATTCTGAATTATTTCTCTCTTTTACTGATAAATCTTTTCTAGTTTTGAGAAGTTATACTGTCTTTGAAAGATAGGCCTTTTTATATATATTTATTACTTTACACATGAACTTTGAGTAATTATATAATTTAATATGCAGATAGGCTTTTTGATGGTCATGGTTTTCAATTGTTTTATTTTTCTGGATTACTTAAACCCAAGACAAAGTCAATGAATGCCACTACCCCATTTTTTTATATGGTGTTTGTGCCTACAAGTTTTTCACATTTGAAAGAAAGTTCATTAAATGCTAATACTGTGCCAGAAATTGTTAGGAACCAATGTGAGGCAGAAAGAGCAAAACAATATGAATATAGGCTATTACTCAGTAGGTATGATTTTTGATATTTAAAAGCAACAGTACTTAGAAAGTCAAATAGAAGTTGGAACACAAAAACCCAATTAACTGAAAAAAGGTAATAGCAAATTGATTTAAAAGAGGTATCAACCATCACTAGAACCAAGGCCTAGCCATTTGTTTCTCTTATTTGTCTTCAGTCCCTACTTTGATTTTCTAATGCTTAGGTTTGAATATCCCCATGAAAACTCATGTTGTAATTTTATCCCCCATTTTGATACTTTAGAGGATGAAAACTTAATCCAACTATGGTATTAAAAGGTGGGAATTTTGGGAGTAATTAGGATTAGATAAGGTGATTAGGGTGGGGCCTCCCTGGTTGGATACTGGTAGCTGTGTGGGAAAAGACAGAATACAACTGTCACACTTGGCCTTTTTTCCTGTGATCATCTTCTGCCATGGACCCTTGCCTGATGCTGGCAACATCCTCTTGGACTTACCAGCCTCACAAACCGTGAGCTACATAAACCTCTGTTTTAAAAACAGAGGTTTTTTATTATAACAGCAGTAGGTATTTTATTATAACCAAAACTGACTAAGACACCTAATTTAAAGGCTAGTTGGAGCTCTCCCTGATGATCTGCATTCTCTTTTCCTTCCAATTCATCTTTACTGCAGTTCCTAAAAGAATCTTTGAATTGTATATTGCCACTAAAAATCCTTTGCTGGTGGCCCATTTCCTTGCACGGAATCCAAAGCCCTCATGACTTAACTCACTGAGTTTTTATTTTCAGTCCCATCCTTCCTCTGTGTTACTTTTCTCTCAAAACACAATATTTATTGTTCTCTCCAGGTAGCCTCAACTTTTTTTTAAAACCTCTATATTTTGCTCATGCTGTTTTCTCTGCTTAGAAGACATGAATGCTATGTTTATGCTACTTCCTTTACAAAGTTTTCTAACTACCTATGATTAGAATTAATTTTCTGTAGGCTTTTTTTTTACTGTAACATTTTAAGCATTACATACAAAGTTAATGAATATATTCCAATCGTATATTTCAATTGTGTTCAAAGGAAAACAGAGGCACATTAAGATATTAAGGAATTTATCAGCAGGCACAGATCAAGGATGCAGCAGCTCCAGACTACAGATGGTTTGAGGCTGCAGCAAAGCGGAGACAGTGGGGAGAAAGGAAGCTTTCATAAAGTGAACACTGACTGGTTAACGCATACTATAGCCTTATTTCAATTATTTCAGTTCAAAGTGCCTAGTTAGAAGTAAGTTGGTGGTGGGAACCCGTAGAGGGTATAACTATTATGTCACTGGACTCCCACATAGTTGACTGCAGTTCGAGTTGCAGACCCAGCAGCTTAAAACTCCCTTTGGGCACATGTGTATGTGTGTACACAATCCTGAGATGAGAATGGAGAAGAAGGGATTGCAGTATGGCTAACCCTTCTGGGGGCATGCTTTCTAGCTTTCTGTCTCTATCTGTCTCTGAGGTGAGCACATGTACCCTATAGCAAAAAACTCATTAAAAAAAAAGTTAATTGGTAACTTCTGATTGGCTAAGCATTAGTTTTGTTTTACTATTTATACTGAGTTAGGCTTTCATTTATTTACTAGGGAACCAGGTCACTGAAGCTGCTTTATCCTAATGGTATCCCAACTATTTTTTTTAAACCATTGTTAATCACATTTTTTCATTAACCAACATGTTTGAGCAAAAGCTATTTCCGATTTATAACTGTGTCCTCTACAACACCAGTTCAGACGGTTAAACTTGCAAAATCCTTAAATATCTATCAAGCCAGAATTGATATATTAATATAAGGAAGTTAAATAGTCTTCCTTCTGTTCATGGCATCCATATGTTTGATTTATTTTTCACTTGTTTCCTGTCTTTGAAACAGCCTGGCTAGGAATTAGTGCATACATCTCACTGACAGGCCTTCTGTCAACATTTCCTCACAGAGATCTAATTTTGAATGTTTAATGTCTCACTCTAGTGTCGTAATGAGTTATGCTGTATTTTTTATGTACAGATAGTTTACTTACAAATTAGACTTATAAAATAAAATTTTGTTTATAAATTAATACAAATAAAAACACTCACAGAGGATTGCCTCCTTTTCATATTTTTTTTTTTTTTTCTGTTTTTGGAGAGGTTTTTGCTATAGGGCATGTGTGCTCGCCAGAAAGACAGAGAGAGACAGAGAGAAAGCGAGAAATCACACCCCCCCCCCCAGCGGGGATGGTCATGCTGCAGTCCCTTCTCCTCCATTCTCCTCTCGGGATCTTGGGCACGCACACTCATACGCCCGGCATGAGTTTAAGCCACCGGGTCCGGGACTCGAACCGCGGTCAACTATATGGGAGTCCAGTGACATAGCCATTACGATAACTGGTCTCCTCCTTTTCATATTTCTTAGTTTGGTTTTCCATAATTTACTACAGATGATTCTTACAGTCAATTCTAACCTGAGAATTCTGATTTTTTTTGGCCTATTTTAATAGTAACATCCATCAAAACCCACTCAAACTTTGCCACTTTTATTTTCATATTTTGAAGTTTATTACTAAAATTGAATAAGCAATCCCTGGTAGAAATACTTCATTCATTAAAGAAATAATTGTGTTATTAACCTCCACCCCCCTCCTGCTAGAGGATGACAGATGGACCCTCTGGTAGGAGTGTGACTCCACATCCATTCTAGAGGTGCAAGCTGACTTGCCAGCATTGCCTCTCATCTGTCTTGAGAACTGAATGAAATTATGGACATAAAACTGCTTAGTAAGGTCTAAAGCACTAGTCATATCTGGAGGATCATTATTATTAGTCATTTTGCCAGCTCTATTGTGTTCAGATAAGGCCATGACATTTTTGTTTTAAACAAATTTACCTGCAATTAAACATCCAAATGAGTTTTTGACTTTTCAAATAACATTTAGGAAGTTATTCATTTATTTCAAAGATACTGCTCATACTCAAACATGGTTTAGAATCCATTCGAAAAGAGGGACAAAACTATTGATAATGGGTTCACTAAAGGTGCTGTGATTTAAAAGAAAACCATTTATCAAAGTGGAATACTTGTACATCTTAAAGCTACATAATACTAAATAAGTAATTTTGGATAATCAGACCTGTAATAATGAAGCAGAAATAGGGAATGTCACAAGAATAGGGACCGTCTAATATTTTTTAACTTTCTGATATGAGCTATCCAGTATTACCTCTAAAATTCTAGCCAAAAATTTGCACCTGAATCTGATCAGTATTTAGATCCATTATAAATCTCAAAAGATATACAGGATGGCTCCATGGCCTAGTGGTTAAGGCATGTGGATCCCATAGGGCCAATTGCTCCATTCAAGTTCCAACCCAGCAGCTCGAGAAACACAGAGATGTGCTTGTGCACCCAAAATCTTGAAAAAAGAGATAGAAGAGAAAGGATTGAGATGTGACGATTCCCCATAAGGGGAGCTTTCTCCTCACTTTTTTTTTTTTTTTTTTTTTTTTTTTTTTCCTATCCTGTGAGCGTATGCACTCTCAAGGACAAAAGAGGGAAAAAGATACACAGAGGAGAGAGGAGCATCAAATAATAAGATGATACAATAATTCATCCATAATTTAGCTAGTTTTGTAGAACAACTAATCCTTTGACAAAGCAAAGGGACTAAAAAAAGAGGAAGGGGATATTTTTATAGACGAAAATAGATTTAAGTGGCACATCAATAAAATGCTTAGAGTTGAACCTATTTGAACTCTAAACAAATCAATTATTAAAATACATTTATTTTTCAGACCTGGCTCCATGACACAGCAATAATGTAGTACTCAAGAGAAGCCAGATCTCACATACTGTTTGTGGTTCTAATCTACAGCCTGGTTGGGCTGAAATCCACTGGGAATACATGCAACTGCCTGGGATCTGATGGGCTAGAAGACTGGAAAAATGGATAGTGGCATGACCAGATCCCATGAGGGTTCCCAATTCTCTCTCTCTTGCATGAACACACAATTTATCATGAATAATGGAAAAAATGTATTTATAAGACAATCAAGTACAGTTGAACACTGTTGGGAGATTTGATCATTTTAATAAATTATTTTTATTTTGAAGTTACATGCAACAACAGTTTTAGGCTATATTACAAAAAGGAATGTATCTTTCAGCAGTATATGCAAAATGTCTACCAATGAAATGTCCTAATATCTAGGACTTGCTTTTCCTATGCTCTAGGAGTGTGAGGTACAGTGACATATGGAGGGACATAAGAGATGAAAAAAAATGTAGAATACTGTAATGAAGAGAATTTTAAGTTATACATGTATTGGTATTAGTTATAAAGTATCATTTCTTCTAATTTTGTGTATGATTAAAATTTGCAAACTAAAAGGTTTAACAGAATCAAATAAGAAAATATAAGCATATAAAGAATAAAAATGAAAATATGAGCTTCTCAATATCCTAGTTTATTGAAGATCCCACCTGCTATCCTGTTCAAGTGCTGTATAAAATATGCTCATACTCTTTTTTATTTTTCACACTAAAGTTCTGTTTGTAACTAAGATTCCTAATACATACAGCCAGCCAAAGAGAATGTTAATGTTCTTCTTTAGTAGTTATATCAGAGAACTAAAAATGTTTCAATTTACTGCAAAAAAAAAAATACTCTGTAAAAGACACGCTTTATATAGACTCATTGCTTCCATTGACATGCCAATCAATGTCTGAGACAAAGTTTTCTGGCTTACATGCTGGACATATTTATAATCAAAGCTAAAATTTATAAATTGAGACTACTGAAGAACTACTACTGAGAAAAAGAAAAAATAGAAGTTCCTCGAAATATTAAGAGCAAATCGGTGATTCTCAAGGGTGATTTTGCTACAGAGGGGACATTTGGTGCTGCCTGTAGACTCTTTTTTTTTTTTTTTTTTTGTAAATTACTACATAATTTGACTGTAGACATTTTGATTATCAAGACTTGAGAGATGGGAGAAGGGAAGATAACTGAGGAGACACAATTGGCATCTGGTGGATAAAGGCCAGGGACCTTGTTAAATATTTTAATATGAACAAGACAATCTCTTCATCTCCCTCTTACACAACCAAGAAGTACATAGTTCAAAATATCCATAGTGCCATGGTATAACAATCCTGAACTGAATCATATAAATGAAGTGCAAATTCTGTCATCAGAGATTATTAATCCCTACCCTTAGATTTTTCTGGTTAGTGTAACATAATGCAATGTAACCTGCATGTCTTTAAACATGAGACCATCAAATATGTCTTAAACTTCATTTCTTTTAGTACTTCTTATTGTATAACTTACATTTTATACATTATACATACACACACACACACACACACACATATTAAAAAATGGGTTTTGGTTGTAACAAATATTGGAAAACAGATATATAGAGTTTCCCTGACAAAAATAAAGAAAAAAATTTTGACAAATTTAAAAATGTTATTTTATCTTTTTAAAATTATGTATTTCACTCATCTGGAGTGACTAATTCTTTACTAAAGAGATGTAAATAGTAATTTTTCTGTCAAAGCTATAGATACATTAATTTTTAGCTGACCTACATGATTTACCAAAAAATGTGAAAATCTATATTAGATGTTCTTTGTTGAAATTTTCATTTTGAAGGGTCTTGACAAATACCATAATAATTTGAATATCAAAGTTTTCTGAAATGTTCTCATCTATTATAAAACAGTATAATATTAATTTATACTTAAGTCAGAAAATTTATTATGTAGTTTATTGTATTCATAATTCAATGTTTTCACTTAGGAAAGTAAATTTTTTATTTAATAGCCTAATACATTTTTAGATAGTAAAGCAAAATGGAAAAAAAAGCCTTCTCTATTATCCAATACTCTATAAATTCCGTTTAGTGACACAGGAAATATATTGATTAAAATATTAAAAAAATTATAAAAATATGCCATGACATTTAAAAGACATAGCTTAGTAATATTTTACTTGTTTGCCCTCTCCTATAATTTTTTTACGATTCTTTTTCCAAACCATTATAAGCATTTTAGGTCCCTGGTTATATGAATATACTCTTATTATAGATAGATATTTTGTAAATTATACTTAGAGACTTTGGTTTATTATCCTTTTTCTTTCAACTGTTGAATTTAGTTTATTTATATTAATGGTATATTTTTGTAATTATTTCTACCATCTCCCTCTTGCTTGCTTTTTGTCTTTTTCTTACGTATTTCCTCCTTGTTCATTGCATTTTTTAAAAAAAATTGAAGTTTCAGGTGTAAATTTTATTTCCCCCCTCAGCTGGTTTTGAAAATATACTCCTTATGTCTATCATTTATTATAATTTCTACATATATGATTAAATTAGAATGTGATATTAATCCATGTCTCTATAATAGTCTTAGACAATACACGGACTTTAGAAAATTTTACCATCTCCCGGTCTCACGTCTTTAGTTTTGTCATTATAATTCTGCTCTTTCATTTTTCTTCAAATAAAGTGTTTTTAAATGACAGAACTTACTGTCTCATAGTTTTAGAGGAGAGTTCAAAATCAAGCTGTTGTCAGGGTTGGTTCCTTCTGAAGGCTGGGAGGGAAGGGTCTCTTCCAGTCCTCTCCTTGGCTTGCAGATGGCTGTCTTCTGCTTGTTTCCTTGTATCCTCTTTCTCTTAAAAATGTCTCCATGTCTGAACTTTCCTTTTTCAAGAAGTTTCCTCATTTTGGATTAGGTCCCACCCTAATGACCTTACTTTAACTTGCTTTCCTCTGTAAGTATCCTATATCTTACTGAATTACAAGGTATCAGACAATTTAACTCAGACAATCCCCAAATCAGACATTATTATTATAGCAATTACCAATTTTTACAGTCGGTATTTGTTTAGATTTGCTTATGTTTATAATTTTATTTGCTTTAAAATAAATGTTAGATTTTAAATTGTTTCTTTCTGGATTTGATTTACCTCTCAAATTAAGTTCTTTGGGTAAAGTTCTACTTATAAATTATTCACCTTTATCCAAAACTGTCCTTATTTTGACCTAGTTCTTGTGATAGCTTGTCTATGTATTCAGTTCTGAGCTAATGGTTATTTTCTTTCTGAAGTCTGAAATCATTCTTCTACTGTCTTTGTTGTTGTATAACGTCTCTTTTTAATTCTTTTTTAAAATTTCTTATACACATTATATCTTTTCCCCGTAATTGCTTTGAAATCCTGAATTTTTAATGTTATGAGTTTAGGTTTGGATTAGTTTTTGGTTATACAGCTTTGAATTTATTGAGCTTTATGAACATGAAGAATCATAGTTCTTAGTGTCTGAGAACTTCTAGAACTATCTTCAATAATCGTCTCTATTTTTTTATACTTCTCTCTGAATTGGAAGTTATTTTTCATTACATTCCTAGAAGTACTTTTACATGTTTTCTTTCATGATTTTTTAATTTTTAAAATAGTTTCTATTTGTGTTCTGTCATTTTTGAAATAGTCCTTACCTTCTTGTGAAATCATCTCTCCACTTGCATTTGAATTTTATCTAAGATAAGAATTTTATTTGGTAAGGTTTTTCAAGAGTATTCTATTTTCTATAACTTCTACTTAATCTTTGCAGTACTCTGGACAAATATACAAATAGAGGTCTCAGTATATCATGTTTATATTTTTAAGCATTATCAATTACATTATTAAATAAAATACAATCTTCTAATCTTGATAATTAACCCCTTATAATGATATAAAACTCAGGTTTAAATTTAGAATTCTTGGACTCTTATACATCTGTGTAAAATATGGTGGTACAGAGAAAGCCAGCCGTGGCCCCAGAGCCCCTAGCTTACAGCCTACACACTGCTCCCCTGCTTTACTCACCATTGTGTTCCATTCTATAATATAGGAGCAGCCACCACTTGAATGTGAGCTCCACATCCATTCATTCCAATCTCCATCTTTGCCCCTATAATCAGCTATCTCCTAGCCATCCCTCCAGCCTAGGGATATGAAGAAAATGACCTGCTGTAAGGATGACCAGCACTGAGAAGAGACCTAAGCAAATTGTAGAACAGGCTAGATCACATAGGCGGGAAATTTCATGGGCCAGTGTATGAGGAGCACAATCTAGAACAGAAGACATAGAAACACGATCTGGCAGGTCTCCACCAACCCTTCCATACCATGTGAAGTGAAGTGAAACCAGAGCAGGGCCATTTCAGGACCCCTAAATGTGGGCTCAGGCATGGGCCTCTCCTGCTTAGCTGTGAGACCAATGTTGCTGGAGTATTGCCGGAAAGGGAAGGCTCCTCGTCCAGCCAGTCCTTAAACAATCAGAGGTTTTTCCTGAGCCCAGTGCTCAATCAACTAAGAGTAATCTGGTTGTGGATAACATACAGAACAAGAAATATAGCCAATGTATATCTAGCGATTTCTATTTGCCAGGCACCAAGGTAATGTTTATATATGTTTCCTCATTAACATCTCTTGGTTTTACAACTTTCTGTCCTATCTATTTCTGCTTCATTCAGGCCCTTTTTATTTTTATTTTTATTTTTTTTCCCTCCTGGTCTATTGGTATAGTTCCCTGACTAATCTCCCTGTTTTACCTGAAAGCAATTTATTTTCAGGATTTTTTATGGATTTTGAGATGAGATTCACACACCCAGTGTATTTTCCAAAGGCCACTGTGATTTTGACCCTTACCTTCTTTATTACCTTAACTTCTCCTCAGCCCCCTCTATATCTTCTAGCCATATATAAAAATTTATTTGTAATTCCTCAAACATAATTTTCTATTCCATAACTCCATTTATTTCTATTCTCTGTAATTTCTTCCTTTCTCTATGTTACCTGTTTTAAAAAGCCTTTCCTAGGCAAGCTGGTAGAATTCTGTGCCTAGCCCCCGCACACTGTATGCCAGACATTGCCATCTGAGCACTGAAAATTAATTACATATAACAGGTACTGCCTTGCATGTTTGTCTCCACCTATTGGACTGTCAGCAACTTGTCTTGAGTGACTGTAGCCTCAAGGACTAGTACACCATGTGAGCTATACATTAAGCGCTAAGCTCAGTTCCTAAACTAGTGAATTATAAAAGCCTTCACATTCTAACTTGCTATCCAATTAATCCCAAAGTAGTACAAGCAGCCTGTTTTTTGTTGTTGTTGTTTGTTCTTGTTTGTTTTTTCCTCTGTATTTGAGTTCACTTTTTAGGATGGTGGAAGATAATGGAAGATACAGGACCAGGCTGGAAATCCCTTAGGGCTTCTGATAACATAGAGAGTTGGTGGTAGTTTTGTAGCCAGGTCAATTCCTGTAGGTGTCCTTTGTAGAATAAGTTCAAGATTCATGTTTATTTTCTATTGGTTGCTGATGTCTGTTTTTCATGTCACACTATCTTATATTAGTATTTTTTTTTTTTTTTAAATCTCAGACAGTGTAAAAAATAAGAGAAGGATGATGTCTTTTAGCTGTCTGGCTCAGAGAATGCCTCAGGAAAAGCTTTCCAAGAAGAAAACAGTGTTTTTGTGCTGAGAAAGTGAGACTAAAGCATAGCCTTTCCATTGTTGTTCCTTTTCATTTTTATTTTATCTTAGGTAAATAATGTATAATTGCATGAGCGCTTTTGCTGTGGCACCTGTGCTTACAGTGCAAATGTCTTCCTGCTTGTGAATTGAAGCCTGTGGAAGAAAAGCAGTATATGAATGATAGCTGTAACTGCAGATGCTGTAGAGAGAATTAAAAGAAAAACTTTAAAGAATTATCATAAAACGAATTCATTTATCATGCTTTCCTCTATTACATGTTAAATTTTCTTAGGAAGTTCAATACTCAGCTAAATATTGTTACATTTTTGTCAGAACATAAAGGGCTATTTTGATGCCTTCTTCACACTGCATTAAGATGGTGAATTCTGTGCTCTTCTGGAAGGTTTTCTGATGGCTTGGAAGATAGCTAACAGTCATCAGAGAGTATCCAGTGTCAGCTGTCACAGATGCTTTAGCTGCCAGACCATTAAAGTCAGGTGATAAAACTTGGTTTAGGATCAGGATCTGATACTTAGGGATCTCTGATTCTTGGCTTGGACAATAATCTCGGTCTTCACAAACTGCAAAAATGAAAATATTTATACAATCAGTATTTCTATATTTTATAAATACAATTGTAATTGCATCCAAATCAACGTTAAGTTTAGAAAATACCAATGAGTCAGAACTGCAAGATGTGAATGTTTAATGGTGACTTTCCTGTAAGAGGTTGTTAAGCACTTTTCCCCTTCACACTCCTGATCTCTCCCCCCACTTCTACTCCCACTCCGTGGCACTCTGTGTTCTGACTGTCCTGAGATCGTGCATGTTCTTATCTTTATGAATTCACTTAAGAAGACATTATTACAGTGTGATTATGTCTAATCCTGATCGAGATGCTGGAATAAACAAGATGAACTAAATGCAGGCATATGCTTGAGGTGTTCGTGGCGTAAAGGAAAGAGAACATATGAAAACAAGCAATTACAGTGCATATGTTAAACACCAATGCTAAGTAAACCCTGAGGTTTTAAGGGAGCATACAAGAGGGAGGTAGAAGAGAGATTACTAAAAGAAGGAAACTAATTCCAAAAAGCAGATGCCATGAAAAAATAGCTTGAGCTTGAGCCACATGTTGAGGTTGATTAAGCATTGCTCAGGCTTCAAGTAAAAGATAAAGAGGCATGGGATTTGGAGAGCACATTCACATGCCTAGACAGGACAAATGTGGGTCACTATGCAGATTGTGTGAGCTAAGCAACAGTGCTGGACTCCTCTTTATGGTGGCCAGAAGGAAGTACGGATAGGAGCAAAAGAGGGGGTGAACATAAAAGAGAAACAGCTCTAAAGTATAATGATCTAAATGCCATCTGTTTAGACTTGCTCTTTATCTTTTATTGTATGTTAGTAGAAAAATCTGGACCTTACGAAATAGTATCTTCTAATCAACAATGGCAAATTTGTTTCTGGATATTATACTATTTTATGTGAAAATACTAAAGATATTAGACCAGAAATAATTGATTACGGAGTATGGGTTAGCTGAAGAAGGTTGAGAAATGATAAATATGTTATCTAGATTCCCCATTACAGAAGAGGCTCCTAGAAAAGGAACAGATATTCGTTGTTAGTGTGTCAAAATAGACAACACCTTATTATTTTGTAATGGCATACTGTTTTATATCTGCTTTGGAAACACTTGTGAGATGTTCAGTTTGCACACTTATTTCTGTTACTATTGGGTCATCGATGTAGTTTTCTGTTTTTGTATGCAATATGTGTCTGACTTCCAATGACCCAATAAAAATCTCAATAGCATATGCTATTGTACAAACAGTTTTATTTAAATAATAAATATATTTTAAAATGTAGAAACATCCAAGTTCAATGAAACAATCTTTGAAAATTCCATATATGACCTAAAACCACATCTTTAAACTAAAACGTTGGCTAAGATTCATTTTTGTTTGAACGTTTCCAATACCTTATTTCTCTGTTAAAATTTTTATCCACTGAGGATTGGTGTTTATTTACCCCAAGATTTTATGTAATTCAAAAACTAAAATAGTTTTAAAAATCAGAAAACAGGAAAATAATTAGTTCTTTAAAGATGCACATTTGTGTTTTTCTATTGTGAAACCATATGGAGTACACCCTCAGACCCTGGCTAAGAAAAGACAGATTTTAGGTTCTGATCGTATGCTGGAGATAAACACCATCTGAAAAGGATGTAGTTATGAGCTCAGAGGGATGCTAAGAATTTGGGGTATGGTAATAGGGATATTATTATTTATTTTGAATAGCAAAAGTAGTAAACAGTAGTTACTCCTCAGAGTATGAAATTCACTGAACCTCATTTACAGTCACGTGTCAACACCTCCAGTTTCTTGTATCTCTAAGCTTTTTATGTCTTATTATGAAGGACTTAGACTCTAGTTAAAGGCTGATAAGAGATTATTTTCTCCTTTTTAAATTTTTTATTATTGTTTTGCCTTGTAGCAGTAGCTTTGCTTTATACCTGAGATCATCTCTGAATGTAAGAGTTTCAATAATCAAAGACGCAGAAACAGTCTACATCAGGAATATTATACCTAGGCTTACTAGCTAGATTCATATATTTAAAACTGATAGTTTGATGCACTAATGAGTAAAAAAATTAATGGACTGGCTAGCATTTTTACTAGAATAATGATGAGTAGAAAATGTGAGTACCAGTATTATGGTATTATCAATAGTAAGGATAGATCTCGTTAAATTTTTGGTTCAGTTACACACACAAGTGAATGGGAAAGACTTCTGAATTTTCTCTAAATACCTATTCTATTCATCTTAAATGATAACTATATTTCAAATATTGTCTATTTCCCAGCTACAATCTGTTGTGTGGCCATATAACTTAATTTCAACAAAAGAATATGGAAATAACGTTCTTGCATGCACATTACCTCTATGGCCATACATGAGGTAGACATGGTAGGGAATTCCCAAGTTCGGAGCTTCAGAATGTTAGCAGGCTGCATGCTGCTGATTGGTAGGGATTTAGGGAGCCAAATTTTGCTGTAAGAAGTAAATCATGACATACTGTGGTAAGCTTGGCCATTTTTTTTTTTTTTCTAGGATAATTGAACTCAGTGGAGAGAGAGAAAAAGAGAGAAAGAGAGAAACGGAGAGTGAGAAATCACCCTCCAGGGAGGATGACCATGCTGCAAGCCCTCATCCTCCATTCTCCTCTTGGGATTTTGGATATGCATGTACACACACCCTGTGTGATTTTTAAGCTGCTGGGTCTGGGACATGAACCACAATCAGGCATGTGGGAGTCCAGGACCTTAACCACCATGCCACCAGCTGACCCCAGCCAATGTTTTTTTTTTTTAGCAATACAATGCAGTAGAAAACTTAAGTAGTTTCACAGACCTGGTCTTTCTTCTCCCAGTTTCTACTTTAGCTGGAATGCAGGCATATTGGTGAGAACTGAAATAGCCACTTTCGCCAGTAAATAGAAATCACATTTTTGAAGTGGCAAGACAAGGAGAATAAATGAGCCTGGATCTCTGAGGATTATGAAGCCTCTATGTTAGCCCTGAATCTCCTAGCTGACTTCTAATTACGAGATAGACAAATGTCTCTCTCATTTAAGCCTTTGTTATTTTGGACTCCAACCATGTTGTATTAATTGAGTGGGGCAGTAGAAATAACACATCACCTAGTAATAGTATATTGGCCTAGAGATCAGGTAGTAGGAAGTGAGGATACAGATACTGGAATGGAATACCTTTGACAACAAATGTACTGTGGCAAAATATTTGTTAAAATTGACTTGGAGAGACCTTGGATATAAGACCATTTGCTAACCAGGTCTTTAACTCTTATACTCTTATTGTATATTGACTGTTTTTAAAAAACGTTTTTACTTTAATTTTTTTTTTTTTTATGTTGCTACATAGCAAGGTCTTACTAAAGCAAGAACCTCAAATTGAAAAGAACTAACCATTTACTGGGAGAAAGCAAAGAAAATTGAAAGCAAGCTTTCTGTTTTTATTTTTTTGTTGTTTTTTTTTTTTCTTAAACTGTAAACTAAATTGACTAAGAGTTTTATAATTCAGGGCTTTATAAATCAGTCCTGACAGAAGACAAAGGCGTCTGTGCCCAAACTGAGGCAGTGATAAAGTGAGTTTCTAAATCCAGAGACAGTCTTAGTGAGAGATAAGACGGGACAAAACCATTATGACTATCAGACAATGGAAGCCAGCCCAGTGGAAAACATTCGATTAAGATATTGCCTTCCTACTGAAGCCAATTGTTTTATTTCTCCTTAAGGTAGTCACTATTAAATTGAGCAAGAGGGTGATTGACAGGGCACAGAAGCAAGTAAACAAGAGAGATTTTTTTGAGCTGAAAAGCGACATACCGATGAGAATTTTGTCTTTATTTATATGCAATCAGAACTGAAGAAAACAGAGTCTGTGGGCCTACTAAATATTTTTGCTGCATTGAGATACCAAAACAACTATGGACCAGGCTTTAAAAGTCTTTCATGGTTCACTCCTGAGAGCAAACTTTGTCTCCCTAAACCTGTACCAACTGACAGCAAGCAGCCTGCCAACATTCTGAAGCTTTTATGTTGGGAATACTCTCCAATGTCTACCTCTTGTGTGGCCATTTAGATAATGGACATGCAAGAGCCTTTCTGAAGGCAAAGTCAGACATTTATGGTATAGAAACCAAGGAGATACGCTGCAGAGAGTGAAACTAAGGCCTGCCAGACAGCGTAACATAGGAAATTACTCCACTGCTGTGATTAAATTCAGTTACTGCTGTTTCTATTCTTCTACTCTTGGAATTAAAAATTTTTAATGTCTATCCAACTTCGACTCCCCATGGTATATTAAATTGGGAAACGGAGAACACACAACTTGACTTTGATTTATAGATTGCCAACTCATGAGAAGCCATTTTTCGTCTTGACAGAAATGTACATACCTTAGAGAGGCCAGACTCCGAACATTTGGATGGGATTTTGGGATTCTCGCTCTTGGAGAGTGGGAGGGTAGGTGCCTGTTTTAACTATGAATGGTAAGAAAAGTGTGACCTAAATATGCAGTGATACCAAAGACTAGTAGACCTCAATATCCATTCCCCACTTCTATTGTGAGAAAAAAAGAAAACTACCTTCCCACAAAAATTCATGCTCTCATTTATAGTAGAGTTGTTTTTGGGAATTGGACACTTATCCAGGGGCTACGTTTTCTAGCTAGGATCGCACTACTTGCCAGGGTATTTCTACGTTTTCTAGGTGGGATCACACTACTTGCCCGGTTATGGAAGACATGTCCTGTATTAATTAAATCTTTAATTTATAACCCAAAAGTATTAAGGAGATATGGGTATCTTCTCCATCCTCTTTACTCACTTTCCACAATGGAAAAGAGACCCTTCTCTCTGTTAGCAATGCAATTCAGGTATTAAAAATGGCAGAGTCAACATCAGCCTAGGTCTCTGAAAGATTGCCCAAAATAAATGAGAAATAAACTTTTACCATGCTTGACCTATTTTGCATTTAGAGATGCCTCTTTTTCTATCTCTCTCTCTGTTTAAAAAGCAGTTACCATTACCTTAGCTAACACACCTTTTTACATCTAATAGAATATTAATTCAGGACATGGCCACCTAGCCAAAGCTTTATTTTTCAGTCTTTTTTGCATCTAGATGTGATTGCATAATTAAGGTCTGCTAGTGGGACATGAACTGAATTGCAACATGGAACTCCTGTTCCCTCAAAGGACGAGCTATTGTATGTTCTCATCCTTTTTATCTGTTTCCCACTAATAAAGTATGAGCCTGGTGATTGAGGTGTGGCACCCAATTTGGACAAAAGTGTTCTAGGACACTAGAATAGAAGGAGCCTAGGCCATCATTCCAGGCCTGGGTCTTGAATTTGGAATTTAACATGAGATATATAATCTTTCTTTTCTTTTTTTTTTTTTTTTTTTTATGGAGAGGTTTTTCGCTATAGGGCGCGTGCGCTCGCCAGACAGACAGAGAGAGACATAGAGACAGAAAGCGAGAAATCACCCCCCAGGGGGGATGGTCACGCCGCAATCCCGTCTCCTCCATTCTCCTCTCGGGATCCTGGGCACGCACGCACACGCGCCCGGCGTGAGTTGTAAGCCACCGGGTCCGAGACGTGAACCGCGGTCGACTACGTGGGAGTCCAGCGACATAGCCATTACGCTAACTGCTGGTTCCCTTTTCTTAACATTTCTTTATGTCTGTTATAATATATGAACTGATAGCTTAACTGATGTACTCACTTATGTGTCGTTGATAATAAAATGTATTTTTACCATGTGTTGCAATTTTTAAATGTTTAAATAGACTGCCTCACTATGTTCTATCAATATTATTTTAATTTTATGTCCATTTGTTTCTACTGAACATAATTTTCTTTGCACCATTTCAGTGGATCAAGGGATCATGAACTTAGTTTTTCTTAATGATCATTATTCTTTTATCTTCTCTTAGAAATATCACTATAGTCAATTACCCAAATTTAAAGCATTTGATCCTTCTGGTTTGCAGACTACAAAAGTGTGCTAGGGAGTAGATTATCTTTCTGACTATACTGAAAGGATTGGGCAAATACAGAAAACATAAAAGGATTCACAGGAAGCCTCAGCTGTTCTCTATACATAAGGATAAGACCTTTGGAAACCCCATTTGTTTAGAGAATAAGATTTAGGATTTTTGAATTTTAGTGCAGGTGAGGACTACTTCATTTTAGTTTTTTTATTATTTATTTTATTTTTTATAATTTGACCAGAAATAAGGAAAGAGAAAATGAGAAAGCAAGCCACCAGGTCCAGGACTCGAACCACAGCTGACCATGAGGGAGTCCAGCACCTTAACCACCATACCTAACCTGACAGTCCTAATTTTAGTTTTTAACTATAGATTGCAGAGTCCTTCCTTTTTGACTAAGAATCATATATAACATTAATCATTGTATTATGTTATTATTTATATATATAAGACATATATATATATATATATATATATATGACATATGTAAGACTATATACACACACACAACACACACACACACACACACATGTATATATATGACTATAACACTATATATAAAAACCAGGGGGTAAAAACTGAAATTACTTGTCACGTGAAGCAATTTCTCTTGGAAACTTATGATTTATTTTTACTTTCCATATAACCAATGGTTACTAAGCAGAGGTTAAATCAATGTGTTTTAGGTTTTATTTATTGTAATAGCAATTATGTATGGACTAAAGGTTTTTTATATTTCCTTTTCTTAAATGCAGCAACAGTTTTGGACTTTGAGAAAGATAAATAGCAAAAGACCGATAAAGGATGAGCACACTAGCCTCTAAGCACTAAAATCAATCAGTGCCACTTACTCTTCTATCTTATTTATTTGCCTTCCACCAAAGGACTGTATGTAATAGAACCTTAAAATCAACACTGCTGTTGACTTACTTGTACATGTATCTTACTCCTGGGAGGCTGGATAAGCAGCTATTTACAACGTTGGGAAGCATCTATGTTCTGATATCACTGGGAACAAACACTGGTAGTGAGAGAAAGGATACTTGTGTCTCTTAGATCTACCTCTAGTAAATGATAAGACAATGTCATTTATATAATGTTTGGACCTCCATTTTATCTCCTATGCAGTGAGAGGCTTCTGCTAAATGATCCACAAAACCCCATAGGGCTCAACTTATGATTTAAAGAAAATAGAACGTAATAATAAAGCTATCCATGTCATCATGACAGAAACCCATCTTAAAAGGATGAATGTAGATATATATTTTTTGCTTGTGGAAAATAAAGCAAAGAATCGTACAGTGCTTCACATTGTATCTTAGAAAAATTCTCATTGCTTCCAGTTTCTTCTGATGTGGAATCTTGTCCTTACATCTCAGCTCAACACTAAACGTACTGTTAAAATTTTATCCCCCAGATGGCAGTGCAGCATTCCAAGTTTAAAGTGGTCTGATCTGGTACTCTTGAAAAAGGCCATACAATACAAATTTGTCTCTAGTAGGTTTATGTGCTACATTTCTTCTTTATGGAAGAAATGCACTACTATTCTAATATACCAAGACTTGAGTAATCAAAGACAAAGACCTCATTGTGAAGTAAATTCAGTGATCTACTTCTGCCTGCCTATGCAACACCATGCCCAATGGGTAGCAAGTAAACCGCACCAAGTAATCTAATGTAATAACAGATGTTCACAAAGTGATTTGGTTTAAGAAGTCACCTATATTTTAAAATTTAATTTTGCACATTATTTTATAAGAGTTTGAACACATTTAATATATATAATAGGATTAGGAATCTGCTTATCAATATTTTTAAAAGAAAAAAGAGTAATAAATGGCAATGATTTGAGGCCTCCATAGGAAATCTAGTGAATCCAAGATTTGATCAGTTGCCCAAGTTTAGTGCTTATCTGGTTGGCCAGTTAATAGAAACTCAGTGGATCTTACTAAAAATAAAAACCAAAAACAGTTGTTAAAAATAAGATTGATTTGGGACCACCAGTTAGCATTATGGCTATGTCGCTGAACTCCCACATAGTCGACAGCGGTTCAAGTCCCAGACCCGGTGGCTTAAACTCATGCTGGGCACATGTGCGTGCGTGCCCAAGATCCCGAGAGGAGAATGGAGGAGGAGGGATTGCGGCATGGCCATCCCATCTGGGGGGGTGATTTCTCACTTTCTGTCTCTCTGTCTCTCTCTGTCTGGCGAGCGCACGTGCCCTGTAGCAAAAATCTCTCCAAAAAAATAAATACGATTGATTTGATGGGAAAAGACAAGGAAATAGCTAACTTTCAGGGAGCCATGTTGTTCTAGTTCTTTACACAACATATCTCCAGAGTCTCAAGGTCTTTTACCTGGGTTTTCTGGCTTGTTTTTCACTTCACAGTGGTCTGGTTTCATCTTCTTTCACCTGCATGTGACAAAATATAGATGTTTCAGGCACATAACGGACATGGCCTCAGTTCCAAAGATCAACAGCATGGATACTTCTATCTAGGACATGAGAACCTGGCCAAACAAGAGTGAATACTCACCCTTGGTATTATCAGGCTAAGAAAATTGATAACTCACAGTATAATGCTTTGAAATGCTGAATATTTAAGACCTTTTACTAACAGACACTGGAATGCCCCAGAAGCAGCCTCAGAAACAAGATCTCTCTGGCCTTTTTCCTCCCTCCTTCCTCTTGTTCTTCATGCACTCTGAAAGTGAGTCCTAGAAACTGTAATTCTTCTTTCCCTAGATGGGTCAAATCAGCTAGAGCTCCTTTTCTTCAAAGCCAGCAATAAAATTTAGAGTTAATACTCTAACCTTCCCATGCTTAGCTGCTATGACCAATCAATCAATAAAATAAAGATAAAGAATAAATAAGTGGCTTTTAGAGGTCTCCAGTGACCATTCTTCAACTGGGAAGCCAAGGGGTGAAGGGAGAGAGCAAGTAGAAGAGCTATTGAAAGGGTTTTTAGGGCAGGCCTCTAAGTGGCTGACATCATGTCTACCACATTCCATTGTAAGAGCTCAGTAACAGGGCCTACCTAAGTGCTAGGGGAAATTCAGTGTATGCGTTGTTGCAGGAGGAGAGGAAATGGAATTATCTTTGCCACATAGGGCCATGCTGTTGATTAGCTAGAAAATTGTCAGAAGAGCAGTACTGAGCAGATGTCGTAATGATGACTTTTATTATAACTGTCTGACTTCTCCTAAGACTTCAGCGGTGCCTCAGTTGACTCGCTCAGTTCCTGAAGTCTAGTTTGAATTGCTTGTTTCAGTAGAGTGATGTTATTTTCTGACAGCATTCAAGAGAATTAAAGGAATGACTTTACTTCCTTTCACTGCTACTCATGTAGGTTCTCAGATTACTTATTGGTAATCTATTTCTTTTTTATGTCGTCTCTAGGGGAGAAAACCCTATTTCAGCCAAGAGATTTCATTCTGTAATTACATCACAAAGGATCATTTTATAAGAAAGGCATTGACTTTGAATTTCTGTCAGCTTAAATTTAAGCAGATGGAAAACTATGGAAGATATACATAAACAACCATCTTTTTAAAGCATAGCAACCAGGAATATTTCAGTTCTCCATGTCAGCTGACCAGCCCAGGACCTGCTCATCATACCTATGACTGAATAGTTCAACAAATGAATACTGTTCATAAAACACAAAATGAACATGATATTTCAGACAGGAGAGAACAGAGCTGTCTCTCAAAATGAGGTTTCATTGTTTCAATACATCAGACTCTCCCCCTCTCCCCCACTCTTTTAGCAAGGCTGACTGCAATTGCTATGTGGGCTCGACTTTAAGAAATCTATAATAATCAAACCTTTAAATTACCTCTTCTATTTAGCAGAAATCTGCCAGCGAATGTGCTGTGGGAGTGGATAAAGAATCCTAGCTGTTAAAAACCATGTCGGTTCATCACAGAAATGTGATTTCCACTATTACTACCACACCAGTAGTAAAAATTTAGGAAATGAGCCTTTTATCTCTAGTTACCCATTCCTGCTACTAAAGCTGAAAGAAGCCCTATTGGTATGCAAGCCACTGAAGTCCACAGTGCACTGTAGAAGTATAGCTCTGCACTCCTGCAAGAATATAGATTTTGCATGTGTGTATTGCTATGTATATAGAAAGCTAATCCCTAGATTGCTTGTCTTTAAAGAACCCAAATGCCATATCAAGGCAATATGTCTAAGCTTACGCATTTTCTAAGCCACTTAACACATCTTAGAATAAATACTTGGGCTTTCCTGGAACAGAGACAACTGACTAGAGAGAATTTGTTCTATTTATGAGAGGCTGGAAATTGAGAGTTTTGTTACTGTTTTATTTTGAATTATAAATAATATTTAAAGACAACTTGAGCCTTACCTCCCCATTCATGAAACCAAAAACCTAAGGAGGCATCCTTTTCTCATCTCTCAGACTCAATCATTTAGGAAGGCCTACTGAATCTACTTTTTACATGTCACCTGAATCCTTCCACTCCTCTTCATCTATATTGCTATCCCCTTATCCAGTTTTCACCATCTCTTACTTGACAGCCTTCTATACGCTACTAAAAGTGAGGAGCTCGGTTTATCATCATCAGCATTACTTGGGAACTTAGAAATGTGGAATCTCAGGCTCCACTCATATCTAATAACTATCCGCATTTTGACAAGATTCTAAGATTGGCTTGCAGGTTCAATGTAAAGAAACACTGATGGGCTCAGCCATGGTGACACACACTGTTAGATTCTGTTACTTGGAGACTGAGGCCACGTGGGAAACCACACTTTGGCTATTGGCCCAGCTGAAACAGGCTGGATACAGGGGCAGAATCTACTTTAATGGGAGACTGGGGAGAAAGAGTCCAACGTGGTAAGACCCTGTCAAAAATAAAATCCTATCTTTCTCTCATGAGAAAATTTTAAAAAGGAAGGAAGAAAAGGTGGTCTACCATGGTGGTGCAGCAAAAGCACAAAGCTGTGTGATGCTGGAAGTCATAAAGAATATGGGAGTTTGGTTCCCAGGTCCAATCTGTCCATACTTGGTGTGTATGCACATGCCGTTCTGGCTGAAAGGTTAGGGGAGGGATTATGACATGAGGCCCTACTGAGGGTGTACTCATCTTTCCCTCTCTCTATTAGAAAAGAAAAGGAGGGAAAATATATTTGTTTGAACAACACTGATATACCTCCTTCCCTCTAGCTTTATTCCCCTTCATTCTTTTCTGAACAAAAAGCAAGAGAAATCACATCTGTTTTCTGGCACTGTCTTGCTTGAGGCCCTCAACTTCTTCTGTTTGTCTTTTGGCTTAAGTAAGTGCAAAGTCTTCACATTAAATTACAAAACCCTTTAAGACCTGGTTCCTGATCACCTCTCCAGCTTCCTCTCAGAACACTTTCCCTTCCCACAGTATGTTTAACCATCTTTATTCCAAATTGGGTCTCTGAATTTGCTGTTTCCTGGCCTGAAATATTCTTTGCCCAGCTTTGGACAACCTCAGGTCTCTAGGCTATAGTTTTAGGATTTGTTCATTAGGGGCCCTACCCTTATAATTTCATAGCATCCATTTTTGCCTTATGGTAATGTTCAGTGTTGTATTAACTCATTTGTTGCATATACTTTTCAATAAGCTGTGATTTCCATGACAACTAGGACCATGTATGTCTGATATAGAGCAACCCCAGTACTTAAAACAACTAGCACATGGCAGTTATGACAGAGTGACCAAATGAAATAACTTCTCATCAAGATGGATGGGCAGTTTTCCACATCTTTAAGAATAACTGTCTTCTAAAACTATGAAGTGCTGTCACAGGGAAGATGAATCAGACTTATTCTGATGGGTTTCAGAGGACAGAATGATATAAATAGGGCCCGTGATTGTTATATCCCAGCATGTTGTTAGTACTAAAATATCTATTGAATAAAAAAAACTAGAACTAGTAGATGAAAGTTTTAGAAAGAGAGAAATCATTAAGGAAAAAACTTAATATCATTTACCAGGTGTTAATAATTAAATGGATTGTTTTATGAGGAATTTCAGATTGGATGACCACCTCAAGGCAAGATATGGAGGGACCAGCAGTTGGCATAATGGCTATGTCACTGGACTCCCATGTAGTTGACCACGGTTCAAGTCCTGGACCCAATAGCTTAAACTTACACCAGGCGTGTGTCTGTGTGTGTGTGTGTGTGTGCCCAAGATCTCAAGAGGAGAATGGAGAAGGGATTGTGGTGTGGTCATCAGCAACATAGCCAATATACCAACTACTGGTCCCAGTAGCAGTGTTTTATACAGTAGAAATATATTGTAATGTAAGTCATATTTGTAGTTTTAACTTTTCAACCAAAAACAGATAAAATAATTTTAAAATATTAAAGGTCTTTTAAAAAATTATTTATTCATGATAAAGTACAAACATGTCAATAAAGAGAGAAAGAAAGTGGAATACCCTCATGGTGTCTGGTCACTCCAAAATTGTCTTCTCCCATCCTCCAAGGTCCTAGGCACTCATTGGTGTGTCTGGTGGTCTCAGGCTGATTGGGCTGGGGTTTAAACTGTGGTTGTCATTTTGGGTCTGGCTTCTATTGAGTACTGCACTACTGCTGTGCCATGGAACTGGCCCTGTTTTTAAAAAATGTATTTTATTGAACCTAATATATTCTAACTATTATAATTTGAATGCATAATAAAAATTAATATTTATTGAAACATTTCACAATCCTCTTCCATACTCAACCTCAGCCTTCAAAATCCAATGTGCATCATATACTTTAGCAATCCTCAATAGGCACAATTCAAGGGCTCATATCCACAAATGACTAGTGGCTATATATTAGATAGCACAGCTTCAGACTATGTAGGTAAAAGTTGAATCATTTATTTTAATTGTACGCATGGAAAGGACAGTTAACATGATGGCCTGTCCTGTATCACCATAGTTAAAAAAGCCAAATCTCATATGGTTACCTGCGGTTTTAGTCTCGGTCCTAGTGACTTACAAAACCACGCTGGGCAAGTGTGCATGCCTGCCCCAAATCCTGACAGCATGTGGAGAAGTGTTTGTGGTGTGACCATGCCACATTGGGGGGTACTTTTTCTTTGGTGAGCACATGTACCCTCTGGCAATAGAATATACACACACACACACATTATCATAATATTAATATTAAGATTAAATGATATCAGTGATAGTAATATGACAGAAAGAAAATACACTTTATAGCTTACAGTATCCATTTTCTGATGAATCAAGGAGGCAAACCATTGTGCATAGAAAATAATATCATAAAATCTCAATATTTAGACTTCTTCTCAGACTTATATTACAGAAAATAATTTTTTTCTAAGGTTTCCAGAGAGAGATGCAAAACGATGATGGGCAGAATTTATTTACCAAGGGAAAAGTGATGGCCTTCATTTATAGATTAGATTTTTCTGACTGTACTACAGAACTATATGGAAAAAATATAAAATCTAGAGAAACCTCATTTTAAGAAGTACAATTATAGCCTATTATTTAGGGTAATCCAGTTTAAATAGACCACTGAGAAGACCACCCAGTATTAAGAAACTTATTTGAATTTCACCCCTTGAAAATAGGATACACAGGGACATTTTAAATATAGGGCACCCTTTCCAAAGAGAAATATATTTTTTTATCTTCATATAAGGCAGTGTGGCTTGTTTTCAATGTCTGGAATTTCTATCCTACTTAGCATGCAGAATAGCACGCCACGGCTTTCCAAGTTACTAAAGGAAAGCCTCTGTCTTTAGTCCTTGCCTTCACTTACCATCTGTTCTTTTTCAAAACCATAGCACCTCAGCTGTGCTCTGGAAATTGACAGAGTTAATGGTTTCTAGTTTGGTCTTCTATTTTGTGGTATTTCATAGCTCTAATTAGTTTTCACTGTCTCAATTTTCCCACCTTTTAAATGGGGATAATAATCAAGCAATGGACACTACGTGAGCAGGGGTTGCCAGTGTCCTACTTTGTCTGTTTACTTAGATGAAAAGAACATGGCATTGTTATAACTCTGTAGAAAAACTCAGAAAATGCTCTTTGCCACTTAGCAGCTCATATGCTTTTCCTGCTCTAAAAGTTCCAACTTCCCTTAATTAAGTTTGGCAACAAATGGGCATCTCCTTCAGGTAAAACCTGCTTCATAACACAAATAAAAAGATTTGACAAGGCTCTGGGACAGTTCCCAGTTCAGTTCAGGACATTAGAGGATAATTCAATGAAAGAGACATAAGGTCTGAGAACGCAAAAGATGACTCCTAATTTTATGCAGCTACAAAGCATGTTGGTAGCAGTCTAAAATGGCCACCACAAAAGGGAGTTTTCATAAGGAAAACTGACGAAAAGTCTAAGTATTTGTTTGATGTAGCCCTATTTTGTGCTGACAAAACTCATTCCTTTGTGTATTATTCTTTGTGATTCTGCTATCTATGGCCCTGAGCCCAAAATGATGTATTAGTTCTACAGAGGACAGGGCGTGCTTCATGATGGATGAAAGATCCCACAGCAAAGGAGATCCATCATCTGTTACAGTTGGGTTCACAATAGTGACTGCCTGTGGCCAGTTGTCTAGGACACTTGGAAAAAGAATGTGGATGTGGAGTGACATGCACTTTATGTCTGAAATGGGGCTGACACTGCCACAAGGACCCAGGTAAAACCACTAACCTAGTGACCAAGAAGAATGAGAACAGAACTATGGGCAGGACATCTGTGACAATTGGGACATTTGGTTCATTCACGGAAAGGAAAGAGAGTGAGCCATCAGAGTGCCCATTTCTCCTAACCAGGCAGTAGAGCTGCTAAATATGTCACCAAAAGTCCCATTTAGAGACTCTGGAGTTTTATTTCATGATCAATGGATCTGTTCTCATAGATCTGAGTTACTAATAAGAACTAGAGATTGCTCTCAAAAGCTTCCTATTTTGGTATATAATATTTACACAGTGGTATATAAGTTTTAGCATATTTGAGTTCCCAATCTTTTAAATTCTTGCATTTTTATAAGAAAGCTACCTTTTTATGGATGTTAGCAGTTTATTGACCTAGTATTCATAAATGGTCTATTTGGGCAGGTAAAATTATGTAATGCAATGTTTGAAACAGGAGAAAATGTTTTTCCTTTACATTTCCTTTTTTTTTTTATCTGTATAATGTCCCTCAAGTTATGGCAGTGTACCTTGTGCCACAGAATTTCCAAAGTTTACCAATTATTATTATTATTATTTTTTTACTGTGCTTCAAATAAATAGAAAAAATAGTAATAACAATGATCTTCAACTTCGCCATTCATGCTTCTATGCATATTAGGCTAGATATTCCACTTTAAAAGCATGAGAGTGTGTGGGCTTTGAATGGCATATGGCATTTCTGGGAAATATATCTGGAGACTTAAATATTGACTTTCTACAAATAACTGGACCCCTTGTTTTAAACTGAAGAAATGCACATTGAAGTTGTTTCATGATTTGTTTGGTGCTATAGGAAGCAAGATAGTGCTGAATTTTTTTAAATGGTTTTGTAAGCAAAGCTGAACTGTGTATCTTCATTCAGGAATATGTATTAAGATTATGGAATGGGTGTTAAGACTATTGGTAGGGGAGAAAGTGGGTTTCGTTAAATGGATCTCTTATGGCCCTATTATGATCTACCCCTTCCTTGAAAGTTTTTGAAGAGTGGAAAGATCATTTTGTTGCATTTTCCCATTCTTGTTTTTAAAATTAAGGACATATCCTGGGACCAGCAGTTAGCGTAATGGCTATGTTGCTGGACTCCCATGTAGTCGACCATGGTTCGAGTCCCGGACCCTGTGGCTTAAACTCATGCCGGGCACATGTGCGTGCATGCCCGAGATCCCAAGAGGAGAATGGAGGAGGAGGAGGAGAAGTGATTGTGGCATGGCCATCCCCCTGGGGGGTGATTTCTTGTTTTCTGTCTCTCTGTCTCTCTGTCTTTCCAGCGAGTGCACGCACCCTATAGCAAAATCCTCTCAAAAAAACCCCCAAAAAACAAAAAACAAAAAACAAAACATATCCCAAGCTCTATAAATGGCTAGTATTGAACTTTTACATTTGAATTAAAGATTATTAAACATGAAAAACAAACAAACCTCCTTATCAAAGCTGAACAGTGGCATAGTGGAAAATGTAGCACTCTGAAAGCTGATTCACATGGAAGTGTATGGGGTTCACATACACAGACCTTCCTGAGTATGCCAGACATACTCATACCATAACCCAGGGTGCACTAAAACTCAAGGTGGATTGTGGTGTCAGGACCCTAGTGGGGGGTGCTGTCTCTCTCTTTTCTCTCTCTTTCTTTCCTCTCTCTTTCTCTCTCTCTCTCTCTCTCTCTCTCTCTCTCTCTCTCCCTCCCTCCCTCCCTCCCTCCCTCCCTCCCTTCTTTCTCTCTCTCTCCCTCCCTCCCTCCCTCTCCCTCTCTCTCTCTCTCTCTCTCTCTCTCTCTCTCCCTCCCTCCCTCCCTCCCTCCCTCCTCTCCCTCTCCCTCTCTCTCTCCCTCTCTCTCTCCCTCTCTCTCTCTCTCTCTTTTTCCAGAAGGTATGTGTGCTTTTGAGAGAGAGAGAGAGAGAACCACCTGGGTTGTGTTCATACTATAGTTCCTTTTCTCCATTTCTCCATCCTGTCAGGATTTTAAGCATGCATGCATGCACATGAGCCCAGTGTGTTTTTCAAGCCAGCAGGGGCCAGGATTCTAATCCCAGTTAACCATGGGCTACCCAGATGCCAATGCACATCACTTAACTTCTGAGCTATGGTGCCAGCTTGCTCCTTTTTTCTCTCTGCATCTCTCATTTATGGAAAAATAAATAAATAAAATTATACTAAACAAACAAAATACTTAGATGAAATATCCTGAGTTTTGGGGGAAAAAATCTCTGGTTGATGTTGCCTCACTCTCTAGTTGGGTAATCTAGATGAATCTTAAATTCATCTACCCAGTTTGTGACTCCTTTTCTTCAACTTTTTTTTTTTGAGAGGTTTTTGCTATAGGGCGCATGCATTCACCAGAGAGACAGAGAGAGACAGAGAGACAGAAAGCGAGAAATCACCCCCCCAGGGAGGATGGCCATACCGCAATCCCTTCTCCTCCATTCTCCCCTCAGGATCTTGGGCACTCACGCACACGCGCCCAGCGTGAGTTTAAGCCACTAGATCCAGGACTCGAACCATGGTCAACTACATGGAAGTCCAGTGACATAGTCATTACAGTAACTGCTAGTCCCCTTTTCTTCAACTTTTACATGAGTTTCTAGAACCTGATGTGTCTCAAAATTGCATCATCCACTATGTGAGCCAATAGGATATGTGGTTATTGTGTTCTTCAAATACAGATATTGAAGCTGAGGGACTTTTTGTTTTTATTTTATTTTGATTCATTTTGAGTCAAATTTAAAAATCAATGCAGTATAAATTTGTTTGGATATTATTTGTTAAAATAAAATTAGCTTAAATAACATTATTTGTCTTGTTTCTTTATCGTTAAAGATACTGCTTACATAGCTCTCATGTATATATATTTTTTAGACAGTGCTATTCTAGAGGAATCATTTTTATTTACTGTATTCTATTTCCATGGACATTTATAAAAGGGGTTATAAATGTTCAACAGAAATGTTAATGATCTACATTTGTCCTCCTTTCCTTACATATAATTATCATTCTTTTTTACTTCAACATTAAAGCAGTTTCTTAAAAGAGAAACCTATACTCTAGATGAAGAAGGGTAAAAGTATCACTTCTTAGGAATATAAATCTTCCCATTTATTAAATATCTTCTCTGCAACTGCAGGTAAGGTCTACTTTTTTTTTTTCCCCTTTTAAAAGCATGCTTTAGACACCTCTTTTGGAGATTAAAAGCTACCTTTAAAGAAAGTTGCTAAATCAAATAGTTCTCTTAGTTGAAGGACAAAAGACATAAGTGTTTGTGCTGTTTAATTTGAGAATAAATTTTCAAGATTTTGAAAGAAGTGAAATAGTCGATTTTTTCTTCATCAGCAGGGAAGCTTTTGGTGTGCTAGAGCTTTAAGAGCAAGGTCTTGACCTTTCCTGCACAGCCCATGACATTTAAAGGCCAGGGCAATCCAGTTGATCTCAGAGGTGAAAACTGCCAGTTCAAGGTTTCATCGGCCAGCCTCTCTTCAATGCCATATTCATGGCTAGGGATAAAAATCAGCATATCATCCCATCATGCCCAAAAGATAGCACAGAAGAAAATGCACTTAGATAGTCGATTCCATATGAGTTCTATAGTCCCTTAATAACTAAGATTGCTATTGAAGCTGTGATCAGTCATAGTTATCAAAAGTTATGTTTATCAATTCAAATGTTATTGAAAATAACGTTGCCATATTAAAATACTTTCTTCAGTACATATTAATTTGCCTTAGGAAAGCATCTTTATTTCAAATATTTTATAATTGATCATGTAAATAAGAAGCTATTGCTATATCCCTTTTAGTCCAGAATCATATACTATTTTTTGAGGGTCAAAACAACTTCCTTATTTTCCTTTCTTTGTTTGTCTATGCTTAGATGGACTTTTACGTTTGTATGGTTTCCAACAAATGGTATCTAATCAGCATCATTCAAGTTCTGTGTTGTGTTTTTTTACCTGGTTCTGAGTAAGAGAAGCCTAGCAGTATTTTTTCCTGCATACACTTCCCATTTCTCATCATTGTAATTTCAACTAATTTTCTCAAGGACCAAGACATTTTCCTTTTTCTAACTGCCTTTGAAGAACTTCTGAAAGCTAATCACTCAACAGTAAAACTACATTGACCACCTGACTGCTTTTATCTTTCATTCATGTGTGTTTTATTTTGCTAAAAAGAAAAAGGTAGGAAATGGTTCACTGAACTCAGATTGTTTTTCTAACGTCTTCTTCCCCCTTTTCATAGAATGATGATCGCTAAAAATATCTTTTCTTGGAATAAGGTACTTGTGTATTCTTAGCATTTGGACTCTCCTCCATTAGCCTCCTCTGATGACTTGTGTCTGAGGGAGAAGAGCCCTGATTCTTTGTAGAAGAAGAAATCATCTCTCACAAGTCAAAATGACAGACTTTGCAAATAAAGATATTGTTTGTGAAAGCAAAGGATCTGCTTAGTCAAACCTTAGGACCCCAGCATAGCAGGGGATCTGCCACAGTGTTCTTAGAAACTAATTTTCTCCCATCCAAAGAAAGAATAGCAACATTGTTGGTGAGACACACCACCTTTTTAGACATAGACTATAAGTAAGGCTTTGACAGTTTGGCTCAATAAGAGGGAATATCTTGATATTTTTATTTTCTTAATCTGGTCCAATGTGTTGTTTCATTGCCTAGCATTTTACAAAACCCATTGAGTTGGAATATCCATATTTGAATGTAAAAAAAAGACTTCTCTAATTCCAAAGTATCGTCAGGATGTGTATTCTGGAGTTGTTTGGAACATTCTTCACAGGAAAGGTGATAAGATAAAATATGTCAATTCCCTTTTGAGGCCACCAGTCTATTTATTGCTATGGCTATGATTTCTCCCCCCACCCACCACCCCTTTGACACTCTTTCCCTTTGAGCATCACTTACTTATTAATCCTCATTGACTCTGAATATTTATGCATATGTAAGCATTTAAGAATTCAACAACATTAATACTGTAACATCCAATCACCTCTTTTAACTTTAGACATGATTTATCAAACATGTTAAATGGCAATAAGTGAAGTAATTCTCATGAGTTACAATAAAAGGCCAACAGTAACTACTAGAAATACACCTGACTGCTTTTAAATCTTATTAAATATACTAGAAATGAATGGGAATGCTGAGTTGTTCACACTATGAAGTCACTCCCCAGTAGTAGGACTTTAAGAACAAAATGAGAAATGAAGTGAGAAAAATGCAGGCTTTGAATCAAAGAATATTTTCCCTGCATTTTATTTTTCTCATTAGATTAGAGAACAGTACTTTTTATTGAAATTTTTTTAATGTATGTGCTTTTCACAGAGAGGGGAATAATTAAATGTGGTTTTTTCAGCTTTGTTCTCTACTTTTAGATCTCTAGATGAAAACATTCTAAAAACAAAAATCATACGTTCGTTCAAAGGCATGGGTTAACATTTGTGATGATTATTTTACTTAACAGATTTGGAGAAAATCTGGTTAACAAAGGGAAAACTTCAAGCAAAACTATTTTTACATTGTTTGCACTAAATTCTCATGATAAATGATCCTATTAGATATTATTTTAGAGGTTTCAATGTGTAATTAATGACCAGTTACTTTCTCTAAACAAAGCATCAAGTACTTTCTTTCATGGCCTATTAAAGAGGGCATATCAGACAGGATAGACCAGATAATGCTATGATAGCAAAAAAACACATTTTTTGTGACTTATGAAAATTTTCAAAAAATGATTTATTTTTCATGCTACATGTCTATTATGGGCCAGTTATAACTCTAAGTTATCTTTATTCTAGGATTTGTGATCAAATAACTGCTTTCTGGAACACTTGCTAAGTGAGTTGAAAAAGAAAATAGAGGACTAGCAAATGGCTAGTGGTTAGGTCACTGGATTTCCACATGGCTGACTATGGTTCCTTTCCCGGACCCAGTGGCTTATAACTCAGGCTGGGCACTTGTGCATGCGTGCCCAAGAGGAGAATGGAGGAGAAGGAATTGCAGCATGGCCTTCCCCCCTGGGGGTCATTTTTCACTATCCCTCTCACCATCTCCATCTCCATCACTCTCTCTCTGGGAGTACATGCCCCCTCAGGCTAAACTCACAAAGAAAAAAAAAAAAAAAAGATAATAGAGAACATACAAACCATGGATTCACTGTGATGGTTTTAGCTGGGAAGTGCTGTATGTGGTCCCTGGTCACTTTTCATTGACCCTAGTCACATGACCAAATTTATTAAAAAAGAAGGGATTGTGATATCCCTCCATAAAGAGGAACTTGGAAGGGAGAGACCAAATATGTTTTAGCAATAATATCTATCTAAGAGATTATATCTCTACCTCAAAGAGAAAGTTTAATACTAAAAAATAGCTGCCTTTATAGTTTTACAAATTCCTGTTATTTTTTACCTTAAATATTGATTGCCTTTAATTGCACATATCAAAAGGAAATTGGCATGTTTATGTTTCTAAAACCTAAATCAGAACAAAAGAGTATATAATATCTTATGGATTAGGGGCCTTTGTTGAATTTCATAAACACAGCACTAGTAATAACTTGGTAAGAATGAATTCTTAGCCAATGTTTATAAGTACTGGATTTGAAGTTGAGGGTCAGTCCTTAGGGATATGGCAAGAGCTGCTGACTGGGAAAAAGCCCAGAGGACCCGATTTGAATCAGAGCTAGAGAAAATTGAAGGGCACACGTGAATTGAGAAGTTGAGTCACCACAGACTTCATTTTCTGTTGTAATGTTTGTATTCCTGTTCATCTTATTATATATTTATGGAGCACGGCTTGTGTGGTTGATGATTTATAACACGATATGAGAGACATGAATCACTATGCTCAGGAGCTCCCAAACCAAAAGAGAAAACGACGACAGACCTGTAAATATACAATGCAGTATAAGGAAGGTGCCCACTTTTATTTACTTTTAATTTTTCTCCTATCTTGATTAAATCATCTCTGTGTAAAATACACAGTGCCATGCTTTCTTTCTAGCTTATCTTTACTGTAGAGTTGTAGAAAGGACAGATAACTATTTCCATTGTCCAAGATGTCCAAGGTTATCAAAGCAGGGCCTCCTCTTGTTATCTTCAATTTTGGATTTAGAAGTTGACTCTTGTTAAAATAACTACTGCTTATTTTATATGAAATAAAACTTGGATTTTTAAACCATCAAACTAGTTTGCAAACATCTATCTTATTTGTACTGGCCACTTTGTCTTTAATATGATGAACAATTTGATGATTTGGATGTTTTAGTTTGAATTGTGCTATTTTATTGATAAACCCAGTATCAAATAGGATGTAGTAGTTGAAGCTAAGGCTTAAATACTCAAAACAGGCTAGTTCATCTGAATCACTAATCAAAGAGGAAGACTGCATAGAGGAGAATGAGATGCCTATTTCTGGCTGTGGAGTCCCACAACTATTGTGGATACTGCCCTAAAACCTGATGTAAAAGGTACTTGGGCATTTGTGTCTTATTGACATTACTGTTTTGCTTATCTGTTTAAATATAAATATTTATATCAATTTAAGAAATTAAAATAAATCTCAATGATTAACTCTAATGCAGTATGGACACTAGAGTCTGATTTGGGGAGTTCAAATCCATCCCAAGCTTGTAAAATACGTATACATATAAGGCATTTGACACATAGTAGCCATCATCTAATTGTGTGACCTTGGAGACATTTCCCACATTTCTGAGATTTTCTTTTTCTTTTTCTTTTTTTTTTTTTTTATTCTAAGAGAAATTTTTGCTTTTGGATACTTGTGTTCTCCAGAGAGACAGAAAGTGAGAAGTCACCCCCTAGGGAGGGGGGTGGCCATTCACTATCCTTTCTCCTCCATTCTCCTCTCAGGATTTTGGGCATACACACACATGTGCCTAGTGTATTTCAAACCTCCAGGTTTGGGACTCAAACTGTAGTTCGTCATGTGGGAGTCCAGCACATTAACCACTACACTATTTGCTGGTCTCAAGATTTCCTTTTTATAGCTGTTAAATTGGAGTCATAATATTTACTTACCAAGATTGTTGTGAGAATTAAGTGTATATTAATAATGCTAAATGATGTTTCTCACAGTTTTTAGGTTCTACATAAATGTTAAATCCCTTTTTCTTAGTTATGAATGATTAAACCATTGAATTCATTGATGTTCACTTAAAAATTAGTTTTAGGGTCAGAAGTTTTAGTTTAGATGTTCAAGTCAGTTACTTACTAGCTAGATCTTCTTGTGAAAAAATGTAATCATCTCATTTAAAATATAGAAATCATAACATATTTCTTTTCTTTCTTTTTTTTTTTTTTTTTTTTTTTTTTTGTGCCAGTGGGTACAGACGCTTGCTAGAAAGGACAGAGAAAGCACCCTTCACCCCCTGTGGGCATGATCACATGGCGATCTTTCTTTTCCTCCATTCTCATTTCATCAAGATTTTGGGCATGCATGCACATGTGCCCAGCATGTTTTCCCAGCTGCAGGGGCAGGATTTGAACCTAGTACAAATAGTTGGCCATGTGGATCCGAGTTTATATGCACAGCACTTAATCACTGAGCTACAGGGCCAGCTCTCTAATAGCAACTTCTAACTCTTTTTGTGAAGTTTAAATAAGGTAGTAATATGAACAACAGGGCAAAGAATCCTTCCACAAATAATTATTGAATACTCACAACGTGATTTCATTATTTTAGGTTTAGAAGACACAAGAGTAAATAAGATGTGATCATTATTTTAAAGCATGCTATCATAGGTGATTATCAACGTATGCTAAATCAGAACTCACTTATTTGTTCATTAAACAAATTAATTTTAGTGTTTCTGAGTGCTACCTTTGATTCTGCGTTCTGACTTCTGCTGGTTGGTCATGGCCAGTTCTGTGTAACAGAAAGCTGCTAAGCTAGAAACCCTTCATGCTATGTAGGCAAACTCTATGTTGTTTGAAAACTCTGGGATGGAACATCATACTTCCTGTAACATTGATATAAATTGTGCATTGAGAAGAGTCACTTGGTTAGATTCAGGTAGCTGGGGTTTGAGCACATCCTAATTTGTTATTGTAGTGATAATGTTGCTTTTCAAGGGAGTAAAGAATAAAAATTGAAGATGGATAAGACTTGATGCTCTTCTGAATTTACTGGACTCCTATCCCTGCACTAAAATTTTAAGCTCACCAGCCCAGGAACAGAAAGCCACACTTTACCATCTAATACTCAGATCTCACTAGTGAAGATATATTGGCTTTCCCTGCCAAATAAGTAATTATCTGCTAGTTTACTAGAAGATTGTAAGTCTTATTTCTGGAATCTTATTTATTAATTCTGGAGAGTTTGGTCTTCACTGAAATATGGAGCTTAGACTGGATCTTTCATGTATGCCTTATTCTTCTACTTTTAGGCATCCCAGGACTTATTTTCTGAGTGTGAATTGGATATGTCATACATCCTTAGTCTAGTAAGTTCTTCGAATATATGACTTTGGAAAAAACATTCTTAACCTTGGATTTTTCATCTGTATAATATATAATAAAAGAAAAACATTGCAGAATGCTTAACATAGTGACTGGTGCAAATTAAAGATTCAATAAATGTTAACTAGACCATCTTTTTTTCATGGATGTATAGGAAAGTAATATATGATGATCAGGAATGTCATCTGAGGAGGAAAGAAAAGATGGAGAGACATTATCCTTGGTCAGAATACATGTTAAGAAACATGGCATGTATATGGTTGAGAATTGATTGCTGAAGATTGTAAGAATTTTAAAATATCTTCATACATATGAAGATATGTATCATATTTGGCCCCTCTAAGGCATTAATTTTTTTGTAACTTCAGTAAACAACATTCTTTTCCTAATCCAAGGAAATGGTGCCTCCTGCATTTGGCAGTGCTCAGCCTGGGTGGTTGTTTACTGGGGCCTTGTCTATGACAGCGCACACCATAAAAACTAATGCAGAATTTCACATTTGTCAGCTCCATCTCTTTCTGCAGTAACTGACAGAAATATTTAGATTGATTTAGGAAAATATTTCCGGCAATAACATTAGTTTGTGTACATTCAAATGCTTTTTATATCATAGAAATGTCAAGATGTAGCAATACAGTTATTACTTTTATATTTCTCAAAGTATATGTTTTTTTGATAAATGTATAAAAAATTACTTTATTAAAACAAAAGGGACAAATATTTTCCAAACCATACTATAAATCAAAATCTTAGAGAAACTATTCTTAATCAATAAGAGGAATTAATTACAATAGGTTGGCAAGATACTGAAAATCATCAATGATTCCATTACATTTATGACTATGGGATTTTAAACTCCTGAAAAAACATATGCATTATTTCATTGTCTCATAAACATTTTTATGATCTTTTTCTAATAACCAAATTTTAAACAAAGAGAACGTATTTCTTTATATAAATGAAAAGATATCATGTATATATGTGTATAATTGAAAATATATTATAGTTTTATAGCAATATAAATGGTCCAGTAAGTAGCATTGAAACCCAATACAGCACTTCTCTCTTGCTCACATAATATTTGTGTTGTGAAGCACCATCACTGCTCCATATACTATGTGATGTGAGAACGGCACAATGCTGCTCACGTTGAGAATCACTTCAGTAAGAAGCCAGGTTAACCTAGAAAACCCTTCCTGGAAGTTTCTACTCAGATGTGATCTCTTCACTGCACCACTCCAAGAATCATTCCTTGCTTCTTTTTTTTTTTTTAATTGATCTAAAGCTTTATTGACAAAATAGAGAATACATAAACATAGTAGTGAAGACCTAGGGAAACAGCCAGAACTTTTTGGTCTCTCCTCATCCCCCCAATAAGGAAGAACCAATAGAGGAAATTACATGACTATTTTTTAAATTAATTTATTTACTTTTAATCACATCTTTACAGTGTACAACATTTCTTTTTCCAGCACAAGTACTATGCATGTCAGTCAAGCCAAAGATATAACTTATGAGCAAATAGCTTTTCACTTCTTTTGTTGATTAAGCATACTTTTACTTGTTTATTCTTCTCCTTTCTCCTCTCTCCGTTCCATACTAAACTCTTTTGTACATTTTATTGCTTCACAAAATACCTTAAACTAAAAATATGGACAAGGCTGGAATCTAGTTATAAGTGCACTGTAATTTTCTTCTGAAACATTTTTTAATTAATTTACATTCATTCCCTGAGCATCATCACAGCATACAGAATGTGATTTCCAATCCAGAATATACTGCATAGTGACTTAATCATATATGTTGTCATTAATAATCTTCCATTTCTAGTTTCAAATATATATATGTTTATATATATTTTACCCCTATTTCTCACCCTCTGCCTTTTCCCACCCTCCTCCCACATTATATCAGGTGTCTACAGTTGCTTTCCATCATTCCTTTTTTTTCCCCGTTTTACTGATTCATGAAATTTATTTTATTTTATTTATTTTTTTCCTAGTTAAAAGTACCCTGTAATTCTCTTCTGAAACATTCTTTTTAATTAATTAATTTACATTCATTCCCTGAGCATCATCACAGCATACAAAATGTGATTTCCCATCCAGAATATACTGTATAGTGGCTTAATCAAGCTTAATCATACATGTTATCATCAATAATTTTCCATTTCTAGTTTCATATATATGTATATATTACCTCTATTTCTGATCCTCTGCCATTTCCCACCCTCCTCCCACACTATCTCATGTGTCTACAGTTGTTTTCCATTTATTTTCCCCCCACATTTTATTGATTCACAAAATTTCTTAAATAATCTAGCTACTTTCAATAGCAAGTTCAGCTGGTATGTACAGATCTGTGAATACATGTCTGACTTTAGGCATGAAACTCTGAGTAGAATGAATGTACTAAAAGGCAGCACCTAGCTGATGCTATATAACTTACTATGGTCATTAAATAGGTATTTTTTATAATTTCAAGGAAAGCAGTTTTAACTTTAATAAATCAAAGAAATGCTAAGGAACTTTGCTTAAAACTTAAAGCCAGGAAACAGGTTAGAATTCTGTTCAAATAATAGGTACATGGACCTATCATCAGCTCAAGACAGGACAAAAATCCTTAAAACCAGAAAACAAAGCCTTAAAGAAAATCAGCAATGTTTTAGTCAAAAGCACAAAATTTATTAAATAATCTAAATACTTTCAGTGGCAAGTTCAGCTGGTATATACATTCTCTGAATTCATGTCTAACTTTAGGTGTGAAACTCTGAGTAGAATGAATATACTATAAGGTAGCACCTGGCTGATGCTATATAGCTTACTGAGGTCATTAAATAGGTATTTTCATCTATGTTTTTCTAATGTCTCATAGATGCCTTTATTCTATCACTTATTTATTACATCTCTTTCACTGTACTGTGACATTTATATTGGATTATTGGAAAAGTCATCATACATTTTTGCATAAAAAAAACAAAAAATACATCATGACTTTTTTGACAACCCAATAGATTTGTATATTTGCCTTTTAAACTTATTTATTTCCTTATTTTGCAAAATTAATGTTGTTATGCCAACTAAGTTTCAAAGAATGGTTGAGGAATAGTAATGGATCTTATACTACTTTTGTTATTTAGAGAATTTTTTGATAATTTATGTTTTTATACATTCAATCTCTGTATATCATTACAGCTTGTAAAATGAATTTTCCCAGCATATTATCATCATACACAATATTATACATACATGACATACATACACGATATTATACTTACATGATATTATCATACATGTTTTCATCAACAGATCATTTTCTAATTTTGTGCCCCTTAAGTGTTTTGCTTCATTTTTTTTCCCCTCTTGATTCCCTTAAACATAGAATAAATTTTAAGGAAAGATATTATCTCCATTTTATAGAGTAAGAACCTGACAAACATTTAATGGTCTTAAACTAGGTGTAATGTGTCCCAGTATCCATAGTGAAAAGTATATATTTTGCAATCAGATTTAGTCGTTTTGATCTCTAAGGCCTTTACCTTCAAGCAACTGAAATATAATCATCCCCAAGAGATGAAAATGATCATATTTGAATTAAAAGATATTAAGTTAGTAAAATACTTAAGTTACTTAAAAAAAGAGGACATTTGAGGTCAGTCAGTGGCATAACAGTAGTGCAACCCACTCTGATGTTGAATGCAAGTGGAAGGGTCCCAGGTTCACATCCTGAGGCCTTCCTGTGTATGCCAGATATATGCATGCCCATGATCCCAGGAGTGGATTGTGGTGTGACTTTCATGTTGGGAGTGTGTATCTCTGTTCCTCTCTATCTCATGGAAGAAGTAAACATTTTCTTTTTTTAGGAAAATTAAAAACAAAATTAAGAAAAATACAGTGAAAGCTAGTAGAACAGTAAAGGAATTTAAATCACAGTGAGTGGTTCAAATTTAGACCAATCTGTTGTTTTTATTTTGAAAGAAACCTTACAAATGTGTGGTGAAATTATTATATTGTTTTAGACATTTAATTCACCTTTTTGCTTTCGTATTGATATAAGATAAAATAATGACCTTATTGAACTACTACTTTAATGTTCTCTGATATGTTCCCGTGTTGAATTACTTTATCATGGAATTATAAGGAAATTTATTTCTTTACTATGAGATAATTGTTGGGTAGAGCAAGAGTTTTTAACAAGGAAAAGATAGGAATTAATGAATACCTTGAAAGGCTTTGTATATAAGTGAACTTAAGCTTTTTTTTGGAAAGAAGTACCATAGTTTCTATGAGATTCTCAAAGTCACTCATGACAACGAAGAAATCATGTGGAGGAAAGAGCTTTGAAACAAAAACCACTTAAATCCCATTTACATGTGGAAAATGCCTTCTTACTGGGGCTGATGGGGAAATTAAATGATATAGCATGTGAATAACTACTTTTAGAGGGTACAGCATATATGCAATATATAATCATTCTACTTCTCTTCAGTGCTTGATAATAAAGTCCAAATGTTTCAGCTTGCATTTAAGAACATGGATAATTTTTATCAAGTTTTCCGTTTTTTTTTTTTTTTTTTTTTTTTTTAAGAGGTTTTCGCTATAGGGCACGAGCGCTCACCAGACAGAGAGAGAGAGACATAGAGACAGAAAGAGAGAAATCACCCCCCAGGGGGGATGGTCACGCTGCAATCCCTTCTCCTCCATTCTCCTCTTGGGATCTTGGGCACGCATGCACACGCACCCGGTGTGAGTTCTAAGCCACGGAGTCTGGGACGCGAACCACAGTCAACTACGTGGGAGTCCAGTGACATAGCCATTACACTAACTGCTGGTTCCCAAGTTTTCTGTTTTCATTTTCTCACACTCTTATTTTCTAGTCAGACAGGATTATTCACTCTCAAGGACCATGCCCACCTTCTCATTCCTCTAGGCTTTTGTTGATGTTACTCTGTTCTGATTCCTTCAGTTTATTTAATTTCATTTTCCCCCAAATGTTAAGTCCCATTTCAAGAGCCACAACCTCAGTGACACTTTTGATAAGTTTTCAATAATTACTTTTTAATTCCTTCCATCTTTTTTCATCTCTAGTGATTTTTGGATGTATTTTATCCAACAATAAGGATATGCACGTAGACCATAGCTTCTGCCTTAACCTCTTTGGGTTAATACCCAAGGCTGGGTAATTATAAAGAAAATAACTTTATTTAGCTCCCATTGCTAGAGACTAGAAAGTCCAAAGGCACGTTGCCTGGCTTCTGCTTGCTTATGGTGAAGGCTACATGCTACACCACAATATGGCAGAGAAAGGCAAGTGGCCATGTGCAAAAACGATGAAACACAGCAGGCTACTTTATAGCAACCTGCTATCAGAATGACAAATCACTGCCACAAGGGTAAGAACTCAGCACCATGGGAATTGCATCAGTCTACTGACAAAGGTGGAGCCCTCGTGACCCGAACACCTTCAAATAAATATTCATCTCCCAGTAGTGCCACTCTGGGAGTAAACCTCAACCTGAATTTTGGCAAGGATATTCAAAACTTAGCAGTCAAGGACCACACTTTTCTCTTTTGTGGATTCCTAAATCCTGAAAAAAAAAAAAAAAAAATCTGTATTTGTGGAGTTACCAAATGATTCCAGACAGCTCCCTACCTGAGATCAGAAAGAAATATCTAATGGTCTAGGCATGTACACATGTACATTATTCCACCCTTTGAACCTAACCTCACTGATACAGAAAACCAATTCAGGAAATAAAATATTCCTTTCTCTTAGAAGAAAATGCAATGGACTTCATATATTAATAGCGCTGAAGTCAGTGCCTACATCTAGAACTGCATAAAATATCCTAAAATATTTCAAATTTATGTTATATGTTTTAAAAAAGATAATGGGTTGTACTTTATAAAGTTAGTCAACCTTGTCTTCAAAGTAAAAAATCCATTAATATTAACTATAGGACATATTGTTTTCTTTTCATTTTTGGTACCTTCAAGGGCTTCTTTTTCATCAGTATTAGCTATTCTGATGTCCTAATCAAATTACCACCTACTCTCTTCTTCACATACGACTGCTCCAAAATCTGCTCTGATCCTCAACTCCCTTTGTTGTGGTAGCTGAATATTTCAAAAGAAAATGTCCCAGGAAATATTCTTGTAGAATACTAAGAAGAAACACCTTGTCAGTAAAAAAGCCATTGCTATTCTAACCTCTGATAATTCCCCATAGAAAAGACAAAAGCTTGAGTTCTTCTTCATTAAAACAGAGCTCTGTAAATGTGTAAGTAGCTAATAATAATTTTTAACAGTATATGTAAATTAGTTGATGCTCTATAGATGCCACAATTTAGGTATTGACCTTTCACTTATATAAAAGGTATTCATTTTTATGTAGCTAAAATCTCATTCCTATTTTTTAGAATTCAACATCTGTGAAGGAATTACCTGTCATAAATCTGGATTACTCTCAGTCTAGTTTTTTGGGTTTTTTTTTCCCCTCTTCTCCCTAAAATGTTTTATGAACAAGAGAGAGGGGGAAGGGAGAGACAGCATAAATTGTGTTGGGGATAGCAGTCAATGAACTTTGGTAGAATAAATTTCTTGCCTGTGATGAAACCAATCAATCTCAGGAACATGGAGAAATTTTATCGATCATAAAGTACATTGCAAAGGAAAAGATATTAGGAGAGATTAAAGTTATCACAAACGGTTCCAGAAATTGGCTTCCCTCTCCCAGTGAGCTGCTACACATTGTCTTTATCCGTTTATCAAAACACTGCACTTTCAACAATAGAATAAGATTGCAGAAAACAAAAACAAAAACAAACAAAAAAAAAACAGAACAAAACAAAACAAAAAACTTTAATGAAAAATAAAATATTTTGATGAGAATTCCTACAACTCTGTATTAAGACAGTGGTTTACTGAAAAGGAGATGAGATTTTTATAAACCTGGATTTCACCTATATGAATCAAGTAGTTTCTGAAAAACTGAGGGCTGCACTGGAATATTTTTAGAACCATTTTATCATACATTTCATGCCTCTACAGCATGTAGTTGCTAATTTTCTTAATAAGGTCACCTTTCAGTAAATGGCATGTGTTTTCAAATTCATGTGGAGGACTTCCTAAAAATAAAGCCAGTTTGTGTGAGCTGAGGATCCTTATTTTATCCTGTGTGTCTTTCTCATTCCAGTATACTCAAAGCAGCAGAAGAAAATGTTCTTGGCAGGACTTATTCCTATCGATTTTTGTGTCTTTTTCTGTACAGTCCCATAAAAGAATTTGCCTATGTAGGAGTGAACATCTTCTCTGGGTTTCCTCCTGTTTGGAGATTTTCCCAGGCAGAGATATGTTCCCCTGTTCTTTGGCACTGACATACAGCATGGCAGCACAGGCTGTCCATCAAAAGGGGTTCAGTTAACCTCGCTGGCTTATGATGGGCACCACAAAGTAGAAAGGGAAAAGTTTGAAGAACTGTTTTCACTTTCTCAGCTCAAGAGTAGGCAGAGAAAGAAGGTCCTGAAACCTCAGCTGATGAGGCAGGTGGTTTAGGAAACAAAGGCCCTCTCATTTGGAGACCCTATGGAATTTTCTTTCTAGCTTTTTAACCTCAGCAATGCCCTAAGGTATGGACTTGGTTATTTTGCTAAGCAGCAGGAGGGACTTGGTGAGCACTTTCTCTGAATGTCTTGGCCAAGGTCTTCCACCACTTGTAATTTTCATCCCCATGTGAGTCGCTTAATAAAAACCCTAGGCCTTTTCCCTCTGAACAGTCAGAAAACATATTTCCAGCTGAAGGGTGTTACGGTCTCAAAGATAGTGTCTACTGAAAATAATGAGTGTTCTAGAGTTTTAATTGAAACAGCAGGGGAGAAGGGTTACTTTCCAAATATCCCAGGGGAGTCCAATGTGCTGAGGTGATGACATAAATAAGCTAGACTAATGGACTTTGGTTTCGTAAGCCAGATACCAAATGCAGACATTTAAGAACGAAACCCTTTTTCACGCCATAGAATTTGATAAATGTCATTCATAATATAAAAAAATCTGTCTAACACAGATGAAAGGACTTTGCCATCTGTTGTTAGTACTTCACTTGTTTAAAATCTAAGGTATAAGTCCTCTTATTTTGATGCACAAGTTTGCTTTGATACAAAATAAGTGCTTAGCAATTTGTTCTCATTTCATTCATATTTTCAATAACTGATACATAAAAACTTGTGCTTGCCTTAGTTAACTCATGAATGAATGAAATATTTATTGAGCACCTACTACTAACAAGCTAGAGGTTGGAAAGATGAATCAGATGTAATGTGTGATTGCAAAGGATTAGGAAATCACATCTATATACCAAATTGTAGTGAGAATAAAAAGGAATGCCAAGCCAACTTGGTAGCTCAGTGGTTAAGTGCTGTGCATACGGAGCTGGATCCCATGTGTTCAAATTCTGGCCCCAGGGGCTTGAGAAACAAGTCTGGTATTGTGCATGTGTTCCCAAAACCCAGATGGGATGGAGAAATGGAGGAAAAAGGATTGCAGAATGACCACAATTCCATTGGTGGATGGTTTCTGACTGTCTTCTCTCTTCCTTCCACCCCTTGGCAATCAAAAAAAAAAAAAAAATGTAAGATACAAATTAAACATAAGAACATGATATGCCATTTATTTCAACGCTTTTGTCCTAAAATATAATGAAAACATATATGTCTATTTTCTTGACTTGTAAATAAAGCATTCTAGATGCTATTGACTTTTCAATGTTAGAAAAGTTACAATTCCCTTGTCCTAAACATCGATTCTCATTACACAATATAGAAAATAACAAAAATGGAGGTGAATCAGTAAATAAATGTAGCAATGATCATGCTGCAAATAACAGGGTTCTCCTTAGATAATAGAAGTCTCTTTGTATTATATCTTGGAAACTCCAAAATAGTGAATAACATATGTTATGGTTTGATTTTAAGACACAGGTTATAAGCCCATAGTCTGAATGACTTTAGTGTTTTAAGGAGCTGAATTAATTGTCATTAAAGAACAAAATAATCATTTAAAATTATTGGCAGTTAAAAGAACTTACCTAATACACCACCAAGAACCAGTATTTCTATTATTTGTAAGGTATTATGATCTTTACTACTGGGAGGAAGAGAGGGAGATAACGGAAAGAAGAACAGACTCCCTTCATTATGAGAATTAACTAAAGAGATTAAACCCAAATTGAAAAATCAGAGCCCAGAAGTGGCCTTGTGATGGAATAGGATCAAAGGCTAGACAATCTGGGTTCGAAGTTTAGCTGAGTGAGCCGGACAGTCAACCTGCAGCATGAAATAGATAAATCTACTCCACAGGGATTTTAGCATTAAACAAAAGGGTGCTGGGAAAATTACATTGCAAACATTAATTATATTGTAATTATCATTATTACTTCTCTGAAAATCATTATGTTTAATATCACATTTTACTTTATCCTAAATGGAGACTTTTTTCCACAAGGGTAATGTTCTCCGATTATTTCTGTTTTTATAGGAATAAAAATCACCTGCCCTCCATCAATTTGGTGGTTATTTTCATTAACAGAAAATTTTCATTTCATTTTCTAAGTCCAGAAATTTGGGTGTTTTCATGTGTTGTATTAGTTTACTGGAGCTGCCATAATGAAATACCACGGACCAGATGACTTAAGTATGGAAATATATTTTCTCAAAGTTCTGGGGGCTTATAGTCAAGGTGCCAGCCAGGTTGGTGTGCTGAAGGCTATGAGGGAAGGATCCATTTTAGGCCTCTCTCTTTGGCTTGTGAATGGTTGTGTTCTCCATGTGTCTTCTTATGGTCTTCCCTCTGAATGTGTCTGTTCACATTTCTTCTTCTAATAAGGACACAAATCATATTGGGTTAAGGCCCACCACAATGACCTCATTTTAATTACCTCTTTAAAGACTCTATCTATACATACAGTTTCACTTTGAAGAACAGAACATTAGGGCTACAATTTATAATCTATGGACATGTGTGCTCTCTAGAGAGAGAGAAAGTGCCTAATGCTTCCCATCAGAATTTTGGGCATGCACACACATGTGTCCAGTGAATTTTTCAAACTGCCAGAGCCAGGATTTGAACTCCACTAAGCCATGTGGAATCCAGCTTCATAATACACTGAACCAAATATATGAATATTTTAGGGATGAGTACAATTCAGACTGTAATATGTGTTATGGCAGACCAAGAGGTATTTTTACATTATTTCTGTAGCAAAGGTATATAATGGTCAGCAAGTAGCATAAGATAACATGTACAAATTACAATAAAATATGAATGTATATGTCTGTGTGTATATAATTTTAGGTCATCAGGAAAGTCATGACATATTTTTCTATGCTTTTCTATGTAAAAATGCATCATCAGTTTTCCAACAATGCAATATATTATGTGTACATCTATATATTTGTATATAAACTGGAAAGTATTCCTTGTCTGAAGACATTATATTCTATTCTTTTGAAATGGGATTCTTGCCCCAAATCACAATTTACTTAAATGAGCTAAGGAAAGAAGGCATTAATTTAAATAGCAAACAAATCAGCAGGCATCTTATGCCAGTCTAGGCCCTCTGGAGATGCTGCATATTGGCTAGCAGTCTATTTTCTTCCAACCATATGGTTTTGTGCAGATGATTTAGCACGAAAATAACCTTCTTCAGTGAATAGTGGTGCCGTGTGCAGGAAGCTCGCCCTTCCTTTTTTAACCGCTCACAGAGGTGTAACCCCCACAGGAAAGGCATCTGTCCTCCAGCAACAGTTCAAAAAATGGAGGTTATAGAGTTGACAATGCACTGAAATGTCACAAAGAATCATTTTTTAGACAGAATTTGCCATTTCTCTTTCCTGAGGTTCAAAACTTTAGCAACGAAATGCAAGCTCTCTCTAGAGCTGTAGGGTTTATATTTTATATTTTTATCACCATTTTTATATTTGATTCTGCTAGGCCATAAATCAAGTGGAAAATTATGTATTCTATTATTTTTTCCTTTTTCTTTATTTTAAATCATGAAGTCATGTGTGATAAATACTGGAAGTACTCATTCCCTACATTACTACAAGGAAATATATCCATAAAGCTATGCAGTCTTCGGTCTGCTTTTCGCTTAATCACTTAATACCCTGGACTGGAAGAAACAATAGTGTCTTTCAAACCATAGTGCTTATGTTTGTAAAATGAAGGCAGAAAGAGTAAATTATGGCAGACACCCAACATAGAGAGTAAATGTCAGAGTCAACACAAAAAACTAAGTCAGAGCCCCGTGGGTTAATTTCTATAAGACTGGAAAAGATACTGAATAATATGTGTCATTTTACTCTTCCATCATTCATCCAATTATGTACCCAATATGTTGTGTTAGACATTACTCTACACTCTTGGGATGTATCAATGAATAAAACAGAGACCTTTGCCCTCCTAGATTTCATATTGTAGCAGGAGAAGCTCGCCAATAAATAATAAACACACACAGTGTAGTTTTCATGGTTATGTCAGATTATACAAAAAGAAAACAGCAGAGCAAATTAAGAATGCTCTGGTAGGGTCAGGGCATTGAGCTGTAAATGAGTGGGCAGAATGAGGCCTCCGAGGCTGTTGTAGGACATACCATTTTTATAAGAAATAAATATTGCCTGAAATAAATAATTTTATTTTAAATTCTCCTTCCTTAGAAATAAAAACAACTCTCAGGGTGAAATATGCAGAGTTTAGCCAAGTACATCTGGTATGTAAGATATTGTATTAAATAGCGTGTTTCTTTGTTCCTCTGTTTAATAAATGAGACTTTACTCCTGCAATTTTCCTTAGTCCCTGAAAATTCTTTTTTTTTTTTTTTTTTGAGAGTTTTTTTTCACTATACTGTGCGTGTGCTCGCCAGACAGACAGAGACAGACATAGAGACAGAAAGCGAGAAATCACCCCCTGGGGGGGATGGTCACGCCGCAATCCCTTCTCCTCCATTCTCCTCTTGGGATCTTGGGCACTCACGCACACGCGCCCGGCGTGTTTTAAGCCACCAGCTCCGGGACCCAAACCACGGTCGACTATGTGGGAGTCCAGCGACATAGCCATTACGCTAACTGCTGATTCCCAGTCCCTGATAATTCTTGATTGCAAATAACTAGCAAACTGCTTTCCCATCTCCTTCTCCTAACTTGAAACCTGCACTTCACATTTTACTTCCATATATTTAGATATGAGAATGTCACTGATACTGCAGCGTCACAAGGCATTCGTTTCTTCAGGACAATTTTCTGCAGCTTTTGTTCATTTTTGTCTAGATGCCATGTGGCATAAAAGGAGAAGGCCAAACTTCAAAATAAAAATTATCAATGGTAATGTGTTATTGAATAACCCCAAAGCACATATTCTTCCAGGTTAATTCGCTGTTAGTATTGCCTGTGCTACTGATTCATGGCTTTGTAGCCAGCTCTTAAAATTAAGTCCCTAAGCCCATGAAATGTTAGCAAAAGGGCAAAACTGTATTTTTAACGAGAGAGGCAAACGAAGATAAAGGAGCACAAAGGCATAGAGGGTACCTTGAAAATATACAATGCTTTATGAAGCTGGCAAAACATTATGAGACATCTAATTTCCGCTGTCAAAGGTGCTCGCATTGATTTTTTTTGTGTGTTCATTGTATACACTCTTAGGGTCCTTTAAATGGAGTCTTATTGGCTCTTACATAACCTGTCTTTCTCAGGGGAAAGTTAATAGTACTTTCCAGTAGGAAAATAGAAGCTTAGCTTAGATTGGAATAGTTGAGAGTCCATTTTGTTTCTGTTTAGATTCAAGAAATATAAAAAGGCTTAGACTTTTTTGAGGTAAAGAAGGCCACAGAAATCCAAGAACCCGAAATCACTGCTCTAAATGCTAGCTGTCTTTGTCCTCCTGCTCCACGCTTTTGTTAGTCAGTATCAGATCCATCTATTTTCTGCCTCCTCAACTCCACTCGCACCAAACTACTTCTGAGAATGAAAAGAATATCATGACTTGGTTAAAAATAGTTCTCGTGTAAGAAAGCATTTAAAGGCTGGTCCAAAATTAAACCAAGACCTTGACTAAAAGAATCTATACAGAAAATATAAGCTGTATTTATGGGTGACTCATGGCTGTTGTAGCAAAATATTCCTTTCCTGAAATCCTTGGCAATAGCTTATTAAAACAAGTTATTTTACTATCATACTTTCACAATATGACATAGTTACTCTCATCATACTTATGAATAGAAAAGGTAGTTGTTTACTGGGGACATTGCTATGGTTGGAATATGGTTTGTCCCTAACACAAAACTCATACTGATGGGCTAGTTCGGTGGCCTGCCAGTTGAGGCAGCCAGATCCCACATGGCCAACTCTGTGGTTTGAGTCCCGAACTTGGCACCTTGAGAAACATGTCCAGTGTGAGCATGCCCTAAATCCTGACAGGATGGAGAAATGGTGGAGAAGGGTTTGTGGTATGAGTATTACCTGTTGGGAGTTGTAGGTCCTTCTTCTCTCTCTCTCTCTGTCTATCTCTGGCAAGTGCTTATGCCCTCCAGCATTTTTTTTTTTAATTTAAAAACTAAAAGCTTAAGTTGCAGTAATGTTGGGAGGTTGAAAATGTTTTATCCACTAAACATATAAGAGGTCTAAAGACAACAGCTCAAGTAATATTTTACAGCTTAATATCAGAGAGAGAATAATTTTGTCAAGTTCCAAAAATGGTTGAGTTGCTACATTCAACTGTTTTTTGACTAGTGAGAGTATGGGCAATCATTTTGCTTACTAAATACAAATGGTGAACCTAAGAGTTGTGATATATACATATGGCTATCACCAGGCAGTTCTGGGGTTCACATTGCACCTTTCAGATCCCCAGTAGTCCCCTTTATATATATTACAGTATAACCCCCCTTGTGTGGATTCCAAACAAACAACATTAGATTAAAAGACAGGACAGATAAGAAAGAGTTATGTCCAAAATCTCTTCATTGTACATCCTAGAAATCTAGAAGACTTCTTATTTGGGGGAGACAGTCCAATTTCGCAAGTATACCAGGGCCTCTTTTAAGTATGTAACAATTCTAGAATGTCGGGAGAGACATGAGAATAACATTTTGGGCCTTTGAACTCAGAAACTCCTAGGACAAGGAAAATACCTTAGGCAAGAGAGAATAAGATGTGCAGTGTCAAAGAATAAGCAAAGTTCAATAACTGAAAACTTAAAATGAAGCTTACTTTTTCCTAAATGAAACAAATTTCTGCAACCACTTTCCCTGAAAACCATACTATACCAGTGTTTGGGAATAGAATGGCTCAAATAACTATCAGCTGTATCCAGAGGGCTGGACTAATAAAAGATGTCTTCTCCCTTCCTACTATTTAAAGCTCCAAATGAAACTGAAAATTACGGTGAGGATGATTACACTTGTGTTCTGCAGAGCCATGTCAGGAGGAATGAATGAAGAAAAACGCACCTACGCTGTTGTTTTTATGCACACTAGTTTCATCCTTGCACTGACTCCATCAAGTGCTACGTCATCCCACTGAGAAATGAGGAAATTGAAATTTTAAGGTCTTGTGGCTTGACCGTGACAGGCCTCAGAAGCGGGGCAGATAGACTGCACATATGGTTACATAATTTATACTCCCTTTACATTAAAATGCTAGTAGTGTGCTCTGAACTTGACTTCGTTTAGATTATTTACAGAAAGTTGTGACAGAGATATCATTACACTTTTTTTTTAGAAAAAAAATTTATTGCTAAAGAGCTCGTGCATGCACGAGAGAGAGAGGTGGGGGGAGAGTACTCATCAAGGGGATGTGGTCATGCTGCAATCATTTTTCCTTCATTTCTTCATCTCGTCAGGATTTGGGGCAGATACCATGCACCCAGCTCCTTTTTAAGGCCACCGGGTCCTGGCTTCAAATTACAGTTGGTCATGTGGATCTGGCTCCATTATGTAATAGTTAACTGGGGTGTTACCTGGCCAGCCCACCGTTATCTTATCGTTCTCTTCATTTAACAGAAAAGGAATCAGTATCACAGAGGTTTACAGCAGTGGTTCCCAAACTGACAGACCATCAAAACGACATGACAATTTTAAAAGTACTAACTCAAAGGATTTATGCCCAGATATTCTTTTTTAATCAATGTAGACTGAATCCCAGGCTTTAGTACTTTTCTAAAAACTCCTTGGCGATTCTAATATACTTCTAGCTGTCAGAAACACTGGATGGAGTACACTTTCAGTAGTTGAAGGAACAAGTATTTGAACCCTCATCTAGCTATGCTTTACCACTATATGAAGTCAGGAAATAAGAAATATTTTAATGATATTAATTGACTAGATATTGTCTAATATTGTACTATGATAAATAGATGCTTGTTGGATAAGATTATACATGATAAATTATTTTCATGTAACAACATTACTGTAAATCTAGCTAAAAGACACACTGAAGATTTCTACTTCTAGGAAGACAGAATAGATGTACTTTGTCCTATCCTCCCTGCTAAATAAATGTGAAATACGTGGATATAAGATAGAAAGCAAACACAAGACCATGAAAGGAAGAGAGAACTAAATAAGAACTTTATAATATTGGTGGGAGGATAGACACATAGATCAATAGAAAAGGATAGAGGACCCAGAAACTGAAGGACATAAATATGTTCAGTTCTTTTTTGACAAAAGTACAGAAACAATTAAATGAAGGAAATACAGCTTTTTCAACAAATGGTGCTGGGAGAATTGACTATCCTTAGACAAAAAATGAACCTTGACCTGTTTCACACCACATAGAAGATCAACTCAAAAGGGATCATGCAAAACATAAAATTATAAAACAACAACAACAAAACATTTTTGAGAGGAAATGAAAGAATATGAAAAAATATTTAGCTTATAGGATTAGGCAAACAGGTCTTAGACTTGACACCAAAAACAACATCCATAAAATGAAAAATTGATAAAACTGGACTTCATCAAAATTGGAAACTATTGCCTTCAGAAGGATTCTATTAGAATCAAAATCCAAGCTATAGTATGAGAGAAAACATTGGTCAACCACATACCTGAATATTTAGAATACATGTAGAACTATCAACATTAGGATAAAAGGCAATTAGAAAATGGCAATGCACAATTTAAAAATGGAAATGAAAAGACATACCACTGAAGTAGATATATAGGTGATAAATGAGCACGTGACAAGATGGTCAATATTATCAGACTTAAAAAAAGACAAAATGAGGTATCACTGCCCACATATCAGAACTTCAACATTTAGACACACACATATTTTATATACTTATGTATAAAATATACTATGCATACATAATTGGAAGATGTGTGTTGGAAGATTTTTTTTTAGATAGAGCTATAAAACACTGAATGTGGTGGGGAGTATAGAGAAACTGAATTACTTACCTTTTGGGAATATAAAATAAAAGTTATAACTTTGGGGAACAATTTGCCATTTACTTAAAAAGTGAAACAGGTAATTACCACACAACCAATGATTGCTCTCTTAGAAGTCTATCACAGAGAAATAAAAACTTAGTTCACCAAAGTAGGTATAAAATGTAAAACAACACAGATGTCCTTCAAGTAAGACTAGTTAAATGATCCGTGGTATCTTCATAACATGAAATCAACTATTGTGACATGAAATAACCTGAATGAATCCCCAGAGAATTATGCTGAGTGACAAAATCCAATCCAAAGAGGTTATATACTGTATTATTCAATTCATATAACATTCTTCGAATGACAAATTACAGAAATGGAGAACATCGGTGGTCACCAAGGGTTAAGGACGGGGTGACAGTGGGATGGAAGTGAGTGTGGCTATATAAGGACAACATAAGGATGCATATAATGATGGAAATTTTTTCTATCTTGATAGTGTCAAAATTCTGGTTGAGGTATTATACCAGAGTTCCACATAATGTTGTTATCAGAGAAAACCGAGTAAAGGATATAGGGTATCTCTGTGATATTTCTCTTTTTCTTGAGAAAGAGGTTTTTGCTATAGGGCATGAGCACTCACTAGAGAGACCAAGACAGGAAGAAAGCACCACCCAGGGGCAATGGCCATGCCACAATGCCCTTTTTTCTATTCTCCTCTCAGGATTTTGGGCACACATGCACACGTGTGCTCAGCTTAGTTTCAGATCACCAGGTCCAGGACTCTAACTGCTGTTGGCCACAAGTGGGTCCAGCACCTTAACCACTATGCAACTTCCTGGCCCCTATCCTGTTTTAATATATCAAAACGTTCCTTTCAGAAAAATTAAGATAATATTTTTATTCTTTTTGTACTTTAAAAAAAATTTATTTAATGTATGAAAGAAAAAGAGACAGGAACACCCAGTAGAGTCTTGCCATGCCTCGATCCTCCCCTCCTAGTCTGCTAGAAACGTGTTTGCTGACGGAATGCTTAGTATGAACCCAGGCCTTCTCAAAAGAGACTTTAAATAGTTCATACAAAATAGGATTAAATTATGAGTTTATTTTGGTGCAAAAATTTTAAATCCATGTGTAATATTTTTTATAACATACATTTTCATGAACATTTTGAAACCAGTATCACAAAGCAGTACCCCACAACCCACACCTGTACAGCTGGGCTTCCTCATACTTTTGTGTGCTCTAAGACCCCTCAAGTATTCTTTTGGTATCTCTGAAGATCATCTTCAAGTGTTTCTTAATGCCCAAATAATTCAGATCACCTGGAAGTAGTCATTACCCTTCTCCTCCTCACATGAATAATTCAGAACAATAGTAACTGCTATCTTGACAGCTCTAATGTCTTTAACAGGATATATATAAGGTGAGAAATCATCCCCATATGCCTTCCTCCTTCCTGTAGTACAAGACACTTTGAGAGAAAGAGATTGGTCTCTTGGCTCTGCTGAGCCGCTCCCGCAGTATCCCTACTTGGTGTTGCCTGCTCTAACTGTGCACAATTACAGATCTGACTGCTTTGCCCAGAGCTAAACATTGCCTCCATTCACATCATCCCCTATGACACCGCCAAAACAGGACTACTGATAGAATCACCTTCTACTAAAATTTCAGGATCTTAAATACGTAGCATAAAATATTTTAGGATTTAAAATTTAATAAAGAGGAGTTTATAGCACAATACTGAACACAGACAACAGTTTTTAATTGTTATAATCAGGAATTTTTTTTCAAGACAGGTTATTACTATGTTGCCCAGGCCAGCTTAAAGCTCATGGTCTTCCTGCTTCAGCCTCCCAAAACACCAGGTTTCAGTGCATGCGTGCTGGTCTCTAGGATGAATTGGGAATAAACCAGGGTCTCCCAAGTGGTCTTAGCTTGCAAAGTACAATGTTTTAGCAGTATATACCACCATGGATGAGCCAAGGATTCTTAAAAGCTGCTTTAATGGTATAATGGCTATGTCACTGGACGCCCGCATAGTTGATGACGGTTCGAGTCCTGGACTCAGCAGCTTTAAACTCATACCAGGCACATGTGCATGTGTGCCGTAAATCCTGAGAGAAGAATGGAGGAGAAGGGATTGTGGCATGACCAGCCCCATTGGGGGAGGGGCTGACTTTTTTGCTTTCTGTTTCTCTGTCTTTCTATTTCCAGCAAGTTCACATGCCCTATAGCAAACATCTCTCTCTGCACTGTTAGTCTTGGAAGATATAGCACTAACTGATATTATCTGGCCGCTGCTTTATCATGATGCTGGCCCTTCTCCACTCTCCTGATCTCATCCATCTCCATAAATCTTCCTTCTACTCCAGCTTTCTAGAGAAAGTACTAGATATATTTATTTCTTTATTATACAGTGAACTTTACTAGAATATAATCAGGGGGCGTTAGCTTTCATAATTCTAGAAGCACTGATCTACACATTTTTCTAGGTTAATTTGTTGTCTACAAGTAATTCTGATGGCATCTAACTTAAATTCTTGGTCCATTTAAAGGGAACAATTCTTTTAGTTTTAAAATAATAACAGTTAGCATTCTCTGAGACACAAAATGCTAGAATTACCACTTAAACTCTTCTGAAGAGTGTGTGTCCCAAAAAGCCTGTCAGATAAAAATCCTATTTCCCAAACTTTTAATATCAGGAAATTCCCAATTTTTACATTTTTCCTGGTTTAGAGGGTAGCCAGGATTTAAACCTAGGGGTTTTGTTTGTTTGTTTTGTTTTATTTTTCCCTATAGACCCTACAAACTTAATATAAGAACTTGCTGTGTACACACCTGGATTCCTTTGAAAATTTTATGTTATCTATTGTGACATTTAGAATAATGTCCCACCTCCAAGATCTCCAAGATGTCTACATTCCAATCTCAGGAACCTATGAATATCTTAAGTTACATGACAAAGAAGAATTAAAATTATAGGCCAAATTAAAGTTGCTAATCAACTGACTTTTAAAATAGAGATAATCCTGGATAATTTGGTGGGTCCAATGTAATTATAAGTGTCTTTTAAATGAAGGATAGGGTAGAGCTAGGGTTAGAGTGAGTCCATGCAAAGAGCCATTACAGGCATTGAAGATAGAGAGAAAACACACACCAAGTAATTTACACAACCTCAAGCAGGGGGAAAAGCAAAACATTATCTCCCATAGAGCTTGCAGAAAGAAAGACAACCCTACTTATTTAGCCCTTTATGGCACTCTAGCCTTTAGAACTGTTAAGATAATAAATTGTATTGCTTTAACCCCTAAATTTGTGGTAATTTGTTGCAGTAGCAATAGGATACCATACACCTATTTTGACTTCTTATTCTCTTATTTTATTATCTCTAGTTTGAAACTTACTCCACTGGACTGAAAAGGATAAAGCACTATTTGACCCATGGCATTAACACCATCCCTGTTTCACAATTACCCTTTCTTTTGACACTGCCAAATGGCAGACTTCACATTTCTCTTTCTTCTTGACCCTAATGAATTTCAACACCCATTTGATTTGTTGTTTTATTTTAGACAGAAGAAAATCTAATTTTTCTTGGGAACTTAGGCTTTAAAACTTTATTTTAGACAGAAAGAATGAAAAGATATGGCAACAGAGTATCCTTTAGATGTTGGTACCAAGTCTAAAGGAGTTGAAACATGAAATTGAAAAGGAAATTTTTTTAGATAGAAGCCATGCAGATAAAGGAGATGCAGTGGAAAAATGGTCACAGCAGCCAGGGACAGCAATATGGCCAATACATAAAGGGTTCTAAGTGTAAGATCCCTGGGACAGGCAATGCAGATCAGGCAGAGGTGAGCAGGGAGATTGTAAAGGACCATAAAATAAATTGTAAAGGGGTGCAAAGGCCTCACTAGAAAATTTGCATTTTTTCTTGAAAGCTATGTGGAATCTGTGAAAAATGGTTATCTAAGAGTAACACGATCATGAGTTTGGAAAATAATGGTGGAGTTTAGGAAGTGAATAGAACTATATAAAAAGCTTAGAAACAGGGACTGAATTAAGAGGCTTTTTATTACACTAGGGAAAGGACAATAGTAGCTAGAACATGTGCAGGATGCAAAGGATGCAATTGAGCAATTTGAAAGAAATCGAGAAAGTTGAGGCCAGCTGTGGTGGCAGAGAGGAAATGCAATGCTCTGTAATGTTGAAGCTATGTGGGGAAGTCCCTAGTGTGTACACTGAGGTTTTCCCATACCTTGCACACTCATGCATGTCCGTATTCCTGGCTGGCTGAGGCTGGGAGAAGACCACATGGTAAAGACCTTTTGGGGGTGCCTGTCTCTCTCTGAAAAAATAAAGTTAAAAAAAGAAAATAGAATCAACAGTACATTCTGACTAATTAAATGTGGCTTTGAGAAAGCAAAAAAATAAATAAATAAATAAATAATGATGTTGGCTTATGTAACAAGGTACATTGTGAGTATTCACCCATCTGGGGAATACGGAAGACTTGAGACAGAAGATGTGGTGGTAGGTTGGTGTTGAGTTTCGTGACTTTGAATCATTTTGTTGGAAATGCCAGCCCCTATCACTGTCTCTTGGGTTTCTACTCTATGTTCTTGCTGAACATCTGTCAGTGGTTTTCCAGGCCTGCCTACTGTTTTGCAAGCTGATAAATGATCTAAGTCTCTCCTTGGCTTGTGTTGTGCCAGCCTCTGCCAAGTAATCTATGATCATGTGCAGACCTCTTTCATTAATTTAAGTCTACTTACATGGTTTGTTAGTGCATTAATAAAATAATTAAACATTGGGACATCACAAAGACATGGTGAGAAACCACATGCAGACCTGATATTTAATAAAGAAGTCGTGGCACAAATGAAAGTTTAGGAAATAACAGAACGACACCACAGAAGCTAATATAATAGAGAGGGACATTACAAAACCTGCAAGAGGTCCATATGACATCTAGGACAATTTATGAAAAGATTTCATTGACTGCTTCAATATTTTAGTTGTACCAAAACAAAACTCTGTGAGTGATTTGATGTCAGATCAATGACTGTAGAACTGTTGATCTACTGTGTCATGTAGTACGTTGAACAGGGCAATTGCTTGCAAATATTTTTAAGTGCATTTATACATTTCTTCCATGAGAGGAAGAGAGAGAAAGACAAAGGCTTGCACAACAGAAGCCAAAGAGAGACTTAGATCATTTATCAGCATGCAGAAGTAACAACAGATGTTCAACAGGAAAATAGAGTAGAAACCCAAGAGTGATAGACACTGACATTTCCAACAAAATGAGGGTCTTCCTGGCACCATCCAAATCCAGTCTCAGTTAGCCTGGATCACAAGCATATGTATGTGTGCTTAGAGGCTCCAGGGAAACATCAGGGTAGGAACCCAGGAACTTCCCACAGGAGTCCAGCTTTGCAGAATGCAATACGAGTGCTGTGCCACCTGCTGGCTCAAGATTTCTAAAAAAAACAATTACTTGTAGCATTAAAATCTTATTGGCCCAGTCATAATGGTGGGGATCACAGCATGATGAGACTCTGTCAGGGGTGCCCCCCTAAAAAATTAGTAAACTTTTAAAAATAAAATCTATTGTTAGTGTTTGTGGAGGATTACTTACTAATATCTAGCACTATGGCAAGTGTGGTGGGTGAATTAAACAAAATATGAGGGATCCCTGGTCTCAGGAAACTTACATATTTACTAGGAGAAGCAAGGTTAGCCAACACAGGAAACCATTAAAACCACAAATAACTAAATAAAATCTATGATCTGTATTGACCAAACATCTTGTACATTAAGCACTCAATAAATCCCAGCTACATTTACTATAATATTTTGTTTTATTATGTTACTTCTCAAGAGCAAAATATTATTTACTTAATGAAAATGCTACAAGTACTTGAAAAACATAAACCTCCTATACATTACTTGAGCATTTCTAAAAGTGAAGACTATGTGCTGTTTAGATTACAAAGTAGGGAAAAAGGCACATGCATTAATTCATGACTGTTACATTTATAACATGAAATTTTTGTGTACTTCAGAAATATCCTGTAATAAATGGAAACATATACTTAAGCCAACATGGTATTAATTTGTGTTTGTAGGCCTTTGCAGCTCTGCCTATGTAAATAGTCCCTTCAAGGGGAAAAGACAGCTATTTTAAAGTCCAGTAGAGCCTGTCTAGCATGTTCTTCTCTGCTCTGCAGAGCAAACCCCGTGAATGCCTCAAAAAAGATTGATTTTTGATGTAAAGACACATTTAATCATAGATTTGAAAGTTTGAAAAGTGTCTGTGAAGGTCTGGCTCTCAGTGGATTGGAAATCTATTAGTGTATAGCCAGGAGGTCACTGAATAGCAGAAATAAGACTTTTCAAGTGTTCTGATGCAAAATCTTATGGAACATAGTAAAGTACTACATTTCTAAAAGTATAGCACTGAAGCTCCTTCAAAAGAAATGAGTAACAAAATAAATTCTCGTGAGTGCATTGTTTCTGCCATGTTGTCTCCATATTATAGTAAAAAGTTAATCAACCTTAGCACTGTTCACAAATCTGTAACTTATAAAAACACTACATTTTGGGAAAAAAGTCAGTAGCTTTGGCCAAAATAGTCAGTAATTTTAGATTCTTCTGAATATAGTAGGAAATATGAAGGGTGTGCTTTGATGTCTATAATTTAATAAAGTTGAATTTTTCTATATTTGTAGTATATTAATAAGTAGTGTTCATAATGGTGTCCTACCAGCCCATGTGACAGAGTAATTCCTTTTGTGTGTTATCTCAATTAATTCATAACTGATCATTTCTTTTTTTAAGGTATTTTATTTTTTATGTATTTTTTAATTTCAAAAAAAGCAGTTTTAGATTTAATAAATCAAAATTAAAAAACATTAAGGAAAATTTGCTTAAGACTTAAAGCCAGGAAAAAGGTTAGGATTCTGTCCAAACAGTAGATAGGTACTTAAAACTGGAAAAAGATATAGACAAAGCTAAAATCGAGTAATAAGTACACCATAGTTTTCTTCTGAAACTTTTTTCTCTCTCCATTCTTTCTCTTATCAAAGAAAGGCATAAACTAACTTATTTGCAAAAATAATAATAACAACAATAATAATACATTTATTCTCAATTTGGTCTGTTATTTGCACAAAACCTCATAAGAATACTAATTGATTTAGTTGGCTTTGCTGGAACCTTTTATAAGATCATTTCTGTGTCATTTCTTTTTGGTTTGATGCCATACATTTCTACTCTGCCACCACAGAAAACTCTTTAAAGTGCAAATCAAATCATGTCACCCACTATTTAAAATCTTTCAATCATTACTGTTACCATCAGGGAATAAGCTATAAGCTGATCGGTTTTTTAAGTGCAGCCAATAAAAAAATAATTGCCCTATGTATTACTTTTAGGTACTATATAGTCAGAATATATTTATTCATAGTTTTCATCCAAACTCAAAAAAGTTTAGCTTGCTTATAACAATATATTTTATAGGGGCTGTGGAAATAAAGACAGAAGAAAAATAAGAAAGCACAAATAAGAGAAAGGAGGGGGGTTTTTTTGCTTATTTTTCAGTCAGTGAACCCTGCCTCTTTCCTCCCTATTTCTCCTATCCTGGGCATTACCATGAGTGCTATAAGTGGACATTTTTTCCCCCCTTTCATTTTCCTAATTTTTATCTCTAGAACTGACATTTTTTGAACTGCAACCATGGCTGTTTACCTTTATTTTCCTCTGTGCTAGCTCCTTCCTTTTAAAACTTCAGGTCCACACTTCTCCACGAATGTGTGAATAACATGTCAGTACTCTCCACAGATACTGTTATTGCTTCAGTCTCCCTCCTCTCAGTCACTAGAACTCACAAGGTCAGAAAAACAGTTTAATATTTTCAAGGTGAAATTGAGAATGTTTTTGTTAATAAATTTCATGCACTCTACTTACAATACTTTGCTGTTTTAAGGTCACCATCCTGCCTGCCAGAGAAAGTTGTGATTCTTTTTTTCTCACTGATTTCAACATAGGCTTTCACAGTTTCATTTTTCATATCTTGTAGTTTGGCTTTGTATCTGAGACTGCCAATTGTCTCCAAATTTTTATTTCTATTTCTAATATACAGTCATCACTTCTTTGTTTGGAAAGTTCATTTATTTTATTTCCAGAGAGAGGGGAGAGGGGGAAAGAAAGAGAGGGAAAGAAACAGGCACTATAAATGAAGTTTCATCATGTCATAAGCTTCCCCCAACCTCTCAGGCAACCAGGCTCACAGGCACAGAGTCCCCCACCTCCACCCCTCACAGCGTGTTTCAGTTTGACTTTGGATCTGAACCATGGTCTTCCTTGTGGCTCCAGCATTACAGAATGGTGTCCTACCACCTGGACCACCATGGGTTGAGCCTATTTCTTCTATTTAATAAAGAACTCCATTAGATTTATCACAACATGACTCGCCAGTTAGAGAATAAATATTTCATCCTTTCTTGCAACTATTCTTTTCTTCCATCATTCTCTCATGTGCCATTTGACTAAGTTCTAGCCAATGAGCTGTGAACGTAAAAGCTGTTGTACTTCCTTCTCAGCAGGTCACCTTCAGATTCCTCTTTCTTTTGTCTTGTAGACTGATTCATGGACATGCTGATGGCACAACAGTTTGGATATTTTAGATGGGGAGAACACCTTAGGGGACGGAAGAGAAAAAAGATAGAGAAAACCTGAGTTTTTGGATAACATTGTAGAGATGAGCTGCTACTTATATATACCGATATTTGAACAGTAAAATTAGAAAACAATATAACTATTTGTGAGTATATTTCAGGTCTGCTTATAGAATCTGCTCTGCCTATCCGCAACCAAACTAACAATACACTCCTCTGTCCAAAAATAATTTCCCTTTTATCTCCGCTCCAGATGTTTTAGTAATCTCTATACTATTGGAGTGAATGCTCTCCACACTCTGTAATTCTAGACTAACTTGCCTCTCTCGGAACAACTTGACATATAAGGAGACATATTAAGAGATGGAGTGTCATGGAGGAACAAGTAAACATCTGTTTGTAGAAAGAGGAAGGGGTTATTATCAGGGGGTTATTATTTTATTTGACTGAAAAGTCAAATAAAAAAATGTGCCTGTCATAGAAAGGTTTTAGATGGATGCAAAAAGTTCAACAGTTTGGTAAATTGGATTATTTCGAGGAGTAAGTAGACAATTCTAGAGAACTGTGAATGTAGGGCAAGGACAAAAGATGATACACTTTACTTATACTAGATCATATTTTAATCACAGAATTAATTTTCTTTCTTTACTGTCTAACTCTACTTTTGTTTTCTCTGCTTTGCCTCAATGCTTATTTTTACTTTGTGGTCTTGTCTCTCACCTGACTGATGAATAGAATGATCTGATCAACTAGATTGGCTGCTAACAATTTTTTTCTTCAAATTTATCTCCATGTGTATCTAACCTCACTCTTTATTTTCTTTTGTTTTGAGGAAGCATCTCTCTCTAGTGCTACAGTCCACATCTGCGATCCTCTTAGACTATTGCTGTTTTCATTCTCAGGCCATTTTTCCATGTTGACACTATTTGCCTGTAGTAATAAATTGATACCGACTCTAAGTAAAATTCTTACCTAAATCTTTATTTCTTTCAAGCTACTTTTCTCTGTTTGCTTTCTGTAGTTACTAAACTTTTTGCAAGAGCTTTGGCCTGCTGTTGCTCTTTCTCTCACTGTTCCATCATGCCAGGTAATCTAGCACCTTTCTCTAATTCTCTTCCAAAAATCGCAAATGATCTCCTAATCAGAAACATGATGTAATCATCGGCCTTAACTATTCTACACTCTTCCTCTTTATGTGGTTTTATCTACATTTTCTAATCTGTCTTTTGGTAGGAGTAATAGATGTGAACTGTAAGGTTTTGAAATATACATAAAGGCATTAAAGTGCCCCATAACATCAAAGATAACTATTGACAAAATTATGATAAATAGCTTAAGTTTTTTTCCTAATCTCTAAGGTGGTGCATTTAAAACAATGTTTCCTTCTTATAAAATGTGTTTACATGCATATATATGTATATGTATATATATTTTTTTCTTAATCCTGTCAAGGACATACTAAAATATTTCATCCATTTTAGTTTAATATAAAATAAGTAATAATATATATATCAAATCTGTTACTGGTATGGTCAATTATCTTAAATTACTGAAATTATGACAGATATTATTTTATGAACTCCAACTTTATGTTAATGAGGCTGTAATATTCTTTCCTATTGCCTTCAATTATTATGGCTTTCATTTATGAAATGTCACTTTTGATGCATCTTAGCTTAAAATGTGTTTTCTATGTTACTAATACTGTTGTTCTTGATGCTTTAAAATCCTATTTACCTGTGAAAATTTGCCTATTTAGTTTCTGGGTCACATTTTATTTACTTATTTATTCATTCCCTCAAATAATATTTACTCTTGTGTCAATGCTTGTGTCTTGTACTAAAGATATAATGGTATCTTAGATAGACCACAGTTTGTAGTCTAGTAGATTATATAAGCAAGTAAATAGATGATTATACTAGAACTAATAGGTAGATAATGGGGAAATGTGTGTGCTTTGAGAACATGGCTCTGTACTAGAAGTGGGTGACTCGAAAAACTTTCTAGAGTTGGATCAAGGGGAAGAAGTCTGTGTTCAGGTAGGCAGGTAATAGAATAAACCAATAACACCAGACTTTTTTTTTTTTTTTTTAAGATTTTTGCCATAGGGCATTTGTGCCTGCCAGGTTGCAGACAGAGACAGTGAGAGAGAAAGTAAGAAATCAATTCCCAACGGGAGATGAGCATGCCACAGTCTTTTTGCCTCCATTCTCTTCCCAAGATTCTGGTTGCTCACACACAGGCACTACTGTCTTGCCAGATCCAGGACTCAAACCAGTCAGTCATGTGGGAGTCCAGTGCCTTAACAACCACACCACCTGCTGGTTCCTCCCCAGGCATTTCTTCATGACCATTTATATTGTGTTAAGAATGACAAAATCATGCATCATGGTCTTTCCCCTTAACCTTTGTGAATATGTTACCCTGATGTTCTGGCATTTGGTGTTACAACATCTTGTATCCTGCTTTTTCTGTTATGAAACATTCTTTATGCTTAAAAGTCACCAAACTATTTTTTTTTGAGTGTGAATTTTTATTAACTTGCTTGAAAAGTGATTAGCCTCTCAATTTCAAACTACAATTTATTTTTTTTTATTTTTTAAAAACAAGATGATTTTTTTAGAATTCTTCATTTGACTACTGTTTATACTCTATTTCTTCTGCTTTCTTTAAGGGAATTTTTTATATAAAACCCTGTATTTTTCTTTTGCTTGCTATTTTTTTTAATTTTTTTTTTGTCTGTATATGCTCTGTGCCTTGTATATGGATCTTCTGATTTCTTCTTGGTTTTGTCCTATAAATCACTAATTAAATTTTGTGATGGTAGGTCTTTTAATTATTGATTTAGACTAAAATGCTTATTTTTTAGTTCATTGTGTTGCTTATCAGTTTTCTACAAAGTTGTCATCCATTTATATTTCATAGTGGCAATTTTTACTGATTTGTTCTTTTATTCTTTAAGGAGAATGAGAATTTTACTGAGTCAGACACTGTTTCCTGTATCAGAACACTTTCTCATGTGTCCCTTATTGTTCTTTTGGTTAATTATTTTATTTTATTTTTTTATAAATCATCCTACATTTTACCTAGTTTCACAGTTATAAAGTGCTCTGGATCTCATCATAAATTATTATAATTCTCTACCCAAATCCTTCATAGAGGAATCCACCAAATTGCATACTTCAGTCAGCCTCCTGAACATCTTAATGGAGTGTTTCACTTTTCCTGTAAATTAACATGTCCTAACTACACTAAGAATCATCTTCATCCTCTTCTGAACTCATACAACAATTGTGCTATCATTCTGCCAATCATCCAGCATCAATCAGAGGATTTCTGCTCTTCCTTTTTTTGATCCTTTGTAAAGGCTTAGAGTTCCCAGCTCCACAGTGATTAATATGATGGTTCCTTTCCATTTATGCTGTTTCTTCTTATGTCATACATTTATTACTTTAATAACTACTCTCTTGACATGGTCCTATTTCAAAGCAACCTATGTCATATTGTCAAATTATCCTTTTAAAAGCTCAATTCCAATAATTCGTTTCCTCAGAAGCTTTGAATAAGTCTTTTTTGCTTGTTGAATTAAGTACAATCTCCTCCCATGCCATTCAAGACTTGTCACAATATCGTCTAATACTGAGCCAACCTACATTTACAAAATTACTATCTGGGACCATCAGGTGGTGTAATGGTTACATTACTGGACTCCCTCATGGCCTAAGCTTTTCTAGTCCCCAAACCTAGTGGTTTAAAACTCTCACTGGGCATGTGTATGACTGTGCCCAAGATCCTGAGAGTTGAATGAAGGAGAAAGGAATGTAGTATGGCTAACCCCCCTTGCTTTCTGTCTCTCTGTCTCTCCAACGAGTGCATGTGCCCTATGGGGAAAAAAAAATCTCTTTTTTAGAAAAATTACTCTCCACTCTCCAGTGCATATGGTAGTCTAGATGGACCCACTGGTCTGCAAACATATCTGTGGCTGCCTGCTTATATAGCCCCATAAGGTGCTCCCTTCTCAGTTCATTTTAGCACTACAAATATATAATAAGCTTCTACTTGACATTATTCTAATGAGCTAATAATACCTAGTTATTATGAATAAAAACATAAGTACAATATATCTCTTCAACTATAGGTGACTCTGATACATACAGCTCATAATACAATGTGATAATGAGCCAGCTGAAATATATGAAATATATTTCATATATGAAATACCGTAAGATTACAGTATAGAACGTTAAGACTTCTGATCAAGATAGGTGCCATAGAAAAAGTAACTTCAGAACAGTGACATTAAAGATAAATTGAAGTTTCCTATCCAGAGTGAAGTGGTATTCCATGAAGTGGACAAAACATAGGGAAGGTAAAATAAATATAAAAAAATTATGATATATTCTGAAAAAGATACTCTGTCATATTCATCTGTGATGTACATGTAACAACATCAGGAACATGACCTGAAAAATAGTAAGTAATTCAAAGGTACTTTTTGGATAAATGAATGGAAGACTTAGACTTGGAATAAATACAAATGCATGATGAAAATCAAAAGAGGGTTGGGGCCTGGTTGTGGCATAGTGGTTAAGAGAGCTGGATTCCACATGCTGACTGTGTAGTTTGAATTTTGAACTCTGAGGTTTAAAAGATACACTGGGCTCATGTGTGTGCATGCCTAAAATCCCAAGAAGAGAGGAGAATGGAGTACAATAGTTTGCAGCATGATCATGCCCCAGGGGGTGCTTATTGCTTATCACTTTCTCTCTCTCTCTCTCTCTCTCTCTCTCTCTCTCTCTCTCTCTCTCTCTCTCTTCTCCTGTGAGTACATAAATACATAAAGTTAATGTAAAAAATAAAAAGCAGTGCTAGAAAGCAAGAAAGAAGATACATTGTGAATGTGTACATGCTAGTTCAGGAATTTATATTTTATCTGTATCTATATCTAAAATGAAAGTTGGAGGCAAAATTTCAGCAAAATAGATAACATACAAATAGAATACTGAATCAATCAGGCATGCCATCCCATAAGACTTTACAACTGTAAAGTGGCCATAAACTAGATTACAACTCATAAGGTCTCAAAAGATTATCATGAGCATACAAGGTTTATTAAGTGGAAACTGAGATATTAGAAGAAAGTTGTTATGTAAATCTTAGCTCTACCTATAGTACAGTTGTGAGTGCTTTTCTTTCATCTCAATTCAAAGAGAAGAGTTTTACAACCACTCTAATATTTTAATAGGCACTTTCTGCAACATGAAGGGAGGGTAGACTGAGTAGGCATATAGTTTTTTCCTACTTTAAAAATTTTAAAAGCAGAAAAATAGCTGAATAGACATTAAAACATCTAGAGCAAAGAAGCTCTTCTTATGGTGGCAAAGAATGCTTGGATGATTTAATCTTTGCTGTGTAACCCAAGTATGTCAGGAATTAAGGAAGTCCAGGGCTATTATCTTAGGTCCAGTGTAAAGAGTTGCCTGTAAGAACAAGTAGAATCAATTTGTGAGATTTTCATGGGCTAAGGAAGGAGGATGTCGACCTTCCGTAATACAGATGCTTTTGTCTGGGTTTGTGGAATAGAAGCTGAGAGATCTTCAATGATGAAGCAATCTCTTGGGAGTCCATAAAAGCACTTACAAGACAGAGTCCTACTTTTGACCTCTGCCAGATTCATTTTCGACTTCCTACCAATGTAGGAAATTGAGTCAGGTAAGGTCTATTCTGTCCTCCCTTCTCCTGTACCTTTCCTGAACTCTGACTCTGGAATGGTCAGATGTTTGTAATGCTGCGAAGAGGAAGTGAGAAACCCAGTTAGCAGATTGTACCATAAAACAGAAACATGACTAGCCCATTTTTACCCAAAGGCACACTCATCCCCTTACCTTACTGTGAGCTCCCTCTCCTTCATTCCCCATCTTCTGGTGGATCTGATGAGTGGGAGAAAAGGACAAGTTTCAGTGTTAAATCATGTTGAACTTAGTATTTCATTTATGGAACTGAGACAGTAACTTTGATTTAAAGTGACTGTTGCCTGAGAATGATCAAAAGAATCATGACATTGACTGAGTTTTTAATCAGGTAGAAAGAAAACAATAAAATACATTAAGGAACAATGGGAGACTAAAATAAATTTGCTTCATGATTATATCTCATGAGTCACATTTATCCACTCTATCAGTTACATAAAGAAATTATATGAATTTATCTGTGTTTGAAAAATGTGCTCCACATGCTAAAAGAGTAATAACCTGAAGTGAGACAGATGAGTCAGGGAGAACTTCCCTTTCTGTCAAAGTTCTTTTTTAGCTTCATGGTACTCATATATTTTGCCAATCTTGATTTTCTTCTACTGTCTTTACCTTCCAATTAAAGCTAATCATTCATTAATTAATTCAGTAGATGTTTATTGAGCACCCACTATGTGTTAGACATTGTTAGGATGCTTGGAATATATTAGTATATGAAACAGGTAAAAATTCCTATCCACGTAGGGTTTATATTCTAGCCAAAAGAGATTAACAAGAAGTAATACACATGACACCTGAGTAACTTTCACAGTACTCTAGAAGATAGTGGTAAGTGCAATGGGATAGAGAAATCAATATCTGAGGTAAGGATCTCATATCAAGCCTTCCTTAGAAGATAAGATTGAAGAAAATTCCAGAAGGATGTGAAGGAATTAGCTGTACAGAATCTGGATAAAAGAGTTGATTGCAGTGACCAGCAGATAGTGTAATGGTTACATCGCTGAACTCCCACATAGTCCACCATGGTTTGAGTCCTGAACCCAGTAGCTTAAAATTCATGCTGGGTGCATGTGCATATGTGCCCAAAATCCCAAGAGGAGAATGAAGGGAGAATTGAGGAGAAGGGATTGTGGCATGGCCACCCCCACTCTCTGGGGGTGATTTCTTGCTTTCTTATTCTTCTGTCTCTCTAGTGAGCATACAAGCCCTATAGCAAAAATCTCTTTAAAAAAAAAAAAAAAAAAGCCAATTCCAAAGCCTTAATATGAGCTGGTGATCGGTGTGCTTGATGAAATACCAAGTTATCTGTTGTGGCTGAACAGAGTGAGTTAGGGGTTATCGTAGTGGGAGATGAGGTCAAAGATGTAAGAGCAGCCATTTGTGGAGGGCCATGAAGGTCAGTGCAAGGATTTTGACATTTGTATTGAGTGAGGCAGGAAGCCATTAGAAGGTTTAAGCTGCCTCGTATTGTAAAAGAATCATTCCTGTGCTCTTCTGTAGCTTTTAAAAAAATGTTCATAGAACATTTATCATACTTTGATTTTTGAAAGGTGGTTATTTGTATATAAGTATCCTCCTATTAAGTATAAACTCACATAGGACCTAGTCTATGTCTTACTCGACTTTGCATCACTGGTAGTGAATAACTAGTACTTTACATATAAGAGATACTCAACATATTTGTCAAAATAATGGCTTTATACTCTCTTAGGAAAGTAATATTTATGTCTTATATTCAAAAAATATTCCCTCAACTAGAATATCTGATTGTTTCAGACAGATTATTCTCTTAGGCCAAATGGTATAAAATTTACTATACAATTGCTTTTTCTAAATATTTGACTATGGTGTAGAAATTAGGTTACTCTACTGTATCCAGTTACTCTCTATAACAGAAAACTGTTTCTTGCAGGTCTTGAATCACGACTAGAGCTGATTTTTTTTTTTTTAATCATCTCGCTTCTTTCTTTATCATCTGGGTTCCCTTTAGACCCTGACCTCCCTGTCATGTACACCTTTGAATCCCTATTGTCCAATATACTGTTTGATGCATCGTAAATGCTCCTAGAAATTTATTCAATGAATGCATGAAGAGAACATTTCCCATTATTATACCACTCCTTATAACTATAAAGGATCATCTCAATGAATCTAAATCATTCAAGTTTATTTCTGTGTCACATGGTTACAGTCAAACTTATGGCATAAATCATGGCCAGTTTCATTACCATGAAAAAAGTATAATGAAGGGGGAAAAATACAGAAGATATAAGGGAAATAAAGGGGAAGAGGAGATAAAACAAGGAGAAAAAGAGAGGAAGGGATGAGGTGAGGGGGAAAGGGAGGGAAGGAGAGAGGGAAGGAAGGAAAGGAAGAAGGAAGGAAAGTAGGAAAAAAAATAGAGAAAAAGGAAGGAGAACTCTTAGTTGCTGCTGAGGTTACTTTTCTGCTACATCCCTCTAAGGTCTCTACCTTATTCTCTGCACACAATTCATTCCATATTCATTTTTACTTCACTGTTTTTCCCCCCATAGGGCACATTCACTCGCCAGAGAGAGAGCGAGAGAGAGAGCCGCTGAGAGGGAAAGTGAGAAATCTCCCCCCAGAGGAGATGAACATGTTGCAATTTATTCTCCTCCATTCATCTCCTGGGATGTGCATGAGGCACATGCACACATGTGCCTCACATGATTTTTAAGCCTCCAGGTCCAGGACTCCAACTGTGGTGGACTATGTGGAAGTCTAGCACCTTAACCACTATACCACCTACTGGCCCCACACCTCACTCTTTTTAATGTTTAAGCACATGAATAGTGTGTTATGAAATAATACTTTCTGACTTGCTTGACATTGAGTTATAAAAATAATCCATTTCTCAGTGGGATTTTTATTCTGTAATAAAGAATAAAAAAGTATTGCTGCCTGTCAAGAATCTGGTGAGATTTACCTAGCCTCTTTTACATATTAGGCAGTAAACATGCAGAACATAATGGCCAAGAACCTAGTGATTAATCTACCTGACGGTGGAAATCAACTCCAGTGAATTCACTTTTTTGTAGAGTGCTTCCAGATCAGAACTTAATAGGCATTTTCTGTGTTTTCTTTCAGTCAACCTGCTGTGTGCAAGATGAATGCAGACTTACATAGATTCATATATCATTTGGAATGCTCTAATCCAGGGAGGCCCAAATTTAAGATCTGAACAATTCAGATTCCTATGAATTTATAGATAGGAATGGAAAGGCACTGTGTCAGAGGAGATACAAGACATACTTCATGAAATCAGGTATTCAAGGCCACTCACCATCAAAAGTCCTTACATAAAAGCAAGGCACTGTGGCCACTTCTGTTACAATGGCAATAAAAAATACAGGATTTCCATAAACATCAAAGAACTGAAATCTTATCTTGCCAACATCTTACACAATCTTGTAAGGTATCAAAAACATGATATCTATGGTTCTTTATCAGATCTCACATGATAAATATAGCATCAGCTTTGTCCAGAATGTAAGGAAGGAATCCGGACACAATACAGAAGAAGGAGGTAGTACTACAGAGGTCAACAGACCTGCTTTTTCCAAATCAAGATGTAATTCAGCCTGCAAGAACTCAGTAATCCAGACATAAATCATTAGTTTTTTGTGGGGTGTTTGCCATAAAATGTAGTACATTTTATTTTGGATAATCATAAATATATAAGGAGGAGGAAAAAATACAACGTACCTAGAAGGAGCATACATTGAGCAATCAGAGGTTCTTTTTTTTTTTTTTTTTTTTTTTTTTTTGGAGAGGTTTTCACTACAGGGCGCGTGCGCTGGCCAGACAGACAGAGAGAGACAGAGAGACAGAAAGTGAGAAATCACCCCCCAGGGGGGATGGTCACGCCGCAATCCCTTCTCCTCCATTCTCCTCTTGGGATCTTGGGCACGCACGCACACGCCCCCGGTGTGAGTTTTAAGCCACCGGGTCCGGGACGCGAACTGTGGTGGACTACGTGGGAGTCCAGCGACATAGCCATTACGCTAACTGCTGGTTCCCAGCAACCAGAGGTTCTTATACAGAGCTAAGTCTTAAATTCTATCCATATATCAGAAATCCCACTATCACCTCTCTCCAGTACAAGGTGACCTACAGAAAAGACAAGTTTTATTTTATTTATTTTTAATTTAAATTTCTTTTATACATTTTATCATATATGTCACTTAGCTATTTTTATTCATTGGCTCTTTTATGTGTGCATTAGAAGTTTAAAAGATGAAAATAACAAAGTGATCCTGTTCTAAGGCTTTCTCAGTAATTTTGTTGGTGCTAATCAACTATTTCTTTTCATTATACTTTTCAGTTACTGCAAGAAATAGGCTAAATGACTTATGTCTGTATATTGTTTAAACGCCATTACACAACAATTACCTGACCATATTGGCCTTATTAAAATAGTAGCTTCTTGGGGTTGGCAGGTGGCATGGTGGTTAAGGTGCTAGACTCCCAGATGGCCAACCATGGTTCAAGTCCCAGACCTGGTGGCTTGTTTTCTCACTCCCACCTCCACTCTGATCAAATTTTAAAAAATAACAATAGTGATGAATAAAATTAAATAAATAATTCTTTTTTTAAAAAAGATAGTAGCTTCATTTTTGTGTCTTATTACTGTATCGATCATGGAATCAAAAAGTTCTCACCAGTTAGGGCAGTAGTCCCCATTCTTCCCAACACTAGGGACTGGCCTTATGGAAGATAATCCCTCCACAGATGGGAAGAGGTGTTGATTCCAGACGACCCAAGTATACCACATCCATTGTGCACCCCATTTCCACCACTACTACATTGCAATATATAGTGAAGCAATCTTACAACAGTAGGATTTGGGCTCCCATAAGAATCTAATACCACTGTTGATCCAACAGGAAATGGAACCCAGGCAGCAAAGAGAGTGACGGGAAGTGGCTGCAAACACAGATGAAAGTTTACTCATTCACTCACTGCTCAGTGCTGTTGTGTGGCCTGGCAGACTGTCACTGGACTGTTGCCCAGCCCCCTACGGGGTACGGATCAGCACCAGTCCCTGGCCCAGGGGAACCCTGATTTAGGGTACTTCTCCTGGACCCAGGCAGGACTGAGGACCTGAGTTTCAGGACTGAGTTCAAACTCTGACACATTTAAATATTCTTTGTTGGTTTGAATTCAATAAATCATTAAGTTTTCTTAGCATCTGCTTTATCATCTCTAAAATGAGGATAAAAATAAATATATCTTTAAAACTCATTATAAACATTAAAAAGAAAGTAAATGTGAAAGACCTTTGTAAATTACTTTTTAAAAAACCTGCATATGTATAAGGTAATATTACTATTACCATATGGCCAAAACTTAAGTCCATATTATTTGTAATCATATAGAGGTTTATCTTTTTTTTTCCCTGTTTACTCTAATATCAACCATTTTTAAAATGATTTAAAAAGTGGCTGTCGAAAAGATGTGCGCAATCCTAATCCCCAAGAATTGCAAATATGACCTTATTTGGAAAAGAATTCCTTGTGGATGTAATTATGTTAAGGAACTTGAGATGAAAATATCCTAGATTTAGGTTGGGCTCTAAATTTAGTGACAAATGTCCTGATAAGATAAAAGAAGAGATTGGAAACACCAAAATATGCGAAGAGAAGGAGGTGTGTGAAAGCAGAAACTGGTGTCATGTAGCCCTAAACCAAGGAACACCAGGGATTATCAGCAACCTCCAGAGCTAGAAGAGAGGCATGTGATGGGTTTTCTCTCAGGGCTTTAGAAGAAACCAACTCTGGGCTGGCTATAGACAACTGACTAAGGAAGCCAGACTCCACATGGCTGGTGTGGTCCAAAACCCAGCCCAAAGTCTTAAAAATACACCAAGTGTGTGTGTGTGTGTGTGTGTGTGTGTGCGCGCGCGCGTGCGCGCGCGCACACATGTCTGCCTCAAATCTTGACAGGAAAGAAAAATGCTAGAGAATGAATTGTGATTGTGACCACACCCCACTGGGGAATACTGCCCCCAACCTCACAAGTACATATTCCTTCTGACAAACAAAACAAAAACAAACAAACAAAAAACCTCTAACTACATCTTGAATGTCTAGCCTCCAGAACCATGAGGGAATAAATTTGTGTTGTTTTAAGCTGCCCAGTTTGTGGTTATTAGTTATGCAGCCCTAGGAAAACCAGTACAATTTAATTGGGACATTGTTAAAAAAAACTCGCTTGGACTACTTTTGAGTTTACTGAATATACTCTAGATTCAAAGTTAATAATACTTTTAAAAAATAACTCTAGAAGGCTATGTGACAATTGAGAATAAGTGTAGATACCAGATACTGGAAGGGAGAGAAGTGGCTGGTAGGGAATGGGTGGTGGAGAGTGGGTAGGAGGGGCAAAGGGAAGAAACATGTCAAAGACAAAAGGATGTAACATTTTCTGTTTGTTTTTTTTTCAAGTTTCTGTCATTTTTGCTTTATAAAAATAAAATTTTTTTTAAATCCATCAATCATAAAGGAGAAAAACGTGATTCTATTAATTCTTACAAGTAGCAGAAGTCCATTTTCTTGTCTTAGTTGGAGTGGAAGAAGACAAATTGGATCTTTTCATAGTAGTGATTCTTACTCTCCTAAGTTTTCTCAGTAACTAGTATTGTCACTTAACATTGATGACATGCTTGACTTAGGGTTGAGCCTCTCCTCCCACATTTTACATACTGCTTCTGAGTTTTCCATACGATAGATTTATCTGACATCAATCACAGTAGCCTCCTGTCAGCACCTCTGCTACATTACTGCTGTAAAACTCTTATACATACTTTATATCCCATCATTCTCACATGTATAACAATATTCTGAAAATTCAACTTCCTAGCTTTAGCATAGACACTTGGGCTCCTGACAGAAAGAACTGTAATTGTCGTGACAACTAGAATGTACCTGAGATCGTCATCAACTCCTCAGCCCGAAGACAACCTATACTGATCTGACATTTCATCTTCCTTCCATTACCTCCTCATTTCTTAAACCATTCTGAGAACTACACATGGCAAGTAATATTGGTGGCATAGAGAAGTTAAGTGACTCACTGATCGTACGATAACCTGGAACCAGTCAGTTCCCTTCTTTTCTAATCATGGAGTCTTAACTGTACTATCTTTATACCACTGCACCTCATATAAGACAAGTTATGCTTCATGTATGAGAATAAATTTCCATTTCTGAAACACTCATGCCATCTCAAAGTACTATGCCCTGTAACTCTAACATAATCATACCTTTATGCCTCTTCTCAAAATCTACCAATGAGGCCTGCCTACCTTTATTAGATTATTACTGTATATCCTCATATCTCTTTCCTCTTTACTCTTAACTTACTCACTGATGACTCAGTTTATTCCCATTCTCTTGACCTCCTTAGTCTTCTCACACATGCCAGGCATATTCTAAACTTGAAGTTAGTGTTCTGGCCATTCCCTCTGTCTGAATCCTTCTACATAGTCACTTTTCAGTTAATTGCCATCTTCTGAATGAGGCCTTTGTTAATTGACCAATTCTTTTAAAGTCATAGCATCTGGCCCAGCTGCTGAGGTACAGCAATAACACAAGGGCCTTGCAGGGTTGGAAGCGACATGGCCAACCCCCAGTTCAGATCACTAGATTGACTTAAAAACATGCCTAGCATGTGCACAAGGGCTCAGGATCCTTAGAACCTGGATGTCTGGGTAGAGAGAGAAGTGTGTTAAGTACTCTCTTTTGAGAATACTTCTTTCTTGCTCACTTGTTTGTACACTATTATAAAATAATTTTAAACGATTATTAAATTTTATTCATTTATTTTTAATTTGACAGAGACGCACATACACGGAGGGAGGGAGGGAGGGAGAGAGAGAGAGAGAGAGGGAGGAAGCGAGAAAGCAAGCCACCAGTCCAGGACTTGAACTGTGGTCAGCCATGTGGGAGTGTCCAGCACCTTAACCGCCATGCCACCTGCTGGTCCCCAACAAAATGATTTTTTTTTTTCGTTTTTGGAGAGGTTTTTGCTATAGGATGTGTGCTCTCGCCAGAAAGACAGAGACAGACAGAAAGCGAGAAATTACCCCCCAGGGGAGATGGCCACTCCGCAATCCCTTCTTCTCCATTCTCCTCTAGGGATCTTGGACATGCACGCACATGTTCCTGGCATGAGTTTAAGCCACTAGGTCCAGGACTTAAACTGCAGTCGACTACATGCAAATCCAGCGACATAGCCATTATGCTAACTGCTGGTCCCCAAAATGATTTTTTTAAGAGATTTTTGCTATAGGGCATGTGCACTCACCAGAGAGACAGAGAGACAAAAAGCAAGAAATCACCTCCCAGGGAGGATGGCCACACCACAATCCCTTCTCTACCAGTCACCTCTTAGGATGTTGGGCATACACACATATGCCTGGTGTGACTTTTAAGCTACCAGATCTGGCACTCAAGCCATATTTGACTACATGGGAGCCTAATGACATAACCATTATGCTATCTGCTGGTCCCTACAATTATAACAACCTCTCCTCTCCCACTTCAATATTCCATATGTTGCTTTATAATTTTCTTCATAGCACATATCATACTATGTTATTTTCTTATTTGATATGCTTATTTCTGTTTTTTTTTTTCCTTTACTTAGAAATTAACATCAGTGGTATGAATTTTTGTCTAGTTTGTTGGAAGATATCTATACAAGACTTAATGGGGCTCAATATCAAATATCCCTTGGATTAGTAAACCCATTCTGTCAGTCTTTCTGTAGGCTCACAGATACCAAGACTCCCTGAGAATTAGGCACTAGGAATATTGTCTGCCTTTTCCAAGGTAGAGGGTTAATAACCCTAGGGCCTTCTCAAAGGAGAACATGACACACAACAAACTCACTTTTCAACTGGAGAGAAATCTAATTTAAAAAGCTACCATATTCTATAATAGAATATAGCCTGGTAAAAGATTTTGAAAATAATTTAAAAGCTTCCTGGTCAGTATTACTTTTATCAGATGATATATCTCTATACTGTAGCTCTTCTTTTCAGATTTGAAATTGTAAAATACTTTTCTCTGGCTACAAGTCTGTCGAAAAGAATAGCTAAATGATATTTTTCTTAAAAGAGAGTGAGCAAGCTATGAGGAAACTGACTTGCAGTGGTCTAATTTTTAAATTTGTCACTAAATGAAACTGATTTTCATAATTCAGGGGGCTCATTTGTAAATGTCCAGCTCTCTGTTTTTACTCTTTCTTTCAGCATGTATATATGTATGCACTTGGTACTTGTTTGGTGAGTTTGTCATTTCCGAAGTCAGTATTCGTTTCCGTGTCTGCCAGAGTGTTTTGTTTTCATCCTGAAAGGGTGCGATGTCTGCTCAGAGAGGCGGCATGTCACTTCTTGTGCAGGATGCAATGTTCAAGGTCTACTAACCATCATTGAAAAGCATTTTCATTCAACCTGCAGAGTGATTATATTAAAACAAAATGGAAACATTTTAGGGCTTCTTTTCTCCTTCTTTTATTGTTGAGCAGGAGGGAAAAATGATGGTCACTTTGATGTTACCCAAATAAGCTTCATCCTAAAGAGTCTTCTTTCTTTCATCAATTTATACCTCATTTCCTTAAGATGTCTGCTAGAAAAAAAGGGACTTCATTCCTGTGGATTGCCCAGAGGAGATGTTAATTGAGGGCAATGGTATTATGTAGCGATTCATTGGCTCTGTCAGCTGTTGAAATTTGTTGATTTACTTGGAAAATGAGAAATGGGAAGGTGTGTTTGTGGATAAGCACTTGTGCTTTCCCAAATTCGTGTTAGGCACTGAAAATGGAGGTGAAAGAGAAAAAGAGAAAAAGAATACAAAAGACAGGACATATCTCGGGAGCACTATCTAGTACAATAAGTGACATACTAATTTTCTCTCTGAGTATTACGTTTGTGTTTTCCCTTAAGTTTATCATTAAGTAAATGAAATGGCAACTTGCTCATACCAGTGTTTCATGAAGCCTAGGAACAAATCTCTCTCTCTCCCTTGCTCTGTCCCCTGTCCTCCTTCCTTTTCTTTCTCTTTAGTAAAGCTAAAAAGAAAATGGACTTCATTTTACGATGTATGGTCAAGTGGAGAAACAACAGACTGAGATAAGCGTGATGTGCCCTTCAAGCTACTTCTTCACACAGCCTATTTTCTTGAAAAGTCGGGTTAGGTTAGTTAAATGACAGGAAGCAGACTGCCCTGGTTGTAAAGTCAATTTTAGTGATTCTGATGCATTTTTACAAGTGTAGTGAATTAAGAGAGAGATGTAGGATTGCCCCCAAAAATATGACATCATTTGAGAAAATAAGACTTTAGACTGAGCTTACAATTGCACCTTGTGTCTGTCAGATCAAATATGAAGTCAGCAGGGGGCAGGTAAGTGGAGATGATTTGGGGCAGCAGTCCTTACCCTAGTACTTGAAAATTAAGACTATTCTTTGTTTTGGAGTAAGAATTGGCAATTCTGTTATGTAAAAGACCAGATAGTAAATATTTCAGGCTTTGCTAGTCATACAGTCTTTAACACAATTACTCGGTTCTATCACAACTATACTGTAATTGTAATGCCTGTGCTTCTCACTAGTCTTAGGTTCACGACTGAGGCTGTATAACAAAAGACAAATTAACAAAAGATATTATACAGACATGTTTAATATGTTTTACATGACATGGGAGCCTTTATAAGGAAATGAAGACCCTAAGAAACAATGAAATGTGTGCATTTTTATGCTAGGTTTAATGAAGAAGTGGATAGTTGTGGAGCCATAAGTTTGAACTAATAGTAATAAACAGAGGAAACTTAGCAAGGCCTGCTGGTTCATTTTCGTTGTGTTTCTGAGTCTTTGGAGATAAGAATGTTCTTGTGTGGGAGGTTGGCATCTCTAGAATGAAAACATTATTACTTGCTTCAGGAGGAAATCAGAAAATCCTATCTATTAACAGGTTTTATGACCTGCTTCAGGGAAGGTCTGAGGAAGGTCACTATGACCTGCTCTTTCTTCAAAAGGGGATGTGCTGTGTTTTGGGTAGCATGTCCTGAACACTATCAGTTTCAACAGAACTTTGTTATGGACCCTGCAATATTTATTTTATATATGCCATTCTCACATGTCGTGAAATAACCGACGTAATTTTTATCAATTACTCAAAAATGTACAAATTATTCTTAGCTTGTGGGCTATATGCAATCCAGGATTTAGAACACGGTTTGCTAATCCCTGTTCTAGAAGTACATCTGATATGCATGAGTGTTAATAATGGATAACAATACATTTGTTAGGCTGGGTCTAAACTGGACATTTTTGACATCTAAAAATATCAAATTTAACAAAGTGTTTGATTCCTTCATGTAATAGGCACGATGACTATACCAATAAGTGAATATAATTCTGGTGCCAAAGGATTTCTCAATCTAGCAGAAGAGATGGATACCTAAATAGTTAAATATAATTCTCTCCTCCAGCAAAGGTAGCTACAGACACTTTGGTTCAAGAGTGATTAATTTTAACTGAGAATAGAGGGCTCTGGGGATGCTTCACGGAGTTAATGAAATTGAGCAGGAAGACGAGTATGAATGAATGATTTCTCTGCCCACTAGATTGATTTGTTTATAGCTATACTTTCTAATACTCCATAGTTAAGGCAGCACTTGGAACTGTAATATTTGTTTCAGTTCATCTGCAACAATTGGATTGTGTTTCTTGGTGTGCATTTTAGAGAGTAAGCTAATTTTTTCTGCCCAAATAAGAAAAAAAAAACTAGATTAAATATTAATATTATTTGACAGAGACCAATTAGAATATCAAATGGAAAATTGCTTATACTCTGGAAAGCACCATAAATTATAACAGAAAGAATAAAATAAAAAGCTGAAAATCAAACCACAGCAGCAATTTCTTCATTCATTCCATCACTTATTCAGTCAAATGCTTTCCATGATAAATGACTATTGGTGTCAGTGACAGTTCGAGATGACAGAGATAGAGTGATGAATTCAAAATTCCTGATTGTGTTCTAGGATAAGGCAAATGATAGCATGTAAATACTAACTAAGCACTTACAGGATAAAAACTGCTCTGAAAACATTTTTAAATAAACAATGGTAATGAAGTAGAAAATGAACTTGAAGAGAAGAGGCATCTTTGATAAGAGATACAGATAAGGCTGTCTTGAAAAAATAATGCTTCACCTGAGACTTCAATGAATATACAAAGTGGCTATAGGCCAGCTAAAGGCTAGAGAATTCTAGGCTAAGGTCATATAGATACAAGGAAAGAAGTTTAATGGTATTTTCTAGAAACAGGAAGAGCACCTGCTTAGTAGAATATATGTACTTAAAGGGAAGGAAGGACATTTGGAGGAGGGATACGGAGCCAGAGCATTGTCGGGACGGGGAGGTAGTGTTGTTATATTTTGATCAACGGGACCGGGGAGAAATATTCACATATTGAATGTTCACTTTGTAAGCTAAATAATGCGATTGAATGTATAAAAAAATGTAAATAAATAAATAGATAAAATTTTAAAAATAAAATAATAAAAAAAAGAGAAGAAGATAGTTACAAACTGAAGTGGAAGGCAATGTCAGTCCTCGACATTGTATCAAGTAGCTTTGATTTTATTCTAATTGAACTGGAGAACTATTGAAAGGTTTCGTGCAATAAAGTTTCAGACGGTGGTAATTTAAAATGAAAAAACTGCTGTTGTATAGAAAACAAAATATAGTTGAGTCAAGGTAAGAGGTGCCTATTAGAAAAAGAGCTATTTGTGTATTTCTTCTGAGAGGGAGAAAGAGAGAAAGGGAAAAAGACCCTTAAAAAAACTCCCTCAAAACATCTCCATGCCACAATCCACTCCCAATATCAGCTGGGCTAGGTCATAGGTACACATATGTGCCTGACATGCTCAAGAGTTTCCATAATACGAACCCAGAACCTTTACTATGTGGGTTCACTTATGTTACCACTGCCCCACTGCGTGGCCCCTTGAGGTGACTATTAAGTCTCATTACCAATAGAAATTCTTTATGTCAATTATCTGAAATAGTGCATATTCTCCTTCATATGTGGAAACTAAAAAATGTCAATATTAGAGAAGCAGAGAGAATGGTGTTTGTTAGAAACTGGGAAAAGTAGAGGCAATGGAATAAAAGAAAGGAATTATTAATGGGCACAATAATAAGTTAGGGAGCCAGCAGGTGTAGTGGTGAAGGCACTGTACTCCCACATGGCCAACTATGGTTCGAGTCCTGGACTTGGCAACTTGAATCTCATGCCAGCACATGTGTGTGCATGCTCAAAATCTCAGGAGGAAAAAGGAGGAGAAGGGATAAAGGTATGGTAATTTTCCCTGGAGGTGATTTCTCACTTTCCCTCTCATTGTTTGTCTCTCTGTTGTACATACACTCTATGGCAAAACCTTAAAAAAAAAAAAAAAAAAACCACAGTTAGATGAAGTAGATGAAGTACCAGTGTTCTCTAGCATGGTAGGGTAACTAAAGTTGGCCAATAATTTATTGTATATTTCAAAATACATAAAAGAGAGAATTGTGAATGTTCCCAACACACAAAGGAAGATGAATATTTGAAGTGATTGATATGCTAATTACCCTAATGTGATCATTATACATTGTATACATGTATTCATATCACACCATATCCCATAAATATAGACAAGTATGTGTTGATTTTTTTTTTCAAATGGTAAAAAAAAAATTGTATACTTCTAAATCGGTGTAAGCATTTTCTTGAATTGTTGGGTAGAGAATTGCTCAACTTATAAGTAAATGTGCATATTGGCAAATGGACCAGTTGCGCATATGGGCTATTAACATTTATAAGGACATGGGCTACATCTCTCAGAACTGAAATTTCACTAAAATGTTTATTGAAGTCTATCATCAAAATTGTAGTCAGTGTATGATTTTAAAATATTTGTTGTACGTCTTCTTTGGATGAATAATTTTGTTACCAAGTCAGGAGACGAATGATACTGCATAAGATAGAATCTCTACCTTTAAGAGTGTGTGGTTGACTTTCCAGGGAGCCGGTCTTAAAGAATTGCATGTTCACAGTTTTCGTGTAACCCATCTGAGTGTGCTGCTTTTGTTCATGTTGCTTGATTCCTTTCTTGATCAACGAAACACTTAGCTGGTCAGCTATAATTAATGGTAATTAATGGTAATTAATGGTCCATTGCCAATAGCATCTCTTGCTGTGGCGAGTGTCATGTCCATGCTCTCTCTTAAGACCACTCTCTTGCCACAATCGAGGTTGTTTTGACAGTCTTCGTTTGTCAAATTCAGGTTTCTTCATAAGTTCTCATCTTAAAATGTTGACTAGCTCAATTTTTGGTGTATAAGCACGATCAGAAAAATGTTTGAATGTATGATTCCAGAAACTATGGAATAACAACAATCATGTATGCTTACTAAGAGTCCAACAATCCTGTGAAAGAATTACTCTTATTTTCTATTTTTTATAGAAAAGAAAACCAAGGCACAAAAGAATGTAATTTTCCTAAGGTCTCATAGCTATTAAACTGATGGCACAGATACTGAATAACCTAGCTTAGCAGTCTGCAGTGACATGAGTCTTTCTATCCTTTATCCCCACAGACCTGCTCTGGAAGATTATTGTTCTTTGGATTACTAGAACAGAGGGAAACCAGACCCTGTCTATCTCTCTTTGTGACACCTTCAGTTACACACCCTCCACACTCCAGGTTTCCACAGAGCAGGAACATGCAAAGTCCCCGGGACAAACCTGTGGTTCATGCTTCTTTGCCTTAGAAGCAGGAGATGTTTTGTGAGCATGTAACCGGTAAATGATAGAGGGTCCCGTACACCTCTGTGCCTGGCTAAATGCTGTGCTATATGGGTCTGAGAGTTCTTAATGATTTTATCGTTAAACATAAGTTCAAAGGGACAAAAGGAGCACAAGCAGGGGGGAAATCCAGTATGTGTGTTTACCTTCGTTTGTAGCTCTGTTGAGGCAAATAGCGATTTCCTTGTACTAGCCAAACACATTGACTGACAATGACATGGAAGAAAGGGAAAGAGAAGGGAACTCCATAGTTCCTTTTCTTTCAGTCTCTTCTTTCTCTTTAGAAAGTCTGAATATAAAAAGTGTTCATTGAATGTGTGCATATCAAAAAAATGAAATAAAGGTAGTTGAGTTCAATTTTTGCAACATTTCCATTGTTCTGGTAAGAGCAAAATATATAAGCACAGTGTCTATGAAGTGTAAATTCTGTAATTCAGTGATTCTGCACATGAGTTAAATGTTCTTATATTTGCATTTAAAACTATTATTGGACAAAATAAAGATGAATGGCACAATTCATCCTTATAACTTAAACTTTAAAATTTCTTTACTTAGAATAACATTAAATAGCAAATAATGAACACATGATAAGTTGAGGGGAAGGACATGGAAGAAAGAAAAGGCCTTATAACTTATTAAAATTAATAGCACTTTTCCCTCTGCTTTTTGAACAAAGAACCGGAACTCCTGTTTGTATTTGACCCTGAGCCTTACAAACTCTGCAGTTCTGCCTTGTACACATTGTTCTGGTAGTCAGTACACCAGCCTTCTCTGGACCACCTGGCAACCATAAACTAACCTCAGATTTCCCTGAGATGACACCAAAGCGATTCCTTCCCTATCGCTTCTGGCAAAACTAGGTGCTTCCTTTTCTATTAACTCATAATACTTAGTACTTCCTTACTCATTCTTATCCATTTATTCTATAAATATCTGTTGCCTATTATATGCCCAACAATATTCTAGGTACATTTTTTTAACCTCCTTTCAGGCAGCTTCCTTATATTATGTTTGTTGGCCTATCTTTCCTGCTAACTATAATGTCCTTATAGATAGATACTGTGTTTCTCAGACATCATTTTGTTTATCCATTTAAAAATACAATTGAGTCTCTTCTATCTGCCAGCCACTGTGCTTTATTCATATTTTTATCTCCAGTCGTAAGGAGCATGTGAACAGAAACAGATGATAAATAAATATTTTGTAGGTGACCAAATGGATGAGATAAATAGGAGCAATAAATGGAGCTGAGTAAAACCTGATCATCTTATTGCCTTGAATGGAAAGAATAAACCTCAAGTGGAGACATATCCATGCCCTCAATGATTTTTATCAGTTATCCTTCATCTGCATTTCTTAGTTCACTGTCAAGAACTTCAAAGAGGCTTCTGAGTGAGTTACATCAGAGATGCCCATAAGCAATCTAATGGCAAACCTGGAACACTAGAATAGTAGAACTGTGGCTGGCAATGTCTAGCTACAGAGGCGCTAACCTTTCTGCCCTTCAACACCCTTGAGCTAGATATGGGCAAAGGATTAGTGACAAGAAGATACTTAAGAATCTACTAATGCATCATAAGGAGTGAATTTTTTTTTTTTTTTTTTTTTTTTGAAAACAATGGCCTTAGGAAATCCTGGAGCATAACTTCGGGCTATTGAGTGTAAATGTGAGATGTTGTAGAAAGACTATCAGTGTACACAGGAAGCCAAGATGTATGTTCAGAACAAGGGGACTTTATTTTAATCAAAGTATCCAACAATAATGAAAAAAATGCATAATCGCTGACATTAATTGAATCAGACACTATATTCATAACCCTTGGAAATGTCTAAGTTTTCTCTGGAAAATTATTACAGGAAAAAATAATTGTAGAGAATGGTAAACTATAATACATAGTAAGCCTACAGAGTTATGCTAGTGCTAGCCTGGGAAGCTCTTGTGCAAGTTGCTAAAATGATTACCTGTATTTTGAAATCAGAGAAGAGATCAATAGAGAATTTTGAGTAGAATTAGATAATTTTGCTAACAAAAGGGTAGAGTTATTGGGGACAGTTTTAGTTTGGAATGAATTGGAGTGACTGAAGTGGATATTTTGGCAAGAGCATTTTAAGCAGAGGGAGCAGTAATACAGTTTGATGAAATGAAATGAGGAAAAGTGAGGCTTGCAGGAGATAAAAATCATCGGTGTGTTTCAGAAGGACCAGATCACAGAGGGGCTCATTAGGTATGGCTGGAACTTTGAATTTTATTCTAATTGCAATGGGAAACCAGTACTTTAAGTAGGTGAGTGACATACCTACTTCTTATTTTAAAAGAACCACTTTGGTCACTCTAGATAGACTCAAAAGTAGAAGCAAAGAGATTGGTGAGATAATGAGAGACAATAATGACATCTATAGGGATTTCAGCACAAAGAAGTAGTAAGTAAGATTCTAGAGAAGGTGAGTGAAACTTCAAAGCTTCGAACATTTAGGTGAATGTTGGAGCTAGGATGGGAAACATTAGGGTGCAAGACTGGGTCACTTGATGGTGTTGGGGAAACTTAATAGTTCAGTGTTTGGTATGTTAACATTGAAATGTTTGTTGGACAACCCAGTAGAGATGTCATCTGATCAGTTGTATATGATTGAATTTGAGATAAAACTAGGGACAAAAGAGATCAATTATATGAGAAAAGAAGACACACACTCATACATGCACAAACATATCCAACAGGAAGATAATGTGTTGTATTTGGTAGGTACAGTAGGTACTTGTTTCAGTACTTAAAGTGTATCATTTCATCTCCATCATAACCCTATGGGGAAGGTAGTATCCCCATAGTGCAGACAGGAAAACTGAGTTGCAGAGAGATTAAAAACTATCACCTGATGGATTTGTTGTTCTAAAACCTGTGCTTCTATGATGACACCTAATACTCCTTCAACAATGAAGGAAAACAAACTGCTGGGGGTAAAATGAAAATTAGTAACTGGAAAGTATGAACACCTCAAGTATGGGGAAATCTGACCCACTGCCATGGGAATATATTTAGGGGATAAGTCCATGTACAGATTCATGGAACAAAGATAGGACCTTCCTGGTTTACCCTATAAACTTATCCCCTGACTGAAGTCAGCACTTTCCAATTTCTTAATGGCTCTTTACTTTGAGAAAAGAGAATGATCAGTGTAGACAAAAAAAAAAAAAAAAAAAAAAAAAAAAAAAAAAAAAAAAAAAAAAAAAGAAAGGCATGGTATGGAGGACATAACTCCAAATCAAGTACTTTACCTCTTTGTAGAACTCTTTCCATTTCATAATGGAATAGTTGTGATATTATTTCTGCTTCTTCCACCAGAACCCAAGTTCTTTGAGGATAGGGATTTTGCTCTAACCATAAACATAACTCCAGTCTTCAGCATGGTATCTGATATACTACAGGAACTTACGGGACAGTCATGGAATGGATTAATAACTGGACAAGAGACTGACAAAATTCTCGTGGATTTTATGGGACACCCTGCCTCTGCCTTTCTTTGCTACTGTCCTGCCTTATAAAGAAAGTTCACATATGAGTTCCTTTCCAGTAGTCTACTGTTAAATTCAGGCCAATAACTAGAAGAAAGGATAGTAAATTATAATTTGCGGACTGTGAATGATAGTCCAGAAATAAATTTAATAAGCTATTTATGCAAATTGTCTTTTAGTTTTTAAATCAATGTTTAATTGGCACCATGAGCTTAATTTCTTTATTTTTGTATCCTTACATATAAGAGGAGTTGGTTCACAGCCTCAAAGGGTACACTTAGTAAACATTTGTTAAGTGAATGAGTAAACCCTGATAGGATTATGTATTGATTTTATGCCCTGAAAAGCCCAAAAGGTGATAATAAGTTAAAAAAATGCAGCTTCTATCAACAGGCACACGTTAGTTTTTGTGTTCTTCCTTGCCTTGTAATGCCAATCTCGGCATTTAGATATTCAGGTGCTTCTTCTGACCTGCCTGCACTTTCCTTTATATGTGAAATTTTCTTAGCCATAAAATAAAAGTTTGAATATAACCTATTCACAGAAAGAATATAACTGTGACAGGACAGCATGAGCTTTAAAGATTTTTTTTTTAGTAAAGTGGAAAAAAAAAAAAAAAAAAAAAGATTTTCAAAGCCCAGCAGTTGCTACTATGTATTTGACCCACTGTTTCAGCTTGCAATTTCAGACGTTGTGCAAACTCCAGTAGCATATAATACTGCCAAAAGAACAGTGCTCTCTTACTGAACCTTGCCTCTTGCTGATAGAATATAAAGTGTAATAGCAAAGAAAATTTTAGGCTGGGACTTCAGCTTCAAAAGACAAAACATGTGGGCTGCTTCTTAGCAGGAGTGAAATATATACATTTCAATGGGAAAATGGAAAGTCAGAGGTCACAAATGCTGTGGAACAAATCTCGAGATGGAATCAATATTGAAATGATCATTAAAGATACCACAGAGTACACAGAAGGCTAGAGTAATAATGCTTCAAGATGCTGAAAAAGAGGTAGAAGAGGAAAAATTTTCCTGTCTACAAGTAAATGGGATTCTATTTTATTTTCATGTTTATCCTCAAATATAAAACATGGAGCTCTATCATTGCAAAGAAATTTAAATAAAATGTAGTAGAAGGGGTATAGAGATATAAATATTCTTTCTCTTACCAAATATGATGGTCCTAACAAATATTCATTAAGGAGTAACCTATTTTGGAGAATCAACTTTTATGATAGATGAGACTGATTTTATGTAAGGTATTGAACAACCAAGGGAATGGAGTTGGAGATTAAGCTTGTCCATCAAGATTCTGACTTGAGCTGCTGGTTGATTGGTGGTACCATTCACTGAATTAGGGTAGAAACACAAGGTAATTGGTTCTTATGAAAGATGAGGGTGTTTTTTGTTTGTTTGTTTTTTAACATGTTCTGGTTGGGGCCTTTATTTTGTATACTATTGAATAACCAGTGCTCAGCAATGACCTGGTACTTAGCAGGCACTAAATATATATTTGTTGAATAAATTATTGATTGGACAGCATAAACAGCAGTATGAAAGATAGAGTTGGAGAAATTTGGACTGGAGATAAATATATGGAAATCATTAGTATTTAGGCAGTAATACATGGAACTTTAATAAGAGTGTATGTACAGATAAGTTATGAACCAATAACAGAGTTTTGAAGAAATCTATTTTTTTCACGTTTTTGCTATTGGGCATGTGCGCTCTTACTGCAGAGAGACAGAGATAAAGTGAGAAATCACCACCTGGGGGGAAGGCCACACTACAATCCTCTCTTCTCCATTCTCCTTTTAAGATTTTTTGGACACTCACACGTATGAACTTGCTATGTGTTTTCAAGCCTCCGGATCTGTGAATTAAACCTTGTAGTCTGCCATGTGTGTGCCAACACCTTAACCACCACACCACCTGCTGGCTCCTCAAATCTGTTTTCTTACAGGGAACAAATTATTTCTCTATGGTCCCTAAAGTTGAGCAGATACATTTTAGGCCCTCATCCAAGTATAGAACTTTCTAGAAATGATGTTACTGAGAACGAGAGGATTTGCTTGTACACTGAGAATGGCTAGGAACTTCTGAGGAAAATTGGCATTACTTATATCTGTGATTTGTGGTATCTTATTGTTTCTCAGCTGGTCTACCCTTTTACTGTCAGCCTGTAAGCACTAAATTTTAAAAAATGTGATTAAAACCTGCTTCTTCCCTCTGTCTTGTTCGGCCTCCTTGTAGTTACTCTCAACCCCAAATACATTTTAAATATAACTTTCTCACAAAAGGAGTATCTTTTATGTAACAAATGATGGCAAAGCTTACTTATTTTGTCTATGCTCTTTGAATGAATTCTAGAAGAAATAAGTTTTAAGTATGCAGATAATCATGAAAGCATTGTGTCAGTAAAATACTGAACAGCATAGTTAAGTGAGAGCTGGAATTGCTCCGACAGGGAATACTCAAAAATAGATGACAGCTACTTAAAGGGCCTCGTTTAGGTAATTTAAATTGCTTGCACATTGTGTATAAAACATTCTATCTTCTTTAATAATGAGCAACAAGTTGAAAGACTAATGGAACAGACAAGACTGAAAAAACTCCATTTGCAGTGAATCTTCCAATAAATTGTGCCTAAAATCTACGTCACAGTATTCTTTAAAGTAAATAAGCAGATAGAGCTTTTAAATTGCTTTTGTTCTAACAATTCCAATTAGATTCTTTATTGAAACTTGTCTCAAACTATAATTAAGGCTTTTTTTCTTTATAGTTGAAATCATAACAGAAACACTTTTGATTCAGAGAGTCATTTTTCTTTACAAGGGTTCATAAAAATACTTTTTTCTTTTTTTTTCTTTTTTCTTTTTTTTTTTTTTTTTTTTTTATAGAGGTTTTTGTTACAGGGCACGTGCACTCACCAGAAAAGACAGAGAGAGACAAGAGTTTTTGCTATAGGGTGCATTCACTTGCTGGAGAGACAGAGAAAAAGGAAAAAGTGAGAAATCAAATCCCCTTCTAGAAGAGATAGCCATGTTGTAATCTCTTCTCTGCCATTCTCCTCTCAAGATTTTTGGTATGAGCATACACATGCCTGGCACGATTTTCAAGGTTTTACGTCTGAGACTTAAGCCACAGTCAGCCATGTGAGAGTCCAGTGCCTTAACTACTATACCAACTGCTGGTCCCAAGAATACTTTTTTTTTTTTTTTTTTTTTTTTTTTTTTTTTTTTTTTTTTTTTAAAGTTTGAGCTATCCTATAAATCTAGGATCCAGAAAAAGAATTAAACCCACTGTAAAGAATTTTTTTTTAAATTTGGGCTACTAAAATCTTGCCAGTCCCATGGCAGTGTGTCTATACTGCTAATACTTAAGCCAACTGGGAAATACAGGATTCTGTATCCTGTATCCGGGCACATGTGCGTGCATGCTGAAAATCCCAGAAAAAGAATGGAGGAGAAGATACTGTGGCATAGCCATCCCCCTGGGGAATGATTTCTTATTTTCCCTCTCACTGTCTCTCTTTGTCTCTGTCTGGAGAGTGCATGTGCCCTGTGGCAAAATGAATAATCAAAACAAACAAACAAATCTGATCCTAGTTTGTTGACTGTTGCCCCTCCTGGGACTCCTGTCAGTGCTAATTCTCACTCTCGTTTTTGAGCCTTGTCTCTTAAACCTCCTAATCAGGTTTATTTCTTCTTGCTTATAAATTGTTAAGATTTCAAAGAACCTTACAACAGAAATATCAACGTCTCAGGACCTCCACTGAATCCTACTGTGAATCATCTAGCGCCAAGGACAACTTTCCCAACACACCATAGAATTATCTCAGTGACCTGCCCCTGGCCCAGCTCTCCCACCTAGATCAGATAGGGTGAGAGAGTTTCATGATTCCCTTTAGGTAATGCCAACTCCCCTTTCCAGCATGATGCAGTTACAGAATATGGCCCACCCACCTTCCACTCCTCAGAAAGATTTACGAAGATCATGATTCTAAGGGGAAAATGAGGCAGGAGAAAGTTAACAAAACAAAAGTGGGTAAGAGGGCTGGAGCATCTGCCCCTGTGGCTAGATAGAAAAAACAATCAGGGCAGAAAATTTCATGCCCATGGTAACATAGGCAGAAGATTTCCAGTGGGGGATGTCTTGTTGATTAAGCCACATTTGATAGAGCCAATGAGATAAATCAACTGGGCCCAGCCACATTTCCTATAGCCACAGAGATGAGAATCAGCAGTGCACCCAGCCAATGGTCCACCACCATGACCTAGATGAAAAAGTTGTAAACCTCACAGAATGTAACCGCTGGGGCTTCTGAGCTCACCTTCTCTCTGCTCAGGTCCGCTACTACCTCTCAGGAGTGTACTTCCACTTTTACTTATTAAACCACCTTTTTCCTTTTGAAAAAGAACAGAAATTCGAGTTAAAATGTTAGCTGTAATGGCAATAACAGCATCACAAATTCAGAATTCTAATTAACATTGCATTAATTAGCAACACATAGATTAGAATCTAAGAAAATGTATGCTTATGCATTTATGTGAGGGTGTATTAGTGCAAGTTTCTCAGTGTTTTAGTAGTTTTAATTATTTCAGAGAGACTTATTAGGATTTTAGTAGCACAGAGACTATCTGGAAAAAGTGTGAGTTATATTCTGAAAATACTTCTATATCAATTCCAATTATTCATATAAACAGTTAGGTTCAACCCCTCTGTTTTTCTCTCCTCTTGCACCCCTAGTCATTCAGAGGTCCAATAGATTCTACTAAATTAATAATTTCATGTTTTATTTCACCTCTTAGATGCTATCATTTTAATTCAGGCTTTCATTTTCATTTCATTTGACTCTGTCAGTCCTGGTCTTGGTGGCTTGAAAAATACCTGGGTGCATGCGTGTGTGTGTGTGTGCCCAAAATCCCAGGAGAAAAAGTGATTGCTGCATGATCATACCCCCAGGGTGATTTCTCACTTTCCTTCTCACTATCTCTGTCTCTCCGGCAAGCGCACACACTCTATGGCAAAAATCTTAAGAAAAACCACAAATTCTCTTATTGCTGTTATTATTTAGAAAATTACAAGGGTTTTAGGAGCTCTGGTCATGAACCTGGGATGAAGACCAAGTATATATTATATGTATATTAGGTCTTTGGAAAAGTCATGACATATATTTCTGTTTTTCTATGCAAAAATGCATCATGACTTCCCTGATGACTCAATGTTCTGTTTAAACTTTAGGTTTCTTGTTATCTTTACCTACTTAGAAGTTTACTATTGCAAGGACTTATTTATTTTTATACATTTACTGCTTTAAAAAAAAAAGAACTGGAAAAACTCAATATTATAGTAGATAGGAAATGCATTTTTTTTTTTTTATTTTGGAGAGATTTTTGCTATAGAGTGTATGCACTCGCCAGAAAGAGAGAGACAGAAAGTGAGAAATCACCTCCCAGGGAGGATGGCCACACCGCAATCCCTTCTCCTCCATTATCCTCTCAAGTCTTGGGCATGCATGCACATGTACCCGGTGTGAGTTTAAGCCACCAGGTCCAGGACTGAAACCATGGTCAACCACATGGGAGTCCAGTGACATAGCCATTATGACAACTACTGGTCCCAGGAAATGAATTTTTTAAAAAACATCCAAAGGTATCCAAAATTACCCTCTTACTTTGAGCATTTTGCCATCGAATGCCTGTGAGAATTTTAAAAAATATCCTGAAGAATGCAAATTTAGCAATTAGTGGCCCTTTGAATTTATTTCTAAATGTGTCAGCTAGTTCAACTGGGTGACTAGTGTCCTGATACCTCTGACTTTGATTATGAGTATCACCAGGGAATATAATTCACACACTGATTCCTGGGCCTTGCTGAAACTCATTTGGTCTCAGAACATCAAGGATGAGGGCTAGATATTTTTAATTCATTTTGTTTTGCCAGGGGGCATGCACTTGCCAGAGAGAGACATGAGAGGGAGAGGAAGAAAGCACCCCCCATTGCAGCATGGTCATACTGCAATTCCTTCTTCTCCACCTCTCATCCTATTGGGATTTTAGGCATGTACACACATGTGCCTGGTCAGTTTCTCGGCCAAGTGGCATCTGGCTCCCCCCAGCCACTAGGCCATGGGACAACCCTCAGAAGTATATCATTTTATTTTTAAGGTTCTTGCCATAGGGTACATGCATTCACCAGAGTGCAGAGACACAGAGAGACACAGTGAGAGGGAAAGTCAGAAAAATCACTCACTGAGGGGATGACTATGTTGCAACCCCTTCTCCTCCATTCTCCTGGAATTTTAGGGCATGCACACACACATGCCCAGTGTGAATTTCAAGCTGCCAGGTCCAGGACTCAAACCTCAGTGAAAGTCCCGTGTCTTAACCACCAATGCTATCTGCTAGCCCAGATGTGTATATTTTAAAGAGATCTAGATAATTCTGATTCTCAGATATGTTAGGGAATACCAGCACAAAACATGTAGAAAATTGTACCTTACATTGGTAAATTTAAATGATGGAGTTAAGAAGATTAAAAATCTTGAGTCATGAATTGATTTGAGATTGGGATGGGTTATTGAACATCATCACTTGGCACTTCGAAGAAAAAGAGAAATAATGGAGGGAAGAGAAAATGAGATGGAATTGGTGTCAAAGATTTTACTTACTTCACAGTTTTTCACCCTGAAATTGTTTTTGATCTTGCCAACAATACATACAGATTTTTCCCACACATTTATAAAGTACAAGGTCATGATGCTGTAGCTCAGTTTAGAGGAGATAATGTAAAATTTTACTTAACTTGGTTACCTAGATTTTTTGCATATTATAAACTAAGATGGTCAATTTTTGGTCAATAGAACATTTGAGGTTATTTTTTGTTTCTGTTTTTTTTTTTTAATTGCATTTGTAAACTGGAATCTTTGTGTTATAAAAGACACTGGAGGCTTTATCTGTGCTGTCAACAGAGGAAGAAGAAAAGTCACCAAGTCTCTAATAATCTGTTGATTGCTTCAGACTTGAAAGCATTTTTTGAATTAGGTTAAATGTGCTAATATTTTGAAGAAACTGCAGGATTAACTTTTAAGCTCATTAGTTCTGCAAATGGCTAAGAAATAAAGCCCAGCTGCTAAAAATAGATCAATTTCTTTTTCTTAAAGGCTTCAAATAGCGTGTTTATTAAGTCTACACTTAGAACTGTTTCTTCCTTTGATTTTCATTTATGTTTATCTGGTTTTCGCCTTCTTTAAAACATCTCTGAACTGCACAAAACTCAGAAACACTGGTAAGAGCAAACATGCCCTCTCACCCCTGTAGTTTTCTACCTTTGAAAGAAATGTTAAAATGGCACTCATGGTTGCCTTTGTAGCCTCTTAGTGAGGGGGTGGATAACTATTCTCTCCAAATTCATCCGATTTTTCCCTTACTAAAATTTAGAGGAGTTAAAAGACAGAATTCTAGGCAATTAAGTAGTATTGTTAATTATGAATGGCAGTAGACTATGTGCGTGATGACTTGTGAAGTTCACAATTCAGAATAAAGTGGCATGTTAAATTTATGCTGAAAGAAGCATAAGCTTTTTAGGGGAATACATATCATATACAAGATCATTTCCATTTATACTCACGGCTGTACCCATTTAAATGATTTTAAATCAATATTTTCTCCAAAAAGTGTTAGGATAATTAAGAACAGTGTTTATCCAACAAGGTTAGTAGCACAGTACTTTCTGAAGGTAGAATTAATGACTTATGATCTATATTTAAGTAGTAGAAAGATCTCTAAATGGCAGATTTAGTCAGTTTAAATCAGAATTATCCTTTCCAAATTATGCTAGTTAGTATAACTTTTATCATATTTCCTATATTTTTTTGTAAAGTTCCACTGGGTTAAATGTAACATTAATTAAATAGTATTTATTAAATTGGCTTTGTTGTTTTACTTGAGAATTTGAGACTAATTTGAGCTAGTGGTTTACTCTTTTCTTTTTTTTTTTTTCTCTTTCTTTTCTCTACACATTTCCATGCCCAAGCCTAACTAGTTCAGCTTGAAGAGGAAGCATACATCTTTATTTTCTAGTTAAATAAATGGGATTTCTACTTAAGCAGATAAATAAATATGTGCATGAATGTGTGAATGAAATGAAGGTTAAACAAAACAGTGATGGAGATGTTGCTGGGTACTTTTTTATGACAGTCAATAAATAAACCACAGTACTGATCAATGGAGCTCTTGAATTGCTCTTTCAGGAAGGGAAAAACTTAATTCTGACGGCAAAAACCTGACTGAAGAGGCTTCCCTGGAACTCTGTCTTTGCCACAGGGCTTGCTTAGCACACATGGTAAGCTTTAAATATCAGATATTACATATTATTTTTAGAATAACAAAGGAATTGGGTTGAGAGAGAGAGATGCTGCTTCCATTGAGCATAGTTCTCTGGAAAAGTACATTAAGAATATATATGTAATTAGATCCATCCTCCCTGTTTGATCACAGTAATGGTTACATCTGGATAGTAAGATTTCACAAAAAATTTATTTGCTTCCTTTTTTTCATTTCTATTTTTCAATCAATGGAAAATAAGATCAAAATAAAAATGAAAAATGGTTTGAATGAAATATATCTGCTACTTGGTAAACAATGATAAATAAAGGCCTACGGTTAAGAAATCCTGTTCTGTGTTGAGAACACTCTCTTCATTCTAACTGCAGAAATTAAGATAGACAAGCATAGGAAGGAAACAATGATTTCAAACATTTGATCGGCAGAATGATTTAGTATTGTTTGCTTTCTATCTTTGTCTCTTTTGAGAGAGTTTTGGGTGCGTTGTATCACTGGAGAAAGACAGAGAGAGAGACAGAAAGTGAAAATCAACCTCAGGGGAATGGCCACACCGCAATTCCCACTCCTCCTTTCTTCTCTAGAGATTTTGGGCATGCATACACACACACTTGGTGTGAGTGTCAAGCCTTTGGGTCCAGGACTTGGACCGAGATGAGTCATGTGAGAGTCCATCAACGTAACCATTACACCATCTGCTGGTCCCTATCCTTTGCTTGTTATATATAATATATTAAACATAAATAACCTAAGGACACTATTTCCCATTTAGTTATGACTCAGAAACAAAGATTTAAGCCATTATTTTCTAAATTTTATTCAAAAGACCATATCTTGCAAGTTTGCTAATAGGCATTCCTTAAAATAAGGGTTTTATATGAGTTTGAGTAACTTGAATTTAGTTTGTATGTGCTTACCAGAGAGACAGTGAGAGAGACAGAGAGGGTGAGAAATCATCCCCTTCACCCCCCCAGCGAGGACAGCCACACCACAATTGTTTCTTCTCCTTCCATGCTTGCACACCCAAAATGTTTTTTCAAGTTGCCAGGTCTGTGATTCAAGCTGCACCATTGACCACATGAGACCCAACTGCCTTAACCTCTGCCCCAGCTGCTGGCCCAAAAACTTAAATTCAAGCAAAAGTAGTAAACAGGTTTGTTTTTCTACTAGTATTTCAGAGCCACTTTATGTTATAATGTGCCCAGTGATTCTGGAAGAAGAGACACAATGTGTAATGTCTCTAAAAGTTTGGGGGCCGGTGGGTGGCCTGGTGGATTAAGGTGCTGGATTCCTGCATGGCTGACCGTGGTTTAGGTCCCGGACCTGGTGACTTTCTTTCTTTCTTTACCTTTCTCTCTTTCTCTGTCTCTCTGGTCAAATTAAGAAATAATAATAATGGGAACCAGCAGTTAGCGTAATGGCTATGTCGCTGGACTCCCACGTAGTCGACCGCGGTTCGCGTCCCGGACCCGGTGGCTTAAAACTCACGCCGGGCGCGTGTGCGTGCGTGCCCAAGATCCTGAGAGGAGAATGGAGGAGAAGGGATTGTGGCGTGACCATCCCCCCTGGGGGGTGATTTCTCGCTTTCTGTCTCTATATCTCTCTCTGTCTGTCTGGCGAGCGCACGCGCCCTATAGTGAAAACCTCTCAAAAAAAAAATAAAAATAAAAAAAAATAATAATAATAAATAGAATTAAATAAATGAATATATATTTTTAAAAAGTTCTTTCACTAAGAATTTTCCTGTATAACGTTCTCATTATAGGCTAGCCCTGTAGCCTAGTGGCTAAGGAACTGGACCCCACATAGATGAATGCAGATTTGAATCCCATCGCCAGCATCTTAGAAAACATGTCAGGCCTCTGTGTGTATGTGTGTGTGTGTGTGTGCGTGCATGTGCGTGCACTCCCAGTCTCAACAGAATGAGAAATGGTGAAGGGAGTACTACAGGACCACACCGCATTGGGGGGTGCTTTTTCTCCTCTCTCTGAAAAAAAAAAAAAAAAAAGAAAAGAAAATATAAAAGGATTCCCATTAGCACAAGGCATAATATTATGGTTTTGAGGAAACATATAAAGGAAATGTTTTAGTAAACATTCAAGTAGGACTTAATCCTCTGCAATAGTGGTATTGTCTCCAATTTGCTTTTACTTGGTTTTGGCTTATCTTTTAAAATTTTCTTAAATGCTGAAGCATAAAATTATCTTTTGTTAGGGCTGCTGGTAGCATAATGGTTAAGGTAGCTATATGCCACATGGCCAACTATATGGTTTGTCTCCTGGACCTACCAACTTGAAAAACATGCTGGGCACATGTGTGTGTGCCCAAAATCCTGAGAAGAAAAATGGAGTAGAAGGGATTGCAATGTGACCATGCCCCATGATGAGGGTGCTTTCTCACTGTCCTATTCTCTCTCTCTCTCTCTTCCCCTCTCTCTCCAATGAGTGCATGCACCCTAAAGCAAATTAAAAACAAACTATCTTTTGTTGTTTTCTTTTTATATTTGGGAAGTAGAACCAATATGATTTTTAAATAAAAATTATATGTTGTTATAAATTATATTCTCTCATAAAATAGCATAGAGAATTTATGTATTTGTTCATTTATGTTTTATTATGAAAATGTCCAGGCATACTGGGTCAGGCAGTGGTGTAACAGTGATGCAACTGAACCCACACAGGAAAAGTTCCGAGTTTGAGCCTTGAAACTTCCCTGAGCACACCAGGTACATGCTTTTGTCTGTATTCTGAACTAGCTAAGACTCAGGGTGGACTGTGTCATGGAGACCTAGTTGGGGAAAACTATATCTCTGTTCTCTCTGTCTCCCTCTCTCATGGAAGACATAAACAAATACACTTAAAAATGTTCAAGCATACCAAAAAAATACAGAAAAATAAAATGAATAACTGTATAAATATCAACTTTTAGAAATAAAACATTAAAATAAAGCTAAATTCCCTAGTCTTCTCCTACTCCTCACCCACTGCTAGGATTTGAATGTGTCTCCCCAAATTTCCAGTATTGAAATTTGCTTGAGGAAGTATCAAGAAGATAGACCTTAATCTGACTGTAGGATTGAGGTGTGCAGCCTCTGAGAGGTCATTAAAATAAGATTAAGTCATCAGGTTGGGATCCCCATGGCTATACACTGGTGGGTTTATAAGGGCAGAGAGTGGTAACCAGAGCAGAGGCACAGATATACTGACACAGAAACTCTTGCTCTCTCACTGTGTATAATAAAATCTTGTGGGACCAGTAGTTGCCATAATGACTATGTTGCTGGACTCCCATGTAGTTGACCAAGGTTTGAGTCCCAGACCCGGCGGCTTAAACTCAAGCCAGGCATGTGTGCATGCGTGCCCAAAATCCCGAGAGGAGAATGGAGGAAAAGGGATTGTGGCATGGCCATCCCCCCTGGGGGGTGATTTCTCGCTTTCTGTCTCTCTGTCTCTCTCTGTCTTTCTGGTGAGTGCACATGCCCTATAGCAAAAACCTCTCAAAAAAAAAAAAAAAAAAAAAAAGAAAAAAAAGAAAAAGAAAATAAATAAGTAAAATAAAATCTTGTACTTCCTTGGTACTGCAGAGAGTACCCATCAGCAAGAAGACTCCCACAAATGCAGTCTCTTAACCTTGAACCTCTAAAACTATGTGCTAAATACTCCTCCATTTTTTTTTAGCAAGTTACCTAGTCTGTGATATTCAGTTATTAAGGAACAGAAAAAAAGACTAAAACTTGCACTCTCTCCAAGAGGTGGCATCTTTGAATTTGAAAACTTCAGCAATGCCTCTTTATATTTCTATACGTGAATGTCTTCTGTGAATGGTATGCTGCTGCATGTGTCCATCTTAACCCTCACTGTTTCTGTCAAGAACATGCTTATGAGTTCTATGTTAATGTTTTTAAAGCCACCATGATGGAAAAAAATGTATGGGTGGCAAACTCATAATCTCTTGTGGGAGAACTTAAACAGGTAAATGACCTAACACACAGTTGGTTATCATAAATGCCCCACTTGTTTGTGAGAAGCATGTCTATTCTTCAATTTTTTAATGCTGTTCTGTAAGTCTTTATGATATATGAGCATATGTTTTTATCCTATTGGTCTAATCTTCTATACTTACGTAAATATTTTTTCGACAGACTTGTCAACTACCAAGAGGAATGTTTTAAAATTGTTTGCATTCAAGTATACAAACTTTCCCCGTTTAGACATATTTTTTCCTTGTACATTTTTACTCATTTTTTAGTCTATATTGTTAGGTACAAAATAATTTAGAATTATTATGTCTTCCTGGCAAATTGAAATTTTAATTATTATACTATATTTCACTTTATTTTCAGTATTTTTTAACTCTAGATTTATTATGTCTTATAGTAATATAGTTATACTTGATTGTTACAAACCTTATTTTTAATATTTCTGGGATCCTTATGTTTTAGATGTGTCTCCTATAAGTACAAAATAGCTATCATATTATTATTAGTTTTTAATTTGCCAGAGGGAGTGTACACTTGCCAGAGAGAGAGAGGAATGTGAGAAAGTACTTCCCTCTATGGGACACAGACAACCTGCAATTGCTTCTCCTTCAATTCTCCATCCTTTTGGAACTTGAGGCATACATACACATGTGCCTGATGTATTTTTAAAGCTGCTGGATCCATGACTTGAGCCATACAGTTAGCCATGTGGGATCCACCCACCTTAACTACCATGCCATGGCTGACTCTAGATTATTCTTTTTTTTAAAAAAAATATTTCTTTATTTAAACATACATACATAAATACATACATACATACATACATACATACATACATACATACTTGACCAGAGAGGGACAGAGCAAGGGTGAGGGGGAAAGAAAGTAAGAAAGCAAGCCACCAGGTCCAGGACTCATACCACAGTCAGCCATGTGGGAGTCCAGCATCCTTAACCACCATTCCACCTGCAGGCCACGATTATTCTTAATATGATCTGTAAAATACCACTTTTTTCTGATAAATTTAATTAATATTTATTATGTTTATAAATATACTTACACTTAGTACTAACAGATTTTATCTAGCTTTCAATTTATCCTTCTTTATCTTCTTCTGCAGTAATAGAGTGCCTTCTTTTGGAATGTTTGAGATATTTTTATGTTATCAGTTTTCCTATACTACCATAATTTGATTTTTTTTAGAGAGATATTTGCTATAGGGAGCATGTGCTTGCCAAAGAGACCGAGAGAGACAAAGAGACAGACAGACTATGAGAAATCACCCTCAGAAGGTATGACCACAATCCCTTCTCTTCCATTCTCCTCTCGGGATTTTGGGCATGCATGCACACCCACCTGATGTGAGTTTCAAGTTACTGGGTCTGGGATTTGAACCTTAGTCAGCCACATGGGAATCCAGCACTCCAACTACTACACCACTGGCTAGCCCCTAATTTGAGTTTTAATCTTAGTAGTCACCCACATGTAATATGCATATTTAACACAGTCTAAAATAAATCAATATTTCTATATTTCTTCTGAACAATTTGTCACCCTTTAAGTCTTACCACCTTCTTCTAATTTGCATATTATTATTTGTCAGTCTTTTGGTTCTACTGGAACAATCTTGATTGTATCCCCCATAATATTATTATTAATATTGCATTATGCACTTATCTCTTATTTAGATTCAGCCACCCATTCAAGTTTTGCTCCGATCAATATTACTTCTTGCATCTCTCTTTTTTTCATATTCAGATTTAATCTGAAGATTTATTAAAAGTCAGTGGTGAGACCAGCAGCTGATGTAACAGTTATGTCACTAGACTCCCACATAATCAACCACGGTTCAAGTCCCAGACATGGTTACTTAAAATGGGTGTGTGCACGCCTAAAATCCTGAGAGGTGACTAGAGGAGAAGGGATTGTAACATGGCGTCACTCCTGTGGGGGAATTTCTCACTTTCTGTCTCTTTCTCTCTGGTGAGTGTATGTACCCTATAGCAAAAAATCTCTCAAAAAGAGAAGGAAAAAAGTCTCTGAGGGGTAAACTGCATACCTTTTGCCTCTCTTAAATGTTTTGATTTAATTTCCTTTTTTAAAATTTCTTTTTAAGACTGTGGTACAATACATAAACCTGGATTAACAGTTGTTTTCATTCAGAATTGTGTATTACTATTTCACTGTCTTGATTCTATTTTTATTACTGAAAATCTGTTTTATTTCTTTCTATGCATAGTTTAGGCATTGACAAAGAGAACTGACCATCCCTTTCTGGATTATTTTATACTCCAGAAGCAATATGTGTAAAGGGAGAGCTGGCTTGGGACACATCACAACTTTTCTCTCCTTTCTGCCCATCATTTATTATCTCTCTCAAGTGATTAAATGGAATTTCCCTAATCTTTCCCAATAATTTATGTACCATCCAAAGAATCCGTATGGTTTTCAAAGCTACTGATAGCACCTGAAATATGAGTGGACTTCAAAAAAATATACAGAAGAAATGGAATTAAAAATAAAAACAAAAATATAAACTATTCTTCAACATAAGCTCCATCAAATTCCAGTCACATTTGTAAGCATTGCTGCCATTTAGCACATTCCTGAAGAACTGAAGGTCCTGGGAATTTAACCTTGCCAGTGGAGACTTTTTTTTTTACATTAGTTACTCAAAAAAAAAAAAAAGAAAAAAGAAAAAAAGGGTGCTCTTCAAAGACTTTTTAAGATTAGAAAACAAAAAGAAATCAACCTGAACCAAATCAAGGCCATAATATGGGTGCTTGGTGATTTCCTCTTGAAACTCTCATGACATAGCCCTTGTTTGATGAAAGAGCAGGAACATTGTTATAGCTTGAGAAGACTGACTGGTAAAGTTTCCTGGGTATTTCTTGGCTAAAATCTTGTTAATTTTCTCAAAACACTCTCATAGTAAGCAGATATCATCATTCTTTGGCTGTCCAGAAAGTCAATAAGTAGAATTTCCTGATCATCCCCTGAAACCTAGTGCCATGACCTTTGCATTTGCCTGGTTTGCTTTGGCTTTAACTGGACCACTTCCATCCCTGGCAGCCCTTACTTTGATTGTGCCTTGTCTTCAAGATCATACTGGTAAAGCTATGTGTCATGTCCTGTTACAATTCTTCAAAGAAATACTTCAGGTTATTTTTTAAAGTATTTTTGTTTTTCTTTTTTTAATGAGAGTGAGAGACAAAGAGAAATACAAATGCCCTCAAAAAAGTCTTAGGTCTTGAACTCCCCACCACAGTCTTCCCAGCCAGTCAGGATTATGATTGCATATCCAGTGAGTGTAAATCAAATGGAGAAATGAACTATAATCTACTATTAGCTCATTGGAAAAGTAATGACACATTTTTCTATGCAAAAATGTATATTAATTTTCCAATGACCCAATATATTGATCCATCCTTGCCTGGGCAGTGCATTATAGCTGCAACACCAAGCTGGCCCTGCTTCAGGATTTTGATTCCACTTTAGTTTAAAATTTCCATTAGAATTTCTGCTGTTCTCTGCAACTGACCTGGTAACAACAATTTTGGCACCCAATGAGCAAAAAGTTTGTCCAGTTTTAATTTTTTTGTCAAAATTGTGTAAGCTGAACCAATAGAGATGGCAGTGGTGTTGGATCTCATTTCTGCTGTGAATCGTCAGTCCTCTTCAACTAGCATATAGCAAGATTAATTTTTTCCATGCAAATTGATGTAAAAGGTCTGCCACTGTGGAGGTCACTTTCAATTGTCTTGTTTTTTGTAATGAGTTAACCATTTGGAAACTGCTGATTTCTTTGGTGCACTGTCCCCATAAGCTTTCTGTAAGCACAAAATATTTTACCTTTCTTTTATGCAAGTTTTGACATAAATCTGATTTTTTGTGTGTTTTTTTTTTCCTTCAATTTTTTAGGTAGAAAATCATGTAGCTCTGATTGGGTTTTTTGAACTGATGTCTTTTACTTTTTAGTGCCTCCAACTGGATCCAGTTCAGATATTTATAACAAGTTAGTACAAGTTTATTTTGATGCAAAAATATATTGAAATTCATGTATGGTTCTTCTTAATAATAAGCATTCTTTTTGAAGTTTTGAAGACCCCTTGCCCATAGGTCCTATTTTTATCACTGCAACTACACTTTTGCCCAGGGTGATGCTTCCTCATAGAGAAGACTTTTTTCTTTGAAAGATGTCTTAGATACTAGAAAGAAGCCTCCACAGAGTGGCAGATTCATGTCCCAATTAGAAATAGTTTGCTTTTTACTGTTGTCCTTAACGTTATCTCTCTCCTTCTTTAGAAGGGATAGTTCTGGTCATGTTTATTGCCTATCAATCATGTCAGCCTAACAAGGACTTGACTTAGCATCACCTTTTGGCCAGCCTCTTTTATAAACCTCTTTCAAATCTTCTCTTTCCTTTTACACAAAAGACACTAACTTTTCATTTATGGATGGAATGTTTGGGTTTCTTGTGTGTTGCTTCCCTTTAGCTTTAGCCTTTCTCCAACCTGAGAACCAATCTCTTCCCATTGCATGGACCATATTTTTTATCATTGATTGGGAGATCTCTTCCCCTCCTCCAAAATATCTTTTACCCATCCAGTTAGACCTTTTTGTCTTCCATCAGCCACTTAAAATTTGCTTGCTTATTATTATTATTATTATTATTATTATTATGTTTTTGCCATAGGGTATGTGGGCTTGGCAGAAAGAAACAGAGGGAAAGTGAAAAATCACCCTTTTGAGGGGATAGCCAGTCCACAATCCCTTCTCCAGTCTTTTCCTGGAATTTTGTGTATGCATGCACATATACCTGTATCATTTTCAAGCTATCAGGTACAAGACAGAACCACAGTTGGCCAGGTGAGAGTCCAGTGCCTTAACCACCATGTAACCTGCTGGCCCTGCAAAATTGCTTGCTTTTATTCATGTATTTATCAGGCTTTTTTTGGGAGAGGGCAAGTAAAGAATGACTCAATTTCTGTATTCAAAATCCTTTCCTATGATGTTTACCAGTGGGTTTTTGTAATCTGAAACAGTTAAGTCTTTGAATTTTCTTCTGTAGTTTAAATAAACAGCATCATCCTCTCCATGAAAGACTTCTTCAACACAGAGATGAATAAAATGTTATTGAAAAATGACCCATCAGCTCTCTGAATAGAGCAAATGCACAAGACCTTTATCATGGATATCATGAAGAGGGGCAGAATTTAGGCCTAAAGCCAAATTACTGTCAGAGACTAACAAAGCAATTGATTAAATGGAGACACTTTATAGGGTCTGCATCAATAAGTGAAGTAGATATTGATGTAAGTTTAAGAATTCTGGAATGGAATGCTCTGAGAATTAAAAATACATCTTGAAGCATTTCTTTTTTTCTTTCTCACAGTCTGATGAACACCCAATTGGAATTTTGTCATACATTTGCAAAGTAAAAAATGGAATTTCCATGAATTATGCACAAAGTTGTTAACTGCACGTAGTCTCAGTCACTGCAGCCACAGTCACCAACCCCCACATCGTATTGCTCTATCCAAAAAAGAGAAGATTCATGCTGTTAGATATGCCGTATCTAATTACAAGGAAGAAAGAGGCAGAATACCTGGTTCCCTGCATCTGAAACTGAAGCACTAAAATTGCACATGGAATATGTTGTTTAGATAAAACCCTCTAAATTTCTTTTGATTTTTCAGTAGTTTGCACTGTCTGGAAATTATGGGCTGGCATTTATAAGTAACATTTTAGAAGAAGAAAATAGATATTTTAAAAGAACATTGCATGCACTGTGTCAGAAAGGATACTTTTTCAAATGGTTAAAATCCATATTTGCTAGATTTTATCTTAGAAGGTAGGAGAGACGAGATGAAAAATATCATGTACCTTAATATGTCATTCTGCATCTCACCACTGAATTGTGTCTTTATAGCATGGCCTCAAAGATTGATTTTACTGGTACTGAAACTGTCTGAAGATGAGAAGCAGTTTCACTAAAAACAGCAGAGTAAACAAAACTAAGATACCAAAAGTGAATGCCGGGAATCCTGAATAGAACATGGCATGGATAAACTGATTTGTTCTACTTCATTAAGTTACATTGAAGTTGGAGAAGTTTGCAGGACTTTGCTGTATATAGAGGTCAAAATGGTATGTGTGTGTATATATATATATGTATATATATATATATATATACACACATATTTTTATTTTTTACCAAACTGAATGATAATTGTTCAAAGATATGATGGTAAGTAATGAAAATACAATAGAGTAGTTAGGAGTAGTTTTTTCAGTCAGACTGAAATTGGCTTCAAATTACAACTCTGCTGTTTACTAATTTGTTGCAGCCAATTATTCGATCTGTCTTTTTTTTTTAAGACTTTTAAAAAATATTTTTATTTAATTTATTACTATTATTATTTAAATTGCTATAGAAAACACCAGAAAGAGACAGAGAGAGAGAGAAAGCAAGCCCCTGGGTCCAGGATTTGAACCGTGGTTGGAGTGGGAGTCCAGCATGTGGGAGTCCAGCACTTTAACCATCACACCATCTACTAGCCCCTAATCTGGGGAGTCCAGCACGTTAACCATGTGGGAGGCATACATGAAGTTGTTGGTAAATTGTAGCTATTACTACTTTGATTTGTTATTACAAGACAAAAAAAAAAATGAAAGTGAAAAAACTGGCATAGTGGAAAAAGCCAAATTCCAATTTCCAATTTTGAAAACTTCTATAGTAAAATAATACCATTAGGAACTTGATAGATGAAAATTACTGACCATAAATGTTAAGGAACTATGAAAAAAATAATTTTAAGGACATTTTTATAGTATCTTAACTACTTTATCCACATCCCTGATTATTCATAAGCTTTGAGCACTTCTTCAGAAAGTACTCACTTGTCAGTTCTCCTAATGGCCTCCAAGGAGAGAGATGTCAAGAAATTCATTTGAAGCCTATTTTGGTGTTTAATCCTGCTGAGCCTATGTCTCCATAAATTGATGTTCGGAAGAAGTAATACATGGTGATCATAGCATGAGGAAATCAGATCCATCCCTCAAAATAGTTCAGTGACCCATTCTTTTCATATTCCTGTGTGAAAAGGTTTATAGTCAGAATGGTTGTATTTATGTAAGCTTGTGTGTGTGTGGATGTGAAATAAGAATGCCAATTCTAGACTATTTAGTGGTCTGAAATGGAATCTTCTCACAGAGCAGCTGTGTCATAACTTTTCATTTTAGGCAAACAATATACTGCATTTTTTCTATGCACTACCACTTCAACAAATGCAGAGCTTTTCATTATTTTATTACAAATGAATATGTTAAAACTTAAGGGAGTATTTTTTATTGGATAAAAAATTTCTTCTGTTCTTGGGGCTTGCAGTTGGCATGGAGGTTGGGGTGCTGGATCCACATGGCTGACTGTGCAGTTTGAGTCCTGGGCCTGATGGCTTGAGAACCACACTGGGCATGTGTGTGTGAGTGCCCAAAATCCCAAAAGGAGAATGGAGGGGAAGGGATTGCACTGTGGCCAACCCCCCTTAAGGGTGATTTCTCACTTTCTGTCTCTTTCTCTCCACCTCTCTCTCTCCCTTTCCATTGGGAACATGTGCCCTATAGCAAGGGAAAAAAAAGTTCTACTTCACCTATTCTATATTTTCAGTTTTTCCCATATTGGTCAGGATTCTTTGATTACAAGTGTGAAAACTCAACTTCAACAAGGTTAATAGGAAATTTAGGATAATAAAATGTAAGACAGAGATACCTCATATACTCAAAATTAGGATTGTACTCAGGTCTCAGAAAGAGAGATTGCAATCAAGAATTGGCTGACCTTTAAAAACCCTGCAGCGTACCTTGTGCATCTGTTGTGTCCTTCTACCCCGAAAGGTTAACTATTTCTGTTTCTTAGCCATGTGTTCCAGAAGGAAGATGGCTTACTTCCTTCTGTCAAGCATATATTTCCCATGTTCAAAGGGTATTTTTAAATTAGTTTACTTTTTTTTTTTTTTTTTTTGGAGAGGTTTTTGCTATAGGGCGCGTGCGCTCGCCAGACAGACAGAGAGAGACAGAGAGATAGAAAGCAGGAAATCACCCCCCAGGGGGGATGGCCACGCCGCAATCCCTTCTCTTCCATTCTCCTCTCGGGATCCTGGGCACGCACGCACACGCGCCCGGCATGAGTTTAAGCCGCCGGGTCCGGGACTCGAACCGCGGTCGACTACGTGGGAGTCCAGCGACATAGCCATTACGCTAACTGCTGGTCCCGTTTACTTTAAATAAGAATTTATTCTATTACAATTCCATATTCTTTTTTTTTTTTTTTTTTTTTTGGAGAGGTTTTCGCTATAGGGCGCATGCGCTCGCCAGAAAGAGAGAGACAGAAAGCGAGAAATCATCCCCCAGGGGGGATGGTCACGCCGCAATCCCTTCTCCTCCATTCTCCTCTTGGGATCTAGGGCACATATGCACACGTGCCCGGTGTGAGTTTTAAGCCACCGGGTCTGGGACGCGAATCGCGGTTGACTACATGGGAGTCCAGTGACATAGCCATTATGCTAACTGCTGGTTCTCGACAATTCCATATTCTTGGGAGAGCAACTCCAAGGAAGGAAACTTGGATCAAGTGCACAACAAGAGGTCAGTAAATGGGACACAGAGATGAAGTTATGTAGCATAAATATGTTTCCCTACGAGCTCCCCTTTTATGCTCATGAGGAGTTAAGGGGTCATAATGAAGCAGGCTGATACCATGAAAGGTATCAACCACTCACCCATCACATCCAATGTCTAAAGAAGAGTTCCTTGAGAACAGCAGGTGTTGTAGTAGTAGTTAAGGTGCTGAACTTCCACAGGGCTGACTGTGGTTTGAGTCCTAGATCCAGCAGTTAAAACTCACACCAGGCACATGTGCATGTGTGTCCAAAATCCCAAGAGGAGGATGGAGGGAATGGGACTGAAGCATGGCTTCCCCCACTCCAGGAGGTGGTTTCTCACTTTCTCTCTCTCTGTGCCTCTGGAGGGCACGTCCTCTGGACAGCACATGTGCCGTATAGCAAAAGTATCATTTTTGTTTGTTTGTTTTTTCTTTTTCTTTTTTTTTTTTTAAGAAGAGTTCCTTGTCCAACATTTATTTCACATCTACTTTCACCTTCACCCCTAAGTTTCTCTTACCGTATTTGTGCCTAGGTCTTTTGTCATAGTTGTTTTCTCTGTGGAAAAAAAAAAATCTGCTTTCTTTTTTTCATGTGATTTCTTTCAGAATGAACTATGATTATTTTGAATCATATTGCTGCATACTATCCATAGTATATTTGTATTTTAACATGCTGCTTTTTATAACTTTAGTAAGATATAATTCATACTGATTTCTACAACATTCATAAATATTATCCCTGGGTCAGCTATTAGAATATTACTCAATACATTATTCTTTTAGTAATGTTACTCTTTTAGTAAATAGATATAGATGTACTCACCTATGACTCATCAGGTGGTGCCTTTCAAGGTCATTACATAAAAGTCAAGCTATAAAGTAGTATGTGTGTGTGTGCATATCTGGTGGGAGATTAATGTGGTATAGTGCTTTGTGGAAGCTATGAAACATTGAATAAATTGTCTTTTTTTCAAATGCATAAACTATTTATGGAAATAGAGTAAAATTAATACACACACATATACACACACATATTCATACATCCCAAGGTCTTGAGGGTCCTGCACAGATTTTAAAACACATAAGAATCAACTGAAAGAAGCATAATCACAGTCTATTGCAATGTTTATTTGAGCAGTTTTACAGGTTTTTCATGCTTACACTATTATTAATTTGCTTAGTACATCATTTTCCTAGATAATGCAAAAAGTGCCTACTGTCTACTTCAATCAGCTCCCTATTTAAGAGGCTGGCAGTCAACCTGCAGCTTGTTCTAGTGAGACTCCCAAGAGGACTCTTAAGGACATCTGTTGCTAATCACCATTCTACTCAGATTCCAAAAGATTCACTCCCCTTCCCCTCCTCTCTCAGTCTCAGTAAATGACTTTACTTACAGTTTTCCTGAGAAAATTACACTCATCTGACATAGATTGCATCTTCAGTCTATATTCTTTCCCTCTCACTTTCTATGTATGTTAAACTATTGACCCATCAAATAGTCTGTCCTTCAACCTTTTCCCTTTTGTCTGATAACATAAAATACCCTCTTTTTTATTTTAGGGTTTTGCCATGGGGTACAACCTCTGGAGAGAGGAACAGAGAGAGAGAGAGAGTGAAAGGGAAAGTGAAAATTCACCCCTTTGGGTAAGGCCATGCTGCAAGCCCTTCTCCTCCATTCTCCTCCTAGGATTTTGGACACACACACACACACACACACACACACACACAGTGTGATTTTCAAGCCATCATATCCAGGATTAAAACCGTGGTCGGCCATGTTAAGGTCCAGCACTTTAACCACTAAACCACCTACTGACCCCACCCTTCTCTTTTCAAATGCATTCCAATTTGACCCATTAAGTTATTCCTCTATCTTTTTTTGATACCTCTCTACTAAACTACACTTTATTTTTAAAGAGATTTTTGCTATAGTGTGCACGTGTGCACACTACAGAGAAATAAGAGAGTCAGAAAGTGAGAAATCACCCCCCAAAGGGACAGCCATGCTATCATCCCATCTCCTTTATTCTCCTCTTGGATCTTGGGCATTCATGCACATGCACCCCGTGTGAATTTTAGGCTGCTAGGTCCAGGACTCAAACCACGGTCAATCACATGGGAATCCAGTGACATAGCAATTACGCCATCTGCTGGTCCCTCCACCAGACTTCTTAACAAATATCTACATTAGCTGCCCTCACTTTCTCATTACTCAGTTTTTAGCTGAATCCTTGCAGTCTGACTTCTGCATACACTCTACTCTTGATTTGTTTTTATCATGTGACTATTTCCTATCAATTATCTAGTGCTTAGGACATGAATAAAATGCATGTCAGCTTAACAAGGATACTGCTTCAGAAAAAAATTAGTAGTTTCCATCAAGATGAATTTAAAATATATTTGAAACAAAATTATAATTTTACTTAATTACAATATATTACCTAGTGAAATCCAATAAGAAATCAGAATTTCTAGGGACCAGCAGTTAGCGTAATGGCTATGTCGCTGGACTCCCATGTAGTTGACCATGGTTTGTGTCCCAGACCCGGTGGCTTAAAACTCACGCTGGACGCGTGTGCGTGCGTGCCCAAAATCCCGAAAGGAGAATGGAGGAGAAGGGATTGCAGTGTGACCATCCCCCCTGGGGGGTGATTTCTCGTTTTCTGTCTCTCTGTCTCTCTCTCTCTGTCTGGCCAGCGCACGTGCCTTGTAGCAAAAACCTCTCCAAAAAAAAAAAAAAAAAAGAAATCAGAATTTCTATTTAGCTTGTATTAGTCTAATAGCATAGTAAGCAGTTATAAACATAAAGAGCTAAAAACAGAAGCAATATATATTTGTACTTACCAGTATTTTGATTTTTAAATAAAACAAACCTGGAATAATTAAATCTTTTTTTTTCTTTTTACTAAGTCCCCTGCATACCTTTTCAAACTGCTGCTATTTGTCCCTACCTTCCCTTGAACTTGATAGTAGCAACTAACTATCCCTACCACCCTCTTGATAAACTCAAACTATTGAACCAATAGCTATTAAACCACAAGAACAATTCCTCTCTCTTGTGAGAACAAATTTTACCTTCTGTTCCTGAAATATAGCTAAACTTCAGATGACCCCCTCGCTAAAGATCATAAAAGTCTACCCTTCTTCCCAATCTCATACTCTGGCCTTCTGAATAAAGTCTCAACACATAGTGTGCTCTGGTTAATTCTCTTTCACAAAACACAAGGTATTTCAAGATATTACCTACGTAGTGATGGTAGAGAGAGGAGAGAAGATGGCCCATTATTAGCCTTGGCAATCTTGATATTAAAAAAGTAAGGTAGAGAGGGGAAATCTGGACAGGAGATTCAGAGGGATATGAGAGAAATCAAAGTAAAATGGTATCTTAAAAGCCTGCTGAGGAAGGAGTGGCCAAAGGAGGTTATGTTTGCCTTTTTTTTTTTTAAGAAGTTTTTGCTTTAGGATGTGTGTGCTCACCAGAGGGAGAAAGAGAGAGAGAAAGAGAGAGAGAGAGAAGAGACAGTGAGAGGAAAAGTGAGAAATCTTAGGCATGCACACACACATGCCCAGTGTTGTTCCAAGCCATCAAGTCTGGCACACCCGCAGTCATATATATGGGAATCCAATGATGTAACCACTCCGCTGTCAGCTGGCCCTATGGTTGACTCTTAATTGTTTTCAAAAATATTTTGTTTTGTTTCTGCCTTTGGGTGATTGCATTTGCCAGAGAAAGAGAGACAGTGAGAGGGAAAGTGAGAAATCACTTCCCAGGGGAGACGGCCATCCTGCAATCCCTTCTCTATTCTGCTCCTGGGATCTTGGTCACATATGCACATGCCCCCGGTGTGATTTTCAAGCCACTGGATCTGGGATTTGCACCAGGGGTCGGTCATGTGGGAGTCCAGCAACGTAACAACTATGCCATCTGCTGGCCCCACCCCACAGTTGACTCAAATGCTGCAGAAAAGTCAAGTAAGAGGGGAGATAAAAGTATTCATGGGGGAACCAGCAGATGGTGTAGTGGTTACCTTGCTGGATTCCCATGTAGTCAACTGCAGTTCAAGTCCCGGACCCAGCGGCTTAAAACTCATTGGGTGCATGTGTGTGCATGCCCAAAATCCTGTAGTCATTCCCCCAACATGCCCCAAATCCTGAGAGAAGAATAGAGAAGGGATTGTGGTGTGGTCATCTGCCCTTGGGGATGATTTCTTGCTTTATCTCTCTGCCTCTCTCTGTCTCTCTAGTGAGCACACACACCCTGTAGCAAAAATCTCTCTTAAAAAACTATATTCATGTGACTCATATGAATAAATGCATCAATGCATTCTAAATCCATACTCATATAGTACGTGGTCAAATCAGTGTTTATTTTTGAATCTTAGAATCATCAAATACTGGGGCTGGCAGGTGGTGCATGATGGTTAAGGTGTTGGACTCCCATATGGCTGACTGCAGTTCAACTCTCAGACCCAGCAGATTGCTTTCTAATTCCCTCCCTCCCTTCCTCCTTCTCTCGTGAGAACGTGTGCCCTGTAGCAAATTTTTAAAATAATGATAATAAATACAATTAAATAATTCTTTTAAGAAAAAAAAGAATCATGAAGTGCTAAGGGATGTCAGGACATATCTTTTTCAACAACCATAGTTTCTCACTTGCAGTGGAAATAGAAACCAGGTTTCCAAATTTACAGTCTATAACCTGTGGCATCATACTGACAGTGGTGATTCTAAGGAGCTAGGCATCTGTCAATTTTAATGTAATTTAAATTATAAATGTAATTATATTAATATACACATTATTTTTAAATGTACAGGTCACTGTGAGTAATACAGTATACAATCATTTTATTAGTGTATATTTTTTCAATCAAAATAAAGTACAGCATGTTATTGGGGGATGAGCTACAATGTTGTGAGTTTACATAGAATTTTTTTAATTTCAATTTCTTTTATACATTCAGTCATGTTATTTAGCTTGCAAAAGTGAATATTTCAACATGTGTACGTTTCTCACCAGTCCAGTTGACAATACTGTAAAGTTATCTTCAATAGATAATAACCCATTTCTTTGTCCCATAAATGCTTTGCCTCTCTATTTTTTTCTTAATGTCCATAGAATTTTATGTAATATCTTTCTTTTCTTTTCTTTTTGTTTCTTTTTTTTTTTTTAGGTTTTTGTCATATGGCATGTGTGCTCACTATATACAGAGAGAGAAAAGATAGAGAGTAAGAAATCCCCCCATGTCCCAGGGAGATGGCTATACCGCAAACCCTTCTCCATTCATCCCTCCCAGAATTTCAGGTACTCACACATCCCCAGAGTGATTTTCAAGCCACTAGGTCCAGGTCTCAAACTCTGGTCAGCCATGTGGTAGTCCAGTGCTTTTAACCACCACACCACTTGTTAGCCCTGAGTTTTATGTAATTTAAATAACACTAATGTCTACTGAATTACCTTACTATAATATTTTATTTGGATCCCCTTTCTGAGAATATGAAGTAGCCACATTACAACATAAAATAATAGAAATGGAGTACAATTTGTTTATTCTTAACTTATTTTTAATTCAGTATTTGCTAGATGCAAAAGACTATATATGCTAGAAAGATATTATCTACTCTTATAAATAGGAAAAATGAATTGTGTGGGCCTATTTTAATTCTAACCTATACATATTATTAATAGAATTTCCTTTATGGACTTACACAAATCTAGGTTCTAAGAATCAGATATTCTAAATAATCGAATTCATGAATCTTGACTACTTTTGACAATTTGAAATTATAACACAAGACAAATGGTTAGTAATTTTACACATCACTGAATTCATTTAAATTTTAGAATGTGACAATACTAGCTATCAAATTATATGAACAACTCATGATTTTTCTTGGTATCCAGAATTCTTTTTTAAAAAACTATTTTTGCTAAAATGTCTAAAATATTGTCAGTGACCTTGTGAGCCAGTGACATGAAGGATGTATTGGAATAGGTTTTTGCCTGGACATGTTTTTAATAAAGTCTTCAAGAGAGGTCCCTTGTCTCTCAGAAGAACTCAGAGGAATAGTTTGTGAGCATTTGTGATGATAAAATTAACATTGTCTCATGTATACTATAGAAAGGAATAATATGTTGACCATAAAATGTAGTTTCTCTTCCTTTATAGACACATATTTACATTTAATTTCTTTGCTGAATTTTATTATACTTGGTGTGGAATTTGTTGTGGATTTCTTTCTAAGCTTTTTGAAAATATATGGTTAAGTCTTCACAAGAAAACAAGTTGTAATTCAAGCAATTTAAAAATGTATTTATGTACTCTGTAACAGACACAATATATTTTTATTGCAGTTACCAGTTTAGTAACATAATTATTTTATATAAATATCTGAATAATGTCAATATCTACCTCACACAATAGGGAAATATATTGGGGGTGTCTTTCTTCCATTGTTAACCTTGGACATGAATCAGACAGAATGTTGAAAATCTTTGGGAAAATCTTAAAGTTTCACTAGCTAGAAATCACAGGAAAAAGGGGGTAAACCATGCTATTTCTGGTTTTCATTTTCCTACTCTAACACTTTGGAATGCCTAGCCCTATTATCTCCTTGGGGGAAAAGGTAATCAAGACTTCACTTCTTCAATTTTAGGGTGGGACTAAAGGGGCCCATAATACTATTAGGAAGCTTATGTGCATCACAGCTAATCATTTTCTTTTGCCTTGTTTTTGTGTGTACAGAGTAGATATTAAATAAATAAATGTTGATTCTATTTTGAGAGGGTTGAAAATATTCATTTATTCTCTATTTCTAAAATTTTTTGAGGAAAGGAATAGAGATTTTCTTTTTTATTTTTTTGCTTCCTGGGCAGTTCCTCTTCTTGGAATCCTTGGGATAATGTTTTAATGGTTTCCACATTTGCTTTCTTAGCATTTATCTCAGTAGAGCAGAAACATTGCATTTCCTCTTTGCCTGCTGCCTGGCTTAAATTTTGGAACAATCTGACTAGTCATGACTTCTTAATAATTTAAAAAGAATTTCTCTTTATAGTCTACTAGATACTCATTTTTAAAGATTAATTAGGCAAAATGAAGAGAAAATTTAAACATTGACTCTCATGGACCAGGAATCTAAGATATGCCTCCAAGTTTAGGCCGTATATTTTTCAATTGAATCTTCTAGAAATAACCATTTTATGTGAATTTCTGTACGCTTCAGACAGGACATAGAATAGCTTGTTCTTCTTAGTAGAGAACTTCATGAAGTTTTTGTTTCTCTAATAGGAAAGAAAGAGGTCATTGAAATTTTCATAATATATTGGTCCAATTTAATTGAGTTATACCATTAACAACTTCTATCTTTTTATTAATATTAGAGCTCTTATTAAATACCACGAGGGAACAATATAAATTTTAATATTTATATGAAACATGAACTTAATAAGCAAGATCTCTGCTTTTCTGCCTTCAAGTAATCATTTTCCTAATACAAACAAATAACAAGCATTCTTATAGATCTTAAAGAGAGAAAAACCATTATAGGATCATCCTTGATATAAACATTTTTAATTTGCTTTCTTAAAAATACTCCACATAAGGATCTTGTCTTTGAGATCCTAGTCTCACCCAAACCAACAACATAGTTTCCTTTTATAAGAAAAACAAAGATTTTTTCAGAAATTTGGGGATTAGGAAAAAGATGTTGTTGACGTAAGAAAAGTAAGCCAATTTTTATAATAATATAAAGGATGAATATTGCATTAGACTTTAACATTTTGAACAAACTTATTTGGCTTTTTAAGTATATATACACATACACACAAATTGAATGAAAACAAACCAATCCGGCTTGTGGAGGCAGATCTAACCCAAGGGGATATTAAATAAGGCACATGTACAAAGGTGTTCGCTTTTAGGTAAAGAGAGGGTTTCTCCCTTTTCAACACATAAACATGTTTGGCCCAAGGCAAAAACAAGGGGATGACACATTTATATTTTTTCCTCATAAGAAAAAGTCTTACAGTTTCAACTCTATAAGAATTTTCTAGGCTAAATTTTTACTATTTTTGGAACGGGAAGGAGAGATTTCTGACAAACCTTAAAGTAGGAGAATCACTTTTTGCTGCAAGTCCTGTATACTGTCAATCTGGTGTGAGGCTTGGAGATCACTTGGTCACATCTTCTAGTAAAGAAAGGAGCAAGCTCTTCTAAGTTTGCACAAATAAACACTGTTTTCATCATTTATAGAAGATAATCAACATTTCTTAAAATTCCTGAAAAAAATTTGAATAATGAGTTGAGTCTTTATCTTTTTCTATCATGCTACTTTAGCTGGATATTCTCAGAATGACTTTATTTTAACTCTATGCTCATCAAATCATTGACTTTATAAAGCTTTTCTCTAATAGAAATCTCATTCGGTTTTTCTGTCCAATCAGATGAAGGATCAACTTAGTTAATCAGCAAGCACCTCCTGGGGGTCAATGCTAGATGGACTCTAGGCGTGATTCCTGAATAATACAATTTTAATATACATGGGAGAAAAAAAGAAAAAGAGCTTGAGGATATTGGCAAGCATGTAAAATAGTCTATGCAAAGTATGCAAGTTTTATCTATTTTTAAGTGCTTTATTGTGTGATATAAATGTATGACCATATGTTACAAAACCAAAATCAGGGCCCATGTTCCAATAAATTATTTTTGTTCCATTATTAAATGTGAGAAACCGTCTGGGCAAAGTAATTTAAGCACTGCAATGATGAAAATTTCAGGATAATTGGTGGCTTATGGGGAGAGCAAACAGATATTTGAAATTAGATTTGACTTCTAAAACCTGAGATATAAACTCAAGTATAACAAAGAATAATGAAAACTGGAACAATAATATGCAGGCCATCACATTCATCAGCCTTTATAAAAAGATTTTCGGCCCAGCCATGGTAGTATAGCAGTAGCACAATAGACTAGGAGCCACGTAGAAGGTCAGGGCTTGGTTCCGGGGTCAACCCGTACAATACCAGGCACATGTATGACTGTGACCCCAGCTAGTTGGGAAAGGTTGGCAGAAGTCATGGCATGAGACCTTGTGTAAGGCGCTTGTATCTTTCTTTCTCTTTCTCTCTTAACCTCCCTCTCTGTCCTTCATGAAAAAAAAAATAGTATAGTATTTTCCTTATAGTATTTTTCTCTATGTTAGTTAAAAATGCATTATGGAAACACAGTTGAGAAACTGGTGTTGGAAGTAACTCAATGTGATTTCATGCAGTTTGGACTTTAGTAAAAACAGAGGAAAAATCATAAGACATTTCAGGTTAGGGGAATAAAATGTTTCAGGAAACAGAATCCAGGAAAAATCTGGTAGATTTGTAGGGCTATGAGAAGGTGGCACCATTTAAGCAAAAAGTACATATTGTGGATTAGTGGATATGAGGAATCATAAGCAAATAAAGCCAGGATTATGGAAAGCTTAGAAAACCAGACAGAGTCTAGGCATGATAGATTATCTGGATTATTTACATACTCCTGTTTCAGTAGACATAGAGTTAAATGCACTATGATTTTGATGACTTTATATTCCTTCATAAATTTTTGTTAATAGATTGGTGTTCTTAGTAATTATTATGCTTTGATGGTATTCTAAAATTTTAAAATTTCTTATTTTGTGGTTAATACATACAAACAACTTCTTTTTCTTCTTTTTCATTTGCTCTTCTTCCATTTCCTCTCTTTCTGTCTGTCTGTCTGTCTCTCTACACATACATACATATACGTACATATATATTCACATGTATGGCGTTCAATTAAAATTAACTAAATAAACAAAAATGAATGTAATTATTTCTGCAATGTTTCTTTTACTTTTCTCTTATATACTGCAATTTTCTGCCATGCTCTCATCATCTAGAATGTTTTCATATAGACCAGAAATAAGTCACACCTTAACTATCAGAAGATGCTGAACTATGAAGCAAATACTACTTGATAATCACTGATATAAATTTACATGCACAAACCCATTCAACTTTCTAACCAGCAACAGAGAAAAAGGAGTATCCCATTTTACAGCTGAGAATATTGGGGCGGGGGTAGGGGGAAGAGGCTAATCACCTTTCCTGAGAGCCCACAGTAGGCGAATGTCAGAGGACAAATTTGAATTAGGTCTGTCTGGCTCTAAAATACTTACTCATTCCTCTGCATAACTCTTTTCTTCAAATGCTGCCACAGAGGGTCTGTGGTCTTGATTAGAACTGCATTGGTCTTTTCAATATCACATCTGTTTAAAATAATTTAGTGACATTGTGTGTTTTTATTTTACCCTTCAATTATAGACCATGATCCAGTCACTTGTGAATTGTTTTAATGGGGGAAAAAAGAAACAACCGTTAAGAGTCTTTATTTGTTCATAAGATACATCATGAGTTGTGATCTCAATAGAGAAAAAAGAGAAACCATAGTCAGTTTTCCTGATAATAACAAGTAAAAGCAATGATCCTGAATGGAAAAAAAAATAATGTTAGCAAAATAGAATTGGTTCTGTTTTCCCTATGCTTTTTTAGCTATTGGCAGTGTCAGTGCTAATTTGCTGTTATCTGAACAGTGGACAGAACAAACAGAAAATCACAGTCCAACCACATGCTGATTTTATAACACGGTATTCCTGTGCGTGTCTTGTACAATACCTACTTCCCGCATCTACTTCATCCCTGTGTATCAGCCACCCCTAGCCACCTGATAGCTTATTTAGAAAAATGAGTTTAGCTTTTCACAGTTCTTTTGTTCTATAATTATTTCTACCTCATGCTCTTACCCTAATTACTCTCATTGCTTTTATTAAAGAAATAATATCAGCTAGAATTTCTTCAGCCTTTCCTACCTGAAAGCCCTTCTTGAAACATGTTGTAAGGATTGATGTACTTATTCCACAAACTTAACCCTAGAGGCAAGTTCTTTCATCATTTCGGCTTTATAGATATACTTCTTGGGACACAAAGTGGTTTTGAGGTAGAATGTGAACACGTGCATTCCAAATACAGAGTCTAAACATTTAGGCTCTGTATAATGCCACAAAGAGCTGAAATGAAATCTCATTCTCATCGTTAATAAAGTTATGTTTTCTTACTTTTATAATCCTCAGGATTAAATTAGTTTATTTTCAAAATTATTTTATTTAACTTTTTTTAAATTTAATTTGCCAAGAGAGAGACAGAGTGAGAGAGAGAGAGAGAAAGTGAGAAAGCACGCCACCAGGTTTAGGACTTGAACCACGATTGGTCATGTGGGAGTCCAGAGCACTTAACCACCACGCCACCTGCCAGCCCCAAGATTAAATTAGTTTATTAAGATGATTACCATAGTGTCTATCACAAAGCATTTTCTCAATAAATAGTGGTTGTTATTAATCATTACCTAATTTGTATAAATATATATTAAACTCAATTATATATTAAATGTAAATAAAATGTAAACAGAATTATTAATATAATTATTATCATCATTAACATTGTGATATGCCTATTCTTCAGATATTTTTTGGATATGATTTGGTCTTTTATACTCAAACTGTCTAGTCTCTAAATTTAACAGGTGGTTAATACATATTTGTTGAACCACCTAGAAATGTACAACTTACTTAAGGAGTGTCATGTGTTTTGAAAGCTTCTTTTGAAATTAATTGGAACTTTTCCTACTGTGATTAAGCTCTTATGGAATGGAAAAATTTGATGTTCCATAAAATTTCATAAGATAGTATATACCATGTAATCTATAATAAGAAGTGACTAATACTAAATTTTGATTATTAAATTAATTGAGAAAGCTAAAAAAATTGTGTGTATATAAAAATGTTCCTGTGGACATTATCTACAATAGATCTAGCTAACAGTGCAATCTTCAGAAAATTTCACAGACATAAATCCTGGATATTTCCCTCACAGTAGTTGCATTAAAATGTTTGGTCTAATTCAAATATGAACTGCAGTAATGTGTTTCCTGGGAGTATTTTAATTCAAACAAGTTATTGTCAGAAAACAGAACATATTTTTAAATCTCTCATACACTGGTACCTTAATATTCAGCACATACAAATCCAAATGCCAAATAATAACAACATTTTAACTATCTTATAATAAGATATCATTGATAATTATTTAAAGACCTGACATTCTTATTGCTTTGTAGATCTGGAGTGAAATCAATGAATGTAATATTCACACTAGCAAATTAATTTAGAAGCATCTGGTTTTTTTTTCTCTCTAATTCATCATTTCAGTCAAGTCTAAAGTTTTTCGAATTCATTCTCCTTTTCCATCTTGTCACTTATCTGTTTCTTAATTCTCTTGTTGTCTCCAGTATCAGTGTTTTATAGTAGAAAGGGCATTTATTTATTAGCATAGTCACTTACCAAATATTTACTGAGTGCCCACTAAGTAGATAAGTTTTGAAATGAGACATGCAAGGGTTCAAATCCTGATCCAATCACATAGGTGCTGAGTGATGTAAGTGTTTTTTTTTCCCAAGACCCTCTTTATCTCTTCATTCCATCTACTACCTTTACTCCCTTCTTCCCACTCAAATATTCGTACATGAAACAAACGTGTATAAGAAGCAATACTTTTATAGAGGATATTTGAATAATTTTAGTACTTTGAACAAAACAGCTCGATGAATATTCTTTTCTAAGTAAACTTTAAAAAACCTACTAAAACCCAGAATACACAAGAGACACAATTTCACAACTAGTGAGCAGATATTTATTAAAAATCAAGTCTTTGGATATAAATCCCTCTGTTTTCTGTAAGGTACCTGAATCTGTCAAAAAAAGGAGACTTCAAAAAGTCTAGAGACTTAGTGGTGGCTCAGTGGTATCGCAGTGCTCTGGGATGCTGACCCACATGGGAAGGTCCTGAATTCATGTTCCTCTGGACATGACCTCCCTGAACACGTGCATCCATAATCTGGGACTGGTTAAAGCTGGAGGTGGATTGTGATGTGAAGACCCTGGTGGAAGTGACTGTCTCTTTCTCTCCCTGTCTTTCTCCCTCACGGAAGAAAGGATAAACATTACAAAAAAAAGTTTTGAGGACAATAGAATTAAAATACGAGTTCATTTTGGTGCCAAAAACTTGTAGTCCATGCATAACTTTTTCATAATATGCTTTTTCCATGAACATCTGGAAGATCCCCTGTATAATAGGTAAGAGCACAAGCTCTGGACCCACCTTCTGGGGATTGACTCCAGTTCTGCCATTTAACAGCTGTGTGACCTTCGGAAAGTGTTTCGACCTCTCTAGACAAGGTCTCTTCATTTTTTAAAATAGTAATTAAAACACCTACCTTAAAGAGTTATTATAAAGATTAATTAAGCTCATATTTATAAAGTATTATCAAAGAACAGTACACAGAGTATAGTAATCATCATGTGTGTTTGTCAAGAACATGATAAGGAAGCCACTAGAAAAAAACGATAAGACAGTCTTGGAAAATGTCATATGAGTAGCTAATATTAATATAAAAGATAGTCAGCTTCAACTAGTAATAAGAAAAGTGCAAGGTAAAACTCTCTCACATGAACATAAATGTTAAACATCTGATACATTAAATATTGTTTAAGATGGAAAAGAAAAATTTGGAAGTGATTTTATAGTTCCTGTGAAAATTCAACATAATAAAAAGCTTACTATTGGGAACCAGCAGTTAGGGTAATGGCTATGTTGCTGGACTCCCACATAGTAGACTGCGGTTTGCCTCCCAGAGCCAGTGACTTAAACATGCCGGGCACGTGTGTGTGTGTGCCCAAGATCCCAAAAGGAGAATGGAGGAAAAGGGATTGCGCCATGACCAGCCCCCCTGGGGGATGATTTCTCGCTTTCTGTCTCTATGTCTCTCTCTGTCTGTCTGGTGAGCGCATGCGCCCTATAGCGAAAACCTCTCCAAAAAAAAAGCTTATTATCTAAGGGAAATACCGATACATTTTTTCTTTCAAAAAGTACAAAGTTACCCATATCATCATGATTTTAATGGAAAAAAAAACATAGGTGACTCAAAATGTCCAATGGGCAAAATATAAAATGGTACAGCCATGATGTAAAATACTGCGCAATGACTTAAAAAATTTAGGTAGATAGATATTTACATATAAAACAATGTTATGTGATATACTGTAGGAAAAGCAGGTCATAAAAATAAAGTATATAAAAGAAAAATGTCAACAAAAATGCTATGAATTTTCTATAGGACTCTTAATATTTTAATACACAGAAAACATTAAAAATGTTTATCCTAAAGAAGTGAATTGAGGGATTAAGAATTAGTTTATCAAGTTTATGCAGAATTTCCTGAGCCTTGACTTCTCCATCTTTGGTGAGAACAAGATATTTATTTTTCCTGGGATAAGGAGGATATCTTGCACATGAGGGCTTTATCTCTTGCTTAAAGGAAGAAAAAAGTGTCCTTCTTGTATCTCATTTTTTTTAGTGTGTTTAACTAAAAATAGCACTTACCAAAAAATGACATATTTTATGTTGACATATTCTGCCATACTTCAAAATAATTACTGTAATTACTACAGATCATTATTTTCATCATCGTTTCATTGGACATTTTTATGTCTTATGTGAGCTTAATTTGTGTTTTTATATTATCGAATCATAAGGATTCCTTTATATAGTCTGAATATATGACTTCTGTGAGAAATATAGTGAATATAATTTTCTGATCTGTAGCTTCTCCTTTAAGTTTTCCAAATATGTCTTTCAAAAAGAGGTTATAAAGTTTAATAAGTTCACATTTATTTTTCAAATTAAAACCAGTGTTTTGGTAAATCCTGCCACATAAAACTTTGTCTACCCTGAGATTTAATTTTATTCCAGTTCCTTCAGGAAGTTTTCTAATTTTATATTTTATACAGTTTGTGTGAAACTAAGCATTTTCTAGCAGGAAAGGTAGTATGGATTCTAAAATGTTCAAGATTTCCTGTTTTTCTATTGTACATGTCCTATATAATTCTTAAATTTGTAAATTTGCTACACTTTATTCTTGTTATTAGACTACACATATGGCACAGTTGACTTTGTATCCAATGGGTCTGGCCTGCTCATATGGATCCTTCAAAAACAGAGAATTGTCTGGAGAAAGTTAGAGATGTTAGAAACGTGGTTTGAGGGAGATTCTCCTTTGCCAAAATGGAAGGGATCACAAAGCAAGGACCCTCAGGGCCTGGCCTTCAGCTGCTGATGCTGACTTCTCCCTACTTTACAAAAAGGAATTGCAGTCTCCAAAGAGAGTCATAACATTTTCTGCTGTTACATAACTACTGAAAGCACTGATTCAGAATTCAAAAGCCTTTCTTACAGACTCCAGATTATGTCTTTCCATTGTGTTATATGATCTCCTCCATGTTTAATCTCTCAATTCCGATATATAAGATGAAATGAGCAAAGTCCAACCATTCCTAAATTCTTTATAGTCTTCATAAGACTATCAGCAGTGCAATGACATACTGAACCATATTTTTATACTTAAGAAGGAATGAATAAGAGGAGTTTAGAATCTCTATTTATCAAATATCGATCCCCACATTGCCACCACCAGCTGATAGTGCACATACCTCTACTAGTTCTGAGTTTCCTGTCACAGGGATAACCAAAATATACAAGTCTAGGAGGCTGGATGGTGCTGCATGGTCAAAGGAGATGCTCTATGAGGCTGACCCACAGGGGAAGATGCTGGGTTTGTGTCCAGAGACCTCCCTGAATATGCTTGGTACATGTGCATCCATGATTTGGGGCTGGCTAATGGGAGAATGGAACACAGTATCATGACTCTGTTGAGGATGTTGCTTCTTCCTCTCTTTCTTTCTTTTTTTTTTTTTTTTTTTTTTTTTTTTTTTAAGAGATTCTTGCTATAGGGTGCATGTGCTCGCTGGAGAGACAGAGAGACAGAAAAATCACTCACCCCCTGGAGAAGGGGGGGAATAGCCATGCTGCAATCCCTTCTCCAGTCTGATCTCGGGATTTTGGGCTTGCACACATGCATGCACATGCACTCTGAGTGAGTTTGAAGCCGCAGGTCCAGGACTTGAACTGTAGTCTACCATGTCGGTGGGTGTACAGCGATGTAACCATTACGCCATCTGATGGTCCCATTTCTTTCTTTCTCTTGTTCATGGAAGAGCAAGAGAAATAGACTAAAAAACAAACGAAGGCTGACTACATAGTAATTGAGTATGTAATGTTTTATATGGCTAACCCGGGATTAAGTTAAATTGTGAAATTGGATTCAAAAGTTTGAGGTTAAGCCTCTTTGGTTATGGAGATGCTTCACAGAACACACTAAAAGTCAAAGAATAGACAATTTGCTGAATATCATGATAGAGAGCTTGAATTTGACGGAGAGTATAGGAATATCCCAACTGAAATAGAGCTATTTGGTGCTCCCAGTGATACCAATATATCTATGTATAGCTGACTCCCAAATAGTCAAATAATTTATTCACATGCTTTTGAAATCTACTTATTAAAGTAAAATTTTACCAGAATGAGATTGGCAAAAGCCCTATTTGTAATTCATTGAGTGGGCTACAACTTAAGATTGTGAAATATTATAAAATTAAATGTCAAAGAAAGGAACTTTGTCTATTATCAGTTAGATTTATTTTTTCTTTCATGTTTTAAAAAAACAAACAGTATTCGTTCATCTGCTTCATGACTGATTTTGAATGACAAAGTCAATACATTGCTAATTCGTGATTCAATTAAGAGCTTTTAGTTCTTGATTAGTCAGAAATTAGTTTAGAAAGAGTTCATTAAGCTTTGGTAATAAATTTAATATGTGGATCATGCTTTTAGTTTTGAAATATAGGTGACACATTTCCATCTCCCATTAGTCAGTTTCAGAAAAATGTCACATTTGAAATTTTTTTTATGTCTCTTTGTTTCTTTGTTTTTTTAGACAAAAGTATACTGAACTTATGTACAAAGCATTCTTAAAACTCACAGATTAGTACAATGAGATGTACCTTTTATTTTAATGATCTATTTCTTGGAATATAGAAATGTATCATCTTACAGAAAATATCCTAGATATAAATAACACCTTCAATAGTAAATTCTTAGTTTCAATAAAACTGCACTATACTATACTATGTGGTTTTATGATATTAATTACATTTATAAACACACATTTATAAATTGTTCTCATGAAAGTCAAATTCCAAATGTTTCAAATTGATGCAGTTTGAATAGTTTTTCTGGAAGTATTTCAGAGGGCTTAGGTCATGTTGGGTCAGGAGCTGTCTCCAGGAATAAAATGAGATTGACTCACATTGAAAATTTCATAAAGAAAAAACAAATGAATATTTTGTTTAGAAGCACTAGAGTTGTTTAGAATACTGCCTCAGAAAAACAGGGAGAGAGTTGTTTACCAAGATATGATGAAGTTTTAGGAACGAGTTTATAATGTTTGTGAAGTAAACAAATTACGTACTTTTGTTCTATCACTTTCCTTCTTTTTCTGACTTATGTTAACTTAAAAAAAAAAAAAAAAAAATGAAGTCCAAGAATACAGAATACATGCTAGGGATAAAATACGCTTTTTAATTCCATTTAAATGTTTGGTAATGTTATTCTCTTAGAATTAGCATGGTCAACATTACCTTTATCATAATTCTCTGTGCTACAACAGCTGACATGCCCGTAGTTTTCTCCAAGTCCTTGAGAGTTTTTAGATCTAAAATAAGAGATCATTTCTCTCATCATAATTAAGAGGTAAGAAAGCCCATAATGTTACTTTTTCATTAGACTTTCATACCTCAGTGCAGAAACAATTCAAATAACAGCTTTAAAGTCAGATTTTTATAAATTTCTTATTTACTAACTGCATGAACTAATAGATAACTCTCAATAGCTTAGTTTTCTCAATAAATACTGCTACTAATAATAACTATTTCACAGGGCTATGATAAAATGACATGTAAATGAGCATTTATTAAGCATCTAACACAATTTCTGATCTATAGTCATATGACTTAAATGTGTTCATATTGTATATAGTCTTCCCCTTTTCCCATTTTGTTTTCTTTCTCTCACTTAAATTCATGAAGCCCTTATTAAGATGAAGTATATTAATTGTCAATGTTCTAAATGTGGGCCAAAACACTTTATAGATTTCTTCTCTAATCCCCCAAAATTTACTTTCATTGTGTATTGAAAGAGAATCGGATTCAATTGTGACTCATGTTAAAACTCTTTTATGTTTATGTAATAAGGAGAAACTTATAAACTTACTCAAAATGTATTCAGTTCATTTCTGAACAGAATTTTAAAATATTTCATTGCTTTCCTTATTTTTTTTTCTTTTAACTTTTATTTTTTGGAGAGGTTTTTGCTTTTGGTTGCGTGTGCTCACCAGAAAGACAGAGAGAGACAGAAAGACAGAAAGCGAGAAATCAACCCCCAGGGGGGATGGCCATGCCACAATCCCTTCTCCTCCATTCTCCTCTCGGGATCTTGGGCACGCATGCACACACTTCCAGCGTGAGATTAAGCCACTGCGTCCAGGACTCAAATTGCAATTGAGTACATGGGAGTCCAGCGACATAGCCATTACTGCTGGTTCCCTCTCTTATTTTTATTGAGTAAATGCTGCCTAGTTGTTTGATGTCAACTCTCTTCAAATTGTTTCCTGCCATTTATTCTGATATAATTGAACTTGTCTCAATAACATGTGTGTGTCTTTTACAATATTTATTTGATAATGCTATTAAGACATTCCTATATAGATCATTAGTAAGTAGGTATGTGGACATTTCAATGGAATATCTGAAAAACAGAAAGGTATTTTAATAGGAAAAAAAAGCTACTGATTTGGATTTTCCTATTAAGAGAGAGGACTCTCCTTCATTCACATCCAAGATTCAATGGATCTAAGTTCTTGGGTTCACCTAAAGGTCAAGAAATCTAAAACAAAAAAGTTGTATAGTATACAGAGACTGTATTTATTTTTATTGAACTATCTCTACTATATTTACATTTAAATGCCATTAAAACTATTTGTCCATAGATCCCTGGCAGTACAGACAAAACGGTGTGTCATATTTATTGAGTCCTGACTATGAGTCAGACACTTTGGGGGCCTTAGGAGACATCTACATCCCAGACTATAATCTATTTTAAGGTCACCTCTGAAGGTTAGATTTTGCAGAAAAGTGGAAGAACAAGCAGTAAGTTGAAAACATAATAAATAAGATGTTCGTTTTTTAAAAGATAATTATTTAGCTTTTTCATCATTATTATTTTAATTTTCTGGGCACATGCATTCACCAGAGAGAGCAAGAACAAGAAAGAGAAAACCACCAAGTCCAGGATTTGAACCACAGTCACACATATAGGAGTTCAGCTCCTTAACCACCATGCCACCTACTGGCCCTTGATGTACACTTTTTCTTAAAGGTAATAAATAATTTGAGAAGGAAAAAAGAGTAGGTAAAAAGATGTTCCCATTCTGTGGAAGTGGGTGGGTTACAGATGATGACTTTAAGACTGTACTGAACAATGTTACTGGGAGTTCCACAAAAGAGCCAGAGCTACAAGAACACTGCAAACAAATACAGTGAGAACATCCCTGCTCCGTGTGCCAGTCAATGTTCTCTGTCAAAAACAACTGAGAAATTTATTAACGTGCATTAAGTAGTTCAAAGTTTCTTCCAGAAACCAAAACAGCCAGAAAAAAAGGAAACAAAAATCCCTAACATGTTATGTAAACTGTTGTAGCTTAGAAATCACTGTCATTTCCAACTAGCACAAACAGTACCACTGTCAGAGGCAGCTCAGTTTGCATCAGTGACGCCGGTGGCCTGATGACAAACTTCCACCACTGCTCCCTTCAAAGTGCCTCACTCTGTTACCACCATGATCATTAAATGGTGGAATCTGCTCATATCTCTCTTGTTTCTCCTAGTTGTCTCTTAGGGTTTCTCTTTTTCCTTCTAGCTTCCTCACACAGGTAGGTCTAATTGGCAGAGCTTAGGTTACCTGCCTATGCCTTAGCAGCAAGGGGGGCTGGCACAATGAATCTGGAATCTACCATAGGAGGATTAAGAGGGTGAGAAATTCTCCAAATACCCAAAAGGTTTTCAAAGGATATGGAGCAAACCAAACATGACAAATTTCCTCTATAGTTGGGAATCACTGACTAGCTTCTGGGCTGTATAATTTTTTATTTTACCTCACTCTTGATGATTGATTTTTTTTTTTTTTTTTTTTTTTTTTTTTTTTTTTTTTTTTTACCTCATACAGCTTTATAACAGTTTAGCTCTGTATCTTTAAAGAGCAGAGTTTAGAAGCATTTTAGTGTTTCAGAGAATGTGGATTTTTCTCTCACAAAAAAAAAAGACAGAAAATTGGTTAATATTGATGGTGATGGTTTCCATGATTTTTATTTTTTTAATATCTAGTAAAAGATGAGAAATGCTTTGTTGACGAGTACAAATCAGTTGTACTTTTAAACACAAAACTCTAGAATTTGATATGCTATGGGAAGTAGATGCTCTATTTTAGCAATCTTTCTTTTAATATAGTTATTATTTCATAGACACATATTCCTTTCTCCTTTATAACTGGTAAGATTAGAGGGTGGCTGGTTCAAATATTCTCTTAAAAAGAATATGCAACTCTGTAGAATTATATACTATGATCACCAATGTAAGTATCACAGTTTTGATTTTTATTACAATTTATGAGCTGTGTGTCTTCATTTATGTATGATAATATTCTTGTTTTCAATGATCTTCGCTTCTTTCCCTGCCTTTCTTCACTTAAATCTAATTTTAATAGATTCCATCCATAAACTATTTACCACAAATTCTTAAATACATACATTATTCATTTAAGTACTTTACATATATTTATAAAGAAGCCAAATGCACATAAATAATGGGTTGTTTCATCATGTTTTCATCTCATTTAAGCAAAATGGATCTGAGCCAAAAACAGTAGTGAAGTCTTTTCCGAATAAAGTAACAGTGCAATTTTCATTATATAGGTCATCATTAAAGGCAGGGAGGAAGGCTAAAATTGTGAGTCAGAATTGGGAGAGTGGTCTATGTGAATATACTGAAAATCTGCAGGTAAATCACTTCGGGGGAAGGCAGACCATTAAAGAACCTTTTAGCACAAAATGAATGCACTGAAAGATGGAGTGCATGTTTATTAGAGACAAATTCTCTCTTCAAATTTATTTCCAGGCCAAGTCATTCAGAAGCTGCTAATGTTCTGTGCTAAGAGTCATTCCTTATCTCCAGGTGATTCGGCTCATAGTACCTAACTACAGAGGGAGGAATTCTAATTGTGGCCTTTGTGAGGTTGTAAAGCAAATGTTCCTTGCTTCCATGGATTTTCTGGGTGTTTCTATGCAAGACTGGCAGAAAATTGGGTCATGTATCAGTTCCTTTTAAATTAGCCAGACTACAACTTACCAGAATGGAAAAGACTTTGAAACAGTTGCTAAGGGTGTCTGGAACAAGCCAGATTTCCACAGCTTTCCACAGGGGAATCCTGACACATTTGTCACTTCCTAGATCAATCAGCGGCCTTATTGTTCTGCTAAGTTTACCAATGGCAGATCTTCTCTCCCCAGAGATACTGAGAGCCTGGCCAAGGGGGCCGGGCAGTCAACAGAGACATGTACCAGAACCAGAATTGTGAAGCCTTGCGAGTTCTCCCCTGAGCTAAGAAACATCAGACATTATCACAACGTAAGGCCTTGGACCGTCAGCAAAGGAATTTTCAGAATTAAGCATCCTTATGTGTTAGGCACTGTAATAAATGCAACATGCAGAGATACTAATCTGATCCTTATCTGAAGAATAGAATAGACTGGAGAGCCTGGCTTGTCACACCTTTAACTGTGTCCAACATGGCAACAAAATATAGCAACATTAATTTCTTTGTGACACACTTTGTCCTTTCTAGTTTTCTCCCACGCATTAGTTCAGTTGACTAGAACAACCTAGGAGACTTGAGACAGTGTGGTTAAGAACAGGATTGGGAATAGTCAAAGGTCAAGCCACAATTAAATCTGTGTGTTGTTAGCATCTGAGTCACATTGTGTGCCAGATAATGGGAAGATAAATGAAATGATGAATGAGCAAGTGTTTTGCAAAAGGCTCTGCACACATAACACAATGATATTATCATTAACATGGACAATACCCTGGTAAGAGAGGCTGGATCCTATGATTTATCCAGCCCCAGACTTCTGTGAAGTTTCCCAAAAGTACATAAAGAAGGAAACCTCATTAAAAAAAAAAAAAAAAAAAAAAAAAAAAAAGACCTCTGTGGACAAGCAGAATAAGGATTTGAACTATTTATATTTGAGTTTTAAAGGAAAATATGACCTTTGAAGCCTGGAGAAATCTAGGACATCTGAATTACATAAGCAACTGTTTGAGATGTAGCAATTATTTTTGGTCAGATAGCACTAAAGGAAAGTTTTTGTAATTCTGTTTTGTGTGGAACAAACAGTACCTGCTCAGGTACTGAAAATCGAATGATGGTTCTTTATTTGTGGAAGCAGCTATGAGGTGACAGTTTTGACATGACTATAAAGCTATGGACACAAGCAGAAAGAGATTATTACCCAACAGTCAATTTTATTTTATGTCTCTAAAGCCGTTGAGCCTTAATTTCCCACAAAAATATTAAGTGTGCATGTGCATGCACCAATGCAAAAAAAAAAAATGCTTACTAAAGGGCAAGGCTCAGGAATTTGAATGAAATTGTGAACAGCACTATTGAAGCTGGTCTAATTTTAAATTTCCTCTAGCAGCTGCAGCATCTTGCCCTAATCTCTATGAATACAACACATCAATTTAAATAAAAATAGTTATCTGCATCATGCCTCCCTTTACCAGCTGCAAAACTATCATAAGCCTTTGATTTACCCTCTATGAGCGGTATAGAAATAAAGTCATTTGAAATGAAAATAGTAATGTCCCCTTTTCTAGTCTCTAGACCCTGGCAAGTTGAATCTAATGTCAACTGATGTGACTGGTTTTTATATTTAACAAGGGAATAAATCTCGTCCCCTCTGGGAGCTAGGCAGGAAACCTTTCCTAAGCAGAGGCCTTTTCCTATATTGTTCACAGGTTTTGTCTTAGAGTCAACTGAATAGTGACATGCCTTATACTCTGTAGTCTTTCCTTCCTCTCGTTTTTGTGGCATCCTCTCCCTCTTTCTCCTGTTCATCTCTGGAAAATCTTTGTCTTGAAAGCTCTTTGAGCCCTTACCTACCCCATTATATTGGTACTACAAAGAGACAGAAATCACTTTAGGTCCTTGTGATTCACACTCCCTAGGTGCCGCAAACCTCTATCTATAGCGACATGTGTTTCCCTAGAGCTCACTAAGAGCAGAGGCCCTGTTTGTATTTTCCCCATCCTTGTCTCCCTAGGATAGATCACGAAGTAGATGCTAAGTGAAAATAGTTGGACATAAAGAAGACAGAAATGAGTAAATTTCTTGTTTCCTGAGTGCCTCTTCTAGTGCCCGGTGCTCTGTATCGCTCAAGAGAGGAGACTCATAAGAGATATGTGAAGAAGCAAATCCAGGGTATTGTATTACTTCATACTTGTCTGTATTAGCCACGAGGGGAATTTAACTATGACAAAATAAGAGGAGAGTTTCATTGTGCTCCTTTTCACTGGAATAAAGTTAATAGTGCCTATGTCTAGTCAAGCCCATTTAGTTCAAACCTTGCATATCTATTTTACTTCATCTCTGACCTCCTCACACACCACTGCCCATGCCTTGCATTCAAACCTAATATACCCAGCTTTCTCTTTGCCATACTTCTGCATATTATTTCATCAGAAATGCCCTTTGTAATTTCTTCACCTTGCTTCAGGTTCTGGGATAGATATCATTTTCTCAGAAGACCCTTTACTGGTGTACCAGGTTGACATTAGCTGAGTTTTTATTGTGTTCTCTTTGCATACTTAGCTTACCCTGGTTTAATAAGTATTTTGTATTATAAATGATATCTTTACTGGACTTTTAATCCAGTGGATTTCCAATGGATTTTGAAGGTCATATTAACAAATAAATAAATAAATGCCCAAATCTCTTACCATGAAATACAAGGTCCTTGGAGATCAAATTCTTGTTCACCATTTCAGCCTCATCTTAACCTTAAGATTTTGGGCCATGATGTCCCTTCTTGAAAAAATTCTTCTACCTTCCATGAACACATCCTCCTTATCTTTTAGTCCTCTCTCAGAACATGAGGCGTGTCTGTTAATAAAGCAGCTAGCTAATTCCTAGCTTAAAATATCTGCTGCATAAATGAATGTGCTATCACTGTGCAGCTGAGTATGACGGACGATCAGGGTAAAAGCATATTTTAATAAAAATCTGTATATGTTTTTACAAAATCTTCAGTAATGCTTTCAAAAGTCTGGCACTCTGAAAATGAATCGTATGTTTATGTGTGTGGTTAAGTTACTTCTCTCTTTTCCTCCATTAGTCTGTAACACTTAAGACTCCAAGGTTTGTTGCTGTTGTTGCTTTATATCAATAAAATTCTTCAACAAGAATATCAAGGTATTTAAAAGAGAAAATGTTGTTTAGTCCCCTAGAGTTGAGAGTGCATGAGTTTAATGCCCACATCAATAAATAATCACTGCAAGGTTATGTTATTCACCTGGACAAATTGTATAATCTAGATGCTCATTGTTTTAATTAAGCTCCAGAGCTATTCCAATTAGACAGATGTAAAAAGATGTGAAGGGAGAGAAAAATAGAAATGGGGAGTTTGTGCATCTGAGCAAGAAAAATATGATGAAACTGGATGAGCAATTCTGTATTCTGTAACAAAGGCAATTTGAGAAGTTGCATTGCAAGAACTGGTTTTCTCAGTTTTCTCTCCTGCATGAGCATACTGTGTGACTTAATGAGCTGAGTCCTCCTTGGGCCTAGGAAACAGCATTTAGCCCACTAAGAGCTGATTAAAGCGGATGGGCCAACAACACGAAATGTTAGGAACAGAAAGTGAAATGTTACACAGAAGGAACTAGTGAGTCAGTGGAGTGGTTTAAAAGAAAAGATGAATAATGTGTGATCATTTCATTTGAAATTTAAGCTGCTTGAAGCCAGGGGTAATTAATGCCTCACAAAAAATTTATGAATATTATGGACTCTTATTTATGCAAGAATAATAATATTAGCTGTTCAGCTCTACCATAGAGTAAGCTCCTACTTTATGTCACTTGTTCAACCACAGGATTTTCATTCTGTATTTATCTCTAATCCTATGAGTTCCATATAGGTATTATTATTATTATTATTACCATTTCAAAGATGAGGAACTTTGTAACTACCAGAGAATACAGATCCATTAAATGTCAGAAATGGAATTTGAACCCAGGGCATTGGATCCCAAAGACAGGGCAATTTCCTAGGCACTTAGTACATGTTATTTAACTTATCATAATCCTTCTGAAGCAGTGCCATTATCCTAATTTTATAAATAAGAAAACTGAAGCCCAGAAGAGTTCAATAGCTAACATGTTGTTGTTCCCTTAGTTAATGGTAGAACTGCAATTAGAGCCCATATCTTTTTCAATCTTGTGCAGTATTTTTTTTCTACTAATTTAACTGTGAAGTTGCAATCCTTTGCCATACTCTAGAGACTGTAAATGAGAGAAAAAAATTATTTCAGGTTTATATGATTGAGAGACTTATTTTCTTTCCTTTTGTTTATTCTTTTTCTTTCTTCCTTCCTTCCTTTTTTTATTTTTTTTCCCCTACTTTGCTTTAAGGAGTGTGTACTTGCTAGAGAGAGAAAGAGAGAGAAACCAAGAAATCACTCTCAGGGTAATGGTGATGCCACAATCCCTTTTCCTCCCAACTCCTCCTGGGATCTTGGCACGCACGTGCACACACACACACACACACACACACACACACACACTTGCAAGCCCTTCAAGCCGTTGGGTCTGTGACTCAAATGCCCAGGTGGCTGTATGGGATCCTCCTGGCCTGAGGGAGTTACACTATTTTTTCATTACTGTAGTAACTCATATCTTTTTAAAATATTTATTATTTACATTTAATCACTATACATCTTTACAGTGTACAGAACATGTTTTTTTTTTTTTTTTCTCCGTAACATGAATACAGTGCACATCAGTCAAGAAAGAGTTATTTTTTAATATGAATCATAGTACCTGGAAATTGTGGCTACACATGGTAGGGGTTCTTATAGTCAAATGCCCTCATACAGACGTGCATTTCAATATTATTTTGCTGTTTGAAAGTTATTTTCACTTTATACATTTGAAATAAATTGATATTGGTAACTATTGGGTAAAGTTGCTAAATTTCTTAATTGATTCATTTATTATATCAAAATCTAGTGTATATTGACAAAAACAGAAAACAAACAAAAAAACCTATTTCTTGGTTTTCCAGTTATGTAATACTAGGCAAGTTTGTTTGTTTGTTTGTTTGTTTCTTTTTTTTAGATTTTTTGCTATAGGGTGCATGTGCTCTCACTGGAAAGACAGAAAGGAGAAATCACTCCACGGGGGGCTGGCCATGCAGCAATCCCTTCTACATTCTTCCCTCGGGATTTTGGGCAGGCATGCACACAAACCCAGCATGAGTTTTAAACTGCTGGGTTCGGGATTAGGACTACAGTTAACTACATGGCAGTCCAGTGACATAACCATTACGCCATCCACTGGTCCCAAGTTTTTAAATCTTTCTGTTTTGGCATCATTATCTGCAAAATGGGGATAATAACAATGCCTACATTATAAGGAAATTCTATAATTGAACTAGTTAAAATGTTTATAATTTTCAGACTAGAGTTGGTACAAAGTCAAGATTCTTCTTTAGCTTCAACTCCTGCCCCCATCACAGATAAAAATAGATGAAACGCTTTCTATGGTCTAGGAAGTTAATCAGGCTCTTTAAAGTATTCATTTCAAAGCTTCTGCGGAACTTCTTCACATACAGAGAAGTCTTAACCTAACTTGAGAGAAGAGGCATTGGAGAGCTAAATTTCTCTGCATTAGAAAACGAGGTGGTTTGTTGTTAGTATCTTTTTTTTTTTTTTTTGGAGAGGTTTTTGCTATAGGGCGCATGCGCTCGCCAGGCAGAGAGAGACAGAGAGACAGAAAGCGAGAAATCACCCCCCAGGGGGGATGGCCACGCTGCAATCCCTTCTCCTCCATTCTCCTCTCGGGATCTTGGGCACGCACGCACAGGTGCTCGGCATGAGTTTAAGCCACCGGGTCCAGGACTCAAACCGCGGTCAACTACGTGGGAGTCCAGTGACATAGCCATTACGCTAACTGCTGGTCCCACTGTTGTTAGTATCTTTATTGGGTTTGTGTTTGCATGCCTTGTTTTTAAATTTTACTTATTATTTCCTCCATGAAAGAAGGAGAGAAAGAGAGAAAGACATATCCCTAACAAGTCTCCACGCTGTGATCCTCCCAACCTCAGCCAGCCAGGATCACGGGCTTGCATGTGCAGGCCTGGCATGTACAGGGAAACCTTAGGAAGCAAACTTGGGAGTTTCCCAAGAAGCTTTATGTCACAGAGCATGTGTTATCAGGGTGCTACCAGAGCTGGCTTATATGTTTTTGTTTCTAACATACAGAAGAAAAAGTTTGACTAAGTAATGCAGACTTTCATGGTGGCCCAAGGACAAAGAAGAATAATGACAATATTGACTTTAAAGATGTTTTTGTCTCTCTGATAAACCACGTTCATCTCTCCCAAATTTTTGTCATATGGAAACCTTGGATAAATGTGAGTGTAATTTACAGAGGAAAAAATGTGTTGTTGAACTTCAAAGGAAAAAAAAATGAAGCTTCACGTGGGATTTGGATTAATGATAGGTAGGATAGAAGGACATTATTGGTATAAAACATGAACACATTGAATAAAGCAATGAATTAAAAGATATGTATGAAAATCAAAACTTTGCTGTTACTGGGAACTGGGCTTTATAAAAGGAAATAACAGGGATCCAAATTTGAAAAATAACTTGGCTAAGGATTCAAAAGCAAAGGCATTTAAGTTGTTCAATATTCAATGGAGAGCCATTGGAGATTTTGGAACAAAGGACTTATATGGTCAGAATTGAGTTCAATATACAAGATGAAGAAGTCCTAGAAATCCATTACATGGTAGTGTAGCCAAAGTCAATACTATTGCATTGTATTCTTAACAATTTGGTAGGAGGATCACTTTTATATTAACTGTATTATTACAAATGATTAAAATAATTAAAGAGAGCAAAAGGAAACTTCTGGAGATTATGGATAGGATCATGGCATAGACTATGGTGCTGGTTAGGCATGCATATATACCACCAAACTCACCCAACTTGTATATATTAAATGTGTTGAGCTTTTTTGTGTATCAATCATACTTCAGTAAGTGTGTTTTCTTTAAAAAACTAATTGAGCTTCCGTATGATTAATCTGACAATAAAGATTAGAGTGAATTGGGATAGGGAGAGTTTGAATGAAACAAGTCAGAAAACTAGAACAATATGGGTAAAGAGAATATGAACAGATATATGATTTAAGAAGGAAATGAAAGAATGAGAACAAGGAGGACTTGATCACCAACTAGTGATTGAAAGTAAAGGAAAGTCAGAGATGACTTAATCCTTGTGTCAGTGATAGAAATAAGGAAGCCAGAAAAGTAAACAGGATTGAGAAAAGGGAAATGAATTTGATATGTACTGAATGTGGGGCTTTGTAGAATATTCAAGTGCAGAAATTTAAGGAAAATTGAAAGTATAATCTGTTTGTTTTTAGATAAGCTTGCAGTTCAATATATTCTAAAAGTAGATATGTTTAGGAAAGGAAAAGAGAATTATTTTCAAATGATAGATGATAAATATGATTGAAAAATACTTTAGAGATGATTACAGTGAATGCCTTTTTTTCTGTTTATTTTTTTCACAAGCAAGTAAGAGACATTTTTATTGTTTAACTGCATCTTTTATTCATATAGTGTTCATTTCTTGTTATTATTTTTTATATTAATCACCTTCAAATTTATATTTTAGTCTTGAATTCAAATTTTCTGAGATACATCACCAGGAACTTCCCTTTATTTCTTGACATGTTTAAACAATTTTGAAGCCTCTTCTGTCCCATTGTATTTTCAGCATACTTTGATGTCTGTTTGAAATCACTTGTTAGTACAGAAATTTAATAATATTAAGAACGAGACAGAAAATTTTAAAAAAAATTTTCATGGTCTCAAATTTTAAATAACCTGGACTACCAGGTATAACTTTGTCTTTTTTACTCTGCTTACTACTCAGAGAAAGTTTCTCAATACCTATAGCTTCGTGTACTCTTTCTTAGTGATTGATCCGTTTTACTGAGATTCAGGACATATTGGATATGACCAAAGCTCTTTGGGCTCACATACCCTCTTTCCCAGTAATATGTTTATCCATATTTCTTCTTTGTTATTCTTTTCTTGGTTTCATCCTTCTTTCAGATAAATACACACACACACATATATATATAAATATGTAAATGTACATATATACATATATACAGACACACACACATATATATACATATATATATCCTTTCAGATAAATATATATTTATATGTAAAATATATACATAGATTTATACATAAAAATATATATATGAGGTGGGAAGGAATAAGATTAGGGATAACAGCTAAGTATTTCTTGATACATTTACATGCTTGTTCTTTGATGCATGTTCATACTATATTAGAGAAAGTAACACTAGCTATACTAGCAGGTAAATTCCACCTCAGTAGTTGAACAGAATGGAAGTTTACTTCTTGCTCACGCAAATTCCACTTGGCATGAGGAGGATATGGTGGATGTGTGGAAGGATAAATTTGTGTGGTATGTTTAATGAGAGGGATTTTTGCTCTAATCAGTCATCCAGGAATCTAAGCAAATAGAGACTTCACTTTCTTCAACATAGAACTCACGCATACTGACATTTCTAACGCTGATGTAGTCTAGGAAATGAAGTCTAACATTGTGCCCAGTAGAAAATAAAACTGGGTTATCGAGCAAATAACCAAACTCTGCCACATCAATATATGTGATGCTGTGTGGAGTTGAAAAATAAGAAAGTTGGAGCTCCTATTTTTATACTCATTTATGCATATATGTATGTGTGCATGTCTATGTGTATATACACATGTAAAGAAATGAAATTGACAGAATTTTTTTAAGTGATAACAATATCTAATCACATATTTTCAAATGTGTCTATTTGACATCAATAAGCTATGCTTCAGTAAATTCGTTTTATAGTTTGGAGGCAATGACTATAATATTACATATGTATTGTTTTTTCTCATTTTTCTAAAAAAAAAAGCAGTGAGAACTTCAAATCACACTTCCCTAAGGATTCAAAAGTAAAGCGTTTAGTGGGTGGAAATGATTTACGTGTCATATAAATAATCTTATTTGTGTTTTGTGGCAACTGGGAGCAGCATAAAAAAGCAATCCAGAAGTTCTGTTGAGTGAATATAGAAAACCTTATTGTGGGTACATGTATTGCTGGAGAACTGAAGAGTAAATAACAGAATTGCTTGATGTTTGCACAGCTCAGGCTGCAATTTCTACAATAATAAGACATTTTACAGAAAATTAAGTTAAATTTCAAAATAAAGGTAGTTTCATCTAGGTCTACTGAATAATAAATGTCATTTCTGTCTGTCTACAATGCATTTGTATATATATTATCCTCCCACCATCCTCATAATTGCTAAACCTCAACCCCAGGCAATTAATAAACTTTAATAGGAAGACCCAGCATCCAAATTTGTGGCCGATGAAGCAGAAGCACAGGTTTTTATTTATTATTATTATTATATAGAGTTGGGACCAGCAGTTGGCGTAATGGCTGTGTCACTGGACTCCCACATAGTCGATTGTGGCTTGTGTCCCGAACCCGGTGGCTTAAACTCACACCAGGCACGTGTGCATACATGCCCAAGATCCCAAGAGGAGAATGGAGAAGCGATGGTTGCTTGGCCATCCCCCCTAGAGGGTGATTCCTCGCTTTCTGTCTCTCTGTCTCTCTCTGTCACTCTGTGGCGAGTGCACACACACTATAACAAAAACCTCTCAAAAAAATTTAAATAGAGTCAAATAAGACCTTAGCTTAGTGTTTTTTTTTGTTTGGTTTTTTGCTTTTAATAAAAATGTATAGTCTCAGAACTCATTTCATTGGGAGCTTTTTCTCACATGTCACACTTACCTAAACAAAGTATCACAGAATTCTGAGTTTGTGTATTTCATCTCTGCACCAGATCTGCTGTATGACTTAGGCCTCGTGTCACTACACAAAGTTCTGTGTGCTCCAGAACTGAGAGATGCTCTCCCTGAAACTGGACTTCATACATTTATGGTTTGCAATTCTCTCTGTATTCAATACATCAACTTCAAGTTAAATTGTATCCTGAGTAGCACAGTAATTGCATTTGATGCCTGGAGGGGTGAACATCAATTAGTTACAAGTGTTCAAAAGACTCCTGACTGGCAGGTTAAATTATTCTTGTATGAGGATTTCAAATAGCTTTGAAGGCATTTTCAATAATGTCAACAGGTGGCAAAAGTTTTGAATGATTTTGCCACTTACCTTTGCTGCCAGTGCATTAGAACTCTAGGTCAATCTATAATGTCTAAGAAAGCCTGATGCTGGCCTCTCTAGAGTCAAACTTTTCTTTTTTTTCCCCTACTTTTTAAAATTTTCAATGAAGGTAGCAACGTAACTATTTTAAAGAGAACTTTTCTTACAAGAAGGGCGGTCTTAAAAATTCAAAGCAATTTACAATAGCTTCTCAAATTTTCATGGACATTCAGATCACCTAGGGATTTTTGTGAAAAAGCACATTACCATTCAGTAGATCTGGAGTTCACCTAAGACTCTACATTTCTCATAAGACCCCAGATAATGCTGATTCTGCAGACCAGAATTTGATGAGCAAGGGATAATACTTCAGTGGTCTACAAGACTAAACTCTAGTCAGAAGGCTGACATATGCATTAAGGTCTCTCAGTTTTTGATAAGAAGAATAAAAGCTAATATATTCAAAAATATAAATGTTAGACATCTTTGTATCCACTACTAGGTACTTGAAACAGCTGAAACTTAACCCTAGGCCATTATAAAATTCCAGTAAGAAAGTAGAGCAGACTAAAACACTCAGCTTGGGGAGCCTTACTCCTAAATTCTGGATGATGATTGGAACAAACAAGAAATTCTGTAGAATAATTTACTTCATGGTTGCTTTATCACAGAACTACAAAGAAATGTAGATATATGTGAGCATCTATAGTGTTCAGCACAGTTCTTGGAAGTTATTTATTTTTCAGTAAATGTAGAATGAATAAAAAAGCACAGTAATTTCTACTTGTCAGGAGATGCTGATAACAAAAGTACTGTTTCAGTGGCCTACATACACTGAAATGGGTTAATTTTCCTTCTAGAGGTACTTTCCCCTACATAAGTAATAAATTAAAGATGTGCACTGTACTCCAAGATAATTTGAATGGATTTCTTGAAAGATTTCCATTATTAGAAATTATGTATTCTCAGAAAATAATCCAAGTAAAAAACGCCAAATTTAAGACAGAGAATATAATTCAGTTGGTGATAAGTTAACAAGTAGAGAAGGGAAAAGTAGAGGATAAGACAACAAGAAATTCTGAATAACAAAATAATATCTTAAAAAATGCATCCTGGAATAAATTACACATTGAATATGTTAATGAGTGAGTGAATCAACAAACTGTTATGATCCTTCCCCATAAAAGTTGAATTCATCTTTTTAGAGAAGAGACTCATTTGTTCTGCAATAAAGAAAGCAAAGAAAATCTCGACTCTAGGAATACTGTTTGTTGTTTCAGTGCTGAAAGTTAAATACGTAGTTATATAAAAAGGAAACGTTCTGCTCACAATAGCACTTGTCTAAGAGCTATCAAAATGGAATTTTGTGTTTTATCTCAATAGGATCAAAACACTGGAAACTTGTACAGGACCGTGACCTTTGGATGACTCTGGGACACAAAACCCTTATTGGAACTAAATGAAGACTTACGTAAACAATGAACAATAGAACTTGTTTAAATTAACTACATTCAAACATATAGATTCATTTGACAAATTGAGAATGCAGATTTTCAGTATTTAATTTGCATAACCACCCTGAACTTCTTCTAACATTTAAAACCTGCTGCAATGAGCCCTTGTCCAGGAGGTTAATGGACCAGTTACTTAAAAATCTCTAGAGGTCTTTGTTTTATTCTTTACTAGATGCTGAGCTGACTAATTTCCTGGAGGTTGTATATTTGTTAAGGAGGATACATGATTTAAAATATCAGTTAGGTTGACAGTAGTCAGGTAGTTGTCCCCTTCTATCCCTAACACAGCAAGTGATGCCACTAGAATAAATCTAGGAGATATTTATAAGGGTATAAAGATATGAACTCAACATGAATGACAAGAAAACACAACTGATGTTTCCCTATCTTTCTCTACTTAAGTATGGTACTCTGGTAGAGAGGAGACTTGGGAAATATCAAATATACCAAGTACCATATTATAAGATTATATATTCCAGATAAATAGTTGTGTCTTTTCTGTGTCATAGATACATGAAAATGTTTCCAAATAAAATGGAGACTCATGACACTATAGAGATGTTACGTCAAATATATTCATTCATTTATTCATCCACTCTTTCAACATTTATTGAATGCCTACTGTGTGCCAGACAGAATTCTATGTACTTGAGATACAGTAGTGAATGAAAGTGAATATCCTACCCTCAGAGCTAGAATTCCGCCATGTATTCTTATGTATGTGTGTAAAGACAGAATATTGTAAAACTAAGTTATTTGTTTTCCAAAGTATGATATAATAATTACTGTCTAGGGAGAAAACTTAATTGGATAAAAAAGATAAGGAATGCTAGGGATGAAGGTTGGGAAATTGCAATGATAAATTGGGTAGTCCCAAGATGAGAGGTTCAAACTGCGGTGTTTAGAAAGAAATGTGATTGGAGTGTTCAGAAAAGACAATGTGGCTACAGTAGACTGAGATAAGGAAAAAATAATAGCTGATAAGTTCAGGAAAGTAAGATTAGAGGCTGAGGAGCAGAGTGTGATGAAAGATGAATCAGGGGAATGGGGAATGCATCTTGTGTTGGGCTAACAATTAAAAATCAGATGGCAAGTATGTGTGACTTGTATAACTTTGACTCTAACTTTGAGTGAAATAGGAAGTTTTTGAAGAGTTTTGAGCAGAGGAAAGATATGATCTCATGTCACCCCAGAATCAATTTGGCCATTGTGTTAGGAACAAGCTGATATGGAACAATTGTAGAAACAAACTGTTTCTTAAGAATCTAGGTGAATGAAAACTGCGACTCGAACTGAAAGTGTTAACGGTGGAAGTGGTGAGATGTAGTTGGACTCGGAATGTATTTTAATGGCAGAGATGGATGTATTTGCTGATGATAAAGTGAGATATGAAAAAAATGAAAGAAGTCAAGCATAACTCCAGGATTTTGGAATTTAGTAAATGGAAAATCAGAGTTGCATTTAAAAAAGATAAGTAGGATTATGAGATGAGAAAATTTGCAAAGGAAAAAATCAGGACCACAGTTATAGAAATATTTAGATTAAATGCTTAATAGACAACTTACTAAGAGGCAGGTAGACAACTGTATGTTAAGTTTAACATTCAAGGCTTAGGGCCAAGATAGAGATATAAATTTAGGGGTCATCATAAGACAATATTTGAAACTATGAGACTGGATAAAATAGTCTGAACATAAAATAGAAAAGACTTAAAGACTTAGTCCTGTGACACTTCAATATCAAGAGGTTGAGAATACGCACAGGAGCCAGCCGAGAAACCTAGGAAGGAGCAGCTAGCCAGATAAGAGAAAGAAAAATTACAGTAATTCTCAGAGATAAATAACTCCCACTAGTGTACAGGAAAATCCTTCAGTAACTCAAAAGTGAGAATAAATGAGAGAATAGGAAGATACCATTTTCAGAACTCTATATATCAGTATATAGAATATCGAAAGGGATACATAGAAATGTGGCAAGATGTCATTATATTACTAATAGTAACAATGAAAATGAAAAAAAGTATTGTTTAAATTATGAAATTGATTTAATTTTCATAAAGACAATGATATTATTATTTATACTTCATTAGAAGAAATTGAAACTAAGGAATATAAACATTATCAAGTTCATTTAGGTACCAAGAACTCGAGAGGAGACAAGAGTTAGAACTGGAATTCAGACATAAAATGGAGTAGAAAAACATAACTTTGATTTTGGAACATGCGTTTTAATTAATTTGAAGTTGGGAGAGTAGCATGCATTCAGCAGAATGTGTGAAATATAAGTACAATTTAAAGAATAATTATACAGTAGATAGTATATTCACCACCAAGAGCATGAAACTGTGGATCATCAGAACTCCAGAAATTTCTCAAGTATTCTTCCAGACCAACCCCTTCCTGTCCACCCTAACCACTAACTTGACCTTCGTAATAAGCATTTCTTGATTATTGTAAATAATTTTTCCACTAATAATAAACTCCTAAACTACAGTTCTCCTGAAAACTTAGTTCTCACGAGAGTTGGCTGTTATAAAAGAGAGATCAGTCAGGACCTCCCTCTCTGACTTTCCGCACGTCCTCACAAAATTATATGTGAAAACCCTAATTTCAGTATGCTAACATGTGAGGATTAGTGTTCTTACAAGAGGCCAGATAGCTGGCTTCTTTTTCTCCACCTTGTTAAGATACAAATGGATATTGGTAGTCTGCAACCTCAAAGAGGGCCCTTGCCAGAAGCTGGCCTCAAACTATCCAGCCTCCAGAAGTGTGAGAAATAAATTCATTTCATTTGTAAGTCACCTAATCCATAGCACTTTGTTATGGCAACCTGAACTAAGGCAGTCATGCTCTTCTCGGTATTTTGGGGTGAGGATTGCAATCAGTTGCATCAGACACATCTATAGGACTAAGAACCGAGGCTGCGTGTTGTTTGTTCCCAAAATATTTGTCCAGGAAAGATAAAACTATAAGGCAACAAATAATATTACTGCTTGCTGCAGAAATTCATGTAAACAAAATTTATGAGACAGCTGCTCAATTCTCAATTTCAAGATCTTCACTTTGCTATGTCCACTGATCTGGAAGTACGATGTCACAGACTTTGCACAATTCCAATCTGTTCCCTGACTTGAAAGCTCTCCATAAACCACTTGTACCAAGACCCTGAGATCTCCTAATTATCTTCTTCTTACTCCCACCTTCTGAATTATTGCTAAACCTTGCAAAAGTGGCTTTCTTCCTTACTTCAGCGACTTTTATAAATTTAGCTTTTGTTTATTACCAAGTTGTCTGGTGATACTTTAAGGAATTCATCAAACTTGGGGAACTTTTGGGGAGTCTTAGTAAGGTCCATTCAAGACTACCCTGATCCAGAACCAGTAGTTGGCATAATGGCTACATTGCAGGACTCCCATGTAGTTGACCGTGGCTCGCGTCCTGGACCCGGTGGCTTAAAACTCACGCCGGGCATGTGTGCGTGCATGCCCAAGATCCCGAGAGGAGAATGGAGGAGAAGGGATTGCAGCATGACCATCCCCCCTAGGGGGTGATTTCTCGCTTTCTGTCTCTTTGTCTCTCTGTCTGTCTGGTGAGTGCACGCGCCCTATAGCAAAAAAAAACCTTTCCAAAAAAAAAAAAAAAAAAAAAAAAAAAAAGACTACTCTGATCCAAAAGCCTTGATTCAGAAATAGTGTCCTCCCTGGAGGTCCTTTAAGTCCTTTCCTCTGGGGTCTTTCCAAACATGATGATAGAATTAGTCTCACAATTGATTTCTTTTATTTGAGTGCCAAATGTTTATTCTGTATCCCAAGCAGTAGGATTCTTCTAATTAATCTTTCAGTTTTCCCATCAAACTCAAAATCTCTCACCCTAATAGAAAATTTTCCGTATGATTTTAAAATATTAGAGTTTGTTTTGTCTGTCCCTGACAATTCACATTGTAAATCTATAAGAAAGATTTTATAGGAAGAGGATGGGCATAAGTTCATTAAATCTTTCCTCAGAATAAGTTCTAAAAGTCTCCTTAGGAATCTCTTTGACACCCTTTATCTTGGGTCACATTTTCAAATCCTTATGTAAATTCTCAGTTGTCTTTGTAACTGAACTGTGTAGTTCCAGCTATCAGGATTTGAGAAATCGGTCAGGCTCTGAATTGAGGATAGACAATCTGTTGGCTAAATTCTGAAGACGCGTTTTTGTATGGGTACCGCTCTTAATGATTGCTGCAGTCCTCACAGGCCATTCACGTGGAGGTCTTTAATCCACAGGGGGCTGGTTTTTATATAAAGTGTGAAGTAAACATTCAATTTCATTCTTCTTCCAGATGTTTATATAATTTTCCAGAACACTTATACAAAAAACTGCCTTTTCCATTGGCTTACAATGCCACTTTTTTTCATACGTGTGGGTCATTTTTCTGGCTTTCTACTATGTTCCTTTTGTCTGTCTGTCTGAACTAGGGCTGTTACCATGCTGTTCCAATTATTTTATAATAAGCCTTGAAAGATGCCAGAGCAATTATTGCTGCCTTGTTCTTCTTTATGAATACTTTGGCTATTTAAACCTCTTTTGTTATCATGTACACTAAAAAAAGAACTTGTCAAGTTTGACCAAAATAGTAAGGATTTTGCTTAGAGTGGTATGAAATCCATAAAATAATATGAAGAGAACTTACATTTTTACAATATTGGTATTCCTGTTGTAAACATGGTATATCTGTTTATTTAGGTCTTCTATAAGGTTAATCAAATTTTACAATGTTCTTTGTAGAGATATTGAATATATGTATAGATATATTCATAGATATTTTACATTTCTGGCTATATTACAAAAGGCATCTTTAAAATTTTTAATATTCTAATTATTTGTTGATAGTATTACAGAAAAGCAGTAAGTTTTTATGTTTTACTCTGGCCAACCTGCTAATATTTTATTAAGTATAATAATTTATTTGAAAATTCTTTTGATTATATAAGTACTAATCCTAAATATAGATACTCTCTAAACAATAATAGTTATGGTTTTTAATTTCCAATCTGTGGTTTATTTATCTTTTTTGTTTTAATATGTGACAAGGACCTCCCATATAAATACTGAATAGAAATGTTAGTGAATATTCCTCATATAAATGTATAGCTCTTGATATTTCACTGTTGAATACAGTATCTGCTCTTAGTGTAGTGGATGTACCACTGAGCATGTTAAGATAGTTTCTTTCGGGACCAGCAGATGGTATATGGTTACATCGCTGGACTCCCACATAATCTACCACAGTACAAGTCCTGGACACGGTGGCCTGAATTCATGTTGGGTGCATGTGCGTGCGTGCCCAAGATTCTGAAAGAAGAATGGAGGAGAAAGGATTGTGGTATGGCCATCTCCCATGGGGGGTGAGTTTTCATTTTTGTTTTCTGTCTATCTTCCCAGTGAGCACGTGCACACTATAGAAACTATATCTCTCTAAAAAATGAAAAAAAAGAAGATAGTTTCTCTCTATTTAAGTGTGCTAAAAGTACTATTATTTTTATTTTCCAAGGTCACATGCACTCACTAGGTGTATATAGCAAAAGAGAGAGGGGAAAAAGTATCCCTCTGCAGCGAAGCATGCTCATGTCACAATTCCCTCTCCATTTTTCTGTCCTCTCAGTATTTGGGGCATGTAGCACACGTGTACCAAGTGTGTGTTTCAAGCCGCTCAGAACCATAAGGTTGACCATGTGGATCCAGCTCCCTTTATCACTAGGCCACAGGGATGGCACAAGGGTATTATTTTTTAAATCACTAAAGTAAACTTTTATCAGCAATTCCTTTGTTCATAATCCTACACATACAAATTCTTGATGTTATTCTACCTACCCAGTGCTTTCTATCTGTTTGTTGGTCTCTACTTCAAAATACCAAGAATTTGACTACTTCTCACCATCCTCACTGATGCTAAGGCACTTGATTGAAAGCATCATTATCTGTCCCCTGATTATTCATCTCTATCTTACAGGAGCTTATCTACTTCCTTGCTCGTACAGTCAGGACAATATTTTTAATATGTAAATTAATCAGACCACATGGATTTTAAGTCACAGTCCTGGGGACAAAACTATGGATAAGCAGTAAAATGCAATACTCCACAAGGCTGGCCACATATGGGAAGGTACTGAGGCCACCTGTGCACACCAGTGGGTACACACACGTTCTCATGCGCTGGCTGAGGCTGGGCGTGGATCACAGTGTCAAGACCCTGTTGGGGGTGCTGTTCTTCTCATGGAAGAAATAAGTAGACTTTAAAAAAAATTAAAATAATAAAATCCATAATTCTGATCTGGACCTTGGAACCTATGCCCCGTGTGTGATCTCTCTTACTTCATTCTTTTATGTTCTTCTTGAGTGTCTAGATTCTAGCACTGCAGCTTTCTTCTTGGTCCATGAATATGCCAAACGCTATGATTTGAATGTGTCCCCCAAAATCCATACACTGGGACTTCTTTGTATTGTCTCTATTGGAAAAATATTACAGGAAAACTTAATTCCTTCTTGGAGTCCCAGGATGAGACACAGTGAGCTGATACCAGTTCACAGTTATTACATCATGGAGGCAACAATCTCTTGGATAGATTGATGGCTCCTCGAACTCTATTTTTTAAGTTATTTATTCATTTGCTTTAGGGCATATGCACTCACCAGCCAGAGAGAGAGATAAAAACAGACAGTGAAAAGGAAAGTGAGAAATCATCCCCTGAGGGGTCATAGCCATACCTCAATTTATTTTCTTCAGTTCTCCTCCCAGGATCTTGGGTACACACACACATTTACCCAGCATGAGTTTCATACCACCAGGTCTGGGGACTCAAACCGTGGTTGGCCAAGTAAGAGTAGAGTCCAGTGATGTAACCAGTACACCATCTGCTGGCCCCTCTCCTAAAACCTAATGAGTTCTAGCTCTCATGAGGAGTCAGTTCTCACGAGATTTGGTTGTTATAAAAGAGAAATGAATCAAGGCCCCTCTGAACATGCCCACAATCCTCTGTGCTCCCATGAGCTGTACTATAAGCCCAGCACTGAACTCTCCCACCACCAGAATTGTGAGTTAGAAAATAAACCTCTATCATCTTTATGGAATCACCTTCTCAGGTATTTGTGCTAGCAATGTATTATATTAAGACTATAGACTAAAACAGAAATTGGTACCATGAGTAGGGTTATGTTGCTACAGATACCTGAAAATGTGGAAGCAACTTTGGAACTGTCTAGGAAAAAGGGAACAGTCTAGGAAAAGCCAAGAGACTGGTAGAAACTTGGAATTACTGTCTAAAAATAAACTGGAACTGTTTAAACAGGTGTTTGGATAAACAGGTGTGACCATAAAGCTGCTAGAGATATGGACAGTAAAGGCTACTCTAAGGAGGCTCCAGAGGAAGATGAGGAACGAGATGATTTAAAGAGACCTTACAGAAAAGAGAAGCAGAGAGGAAAATTTTAGAAAACTGTAGCTTGGTCATGTGGCAAAAAAAAAAAAAAAAAAAAAAAATGTGTTTGGCAGGAAACACTAGAAGTGTGGTGGAGAGAGTGATTGCTAGAGAGAGTACTAACACTGATAGAAGGGGTCCAGGTGGAAATGGTCAAGACAATGAGAGAATAGCCTTTCGGGCATTGCCTTTCCAGAAACAAGCTCAGAGGCCTGGGAGCCGGTTTCTAGGAAAGGGCACAAGGCGGGCATGCTGCCCTTCGCAGCTTGGATTTCCCCACAGAGTGATACCATGCCCAGTTGTTGCAATCATGATTAAAGTTGCTCCCAATCCAGAGGGCACAGGCTGTAGGCCTTGGCAGTGGCAGCAGCGGCATCTGCTTCCATGTTGGGCTACACTAGGTAATAATTCTGCAGGAGAGAAGAAAGCAAGAGATATGAGGGCATCATAGCTTCCTAGAATTCAAAGGATGCACCAGGAAGCCTGAAGTTTAGGCAGAGACCTATCTCAAGGGCAGAGCCTCTGCAGAGAGCTTCCATTAGAACAAAGTCATTGAGATGTGAGGTCAGAGCAGAGAGCATCCCCTAGGAGGGCTATGGCTAGTGGAACTGCTGAGAAAACCTCACTTAAAACTCTAGAACTATGGGGACTGGGTAGGTGGCATGGCTATTTAGGGTGCTGGACTTCTACATGGCCGAACATGTCAACCATGGTTCAAGTCTCAGACCTGGCGGCTTGCATTCTCTCTTTCTCTCTCTCTCTCTCTCTCTCTCTCTCTCTCGCTTTCATTTCTCTCTCTCTCTCTCTCTCTCTCTCTCTCATTAAAAAGAAAGGTATAAAGGAAGAAAGAAGTTAAATAAAATCATTCTTAAAAAACAAACCAAAAAAGCTCTAGAACTATGGAGCTATCAGTGTGCAACATTATTAGCCTTGAAGAATTGCAGGTTTGAGATTCCAGCTGGGAAGGGCTAAAGTATGGACAAAGCCAGGGGAATAAGGTTGCCTGATGCTTTGGGGACCCAACCTTTTCAAGACATCCAGGAATTCCCAGATTGAATGTCTGCTTATTGGGGTTTTAGATGTGTCAGGGACCTGCTACTCTTGCCTTTTAGTGAGTGGAAAGTTTTACCATCTGCTCCACAGTTGTATTTGGGGAGAGTGTAATTTGTTTTGACTTCACAGGCGGATAGCAAGCAGTTTGACTCAAGTCTATAATAAGACTTTGGACTTCAAAGTTACTGTTGGAACCAATTGAGACCTTTGGGACCATTGGGATGATTTCATATGAGAGAAATACATGAATTTTGGAGATCAGAAGCAGAATGCTATGATTCGAATATATCCTGCAAAAATTAATATGTTAGGACTTGATTGTATTGTCTGTATTGTAAAGGTAATAAATGAAAACTAACTTTCTTCATGGTGTCCCAGAGTGAGGTCTAGTGGGCAGCCATAGGTTCACAGAGATTGCATCATGGAGGCAACAATTTCATGGACAGATTAATGTCTCATGAGACTTAATGGGTTCTGGCTGTCCTGAGATGTTCTCGTGATAGTTGGTGGTTATAAAAGAGAGCTCAATCAGGACCATCCTGTTTTTCTGCATGTACCCACCATCATCAGTGCTGCCATCAGCCATGGGATAGGCCTACGACTTTGGACTTTCCAACTGCCAGAATTGCGATTTTGTAAATAAACATCTATCTTCTGTATAAAATCACCCAGACTCAGATATTTCTTACCAACACAATAGCAGACTAAGACACCAGGCTTATCAGAATTCTGCTCGTGGCACATGACTGATAAATTCCAGCATCTAAAAATCTTTTTGAGATTGTTGGAGTCACCCTTTTTTTTTTTTAATTGGTTCTTAATTGCAGTGTCATTTCCTTTTGTACTTGGTTAGTTTTATTTTTTTTTCTTTTCCTTTTATCTTCTTATTTTTTACATTTAATCCTTGTATATCTTTACAGCATACGAAATGAATTTTCCCAGCATGAATACATTGTATATTAGTCCAATCAAAGATATTACCATGCACACTATCATCAATGAATAATTTTCCATTTTTGTGTCTGTTAAATGTTTTGCTTTATTATTATTATCATTACTTTGCGTGTGTGCTTGGTTAGCTTTAACTGTGATTTGTTAAGCTCCTTTAGACTCATTCTTGTGAATGCTTTGACGATCAAGATGTGCATTCCCCCAGCAGGCATTTTTTATTTTTCTTCTAAGGAGCATCTACAGTACTATTTTTCTAGACTTCATTTAAAATAAACTTTAATTTAACAGGTTTTTCAGAGTACACTGATGGTATCATTGAGATTCACAAAGGCCATCTTAAGGATTTTTTTCCCTCTTTTCTTCTTAGAAAAAAAAACTGATTTTTTTCATGTAGTCTCTAGGGTAGAGGCAGGGAAGATCATTTGTGAATTACCATTTTGCTACAAGTATAGACATATAGAGTTCCAGCTTTCTCTTCTTTTCTATACCCAGACTTGGCTAGTCCTTGCATGTGGGCCCATTTCCCAACAGGCCATCATAACTAAAACTCAGTTTTGCCAGTGTGATAAATGCTGTCAAGGCAAGTGTAGTTTTGTGACTCTGCTTACCTCCCTTGGTTCTTACCTTTCTTTAGATTTACTATCTTTTTAAAAAAAATTTCTTTATTCATGATAGAGCATGTGTGTGTGTGAGAGAGAGAGAAGCACTCTTCACAGAATCTGGTCTGGTCATGCTGTGAGTCCCTCCCTACAGTTTTCCAGCTCATTGAATCTTGGGCACTTGCAGGTGACCAGCATGTGTCAGGCTGAAGGGGCCCAGGGTTTTGAACCATGGTCTCCATGCAGGATCTGGCTACTTTTGAGTTATGCATTACCACAGAGTCACAGAGCTTAAAAATGTTATGGAAGACTTTGAACATTAAGAAAAAAAGATAAATTGGGGCCAGCAGGTAGTGTGGTGTTTAAGGGTGCTGGACTTCCATATGGCCAATTGTGGTTCGAGTCCTGGTCCTGGTGGCTTGCTTTCTTGCTCCCCCTCCCTGCTATCTCATTCTCATTCACACTCTGTCCCTCTCTGGTCAAATTACAAATAAATAAATAAAGTTAAATAAAATAATTTGAAGAAAAAGAGATAAATCACTTACTAACATACCATAAAAGACTCATCTTTGATCTAGCATATTTTTGCCACATTTTTCTACTTTAGTTTTTCATTCTTTTTTTTTGTTTATACTAGTTATATCTTTGAACCTGTAGGCACTTCTCTTTGCAATTTCTTCTTGATTGTAGCCTAAGATGTTTTTTACCCTGAAAATATTTAATAGACTATTTTTTATTTGACTAAAGTTTAGTGTCTACGTTCTTTGATTCAATTTTGATTTAATTATTTGTTATATTACATTAAGTAAAGAATAAAACTGAATCTTTTCTAGATTTCTAACTAAATCTTTTCCAGATTGGTAATTATTGATATGGATTTCAAACTCAGTCATTAAGTGTCTCTCTATTGATCTGAGATGCCTCTTTTATTCACCAATTTATTCACTGTGGTAACATTTTAAAAGTGAGGTTTTTTTTTTTTTTTTTCCTGTTTGAACCAATGTTTATGATCCATGTTCTATCTTTATAATAAAGTTTATTATATTTTGAAATAGAGTCCCTATATTAAAAAGGGTAGTAATAAGCAGGTTTGGGGGCTTTTAATTATGTATCTTTGTGCAGAAGGATAGGTATCCTCATTATTTAATAGTTGCCCAGTGGGAAGGGATCAACTAATTTAGTTTGTCTCTAATGTTACAGTAAATTGGATTGGAACATAAAGAACTCTCACAACTAGAGCTTTTCAAATGGAATTGACCATCTCAGGAAGCAATGTGTTCCCCTTCACCAGTTCTAGTTGAAGAAAGTAGTTAAACAAGAGCTTGTTACCAGTCGGGAATTTTGAGAGTCCTTTTCTGCTAGAGGACTCCTAGGTCCATTTCAACTTTAAGATTCCATGTTTCTTTAGTCCATCTGTAAACAGGGATTTTTAGAGTGTGTGATTTAGACTGTAGAAATATTTTGATTGACTTTCAAGTAGCTCTTAAACTATAGAACAAATCATTTATTTCATGCAACTTTTTTTTTTTTTTTTGAGAGGTTTTCGCTATAGGGCGCGTGCACTCGCCAGACAGACAGAGAGAGACATAGAGACAGAAAGTGAGAAATCACCCCCCAGGGGGGATGGTCACGCCTCAATCCCTTCTCCTCTCGGGATCTTGGGCACACACGCACACGCGCCCGGCGTGAGTTTTAAGCCACCGGGTCCTGGACGCGAACCGTGGTCGACTATGTGGGAGTCCAGCGACATAGCCATTATGCTAACTGCTGGTTCCCTTTCATGAAACTTATTTTGAATAACCAAATTAACATAGATTCTCATCAAGTTTAACATCTACATTAAATGTTCTATCTCAACACCATACAACATAATACTGGGAAATTAAGGATTTCTAAGAGAAATACAAGGCTTATATAGAAGTTCCCAAGGTGGTTGTAGAAGCTGAGTAAAACTAACTGGACTTACTCATCACAAGCTTTTATATTATTACTGAAAGAGTACAGAAGATCACCTAATTTAAGGAGGATAATGATGATGAATCCATAAAGTCATACATAAAATTGCATTAAAGCATTGTTGGTCTCATTTACTCATATATTGAGAAGAAAAATACTAACATAGAATTATAGGATATATTTCTTTCTCTGTTTATTGTTTGTTTGTTTGTTTGTTTTTTATTTAGGTTTTGCCAGGGGGCATGTACATTCTCCAGAGAGATATGTAGAGAGCAGGAGGTAGGGGATAGTCACTCCATAATCCCCTCTCCTCCATTTCTACCTCCTTTAGTGATGTGGGCACATGTACGTATGCATCTGGTGTGTTTTTCAAAATGCTGGGTCCACAACTCCAATCATACTTGAAATCCTGCTGCCTTAACCAACATACCACCAGCTGACTGAAATTATAGAATTTTTAAATAAGTATTTATAAGACAATAAATCAAAAGTTTAAAACTATGCACTAGTGGAAGAGAAACTACATTTCTTCTGGAAAAATAAATTTTTACCAAATAGAGAAACATGCATTATAATTAATACAGGTATTAGATGTACTTAAGCAGATGTATTTAGAATTTAAAAACTGTTTACCTTCATAATTTAAAAATTATTGATAAAGTTTTATCTATTAATATACTTATTCATCTATTTTATATGATAATACAAATTAGTCTGAACCTTCAATAGTTAAAACTCATAAGCAGGTGAGTCTCTATGAAATTGTAACACATTGAAAGTATTTTCTATAGGGCAAAGAGAACGCCATAGAAATACACATTACAGAGAAGTAAAAATAACCTATGGCTTTAGACTTTTGGGAAAAGCAGACCTGAAATTTCTACATCCCTGACACCGACAAACTAAGTATATAGGTCACAGCTAAGTGCCTATTTCGGTACTTTGCCTTATGCTAGATAGCTGCAGACACAACCTGAGCTGTTTATCTGATGGAGAAGTTTCTTGTACACAGTTCATGGAACAAACACAGAAGACTGTGTAGTAAATGGTCATCGTTTGAAAATGTTGCACTTAGTTCTTCTTTGGGAAACTCCTTTAGCTTAATGAATCTAATAAAGCTAATTCTCATTGTAAAACACAAACTTTGCACAAATATACAAATATTGCACATATTTTAAAAATTTATTTTTGCCCTTAGATTGGCATCAGGAATATAAGTTAAATATAAAAGCAATACTGTGTTATAAGTTGATTACGTACTTTACACAGAACAAGATGAAGATTTTCTTGGTTTACCCAAGTTTCTAATGCGTGATTATTGTACCTGTCTCACTTGGGTATTGAAAATATTCATTAATAAAAAGCATAAGTGCTGTGCTAAATATCAACACACAGGTTCATTGTTACTGTGTCATTGAATTAAATGAGATCTACTACTTATGTTCAAATGAACGTTTATAAAGTTGTGTGCTAATGCTGGGGCTCAAATGTGATACCACAAAGTATGGTACCTTGACATGCTGAGAACATTAAGATGAAGTAGTTTTGGAAGGTTTCAGAAGCAAAATTTCAGTGATTTTTCCTTGCTCTGTTTTCTCTCCCTTCTCTTTCTTCCCAAAGGTACAACATAGAAACCAGAATGCTTCTCTTATGGTGACTCAGAGCTACAACTCCTCTTTCCCAAAGCAAGCAGTAACCTAGAAAGGTCATTCTCTGACTTTCCTTCCTTAAAGTAGGTCATAACACCCTCTCAAGTCCTGCCTTACACTTGAGGGAAGGAATGGCATACACAGGCCAAAAGGAATCTGAACAAACAGGCCTCACTGGGTTCTCCCATTTATTGTAATAGACTATATGCTTTTGGTTTAATTGCCGTACTCCACAACTATCCACTTCTTTTATCAGACTTAACATAAAAATATAACATTTTCCCTGGATATTTGGGTCTTGCTTCTGAAGGTTCCCATGTCACATAAAACTTTGTGAAAGTGGTCAGCACATGGCGTAATGGTTACATCGCTAGAATCCCATGTAGTTGACTGTGGTTCAAGTCCCAGACCCAGTGGCTTAAACTCACACCAGGTACGTGTGCATGCATGCCCAAGACTCTGAGAGGAGAATGGAAGAAGGGATTACAGCATGGCCACCCACCCCTGGGAGTGATTTCTCACTGTCTCTCTGTCTCTCCAGTGAACACACGCACCCTTCAGCAAAAATCTCTCTTAAAATTAAATATACTTTGTTAAATCAGTTTCTAATGCCTTTCTCTTGTTACCCTGTCTTTTGTTATAAAGGTGTCAGTCATTGGCCTTGCTGTGATTGAGAAGAGAATTACATTTTCACCCCTGCACTGGGCACAATGGTAAAGAAAGAACGAATGGGGTAGTATACACATAACAGACAGGTATACGTTCAACCTGTAATAGTAGATTGACTGTTACACTAGAACAGATTGACAGTACTGATAGTCCTCACTGAAGTTGGAGGCAATGTTGAAAATGAGCAGGGGGATAGGTTTAAGCAGTTATCCACGTTTTAGGTTTCCCCTGACCAAAATTGCTCTTCATACACATAGCCTGAGCTTCTCTCATTATACTCTCTCAGTAGCCAAAAAGATTCTACCTCTAGAGAGACTCTTATTTGGTTCAGAAACTTCTGAACCAAGCATATCTCTGGAGGTTAAGAGAGTAAGTAGAGTATAAGGCAAATTTTCCTGTATTTATGTTTTGGTCATATTAATTTTCAACAACCTTCAAAGTTTGTTGTGCATTTCCATAACTCTAGGCTTTAAAATGCAACTCTCTTTTCCTGGGATGGACATTTTCTCTTCCTTCCTGCCAATTACAGACTAATATGACAAGCTTGTACTTACTCTCCAAAACTCAATTTAAAATCACTGCCTCTGTGAAGCTTTCTCTAAATCCCTTGAGATAGTGAGCTTTCCTTTCTTTAGATCACTCACTTTTTTTTTTTTTTTTTTTTTTTGCTTTCATGTCTTTGAATGTACTTATCAGACCATGTATCATAATTTGTACCTTAAACCAAAGTCCTAGAAGTGAGCTGCCTAAAAACTATAACAGTACCTTATTCACATTGGATTTTCTAAATTTTAGCATGTACTGTGTTTTTTCTTGAGTGGATGTATATAATCATTGTTGTATCACAACTTGCTAAAAATACCTAGAGAGAGATACATAGCTGTGGGAATAAGAGAGAGAATTCAGAAACAATGAGGAAATTTTCAGGATGCCAAGTCTAGGAAAGCACTGGAAGCAAAATTCTAGTAATCTCCACATGAGTGGAGGTGTTCCCAGATAGAGGAAATGGCTGTAGACTTTCAGGAGAAATCATAACCCAAACTGCCTACTTCTCAACTCTGCCCACAACCAGGCTCTGGGAAGAGGGTCCTTCGATTCAACTGTTGACTGAGTAAATTATATCCCCTCCAAAATAGCACCAAAGCACAGTATAGAAAAATTTATGGAATTTTATCATTTCCCTCCTTCTTATCCTTTGTTACTCTACAGGAGCTTATTAATGTACTAAGTTCAGTTCTTAAGTTTTCTTGATTTTATAGTATATTTCCCTTCATGTGTAAATTTTTTTTTTTTTTTGGAGAGATTTTTTTTCTATAGGGCGCGTGCGCTCGCCAGACAGACAGAGAGAGACAGAGAAACAGAAAGCGAGAAATCACCCCCCAGAAGGGATGGCCACGCTGCAATCCCTTCTCTTCCTTTCTCCTCTCGGGATCTTGGGTACACACGCACACGCGCCTGGCGTGAGTTTAAGCCACCAGGTCTGGGACTCGAACCGCGGTCAACTACATGGGAGTCCAGCAACATAGCCATTACACTAACTGCTGGTCCCGCTTCATGTGTAAATTTTTTAACAAACTATACAAATTTTAAAGTAAAATGCTTACTGCTCTTACTATTAGTTTCAAAATAACGTGTATTTTATCAAATGTAGACTTTGTATTCAGTCAAGAGTATGCTAGATCTGTGAATGGATAAGAACCATCCAAAGATATGTAAAATGTCAAAACATGATGTTTCTAAGGAGCCCTGAGGATCATGGAACAGTAATATTTTATAGCACATAATTGGAAAGAAAATACTCTTATATGTTGTGTCTCTTTTCATCATCCCACAATTTATTTCTTTATCTTTTTAATTTAAAAAGTTGTTATTTTTTAAATTTTTGCTAGAGTGCATGTGTGTTTCCTAGAGAGAAACACAGAGAGAGGAACAAAGCAAGAAAGCACCCCTATGGAGCATGGCCATGCTACAGTCCTTCTCCATTTCTCCGTTCTTTCGGGATTTGGGGCATATGCTCACACAGGCAAGCCGTGTTTTCTTTTCTTTTCTCTTTTTCTTTTCTCTTTCCTTTTCTTTTCTTTTCTTTCCTTTCCTTTCTTTCTTTTTTTTCTTTGTTTTTTTTTTTTTTTTTTTGTTTTTTTTTTTTTTTTTTTTTTGCTTTAGGGCATATGCTCACTGGAGAGAGAAAGAGACACTACTCAGTGAGAGGGAAAATGAGAAATAACTCCCAGGGTGGAGGGCCACACCACAACCCTCTCTCCTCCATTCCCCTCCCAGGATCTTGGGTACACATACATGTGCCCAGCAAGAGTTTCAAGCCATCAGGTCTTAGAACACATGAGTAGCCAGCCATGTGGAGTCCAGTGAGGCAACTGCTATGCCGTCTGTTGGTCTTCTGAGGCATGTTCCTTAACCTGCTGGGTCCAGCACTTAAATTCCATAGTCAGTCATGTGGAATCCAGCCACTTTAAACACTAAGCTCTGGGCTGTACCTTAGAACTATTTTAATTGGCACATATTTATGGGGCACAGTGTTTTGTTGGTGTATGAATACAATGAGTTATGATCAAATTAGTAATATCCATTACCTCAAACATTTGTCATGATTTGCGTTAGGAACTTTTAAAATCCTCTCTTCTAACTATCACAAAATACACAATAAAATATTGTTAACTATAGTCACAATATAAAAGTAAATAAATAAGTAAACGTGTTATAAAACACAAGAATGTAGTACTCTGTAATTGTAATTTTGCATTCTCTAACCAACATAGCCCTATTCTTTTCAGCCTTCATAACCTCTAGTAACTACTATTCTATTTTCTCCTGTGAAGTCAACGGTTTTAGCTTCCACATGTGAGTAAGAGCATGTCGTGTTTCTCTTCCTGTGACTGGCTTATTTCACTTAATATAATGCCCCCTGACTCACCCATATTGGCCTCAATGACAGGGTTTTATTATTTTTTTAATAACTGAAAAAGTATTTCATTTGGGATATAGATACTATATTTTCTGTATTCATTTGTTGATAGAAACATAGATTAATTTTCTATTGGCTATTGAGAAAAGGGCTACAGTAAACATGAAAGTTTAACAAATGAGGAAACTTCACTTTCTTTTAGGAAAGAGATGAAATGATTTAGTTGAGGTTACAGCTATTAAGTGGAAGGACCTAAATTTAAAAATGGGCTTTCTGAGTACAAATCTTATGTCCCTTGAGCAGCATCATGCTTTGTTCTTTATTAATCATCAAGTTGATAAATGCTATCCTCAGGGAGCTCAGTTTAACATTTGAGACAGGCACATTTCCAGTGTTTTGATAGAATTCATGCCAAACATATGCGTGGAGTGGAATAAGACCCAAAAGGGATGAGCTATGTTATTGGGACATGCTGTGAGAAAAAAAAAATTCCTGTAGGATGTGATTTTTAAACTGAATTCTGAAGACCATGCAAGTGCTAGCTAGAGAAATATTGGGGAGATTTCATGCAGAGAGGACCAAGTATGTAGGTATACAGAAATATGAAGTGACAGGATGCATTCAGGAGGATTAGAAGTTCTACAGAGTGAATAAACTAGAGAAAGAAACAGTGGAAGTAGTTGAACTAGAGGGCCAGACAGGTATTCGCTTATGAAGAAATTGATAGATTAAGTAAATATATTTTGATACATCTTGTTTTTGGGGGGAGTGAGAACCCTACAGAAGTGTAACATGTCACAATTTCTATTTTGGAGAGATCAGTAAGTAGCACAGTGGCTAAGACAAGGTTGGAGATACAGGAAACTATCACAGTTACCCAGGGGTGAAGAAATGAAAGCTTCAGATGTAAGAATGCAGTATTAATCAAAGGAGATGGGAAATATTTGGATGATAAATGTCTATAGAACCTGATAAGTGATTTTTATGGTGAAGTGGGAAAGAGAGCAAGATCTGTGACAATTCTCAGGTTTATGGCTTAGAAAACCAAATGGATAGTGTTGCTATTTACTGAGATTGAAATTTGGGCAGGTCTGAAAAAAAAGACATAGTGAATTTAAGCTGGCATTGGTTGCCTATGAGATAGCTCTAAGGCTTTCAAAGGGAAGTGTCTAGCAATCTTTCCTTTGGAGGAAGCAATAGAATCTTTACACATTTGCAGTCTATGAACTTGCATTTCGAACCTGGCTCACCACCTACCAGCTGCAAGACCTTGGGCAAATTACTTAGTATCTTAAGAGCTTATAGTAAAAGTAGGTCAAAAACAACCAGCTTAAATTTTGTTTTGTAGATTAAGTACAATAATACATGTAATTGTTTATGTTCTATCTTCCCAACTGAATAGTCTTTTTTGGGAGATAGGGGCTATGTATGTCTGTTTTGTTAATTCTGTATTTCAGTACCTAGAACTGTGCCTGTAACATAGTAGGTACTCAATAAATATTGAGTCAGTTGAGTGACCAAGTGCACAAAGACTCATGTATAGATAGTGAAAATAATTATTAAGTATAAAATTGGAGCTTAGCAAAAAAAGCCAAGAAAGAGAATGTGTCTGTGTAATTAGATCTAAGAATGCGTTCAGAACAGACCATAAGATAGAGCATGTATACAAAACGTGAGCCTGAGGAATGGAAATTTTTAAGAAGTAACTGAAAGGCACGGGGCTGGTTCCGTGCTAGTATGACTTTCAACTGTGCTCAGTGGTTCTAAGATCATTAAATCTAACACTCTTACTATCAGTACTGGTTCCTGGAGATGCTCCCTCTGTTGTCTGATTCAGCACGCCGAACTCCCCGATGACATGCATTGGTCTGGCAACGGTAGGTCCCACTTGAACTTGGAGTTCCTCCTTCAGGTCACCTGCTGCCCACCTGTCTTCTGAGTTGCAGCATTCCACCAACAACATCCGAAAGTGCTATTCTCTCTAACAGGGACACTCAGAGCTCAGACATGAGCAGCTGTCGCTTCCATGCATCCTGTATATAGCAAGCTGTAGGTGTTCCCCTATTTGGGTACATCTCACAACTAACGTCTGTGTCGCTGCTATTAAAACACAAGACAACTGTGACATCTTTAAAGGGAATATCTGATTTGTTTCATGCTATTCTGGATTAAAGTTCCTAATTAGATTCAGCGGAGATGACAATGTTGTGGGTGTGTGACGCTGCCTTACTGCCAGCTGAGTGTTTCTTCTTTTTACTTGTATAGCCGCAAAGGTTGTGCTCTGCTTTGTGAATGCTGCAAGACAGGTCTTTTCTCAAGCTTTTTGTCAACCGCTGGCCATTTAGGGTACACTCAAGTGTTCTTCAAGTGACAGAAGTGTGTTTGGGTGGCTCTTGAATCACCATCAGAATAGTCTTCTATATATCTTATACAAGCAACAGTAATAGTCATTTTCCAAGTTTCCATTATATTCCAGAACATGAAGAAGGCAGGGCAGACAAGAAGGGTGGCTTTTAATGAGATTCCTGTTTTTAATCTAAGTAAAAGGTGATGATGACCTGAACTAAAAATAGGCCAGTGGGATTGGAGAGAAATGATAATATTTAAATACATAAGTAACTATAAATGATATGAAGTGGAGCCACATTAGGGGTAAGCAAGATAGAGATCACTCGTGCCCGGTGTTCTGATGTACCCCATGTATGTGCTCTATGCACTTTTCCTTTTGTAAAACTCCTAATATTTATTATTTCTTGTTCAATTTTATTCTTCACTTTTGAGTGGAACCTGCAGGAGGGCAGGGACCATAGCTGTCGGTGTATAACACTATCTTTAGATGCAGGAATGGTCAAATGCCATCCACCAAGATGCAGACTACAGAAGTTGCTGCTTGAGGTTGGGTGAAGAAAATGAGAGTTATGGGCACATATGAAATATCTATGTGTCGAGAAGTCTGAGACAGCAATCTGAACTCAGGAGAGAGTTCTCTGCTTGTTATTTAGATTAGGGGGCTATCAACATTTAGGTTGTAATTGAAAATATTAGAGGCATTGCAATTGGTTAGGGACTCAATGGTCAATTCATTTGTTAAAACCTTAATTCCCAAAGTGATGGTGTTTGGAGATGGAGCATTTGAGAGCTGTTTTGAATGAAACTCCTCAAGTATCTATCCAGCTAGTATCTGCTGATTCCAGAGTCCAGGACAGAGGAGCACCAGCGGGAGGTCACCTACCTGAGTCTCACCTTCAGGGATCAGATTGCAGGAGCTGCTTCAGTGACACAATCACAGTGTGAAAATTTAAGAAGTTTTGTTCTTGTTTTGAATACTTGCAAACTTAAAGACATACAACATGTCTAGAGCAATATATGTAGAGGTGAGGGAGCACAGGAGAGAGAGAGAGAGACTGTAAACCAATGTCTTTCTTGGGTTCAGAGAGTTATCCAAATAGGTTCCCTATAGGGTGTTTTTTTTTTTTTTTTTTTTTTTTTTTTTTGGAGAGGTTTTCGCTATAGGGCGCGTGCACTCATCAGACAGAGACAGAGAGACAGAAAGTGAAAAAATCACCCCACAGAGGGGATGGCCACACCGCAATCCCTTCTCCTCCGTTCTCCTCGGCACGCACGCACACGCACCTGGCGTGAGTTTTAAGCCACTGGGTCCGGGACTTGAACCGCAGTCGACTACATGGGAGTCTAGTGAATAGCCATTATGCTAAATGCTGGTCCCCCTACAGGGTGTTTTAATTGGTAGGTTCAAAGCAAGCATGGGAGGGCCACCAGATAGCACGTTGGTTAAGACACTGGGTTCCCACATACCCGACCACTGGTTGGGTCCTAGTCTTAGTGGCTTGTTTCTCACCTTCTTTTCCTCTTCTCTCTTTCTGTATGTCTCTCTCTGGTGAGCACACATGCCATATAGCAAATTCTCAAATAATAATAAATTTAAATGATTATTAAAAATAAAAAAGAGGCAAGCAGACGAGTCACACTGTGACAGCAAAGTGGCCACCTTTGAATTCAGGAACAAATATCTGACTGGTCCTTCTGATAGAAGTGGTAGGAAAGCAGGGAGCCCAGTCTGCTGGTAAGAGACATGTCTCTGAGTCTCTGAGTTATTACCTCTGGTCACTGGTTTGAGTTATTCGGGCAAGGTAGGGTATTAGAAACCGGGTCAGCATTGACTGATCCATGCTTTTGGTAAAGAAAGAGATAGCCATTCAAGAAATAGATATTCAAACAATCTAAAATGATAAACACACTGTATAGGCCATCCTTGGATTGTGGGGGTGGAGCTCTCATGTGGGATTAGTGACCTTAAAGAAGAAACACTGAGAGCTTGCTTCATCTCTCTCTCCACCATGTGAGGACGTGGGAGGTGATAGCCATTTATAAACCAGGAAGATATCCTTCACTGCATTTAGGCACCTTGATCTTGGATCCAAAGCCATGGAGAATTTTGGGGGTGACAGAAAACATGTCAGAACTCTCAGGAACATTAAAACTTACGAACAGTTAGAGGAAAGTCCTTTTCTCTTTAAAGAGGCTAACCTTCTCTTTAAAGAAGATACATGAACTAAAGAATTAAAGACGCTCTTTAGGTTTGGTAGCAGAGATCTCATTGAGGACCTTGCTAAGGATGGATTATATGAGGTTTTGGCAATGAAAACGAATTTATAACATATTATCCAACTTCTTCCACTGTCTACTTTGGAATGACTATTTCCTTTTATGCCAATTAAATGTCTTTCTCTCTCCACAACAGACCAGAGTTTATACTTTAAGTAGAGAGCTTCCATCAACTTCATTCCCAAGAAGGTATGCTTTTCTCCAGGCAGATCTCTTAAAAAATGCCAACTATAACTTTTACTTGTGGCTGTTTTTTCTACTATTCTGTACAGTCCTTATCTATTGATTCTATTGGACTTTCATGAAGCCCTGCTATGGTGGAAGAAGTTTTCTTTTCCTTTTTTTTTCAGTATTTTTTCCTCCATTCCTGATAGAGCCAGTGTGCACATATACGAAAGTGAGAATTCATCAGCAAGAAAGAGGAGAATTCTCCATGGGATCTGATGATGCTAGGATCTTCCTCCTCCAATTCTCTAGCCCATAGGGTCCTGGGCACTTGCCTGGTATGTTTCAGGCTGATCTGGCTGTGGACTGGAGCCACGATTGCCATGTCAGACCCAGTTTCTCTTCAGTCATGCCTTACAACTGTGTCATGGAGTTGGCCCCTGAAACCAGTTTTTTCACTAATATATTTGTTAGAAATAAGGGTCTTAGATGTCCTACAAATGACTTGTTCATTGTGTAGCTGTCAGGGTCTCTTAAACTTCGAGTTGCAATATCATAGATAGCTTTGACTTTAGAGGCTCAGTGGAGATTTCTGTTGTTGTTTGCTTGTGTTTTTGTTTTTAATTTGCTGTAGGGCATGTGCGCCTACCAGAGAGAGAGACAGTGTGTGAGAAAAATGAGACGCACCCCCCTCACCCCCAGAGGGGATAGCTATGTGCCTGGCATATTTTTCAAGTTGCCAGGTCTGAGACTTGAACAGCATGGTAGGTCATGTGGGATCCAGCTGCCTTAATAACTGCATCAACAGCTGGCACAAGGTTCAATGTTTGTTTGTTTATTTTTTACTTATTTATTTTAGAGTTTTTTTTTTTTTTTTTTTTTTTTTTTTTGGCCTTAGGATGCATGCACTTGTCAGAGAGAGAGAGAGACAGAGACAGTGAGAGGGAGAGTGAGAAATCACACCCCAGGGGTGATGGCTATGCCACAATCTCTTCTCCTCCATTCTCTTCCCAGGATCTTGGGCACACATCCAATGCACCCAGTATGATTTTTGAAGCCACCAGGTCCAGAACTCAAACCATAGTAGGAGTCCAGTGATGAAACCACTATTCCGTATGCAGGTGCCAAGGTTCAATTATTTTAAACTCAAATTTTCCTGCTCACGCAGGTATAGACTACATAAATACATCCCAAATTGTGTAGCCTGAAAACACAGGTATGGGTCCCAGCTATGATAAACCACCATGCCAGTCATATCTGACTCAAAACAAAAAATATCTTCAGTAATTCTGACCTTTAAAGCATCCATCATCTATACAACTATACTCAAAACAATCTCATCACCAAATGTCTTGTGTAAGCAGCTGGAGAACCTGACATAGGCGATAATAAAGTCCATATCAAAGAGTTAACAAAGCATGGCAAAATAGTCAAGGCAAAGATTGATTGGCAAACACCTCTGTAGAGCAATCATTTCTGCTCTGATATGCAGCAGGTGTGCACATTGGACAAGAATTAAGTCATCTTCTGATGCCAGCAAAGGGCCTGGTCCTTATACTGCTAAAAGGGAGTGCTGACTTCTCAGCTCCGTAAAATATGGCTAAATTGAATCCAAACTGCCATTGTAGCTGATGCAGCTTGAAATATTTGTAGGACTTCAATTATCTTGGGCATACCATGGGGTTTGAGGAAGAGCGTATTTGACTCCTAATGTGGTAAATTTAATTTTCTTTCTGAACACCTGCTAAAGGACTGACTAAGTCATTTGCCAGTGTGAAATACATCACACTGGAAGTTGAGGCTGAATTTATTTCCATGGAGCCATTCTCCTTAAGCAGTCTGCCTTAGTCTTCAGAGACAGGAGTAAATTCCTTAAAGAAGATTCACAATAGATGAATCTTTCCAGGCTAAGAATTATTGGGTTTTTATAGATTACACATACTAGTCATAGGATTGACTAAAATATACAGTCTTTAGATAGTTTGTAACAGTACATTTATCTCCCATTTAAAGTCTGTTTGGTGGTTGGTTTTGTTTTATTTTGTTTTCTTGTTGTTACTGTTAGAGAGACAGAGGGAGAGGGAACGCACCTCAATGTGACATGGTAACTCTGCGATCCTTTCTCCTCCATCTTTTCATCCTGTCAAGATTTTGGGCACATGCATGCATGTGCCTCGTGTGTTTTTCAAGCTTCCAGGGCTGGGATTCAAATCATGGTCAGTTATGTGAAATCTGACTTCCTTAGTCAATAGACCACAAGCCGGCACTTGAAGTCTCTTAGTTGTAAAATTATCTATGATTTTTACCCACAAAGTGCTATTTGCATCCTCGCTAACGGTATCCACAAATGAGGATGATAATTAATAGGTAGAAAGACTGTTCTCCTACTGCAAGAACTGACAGAATTAGGGTAGACATAGTTTTGAGAGAAAATTAAAGAACTTTATCTTAATTTTTCAGAGAAAAAATAGAGTTTCTACTGTGCATTCTTGTGGATACACTTCTTTTTTTAAGAATTATTTAATTTATTTATTCATTCATTTATTTAAATTTGACCAGAGAGAGACACAGAGAGAAGGAAAGTAAGAAAGCAAGCTATCAGATCAGGGATTCAAACTGTTATTGGCCACATGGGAGTGTCCAGCTCCTTAACCACCACGCCACCTGCTGGCCCCTCTTCTGAATATATTTCTAAAGTAAAAATAAATTGAGAAAGACATTATTATTACTTAAGAGAGATTTTTACTCTAGGGTATGTTCAGTCGCCGAAGAGAGACAGACAGAAAGCAAGAAATCACCTCCTGGGGGATGGCTACATCACAGTTTCTTCTCCTCCATTCACCTCTTGGGTATGCACACACAAGAGCCTTGTGTGAGTTTTAAGCCACAGGATCCAGGACTCAAACCATGGTCGGCCATATGGGAGTCCATAATCCAGCAACGTAATCATTATGCCATCTGCTGGTCCCCAGAGAAAGAAATTATTAATGTGTACATTAATTAATATTTGCATTTAAGTCTATAAATCGCTTTGAACAATGGAAAAGACAAAAATATCTTATTCCTCTGGTATCCTCAAGAGAACAAAAGGAGAGAAAATTTACTTTAATATACAGTGAAATAGCCTATTATTTGCAAAACTGTCTATGTGTGAAGATAACTTAGTACTATCCCTTAAGTTCAGCTTACTCACTTTGTGATACATATGACAATAAAATTATGTTTTCAGACTAAAACAAGGAAATATACTTCTAAATTGAAAGTAATTTTTTTAATAAAAATTTAATTCCAGAGGGCACATGTGCATGCATAAGAGAGAAGCACCCCACAGTGGGTCCTGATTATGCTACAGTCTATTTTTTTTTTTTTTTTTTTTTTTTGGAGAGGTTTTTCGCTATAGGGCACATGCGCTCGCAAGACAGACAGAGAGGCAGAAAGCGAGAAATCAACCCCCAGGGGGGATGGTCACGCTGCAATCCCTTCTCCTCCATTCTCCTCTCGGGATCTTGGGCACGCACGCAAACGCGCCCGGCGTGAGTTTTAAGCTACCGGGTCCGAGACGCGAACCGCGGTCGACTACGTGGGAGTCCAGCGACATAGCCATTACACTAACTGCTGGTTCCCATGCTGCAGTCTATTTTTATCCAATTATCCATCCCATCAGGATACTGAGTGTGTACCCACCCTGCATGTTTTTCAAATCTCTGGGGCTAGGACTGGAACTCTGGTCAGGCATGTGGGATTTTACTTTCTCTGTGCAGTACTTAACTATTGTTCTGTGGGGAATCATTTTAGGAATACAGGTTGGTGAATTCCTTTTTGAGGATACCTTCAGAATCAGATTCACACATGAAATCTAGATTTTTATAATATAAAAATGTACTTGGGATCCTAAACTATATTACCAAGATTTGTTACATATATTATTCATACAATTTGTCAAAATATTATTTGTTGATGTAAGCAAGTCTTTTACTCTTTTCTCTTTTTGAGAAGTTTTTGCTATAAGGCGCATGCACTAGCCAGAAAGAGAGACAGAGAGACAGCGAAAAATCACCCCCTAGAGGGGATGGCCACACCACAATCCTTTTTCCTCCATTTTCCTCTTGGGATCTTGGGCACACACGCACATAGTCCCAGCATGAGTTTAAGCCACCTAGTCAGGGACTCAATCCATGGTCGATTATGTGGGAGCCCAGCAACATAACCATTACGCCATCTGCTAGTCCCAAATCTATTTTACTCTTTCAGGACCATACTCAAGATGATCTAATTTCATAGTTTATAAAATTTGCACCTACCATGTCCCCTTGCTACTCTTTAAAAATAATTAAATAAATAAATAAATGAAAATGTCTAAATTACAAATGTCAAGAAAGTCAAACCAAAGTCAAAGCCTATTTGGCCATCATCCCTTTCCCAGTAGTCTAACATAAGGTGATGAGTCATGGGAGTGGGATTTCTATATGGCAGTGTCTCTCAGAGTCCTGCAGCAAAGAAGTTACAGGTCTAGGAGGTTTCCCTACCATGAGGCCAGGGATACTAAAATCAGAGAAAATATGGGCAGGGAACTAATTCTAACTGTTAGCGGAAAACTTAACTCTTGATACACAGTTTGGATCCTAAGTTATTCACAGATTAAGACAATATGATTCTTGTTGCCTGTAAGCATGAGGCTGGTGCAAATAGGGACAGCCATGATGGGTGTAGATTGGTTACCTCAAAACATTTCCAAATAATGTGCTATAGGATTTACAGATAACCCTGTAAAGAAGTTTAGGATAGAATCTGAACAAAGGTGAGGATCAGCAGATGGTGTAATAGTTACATCGCTGGACTCCCACATGGCCGATCTTGGTTCAAGTTCTAGACCTGGAAGCTTGAAACTCACACTGGGCACATGTGTGTGCATGCCCAAAATCCAAGAGGAGAATGAAGAAGAAGAGATTGTGGCATGGCCATCCCCCTTGGGGGATTATTTCTTGGTTTATGTCTCTCTGTCTTTCTGGCAAGTGTATGTGCCCTATAGCAAAAATCTCTTAAAAATAATTATTGGGAGCCAGCAGGTGGCATGGTTGTCAAGGCACTGAACTCCCACTTTGATGATCCCAGTTTAGTCCCTGAACCCAGTGGCCTGAAACTCATACCAGGCATGTGTGCATGCATGCCTAAAGTCCTGTGAGAAGAATAGAAGAAAAGGGATTGTGGCATGCCCACCCCATCATGGGATAATTTTTCACTTTCCCTCTCTTTGTCTCTCTCTCTTTCTGGTGAGCGCATGCACACTATGGCAAACACCTTAAAAAATAAATAAATAAATAAAATAAAAATCAAAGGTAGCATGATTGTAATCAATCTTTAGACTTCTAAGTATTCTACATTAAAGTGCTTTATCGTTCATCAGGGTGCAGTACTTTCAATACCTTTAATCCTCCCTTACTTGTTTAAAGTCATAGTTCATATGATTCTCTGCTTATACTGATTGGGTTCTGAATTCTCTGCACATTTAAGTTCAAAATTTGCTATAAGGAATGATAGATGTCCTATGATCTTCAGATTCAATTGGATTCTTAGCATTTATGTGATTGGGATAAAATAGAAAACATCCTCTACATTTGGTTTGCTGTTTCCTTCATTGTAAAGATTTCTAATATTTAAGACATTGAAATTGTACATTTTATATTAAATTTGTGTGTGTGTGCCTATCCTCACAACTAGTTTTAGTCTTCTACTTTTTTTAAAGAGAGAGAGATTTTTGTTATAGGGCATGTGCACTCACCAGAAAGGCAGAAAGAGACAGAAAGTGAGAAATCACCCTTAGAGGGGTTGGCCATGCAGAGTCCCTTCTCTTCCATTCTCTAGGATTTTGAGCATGCATGCATATGTGCCTGGTGTGAGTTTAAGCCACTGGGTCCAGGACTCATACTGTGGTTGATTATGTGGGAATCCAGCAATGTAACCATTATGTCATCTGCTGGTCCCAGTTTTAGGGTTCTTTAAGGACTTGTTTCATTGAAATTTATGGCTTTCACATAATCTAAGAGTGTGTTTTAGATTTGATCATTTTCATTTTTAAAATCATTACATGAGAGCTAACGTGGATCTAAGGACAAAACACAATGAGAAAGAAATATGGCAAGGTTGGGAAATATCTTATAACTGTGCATAGGATGCTTTCTTAAGCAATCCAAATAAGCAACGATGGTTTGCCTGAAGCAGCTATGCTTCTGTAGTTGTACTGTGAGTTTAGCAAGCAGAGGGAGAGCTTAGGAGGTGCACTGAAATCGTCATAGCAAAGTGGCAGGAAGTTGCCTTTCAATGGCTGTTTGCTATAGCTGAGGGTAAGACTGGTAGTAAACTGACCAACAATAAAAATGAATTACTGATAAACTGAAGACTACTAATTAGGAGTTGTTGAGCTGAGGATGTAGGTCCCAAAGGAAAAAGGCAGAGGAACTCCTGCTGGCAGTTTCAGAATCTGCTCATTTCCATCCTGCTGGACAAAATTAGGAGCTACTGGTGGAATATGGATCTGTGTATTCTCCCCTACCCCCACCACCGCCTTCAGAAGGGTTTTTCTTACTGTGAAAGTCACGCTAGAATAGGTAGGAGTTTACTTTCAAGCAAAAAAGGAGAGATTATTTAAAATATTCAAGCAGAGGAAAAAATCGAAATATCTTACAGAGGGTCAAGTGGCATTAATATTGAAGTATGGCCAGGTGTTTTGCTTTCAAGTGGAGAAAAGAGAAGAGAGAGCTGCTTGAGGAAAATATTTGGAGTAAAGAAAGAAACAAAAATCCAACCTCTCTTTTAGAAACGTCATAATGAAGTGCTAGAGTGTTATCTTTATTATTTTCCACCTAATTCCTTAATGCAATTAGAGCATGTGGTGAGCTTCAACATGTCATTTTCATTTTAATTTAAATTTTTTATCTTTTGTTTTTATCTTTTTTTTAAGGGAGATATTTGCTACAGGGTGCATATGCTTGCCCAAAAGACAGAGAGAGACAGAGAGAGAGAAAGTGAGAAATCAACCCCTTCCTCCCAGGAAGATGACGATGCCACAATTCCTTCTCCTCTATTCTTCTCTGGGGATTTAAGGCATGCACGCATACATGCCTGGTGTGAGTTTTAAGCCACTGAGTCTGGGACTTGAACCACAGTCGACTACGTGGTAGTCCAGTGACATAACCATTGTGCTCACTGCTGGTCCCTTAATTTAAATTGTATTTCTTATTTTATTTTTCATTTTTCTTATTTCTTTTTCTTTCAGAGAGATTTTACTGATGGGATGCATCTGCTCACCAGAGAGACAGACAGACAGAAAGCGAGAAATCACTCCCTCATTGTTCTTATCCTTTAATCTCTCATTTATTTTAAAAACTACTACACTTTGTTTCCTTTTTAAAACCAATAGAAAATAGCTGGAATCAGTTTAACTTTCTTGACTCTGTTAAAGCGGATTGAAATGGAGTATGATGCTGTCTACTCAACAACCAAATATCCCATTCTTTGCTGAAATGACAGGTTTGGTTAATTATTACATTGCAGGTATGTCCACTTGCTTGGGTAGAGTAAAATAGCACAAATTGCTCACAAGAGCAGCTTCAAGAATGTCTTACTCTTAGTACTCAGACATTACAAGGATTTAGTCCATTAAGAATGGGTTTCTTTTCATTAGAGATCATTTCATTAGAGATCTTTCTTGCTCCTTTTACTTCTCTTGAATCTTTGCTAATGTAAATAAACATGCAGTTCTCACTACAAATATAGAATGAAACAATTCTCTCTGAAAATGTCATTGTTTCCTAAGCTTTCAGTTTTCCAGTGTGTCTCTGAATTCTCCACCCCCTACCCTTGAAACATTCTCTTGCTTTTTTGTTTATGTCAGCAATTCACCCTGCCTAATCAATTCCTCTCGTCTCTGTTGTAGAACTTGCTATATATAGTAAGAGTGTAGATATAAGATTTGAGCTTTAATTTCCAGTTCCATATGCTCTTTGACCAAGTCCTAAGGAAGCTGTGAGATTTCAATATCCCATTTATTAAGCAAGCATTTGTTGTAAATAAGTCTGGCAGATGGCCACAACACCTGGGACAATTAAGCCCCAGGGATGGATGAGTAGTTTCTAACGCAAGCAGAATTTTCCATCTGCTCAAATGGTCCTTTAGAGGTTTAAGCAAGCCAGTGTTGGCTGTCTGCAGTGGGTGCCTCTTACAAACCTACTTCTCTGTCCCCTAGAAAATTCTTGGCTGTATTCATAGAAGGTGGAGAAAGCAGAAAAAAATAAATATTTACTGTTTTACATCTGTCTGGCTGCTATAAACAGATATCTTAGCTTTGTGTTTATCTTTAAGAAACAAAATCAAACAGTTTTCATGAAATTCCACTCACATTTTAAATGCATGACTTATTTTGGTTTATTATGTTGTAGAGTGTTCCAAAGCCAGAATTAAATGCTAAGGAATAAATTAGCCCATTTAAAAGATATTGGTGCACCATGGAACAGATTGTGGCTACCAACATTCTGAGTCAATCCTTCCCCTCCAAATGCCCTACCTTCCCCTACACACATATAACCTACTAATTAATTCTGTGTGGTGGAATCTTACCAAATTCGTATGAGAAATATTTCTTGGAGCCTGGGTTATTATTTTGAAAGTTTTTTTTTTAATAAAAAAAAGGAAATTTTGTTTACAGATTGGGCAGGTTTTTTATTTGTTTGTTTCTGTTTGAGAATGCACACTAAGTTGGCTAGTACAAGGAAGCTCCTACATCCCTGAAAACTTTAGTCACATTGCCATGTAAAGTCATTGCCAAGTTTTCAAAAATGAGCCTGGATTGCTATTCCAATTCACCACTGTTCCGCCTCCATGGCAGATGGTGTTCGCTTTTGCAGGGAACACAGCTGAAACGGCGTGTGGAGGTGTCATTCCACTGCGAAGGGTTTGGATCCTCTTGCTCTCAAGAACTTGTATGCCAAAGAGTAACAGCTTCTTGCGTATCTTCACTCTCCATCAGCAGCTGGTGTCCACCTTTCTTCTCCATTTCCTCCAGACCTCCCACTCCCTTTGTGTCACTTCTGGGCCAGAACTCTTCTGTTTCTGACTTTCTTTCCCCCCACTGTAAGCACATTGTCTTAGATGTTTTGCTGATCATCCCTGAATATGCATTTTCAGTCCTGAATCTCGTTGCCTTTTCGGCTTAAATATCTTAATCTCATGGCATTGCTGGAAGATTCCCCTAAATGCTAAGACCCAAGCTGCCAGAAAGTTGAAGTAGCATAAAAAACAAGAAGACAATGTCATTCTTGTATTTGGACAGAGAAGATTTGATCTTGGGTCTACCATTTCCTTTCCGTGTATTTTGGGGCATATATTTGACATATGCTATTTATAAAATAGAATAATCATTCCTTAGAAATCCATAGTGTTTGGAGGATTAAACAAAACTGACTCTCTTTGATAGAGTAGTGATTGTACTGATTGTGGTTTTCTTACTGACAAGTTTCTGATAGTTACAAGTTTCCAGTATTAGAATTATCTTTACCCTCTTCATTCCTTTACTTTCCAAATCAAATATGGTCAAATGTTCTGTTAATTATGATGGTCCTGGGACCAGCAGGTGGCGGGGTGGTTAAGGCACTGGACACTCCCACATGGCTGACCACGGTTCGAGTCCTGGACCTGGTGGCTTGCTTTCTCACTTTCCTCTCTCTCTCTCTCTGTCTCTCTCTGATCAAATTAAAAATGAATGAATAAATAAATAAATAAATATTTAAAAAGAAAAAATATTACGATGGTCCTCTTTTATTTTCTGCATCTATGGGCACAAACTTTTGACCATCACCTTGAACCAGGAGTACTATTTTATACAAATTTCTTTACCTTTTTCTATCCCCTTCATTTATTTTCTTTTTAATTTTGCCAACATATTTTTTGAGAGAGATTTTTGCTATAGAGCTTGTGCACTCACTGTAGAGACAGAGAAAGACAGAAAGAGAGAATCACCCCCCGAGGGGAGGATGGCCAAGCATAATCCCTTCTCCTTTCTCTACTTGGGATTTTGGGCACACACATACATGTGTCTGGCGTGAGTTTTAAGCCACTAGGTCTAGAATTTGAACAGCGGATGACTACATGGAAGTCCAGTGATATAACAATTATGCCATCTGCTGGTTCTGCAACTTGATTTTAAACTTACATGCCATAGAGATTGCTAGGGCATATCATATATGGGGTTGATAGACTCCTTTAGAAGGTACTACTAGTTAGGGCTTGGGTTCTGGAGTCAAGACTGCTGGAGTTAAAATGCCACCGCAGGAATTTACTATCTATGTAACTTTGGGTACCTTATTTTAATAGCTGTTTATCTTAGTTTCCTCATCTCTGACAAGGATATCATAATAATGCCCCATCTTGTAATGGTAATTATAAGAAATAAAGGACATAATACACAGGAACTTACTGAACATGCAGAAAGCACCCATAATTGTTCATTATTATTACTCTCAAGTATTTCTTTCAGCATTGGCTTCCCTTTTGAACATCTACAATGACAGTCTTTGTTCTCTATCAAAACGAAGCCGTTCATTTGAGTTCTTCGTTAACTTTCTTTTAACCAATTCACTCCAAGTTCTTTGATGTCTGCCTAAATCCACTTGCCCATTCTGCATAGGCATTCACCTATTTTCCTCTCTATTGTTCTAGGCCTCCGGTCATCAGTGTGATTTTTCTGAACTAAGAGTTCTCTGTCTTGGTAAATGATTATACTTACCATTTTTCATTTTGATCTGGTGTACTTTCAAACTCAGGGTATTTGCCTAGGTCATTTTCATTTTATTTATTTAGCTAACTTCAAACATCCTGCTTAGAACTCCTTTTCAAGAATCTTTCCCTTAGTAAATGCCCTTCAACTGAACATTTTTAAAACTCTTGTCTTAAGAACAATAATATTCTGTTTGTGCTATGTTGAATCTATTATTTCAGAAATCCTCTGAAATCTTTCTTGTCCAGTCCTATCAGTCCCCTGCTGTTTCGGAAGGATGCCAAGCATCTGTCTATCTTAGAGCCAGTGCATTCGCTTTTCCCTTTAACTGAAAATGATGCTTCTCTCTACGTATCTGCATGTTGTATGTCCTCACTTCATTCAGGTCTCTATTCACAGAGCTCCATTGCAGAGAATCACCCCATCTCCCTTCCATGATTTCATTTTTATTTTATATTATTTGGCATATATAGTTTTTGTTCATTTATTGTTTATTTCTCCCACCAGAGAGCAGGGGCATTTTCAGTTTTGTTCACTGATCTATTCCTCAGGTAGTAGCATAGATTCCTACATAGTAGATTCTGAATAATATTTATTAAATGGATGAATTAATGTTATAACTGAACATCCTCCATAAAAAATTCTCCTTTTTTAAATTGCCTGAGGTCATGCACACTCACCAGAGACAAAGATGCAGAGAGAAACGGGGTGAGAAAGCACCAGTGGGACACAGTCACACAGAAGTCCCCTCTCCTCTGTATCTCCGTTCTGCTGGGATTTAGGGCACTCACACACATGTGCCTGACATATCATTTTCAAGCTGCTGAGTCCAGGATTCAACCATAGTCAACCACATGGAAATCTGACTCCTTTAACCACTAGGTTACAGGGTCAGCCTAAAAGATTATTCTAAATACTTTATACATAAGACTATTTCTTGGATTTTGTAACATAGTGCCATGTATTGTAATGTAAAGAAAAATATGCTATCTTTAGGACAAAACTGGTCTAAATCCCCAGGTTCTTATATATTACATGAGTGAATCCCAATAAACTTTCTGAGTTTCAGCTCCTTATGTAAAAAATAAGGATATTAATACCCACCGCATGGTTAATTTTATGTCTCAACTATGGTGCCCAGTTGTTTGGCTAAACACCAGTTGAAATGCAGCTGTGGAAGTATTTTTTAGAAATGATCAACATTTAATCATAGATTTTTAGTAAATAAAAATACCCTCTGCAATGTGAGTAGCCTTCATAGAATCAGTTGAAGGCCTTCAGAGCAAAGACTGAGATTTCTTGAAAGAGAAGCAATTCTGCCTCAAACACAGCAGAGATACTCTGCCTGAGTTTCTTACCTGCAGCTTTCAGGCTCAGGATCGCAATGTCAACTAATCTCTGAATTTCCCATCTACTGGCTTGCTCTGTGGCTTCTGAACTTGCCAGCACTCAGAAGTGTATAAATCAACTCCCTCCCATCAACCCCCCCTCTCTCTTTCTCTTCATATATAAGTGTGTGTGTGTGTGTATTTATATACATAGATAACATACCATCTTTTTTCTTCAGAAAACCATGACTAAAAATCCAACTTTGCCTAATCGAAGTTAGGACTAGATGAGATAATGTGTTTAAAACTCTCAGTGAGCAGTAGCAATTATTATTATAAGGTCAACATATTATTTTGGCAGGTTATTATGTCAGCCAAATAGCAAGTGCTCATTACGTATTTGACAAATAAATAAATAATGTCAGAATTTGGATGTTCTCTGACCGTATATTATTCCAGATGACTGTGAAAATCATATGTTTTGGTCACTTTTGATCATTTGTGAGTAGTTTTTAGACCAATGTATAGTACTTTGTATTCTCTGTAAAGGCCTGGGAATGTAATGTATTGTACATATGCAACATCTTGGGCCAGCTCCATAGCCTAGTGGTTAAAGGAGCTGGACCGCACATAGCTGATAGCATGAGTCAATTTCCAGCCCTCATAGTTTGAAAATCGTGCTGAGCACATGGGCTCTCATGCCCCAAATCCCAACAGGATGGAGAAATGGAGAAAAGGGAATTGATGCATGACTATGCTCCATTGAAGGGTGTTTCTGCCTCCTTTTTTTCTATTTTTCTGGAAAGCATACTTGGTCCCTCTTACAATTAAAAAGAGAGAGAGAAATCTTATAAACAGTCTTCTGTCCTTTTCTTGTTTTGTGGAGAGGTTCTTGCTATAGGGCACATGTACTCCCCAGAAAGACAGACAGATACAGAGAAACAGAATGTGAGAAATCACCCCTCAGGAGGGATGGTCACGCTGCAATCTCTTCTCCTTCATCCTCCTCTCGGGATCTTGGGCATGCACTCACATGTGCCCAGTGTGAATTTAGTCCATCAGGTCCGGGACTTGAACCATGGTCGACTACATGGAAGTTCAGTCACATAGCCATTACATCAACTGCTGGTCCCAACAGTGTTCTGTCCTTAGAGAAGAAGTTAGGTTTTAAAATACACACAACATTATTCACTAAAAATAAGTCAGTATTTCTTTTATGATCACAAAAGTACTGTTCAAGAATGAAAGGAAGATGAATGCCCAAACACTCTATGAATCTTCTAGCAGCTTTTAGATAAGCCCCATTGTATACATCTGAAAACCCTTCATGAGCATGTTTTGAACACTAGTTATCTAATTGGAGCAATGTTCTTAGAAAAACATATTATACAAATGTTAAGTATTTAGTTCAGATGGGAATGGGAGGTGGTAAGGGACTGAAAAATATTTGAGCATCTGGAAATTAAGTACACAAATTTTAAGAACATATAAATTCAAATGGTGTCCCAGTGAGAAAGCACTGTAATCCAAAGAAATGGGAAGACTGAAATAGTCCGCGGTGAATTTCAGCAGATTTGCATGCTTCATAAAGGTGTTTTAAGGTACCCTGGATTCCTATTAAATGCCTCATACTTGAGGTCTCCCCGAAGATGTCAATAAGAGGACCAAACAGTAGAACTTAGTGGACAGCACTAAGTAAACAGTAGAACTTAGAAGCCAGCACAAACATCAGGACAGTAGTAGAAGTCTTTGGTGCCAATTAAGGTTGCTTAACAACATGTTTTATAAAGAGGTTTAGAGAGTGGATAAGAGGAGGAGGGAATGATTGAAAAAAAACAGAACAAGATGCTAGAAAACAAATAGCTAACTCTCAGTGTTGCCAAACATCCCAGCCAGAGCACTTCAAAAGAAACTTAAATTTTATAACTCTATTGAAATTTTTACTGTGATAGAAATATTCTTAAATTCAGCAGCAATTCTAGCTATCTTCCAGCCTTAATTTAGGAAGTGCCTCCAGTCTTGTTGCTTCTGTCCAGCACCCTGATTTGGTAGTAGAGGATAAATGTCCTAATGGGAATATTTTGGTTAATTAGGATCTAAAATGAGGAAATGTCGACTATTTTAACATGCCTGTATTATAAACCTACTCACTAGAGTAATCATCTCCTCAAGTACTTTAAAATACTTATTTAAAAATTCATTTTAACACTTTTATATCAAGTTTTATTTATTTCAACAGATGCTGAAGTAAACTTACAAGTACCATGGGAATTTTAGCAACAAGTATGAGGAAATGTCTAGATTTCAGTTCTTTTCTTAGTATTTGAATTCAATCCAACTACAGGGCATCAGCCTCTAGATGCTTTCAAGCTGTCAGGTCAGTCTTTCTTTCTTTCCTTCTTTTCATGAAAGATATACAGATTGGAACATCGATGCATTGAAGACATTTTAGTAAAAGAAGGAGCAGAATTAAAAGATCCAATGATAGTTACTCCCCTGGAATCCTAAACTTCCTAAAAAGCAAAGTATCTTAGGGCTGTGTGCAGCCAAGGAAAGTGATATTTTGGGCATAAATTGAATCTTTTATTTCTAGGAGAAAGAGAGTTTTGCTATAGATGTGTGTGCTCACCAGAGAGAGAGGGGGGTAAAGTGAGAAATCATACCCCAGGAGGAATGTTCATGCCACAATCCCTTCTCCTCCTAATTCTGCTCAAGATTTTGGGCATGCATGCACATGTACCCAGCATAATTTTCAAGGCTTGGGATCAGGGACTCAAACCACACAGTTGGCCATGTGGGATCCTGTGCCTTAACCTCCATGTCACCTGTTGACCCAAGGAGAGAATTTTTTGTTTGTTTGTTTTTTTGTTTTGTTTTTCTTAGAGTGATAGAGCTTGGAAAAATGAAACACTGTAAGTCAAACTGTATTTAAAATTCATAGTAAATATTTGTGCCCCAAGTTTTAAGGAGTTTTCTCCCACATTACCTCTCATTTGATTTGTTGTGAGTTCATGGCTTAGAGAGTCGAAGTCAAAAACACAGCACCTGGGAAGTAAATGGAAATTGGAGATGTGAAGGTTAGCTTTTGGTGTCAGCTTTCTGGATTGAAGCATGTCTGGATTAATTGTGAAATACTGTTTCTAGACATGTCTGTGAGAGGTTGTCAGACAAGACTGGCAAGTGAGTTAGTGGGTTAAGAGAAGAGGGGATCAGCAGATGGCATAATGGTTATGTCACTCGACTGCTACATGGCTGACCACAGTTCGAGTCCCATACTGGGTGTATTCAAATTCACCAGGTGCATGTGTGTGTGTGTGTGTGTGTGTGTGTGTGCCCAAGATCCCAAGAGGAGAATAGAGGAGAAAGGACTGCAGTGTGATCATCCTCCCTGGAGGGTGATTTCTTTCTTTCTCCCTCCCTCCTTCCCTCCCTCCCTCTCTCTCCCTCTTGCTCCCTCTCCAGCGAGTGCATGCACCCTATAGCAAAAATCTCTCTTAGAGAGAGAGAGAGAGAGAGAGAGAGAGAGAAGACAAGAGGAGAGGAGAGGAGAGGAGAGGAGAGGAGAGGAGAGGAGAGGATTTACCTTCAATGTGGGTGGGCACCATCCAGTTGCCTAGAAGCATGGGAAGTACAAACAGAAGGAGGGAGGCTCTGTTTGCTCACTCTCTTTCCCTTTCTCTTGACTCTTCTTTTCAGCACATGCTATTTGTTCCACTTATACACATACTTTGTGACTAGTCCCTTAGCTGCATATTTTTTTCCCCTGTGGTTTCTTGGCCCCTGTACTCTTCCAGCCAGACATATCCCAAGTTATTGAACCTTTGGGCTCTGGACTCAGACCAGCAGCAGCCTGAGATGGACTTGCGACCTCCCGAGGCTCCTTTTAACTTTGGACTGAAACTATACCTGCTTCTGGGTCTTTCAGAATTCCATGCCTTGTGATAATGTGACATAATTCCTATAATAAGTCTCTTCCTTTACACTTATATTTACTCTGTTGGCTATGTTTCTCAGGAGAATCCTGACCAATACACAAGAGTTACTTCAAAAATTTCACAGGACATGGAATTAAAGTATGAGTTTATGGGACCAGCAGGTGGCTTATTGGTTAAGACACTGGATTCTCATGTGGTTGAGGTCCTAAATCCAGTAGCTTGAAAATCACAGAGGGTACAACTGTGTGTGTGCCTAAAATCCTGAGAGGAGAATGGAGGAGAAAGGATTATGGCATGGCTATCCCCATTGGGAGTGTGTGTGGGAGTGATTTCTCACTTTCCCTCTCTCTTACTCCTGCCAGCATACAGGCCCTATGGCAAAAAAATAATAAAATAAAATTTTAAAAATATGAGTTTATTTTGGTGCAAACCCAAATGAAATCAATGTGTAATTTTTTTCATAATATGCATTTTCCACAAAAATTTTAAAAAGACCTCTCATTTATAGTAGGGTATGGCAGATAGCAGCATAATCACAAAAGAGACCTTGAAGGGAAAGGAATTAAAGGGACTGAGACGTGATCCCCTGATGCCCAGATATTTTCTGTGATTTGAGGAAGCTGTCAGAGACCAGCACAATGATTTAGGAAGAGCCATTAGAGAAACTATTCTAACCCCAGTAATCTGTAATTTGAAGGATCTAATATCTGAATGTTCACCCAACTATTTTATCATTTTCTACTAAGCAAAATAGAGTTTGCACAAATGACTGTTGCATTGATATACACAGGTAATAAGTGACTTTAAACTAATAACGCTATGAGATAGGACTCTGCATTTGTATTTTGTTTTCATAGAAATGAAGATAGTTGTCCCTAATATTTAAACAGATGGGGGAAAGCTTCCTTCTTGCCCTCATCTCTCTAGTTTTATATCTCCAGGTTACATCCTTTTGTGCATAACTATCTCTGACATTTTCAAAAAGACTTGTCATCAAAGTTAAAAATATTAGACAAATTGGATTTTAAAAAGAAAAATGCATGTCTTGACTGATGTTTTTCAATTGGTGTTCATATTCAATGTTTTCAATTTTAGGTACATTATTCTTTGCATAGCTGGTTGCTGTAGTCTTTTAATATTTTCCTCTCCCAGAAATTCTATGTACTTATCTGTCTCTCTAACTTTGCCAAATTAGGGCTCACCAACACACATGTAATAAAATAAATAATCTTTAAAAATTATTTTTATAATTGATACTAACAAATCTAACTTCAGAAACTTGTCAGGAAAGGATTAGTTTATGTGGAATTGCTTCAGACTGACAGCCAACATGTTGACTACAGATTTTATTGCCAAATCTGCTCAGTGAAATCCTGCACCAACAGTCTTCATTACCAATAAAGTTACCAGATATTGTCAGAAACTCTAGAGACCATAAAATCTTCATGGTCTATGTATAAATTTGCATATGAAATTAAAGAATTCTTAACTCTGAGTGGGAAAACTAGGTTACATCCTGAACAAAAAGTTCTTTTTATTCAACTTATTACTACTATTTATTATTATTTATATATTCAATTGCTGTACACCATTTAGATTGTAGAGATTTTACCCAATATGTTATACACCACATATCAGTTGAGTTGAGAATACTATGCACGACATCATCAACAGGCAACAAGCCATATCTGAGTCCCGCCAATGTCTTACTTATCCGTTATTCCTTGAATTTCCCTCCCTGTACTCTTCCCCTCTCCCACTCTCCTTCCATTTTATCCCCAATGTCCATAACAATTTTCAATACTTTCATGTCTTCCAGTCTTTCAGTCTCTACCATAGAGTGTAGACATTTGGTATATGTTAAGTAGAGACATACAATGTCTCTGTTTCATATCCTGATTTGCTTCACTCAGCAATAAATATTCCATGTTCGTCCACTTTCTATCAAATACCAAGGTCTTGTTTTTTATGGCCGAATATAACTCCATGGAGTATATGTGCCACATTTTTAAAATCCATTCATCTGTTTTTGGACATTTGGGTTGATTCCATGTCTTAGCAATAGTGAATAAGGCTGCAAGCACTTTTCTGACTGAGCATTCTCCTGTCCTTTGGGTAGTTAACCAGGAGTGGAAGTACTGGATTATATGGTGGTTCTGTTTGAAAGTCTTTGAGGAACCTGCATATCTCCACAGTGGCTGGACCAATTTACATTCCCACCAACAATGTAGGAGAGTTCCCCTTTTACCCACATCCTTGCCATCACTTATCTTTCTTTTTTCCATCTTTGCCATTTTCACTGTGGTTAGGTGGTATCTCATTGTAGTTTTGATATGCATCTCCCTTATGATGAGAGATTTTGAGCATTTTTTTCATATGCTTTTTGGCTGTTCATATGTTCAAAGTTGTTTATTTAGCTCCTTTTCTCATCTTTAAATTGGGTTGATCCTTTTTTTAGGAGGGACATGGGTAAGCTGCTTGAGTTCCCTGTGTATTTTAGTCATCAGTCCCGTATCTGATGCATAGTTAACAAAAATTATCTCCCTTTCCAAGGGTTGTAGATTCACACTAATTACTGTGTTCTTTGATGTACAAAAATGTCTTAAATTGATCAAATCCTACTTGTCTATTTTAGGAAATATTGCCTGTGGTTTGGGGGTCTTGCTTAAGAAGTCTTTGCCTACCTCAATGTCTCACAGAGTTTTCCCCAGTTTTTTCCACCAGTAGTTTTACAGTTTGCCATCTTAGGTTTAGATCTTTGATCCACATTGAGTTGATTTTTTTAATGGTGATAGATAGAGGTTCAAATTTATCTTTCTGCAGGTGGATACCCAGTTTTTCCAGTACCATTTGCTAAAGAGGTTTTCCTTTTCCCATTGGATTGACTGGTACCCTTTGTCAAAGATAAGTTGGCCATATGTTTTGGGGTTTATTTCTGGGGTCTCTACTCTGTTCCATTGGTCCTTGTGTCTGTTTTGGGGCCAATACCACACTATTTTGATTATCACAGCTTTGTAATATACTTTGGGGTCAGGAAATGAGATGCCACCCACTCCACTCTTTTTGTGTAGGATTGCTTTGGCAATACGGGGTCTTCCATGATTCCAGACAAATTCTATGATTGTGTTTTCTATATCTGTGAAGAATATCTCTTGTAATATTATAGGGATTGCATTAAATATGTAGATTGAGTATGACTACCATTTTGATTATAGTAATCCCCCAATCCAGGAACGTAGGATGTCCTTCCACTTTTTCGTGTCTTTTTAATTTTTTTTGAGGATTTTCATAATTTTCCTTACAGAGGCCTTTGACTTCCTTGGTTAGTTTTATTCCTAGGTATCTTATATTTTTTGTGGCAATAGTAAAGGGGATTACTTTCTTCAGTTCTGTCTCTGTTTGCTTGTTGTTTGTATACAGAAATGCTATAGATTTTTGTAAGTTAATTTTGTATCCTGCCACTTTACTACATTCATTTATTACTTTAAGAAGTTTTTTCATGGATACTATTGGGTCTTCTATGTATACAATCATGTCATCTGCAAACTGAGATAATTTCAGCTCTTCTTCCCCTATTGGAATGTCTTTCATTTCCTTCTCTTGTCTGATCACTTTGGCTAGGACTTCCAGTACTATATTGAATAGGAGTAGAGAAAGTGGGCAGCCTTGCCTTGTACCAGTTTTTAGTGGAAAAACTTTTAGCTTTTCCCCATTCAGTATAATGTTAGCAATAGGTTTTTCATAGGCTTTTATTATGCTGAGAAATGGTCCTTCTATGCCTATTTTACTGAGAGTCTTAATCATGAAGAAATGTTGTATTTTAGGGCAACCAGCAGTTAGCGTAATGGCTATGTCACTGGACTCCCACGTAGTCGACCGCGGTTCGCGTCCTGGACCCAGTGGCTTAAAACTCACGCCGGGCGCATGTGCGTATGTGCCCAAGATCCTGAGAGGATAATGGAGGAGAAGGGATTGTGGCATGACCATCCTCCCTCGGGGGTGATTTCTCACTTTCTGTCTCGATGTCTCTCTCTGTCTGTCTGGCGAGCGCACGCGCCCTATAGAGAAAACCTCTCCAAGAAAAAAAAAAAAAAAGAAATGTTGTATTTTGTCAAATGCTTTTTCTGCATCAATTGAAATGATCATATGATTTTTATCTTTTTTTCTGTTAATACGGTGTATTACATTTATGGTTTTGCATATGTTGAACTACTCTTGCACCCCTGGAATGAATAATAATCTTTTTTTATATGCTGTTGAATATGGTTAGCAAGTATCTTGTTGAAAATTTTCACATCTGTATTCATCAGAGAAACAGGTCTATAGTTTTTCTTTTTTTGTCATATCCTTTTATCTGTTTTAAAATGAAGGTGATGGAGGCCTCACAGAGTGAATTTAGAAGGGTTTCTTCCTTTTGGTTCCCTAGAAACAGTTTGAGTAGAATGGGGGTTACCTCTTCTTTAAAAGTTTTGTAAAATTCAGCAGTAAAGCCATCAGGACCTGGACTTTTCTTTGTTGGGAGGTTATTTGCTGATTCAATCTCATGACTTGTTTTGGGTCTATTCAGGCTTTCTATGTCCTCCTGAGTCAATCTTGGTAGATTATATGTGTCCAGGAATTTGCCCATCTCAACCAGGTTTTCTTGTTTGCTGACATATAGTCACTCACAGTATTCTCTAATGATATTTCATATTTCTATTATGTCTGTTGTATTGTTGCCAATTCATTGCGATTTTGATTTATCTGGTTCCTTTCTCTCTTCTTCTTAATTAGCCTAGCTAATGATGTGTCAATCTTGTTTATCTTTTCAAAGAACCAGCTTTCACTTTCATTTATTTTCTGTGTCATTCATTTATCTTCTATTCCATTTATTTCTGCTCAAATCTTTATTATTCCTTTTCTCCTGGCATTTTTTAGCTTTTTTTGTTGTTGCCTTTTCCAATTTCCTGAGGCATGATGTTACATTATCCGTTTACTGTCTTTCCATCTTTTTCTTATGTGCACTAATTGCTATGAACTTTCCTCTTATGACTGATTTTGCAGTGTCCCATAGATTATGGAAGCTCATGCACTCATTATCATTTGTTTCCATGAATCTTTTGATTTCAATCTTAATTTCTTCAGTAGTCATGAAGTCATTCAGAAGTAGGTTATTTAGTTCTCATGTATTTGTGTATTTCTGAGGGGTTTTTGTGAGATTAATATCAAGTTTAATTCCATCATGGTCAGAGAAGACACTGGATATAATTTCCATACCTCTGAATCTGTCAAGGCTGGATTTGTGCCCTATCATGTGGTCAGTCTTTGGAAAGGTACCATGCAGGGCTGAGAAAAATGCATATTTTGTGTTTTGCGGTGGAAGTTTTATAGATGTCTGTCAAGTTCATCTGATTTATGGTATCATTTAGGTCCTGAATCACTTTGCTTATTTTTTGTGTCATTGATCTGTCTAAAGGAGATAATGGGGTGTTGAAATCTCCAATAATTAGTGTGTTACAGTCTATCCTTTTGATCTGGCAGTCTTTCTTTTACATACTTGGGTACTCCCGGGTTGGGCGCATAGATATTTATAAGCATTATACCTTTTTGGTGAATTAGCCCTTTTGCTACTATATAACGCCCTTCTATGTCTCTTCTTATAGTTTTCATCTTACAGCCTATTTTGTCCAAAATCAATATAGCAACTTTCACTGTTCTTTGGTTTCCATGTGCATGGAAACCAATACCTTTTTCCAGCCCTTCACTTTTAAGCTATATATGTCTTTATTCATGAGATGGGTTTCTTATAAGCAGTAGATGGAGGATTTATGATTTTTAATCCACTCAGCCAGTGTGTGACTCTTGATCTGAGAATTTAATCTATTAATATTCAAAGTTATTATTGCTATTTCCAGTCTTGTCCCTACCATTAAGTTAGCCATATTTTTTTGTTGTTATTGTTCTCTTATTGCTGTCTGTGTGTCTTTAGCTTTCTTGCTATAGTACTCTTTACAGAATTCCTCACAAGCTGGTCCTAAATTGGTAAATTTGTTCAGGTTTTATTTACCCGAGAACATTTTTATCTTTTTTTTTCCCCTGTATGAAGGATAATCTTGCCAGGTGTAATATTCATGGTTGAAATTGTTTTCATTTAACATTTTGATATATTTCCCCATTCTTTCCTTACTTGTGTTGTATCCAGTGAGCGGTCTGGTGTTAGCCTGATGGGCTAGCCTTTGTAAGTGACTTGATGTTTCTTCCTTGTGAATCTTAGTATCTTGTCTTTATCTGTGGTTTTGGCCAAGTTAGCTTTGATGTGCCATGGGAGAAGATCTTCTTGGATTGGTTCTATTTGGGGATCTTTGTATTTCTTGGGTCTGAATGTTTGTGTTATATACTTAAGGATGGTGGATTTTAACTTTTTGTTACCTATGCTATTAGAGTTTTCACAAGACAAATATTCCTAATATTTATACCCCCTTTAAGTGTGATGTTTTAAAAAGGCCCTTTCAGTTTTTGGATGAAGAGTTTGATGCCATAATCGCAACTTTCCACAAATGCCTCATTAAAATGTTTAAGCATGCATTCTAAGGGATTTTTAAAGGAGCTTATTCTGGCCTTCCATGATTTTTAAAAAGGCACATATGTTTTTTGGTCAGGATGTACTCTGGGGCACTCTGGAACTGTCTTGCCTTCACCCATACCTCCTATGGTCACAAGGCAATTCCCAGTGATAGTGCTGTGACTGTAGAGATCACCAGTTCTCAAAAGTCTTGATTTCCCAGCTAGCCCAGGTTATAGCAGGAATAGCAAGGCTAGCAAGACTCATATTTAAAAGTGAGTCAGGGTTTCTCTGAGTACTGGGAACTTCTGCCTCCCTTAGGGCACAGGTAAAATGACAGAGGGCTGAAATGGCAGAAAATTTTTGAGAGCAGGGACACTGAGGAGGTAGCTGAGATGTGCTCAAGAGAGCATAGGGGAGGATGGGGCTCTCACCCAGATAGAGGTGAACTTGAAGAAGGTGGACTGGGGCTCTGGCAAACTCTTCTCGATGGCAGAGGAAATAGATTAGGACAAGAGCCTGGTAAAGTTCTGTCAAGAATCTAGCAGGCACATCTACCCAAATTGCCTGCTACCAAAGAATGCAATTCTTAGTCTGTAGTACAAGATGGCAAAAAATCAGGACCAGCAGTTAACGTAATGGCTATGTTGCTGGACTCCCATGTAGTCAACCACGGTTCGCGTCCCGAACCCGGTGGCTTAAAACTCATGCCAGGCGCATGTGCGTGCGTGTCCCAGATCCCGAGAAGAGAATGGAGGAGAAGGGATTGCAGCATGGCCATCCCCCTGGGGGGTGATTTCTCACTTTCTGTCTCTCTGTCTCTCTCTGTCTGGCGAGCGCACACGCCCTGTAGCAAAATCCTCTCCAAAAAAAAAAATTGATGGCAAAGAATCTACAGAGCCTTCTACATTAGAACTTTCTCTATTACCTTCTCAAGAAACAAAGGACCCAGCTTCTGAGGATAGAGAGGTCTGCCCATCAGGAAAAGAGGTGTGGCCCTTCCCCGCTTTCCTCCCAAGATGGCAATGCAAGACCAACAAGGGATGGGTGCCCCCTTTCACTGGCCCAAGATGGTCTCCACAATTTTCTCTAAAAACAAAGGACCTAGCCTTCCAAGACAGAGGGGTCTACGCATTAAGGGAGGAGCAGTCTCTTTTCTCTTTTTCTTCCATTTTTCTATTTTTATCCTCCCATATGGTTGTGAGCCACACAAAGGGTGGGTACCACCTATGAAGAGGAAGCCAATAAGTTGTCTACTGGGCTGTATCCCTCACACGGACCTTAGGGAGCCTCTTAGCTTTGGTAACCAGTTGTAAACCTGCCGTCAGATGGAACATACAGGGAGGGTCAGTATCCCAGCATCAATTTTATCTTCTGATTATGTGAAGCCTTCATGGAACTGCAGGTTGGGACCTACTCAGACTCCATAGCTGAAGCTGTGAAGCCGCAAACACACTCACTCAAGCATTCACCATTCATTCCAGTTTGTAACATTCCCTCCCCCAGAATACATTCAACAACCATAGATGAAGAAAAGGAACTCAGAGAGATAGAACAAAAGAGGGCCCAGAAGAGAGATCTCATTTAAAAAAAGAAGGGCCCAGGTCCCCCTGCCAGATGCTGAAAAAGGAAGGAAAAAACACACAGAAGTAGCTAGTGAGCCCTGGCCCTAGTCCATGGGTCACCTCCAGCACCAGCCTCACTTTACTCAGTCAATCCCAGGAAACCCATCTGAGACGGAGCCATTCTACTTCCTCAACACTGCTAGGCTTCAACCTAAGGAGAGACTTGAACGCTCAATGTAGCAACCCAGATTGCTGGGTACAATCCAGGGAGGGACTTGAACCCCTAATCCAGCAGCCTAGACTGTCAGGCATGTGTCAGCCTAGCTTCTGATTCCAGCAATCTCTTGGGGAATCTGAGTAGGGCCTGTACCACTGCATCCAGTATGCTCTGGATCCACTACTAGGCTTCTACAGAAGTAGGGACTCTAACCCTGCATCTAGCAACTCAGATTGCCAAGTATAATCCAAGGAGGGACTTGAACCCCGATCTAGCAACCTGAATTTCCAGGTACATATCTGCCTAGGGAACCAACATCCAGAGGGTGCCTCCAGCACTGCCTACATACTCATCACAAACAGGTGACCAGTCCAAAAGAAAAGCCACAGACAGGACAGGTTCAGGACAAGTAGAAAGGTACCCCCAGAGGACTTTTCAGACTCCGCAAAAATTTTGTGGGAGTGATGATGTCTCTAGAGCAGCAAATAACCTGAACAGAAATTCCAGGACCCTGAGGTATTCAGGGTGCACCTTGCTGAGAGTATCATAGGTTCCTGGCCACTGCCTCAGCAAGGCTGCCAACCTTGGGTCAGATGCTTCACTCAAGTACCAGTAGGTACTGATCTCACTGGGATCTCCAAATGTTATAGTCTAATCCACAAGAAATAAGAGCACATCCAGACATAGCCAAATTTATTAGAGTTGTAATGATTAATAGGCCAGCAACTACAGGAGGACTCATGTCTCTCAAAAACCCCACAACCCCAAGTGAAAGGAGCAGGGTGCTTATAAAGGCAAAAATGTCATTCTTTTCTGGGTTGACTGGCAATTACAAGAACAAGTCATGGTGGGCTTGAAAGGGTGGAGGGTAGGGGCTTACAATGCAGAAGCAGTTTACAGAAGAAAACAAGCAGGTTAATCATTCCTAAGGGTGTGTTCCATCCCTACCCAAACACAATGGAATATTAATGACTTTTATGGCTAGGGCTAGGGGTTGGGCAATTGATTATTATATCACTAAGGAACATCTTAAGGTAGGGTGTGTGGAGTATTTAGCAAAGACAGTAGGAATGTTAATCACTCTGTTTAGTCTAGGCAAAAGGAGAAAGCTAGTTTCTAGTATAGAGAGGAGTTCAAAATGGAGGTGCTCCTGCCTCACTGCTTCAGTAATGTATTCACTTTTGGCTAATTTGTTGGAGAAGGATTCTGTAACTGTGAGCTTGTGTGTTTCCCTTTGCTGTGAAATAATTCAGTGCTATTTTCTCCCTTCCTCTGTGTCCTCCAGTGTGGTAATCAGAGGAGGAGTTTTGAAATAGGATATATGAAGGGAAGTTTCTCTCTCAGTGCAGTGAGGGGCAAAGAATTCTCTAAATCTCACAATATTCAGATGTTTACCTACTATGCACCTAGACTTCTCTAGGCAGTGGGCAAGACCTGAGTAGTAAAATAAAAAAGTAAAGTGAAAGAAAAAGAAGGTAGAAAACGGAATTAGGAAGAAAAAGCAGAGGAAAAGGAAAGAAAGAACAAGAACAAGAAGAGGAGGAAAAAAGCAGAACATAAAATTGAGTTAAAAATGGAAAACCACATGGCATGCAAAAAGGGCATCATAGATAGAGATGCCTGCAAGGATTCTGTCCTAGGTGAAGGAAGAAGAGACAAATTAGCAAGAGAAATGCACAAGGAAGGGGACAGAAAGCTGGTGTTTTTTTGTTGTTGTTGTTTTGTTTTGTTTTTAAAGAAAAAAAAAGATGGAAAAGAATTGGGAGAGAGAGACTTTGTCTACCTGACTAGCACTGGGGTCTGGAAGGGGGGACCCTGACTAGGGGGAGCTTCACAGTCTTGAAGCTGAACCCAGCAAGGGAAGCAGAGGAAGAGATGGAGATGCCTGCAAGGATTCTGTCCGTACTAGCACTGGGGTCTGGAAGGGGACCCAGGCTGGAGGGTTTCACAGCTATGAAGCTGAACCCAGAAGGGGCAGCAGATCCTGAACAAAGCGTGATTACGTTTGCTTTCAGTGGTAATATCTGGACATCGGAAAGTTATGACACATTATGCCATGGTGCTTAAGAGGAGTAAGGTATGAGTGTCTATGTTCCTAGAAACTCTCAGGGACTCAAGCTTCAGATGATACATAAAGGTCCAAATGTATTTAAAACCAATCTTTGTTTTCCTCTCTAGGATATATAAGATTAAAAATTTAATATTTTATGCTTAACTAATCGAATAGCTACAGTTTAGTGCTGGCTAGTGGTAGAGAACTATTTGGACCAGTCTTTTGGACTCCTAGCATTTTTAAATTCCTTTTTCATCATGTTGTCTTAATATGATAATCCATAGCTAGAATAAAGTAATGAATTCAGAAAAAGCCCATATCCTATTGCAGGTACTTAGTAGATCTCCTCCTCTCTAATTCCACCAAGGGATGTCTGAAAAATCGTCATGGAATCTGAAAATAGCCAATGACTTATTCATATTACTCTACTTTGGGGGGCGGGGGTGAATGCCTTAAAATGTGGCAGCTTACTGATATGAACAGACATGAACAGATCAAATCAGTTCCATATACAAAATCAATTTAATAAGACTACTAAAACTTACTTCTGATGAGTCCAAGATCATAGCTATATAAAATGACTGAATTCAAGGTTTTTCAACAACATTATGTGTTTTTAGTCATTAATCTAAGCCAGATAAAGTAATATTGATTTGCACAAAATATAACTCTCTTATCACAATGATTAAAAATAGCATATTATTTTAGTCAGTGTTCTCTAGAGAGACAGGATCATTAGGATGAATGGATGGATGGATGGGTGGTTAGGAAAGAGAAGAATAGATTTATTAGGGGAATTAGTGCATATGATTATGGAATCTGAGAAGTACCATGATAAACTGTCTGCCAGGGGACCAGAGAAGCTAGCAGTATGGCTCACTCCAAGCCTTCAAGCCCTCAGAACCAAGGGGGGCTTAATGTGTAACTCTCATTCTGAGGCTGAAAACTTGAAAACCTGCTTTCGGTTCTATATGATCTCTCAACTGACTGGATGGTGCCTGCCCACATTATGAGTGTGGATCTTCCTTACCTAGTCCACTGATTTAAATGCCAGTCTCTTCATGGACTGTACTCACTGGCATACCCAAAGATGATGCTTAAACTGTTACCTGGTAAACATAATCCAGTCAATCTATTGTGAAAAAGCTTTGAGAATATAAATAGCATATTCCCTTCCCTAAGTTGTTCAAAACTGTAAATGCTTAATAGGAACTGTTAATAACTTTAATCCAATTTGTTGTAATATTCCTCATAGCTGCTGTTGTATATTTCATGAAAAGACTGTCAGTGATGTCAAAACCTGAGTAAGGAGATAAGACAGCCTCAACAACTGCCTGCTTGTTGAGTTGCCTTTATAAGTCAATGAAGAGTTAAAACTCTTAAACCTGTTTCCACATTATAAAATAGGGAGGTAATAATACCTATCATTGGAGTTATTGGAAGAATTAAGTAAATGAATAATGAAAATCATGTCAAGTGTCCTGCACAGAGTTAGCAGTATAAATAGTAGCTATTTTCAAGGAATTAACAGCTAAATAAGGCAGCTCATTCTGCTTTTCAACAGTTCTAATTGTCACAAAGTTCTGAAATCTGCCTCCCTACGAATTCCAACCATTGGAACTCATTATGCTCACTGGAGCAGTTAAGTTTAATTTCTTCTTCCACACGAACACCCTTAAGATATCAGAACACAGCATCTACTCGTCTTCATTTTTTTTCCCAGTTGAACATCTGCAATGAATTTGTGTTGTTCCATCATGATTTTTTCTTAAGTGTAATGAATATATTAGAACCTTCAAAAACCATTCACGCTAGAGTGGGAATCAGTATAGAATGGAACATTTTGCACCTAATTCAAATCTGTTTAGTAATTGAAATCAGAAAATAACTTCTTCTCCAAGTTTTGCTTGTAAAATAAACCCTCATAAACTTTTACCAAGGCGGTAGTCTCCTAGCCCACCTCCAGCCCACTGAGTCATGTTCTAAATACAAATCTGTTATTGTACTCATCACCATAAATAAAACTTTTTAAAAGTGTATTTATTTTGAGAGAGAGAACAAAAAGAGATACAAAAAAGCAGACACCACTCAGAGGGATCTTACGCCATTATGCACTTCCAGCTTTAGCTAGCCATGGATCATGGACATGCATGTGCCTGGTGTGTTCAGGGGGACCTCAGTTCACAAACCTCGAACCTTCTAGGTCAGTCAGTTTCATAGAGCACTGATTATAGCTGCAACACTGTCCACGCCTCACACCTTCAAAAGTCCTCTTTTCTTACATAGTACAGTAGTTCACAACCTTTTTGGTTTCCTGGCCAGTTTACACCCTTAAAATTTATTGATAACCCACCAAAACTTTACTTACGTTGGTGTTCATGTACCATATTAGAAACTAAAACTAAGACATATATTTATTCATTCATTTAAAAAACAATAAAAATAACAATAGTTTTAGTATAAATTAATACACCATATTTTACAGAAAGCAATATATCTTCAAAAAAGGCCACAGACCCCACTTTGAGAACCGCAACTGTGGACTTCAATGAGACCCACTACAAGAAGCAGCTTTCCTTCCCCTCCCGGGAAGTATCTCTGAGCTGTTCTGGCCTATCCCTACCTGCTGTCTACAAAGTCTGAACTCTTGATTCATGAATATCTGAAGCTCCCCTCACACTTTGTCCCTTCACTGTTAAAGATCCCTCTTTTTTTTGGCTAAGATTAATGACACCTTTCCTAAGTCTTTTTATGTATAATTAGGATACAGTAGCCTTTCTTACCAGGAGAATACATTGTACTTACATTAGTATTGACCTCTTGCAATTTCATTTGTTAATGTATGTATCTCTTCCTTTTAGATACTCTAATACTGATACTGTCTTACTACTATCTATTTCAAAAAGGAAACACTCACTCTACCAATTATTAGTTGGAACAAGTTCCTTGAACTTTTTATGCCTCTGATTTTTCCAATGTAAAATGGAGTACTAATTACTTACCTCACACAAACGTCAGAGCAAATAAGAAAATGCATGCATCTATTCAACATGTTAAGTATAATCCTACACAATCATTGATATAACCGAAATATAAAACACTAAAAATATCCATAATTATATTAATAGTAGTATAAATATAATAAAAATCATAGTTTATTTTGCCTTAGAGCAAAATAAAAGTATTGATGCTTTTGATGAGCTAGCCTATTGATGAAAGGATTCCTATTTTATACCAAAATAATTAGGTAAGAGTACATAAAAGTCTCTGGATTTACACAGATTTCTGATTGTTATATTTTTTCCACTAAGACCTATATTTATGGCAATAATTTATTTGGTTGATTTATACACACACACACACACACACACACACACATATATATATATATATATATATATATATATATATATATATACACACACACACATACTTTTTTTATTTTAGAGAGAGGTTTTTGCTATAAGATATGTCCACTCACTGGAGAAAGAGAGAGACAAACACAGAGACAGAAAGTGAGAAATCACCTCCCAAGGGGGACGGCCATGCCATAATCCCTTCTCCACCATTCTCTTCTCAGGATTTTGGGCATGCACACACATGCATCTGGTGTGAGTTTTAAGCTGCTGGGTCCAAGACTCAAGCTGCGGTCAGGTACATGGGAGTCCAGTGACATAACCATCATGCTATCTGCTGGTCCCTAATTTTTTATCTTTTATGAACCTTTTTTGGTAAGCAAACAGAGATGACCCATTTATAGAACCAGCCAAACAAATCTCTTCTAAGGAAAATTGTCTCTCCTCTAACCTCTGCTACTTAAAGATCTGTGACTGGACTTCATAAACTTGTTCTCCTGGTAAGATCATATGACCAAGAATTTTCAACTGTCAGGAAGGTAGCCAATCAAAAGGATGTTCAGGAACCTATGATTTATGACCAATGTCACGTCTGAGATAGCTGATCAGATTCTCCTGGCAGACTGAATTGGAAAGAACTGCTATAAACAGAAGGGAAGATATTCCTAAGAGAACATTTATGTGCCCTAATCTCCAGGTCTGTTCACCTGTTTTTCTTTGTTCCCAAATATTCTTTCTCCCTTCTTTTACCACAGATGTGCTTATTAACCATGCTTACATAAAGCCAAACTTTCCACTGATACACACAATCCTATCCTCTCTCATTTGCCAAAAATTAGCAGTCAAGCAATCCTCTCATTTTCCCCTACACTATCTTCTCATAATAAATCATTTTCATCACCCTGCGAACATGCTATAATTTCTTCTCTCTGAGAAGCAGCTTTGGGTATGTCTTCTCTCGACTCCATACTTTTCCTCTCTGCTCTTGTTTCTCTTTATTTCTGTGGCAAAATTTTGAGAAAAAAAATCATCTGTAATATTGTGGATATTATAGTAGATTTCTCTAATTTCCTTAACCCTATCCAATCAAGCCTTTATTCTGCCACTCCAGAGAGGAAATTTTAGTCTTCCTTTTCCTTGATCAATCAGAGGTTTTGTCCTGCTTCTCAGGCCACTCCTCTGAATGTTTTCTCCATCCATCCTTCAAGAGGGAAAAACACCAAGGGTTTTCCTCTCCCTGAACGATCCCCTTTTGGAGCCCCTTGACCTGTTTTCTCCTTGTATTCATGCATGAAGACACATCTTTTTCTGTCTATACTGATCCCCTTATTACATCCATCCAGTTGGGTGGTTTTATATAACATCTATACACTGTTTCCCATATTTTAAATCTTCATTTCACAGCACTCACCTTAATTCTAGATTCCAAACATGTCTGCTAATCGTATCCATCTGTATATCTCCTGTTTCTACACTCACCCTCCCAAACAGCATTTTCTTTGATAAAGTAGCCTTGTATAAAGTATGTTTCAGGCTGTGCCTCTTCCTCTGAAGCCTCCTCACATAGAGCAGAAGTCCCTGTGACCTGCAGGTCTCCATAAGATCTCCTTTGCGTCCTTCCTCTCATCTCCTCACTTCTCTTCTCTATTCTCCCCTTAGTCCTAGAACTCTCTGCAAGAATGATCTCGACTCAGAGATTATAAGCAAGTGCTTACCTCTGTGGAATTAATTCTCTTCTCTTAGGTATTTCTTGGACTCATTTTTATTTCCTTCGAACTTTGTTCGAAGTTTACCTTAAGAGTGAACTACTGGGAACCAGCAGTTAGCATAATGGCTATGTCGCTGGACTCCACATAGTCGACCGTGGTTTGCGTCCCGGACCCGGTGGCTTAAAACTCACGCCGGGCACGTGTGCATGCGTGCCCAAGATCCCAAGAGGAGAATGGAGGAGAAAGGACTGCGGCGTGACCATCCTCCCTGGGGGGTGATTTCTCGCTTTCTGTCTCTATGTCTCTCTCTGTCTGGCGAGCACATGCACCCTATAGCAAAAACCTCTGGAAAAAAAGAAAAAAAAGAGTGAACTACTCAATTCAGACAAGAAGCCATTTTAAAGCTGAGGTGTGTCCTGGCCTGTTGAGGGAAGCTATGCTCTAAACTCCATCTTCTAGACTCCCAAAATATTCAGACAAGGAAGGGCGACCTCTGACCTCTCACTGTCTCTGGCTGGCTGGCTGTCTCCTGCTCTCTCTGTCTTCACATTTTTTTTTTTTTTTTTTTTTTCAACCACTTCTCCCCACCTTGGGATTTTTCTTTTCACTTGCTAATTTCAGAAGCCATTTTAAAGCTGAGGTGTGTCCTGGCCTATTCAGGGTTTTCATTTTTGATGTGTAAAATTTTTTTTTTCCTCTTTATTGGTAGTATTTTTCTTTTCCACTCTAAGCTTCACTCTCCTGAACTGGAAAATATTTGGGAGTATTCTTATTTTGTAGCAAAAGGGTTATTTGCATAATTTCAATAGTGCTTGTTGCATTGAATCAGAAGTTGGAAATACTCATATTAGACAGGGCTTTGACTGGAATGTCATATCCGAAGATTAATCAGAAAACTAGGGAACTAAGGTGGATCTCAAGTAAGCTAACAGAAGCTCTTAGAAAGATGGCCTAGTGCCATAAATAGTTCTGCCTGGCAGAGAGGATTAGAGAAGATACATGAAAAAAATTTATAACATAAAATAACCTGGACTTTTCCAACCCAGCATTATAATCAGTAGAAATTGCAAAAGAGCAACCACAGCAGAGGATTATCTTGAGAAAGACTTTGAAGGAAGCAAAAGAGACTGATCTTTGCTAGCAGATGGTATAACACAGAGTACTTTGTAGGGAGGGCTGAATTGCAGAGGTTCATGTGTGACTTGCATGCTGGGCATTTGCTTTTCAACAATTTGAGTAGTTGACATGTAAATATTTTCTCAAAAATATTTAAAACCATATCTTTCGTTATAGCATCACAAACAAAATTATACAGAATTATAATAAATATTTTGAACATTATCTTTAAAATTCAGTATTTTGAAATTTTGAAAGTTGTTTATCAACTGTCATGAACTTTGAAGTATGAGAAAAAAAACTTTTTGATATGTAAAGTAAATGTTTGTGTAAAAATGAGTAAATGAAAAAAAAAAAAAGAATGAACTACTCATACACTGTGGCCCATGCCTTCTTTCTGGCCATGTTTTCTACTATGACACTAACCCAATCTCATTATACTCTTTTGTTTATTTACTTAAAGTTTATTTATTTATTTATTAGTGCAGAATCCTAGGATAAAAGTTTCATGAGGGCAGAGATTTTTTTTTTTTTGAGAAGTTTTTTTTTGTTTGTTTTGTTTTTTGTTTTTTTTTTTTGTTTGTTTGTTTGTTTGTTTTTTTGCTATAGGGTACATGCACTTGCCAGAAAGACAGAGAAAAGGCGAGAAATCACCCCCTTTGGGGGAAGGCCATGCCACAATCCCTTCTCCTCCATTCTCCTCTTGGGATCTTGAGCATGCACGCACATGCACCCAGCCAGAGTTTAAGCCACTGGGTCCGGGACTCAAACCGCGGTCAACTAACTGGGAGTCCAGCGACAGAGCCATTACGCCAACTGCTGTTGCCAAGGGCAGGAACTTTTATCTGATTTTCTTTTTTTTTTTTTTCTTTTTTTGCCTGCTGTATTCCTGATTGAGAGAGCTATAACATTCTCCACAGACTGACTAATCTTTAGACAATTTTCTTCCTGAATATAGGTCCCTCACTTATCTTTTTTTAAAATTATTTACTTCAGAAAACTCATGGTTATCAATTCTTTTTCTGCTCCTTTTAGATATAAATTCCCCCCCAGCCTCTTGCCAGTTTTACAATCCAGAAATAAGTTTCTCTAAGAACTGGGAGCCATTCCTTTGAAATGCAATCATCAAGAAACATAGGGGTCCTATATCCCAGCCTCTGTAGGAAGGTAGGAGCTAATTTTGGTAAGTACCAGTTAGCAAACACAGATGGCCTGATCACATTGACCAGTATCTCCCCTAATGTCTTCTAGTACTTTCCCACAATCTTACCTTATGCTTAAAAACTCTCCTGCCTTCTGTTTCATTGCTCACTAGCTTGGTTCTGTACAGAACTCTCTTTCCTCCTCCAGTAACTCAAAATCTGTCTCTCTCATTGACACCCCAGTTTTCATAAGTGTCCAGTAAGATTCCTCTTTTTTTTTTTTTTTTGGAGAGGTTTTCGCTATAGGGCACCTGCACTCGCCAGACAGACAGAGAGAGACATAGAGACAGAAAGCGAGAAATCACCCCCCAGGGGGGATGGTCACGCCGCAATCCCTTCTCCTCCATTCTCCTCTCAGGATCTTGGGCACGCACGCACACGTGCCCGGTGTGTTTTAAGCCACTGGGTCCGGGACGCAAACCGCAGTCTACAAAGTGGGAATCCAGTGACATAGCCATTACGCTAACTGCTGGTTCCCAAGATTTCTCTTTAACATCCCTGTAATGAAAACATGTCTGCATACAGTTTATGCTCACAAGATGTTGGTTGAGTGACTGGTTAAGTGGATGCAATACCTTGTAAAAGCTAAAATTTAGAGAGAGTGTGAAGAAGCATAGCTGACCAGAACTGTAGCAGGCCAAGGTAGATGAAAGAGTATGTGTTTGGAGGGTAGAGAGAGGGATGGAGGAGGGGGAAGAGGGAGAAAAGTGCAGACCATCTCTTGGGTAGCCTCTATCAGTTCCTGTTCCTCTCTCTATACACACACACACACACACACACACACACATACACATACATATAGACACGCATATACACACACAAACATATAGACACACATATACATGTAAATACACATATACACACATATACATAGACACAAACACATATATACACACATACATATACCTACACACATATACATGTAAACACACACATATATACACATATATACATGCACACACATATATATACACATATACATACACACTATATATATATATACACACACATATACACACATACATATGCATATATATACACACACACATACATTCCTTACAATGAATATGTTTTTAATTAAGTTTAGTGAATTTTTTGAATCCCTGATGCTTGCTACTTTCAATAAATGAGCCTAATTAAACCTCTCTGTTAGACCATAATCTCCTGTGTCAGACCTTACTTTTTTTTTTTTTTTTTTCCTTTTTTTGGGAGAGGTTTTTGCTATAGGGCGCGTGCGCTCGCCAGACAGAGAGAGACAGAGAGATAGAAAGCAGGAAATCACCCCCCAGGGGGGATGGCCACGCCGCAATCCCTTCTCCTCCATTCTCGTCTCGGGATCTTGGGCACGCACGCACACGCGCCCGGCGTGAGTTTAAGCCACCGGGTCCGGGACGCGAACCGCGGTCGACTACGTGGGAGTCCAGCGACATAGCCATTACGCTAACTGCTGGTCCCATGTCAGACCTTACTTTTGAACGTGGAATGCCTGGTCTGGTATCTACTATAAATCAAGTATTCAATGGAAAACTTTTGAATAAAAATGTCTTATTATCTGTCACCCCTATAAGTGGGTCTCCTAACAGTTTGTCAGCAGATGATAGTCAAAAACATTCCACATTGTCTAGACTGGAAAAAGGTATATGATTGTCTTAAGATAAAAATAACTTCAACTTTCAGCAGAAGTAAATCAAGCTTCTTTTACATTGGTAATTTTTTCAAAGAATTATTTATTCAATTTTATTTACTTGTTATTATTCAATTTGACCAGAGAGAGACATAGAGAAATAGAGAGAGGCCCCTCCATTGGTAATTATTAATGAAATTTATCACCAAGAGTCTGTGGTTAGAAATCTTGGGAAATTCTAGTAAATTTCTTGACCTACCAATAAGAAGTAAATAAATGTTGGCTTCAAGTTATAATTTTATTATGATTTCTTTGCATTTTTCCAATGTAAGATGCCTGCTTTTGCTAGGGATTTTACTTAAAGCTTTCAGAGGAAACAGTCAATAAATATAGAGGAGAGTGATGCATTTTCCTTCTGTTTTGATCCCTCTGCCCTCTGCCCTTTCTCAATACTGATCTTTCAATCAGACCCTTTCTGACAGCTGGATAAATTACCTTGCTTTACTGTTGTTTTCATAAAGCAGCTAATTCACTTATTTCTTCTCATTATATGCATACACATGCACACATGCATGTACACACATGCATATTCCCTCCAAGAGGCGGAAAGTCATTCTGCATAGTGCAATTTTTTTACCCAGTTAACATTGACAAACTGTGTAAATTCACCAAAAAAAACAGAACTTTTTTTCTCTTTCAGAATATAGAAGACTTTGGTACACTTATATTATGTTGTCAGGAGTGTCATGATGCATTTATTCATTTTTTCATAGAAAAACACATCAGGACTGTCCCAATGACCTAATCTCTTGTTCTGTAAAATGAAACAAAAAGGTATCCAAATGATTCACGGAAATCTCATGCTCATTAATTTAGTAATTTGATAGAAGATAGATTTTATGTTTGTTGGTTGATCTATTTCAAATGAACAAACTTTCATATGAAATTTTTCTTTTTTAAGCATCTGCCTTTGACTTTAACTTAGGGCTACTTTAGAACTAGGTCCAGTGGGAGGTTTGTCCAATGATTCATGGTAAGACTAAAGATAAGGAATTTGCTTATTTTTCTTAAGTCCCTATGTCAAAGCTCCATCGAGATTCTTAAGACAGTCTTTAGTCATAAGACTAAAACAATGCTCTCTCTATCCAATTCTCAGCAGGTTAGACCTGCCCTAGCTAAATGCTAAACATAAGTGAAGCACAGACTACATGAAGACGAGCCAGAAGGGATGTGTTGTTCTGCAAAAAGGGTCAAATACATGGTTCAAATCAAAGTCTCAGGGCGTACTGGTTTCTTAGAAAATGGAAGTATCTGTACTGAGCCCTTTGTGTGGTCCAGTGGGACTACAATGTGTTTTCTTCTATTATGTAAAGATTCAGAAAAGATTGGAAACAAAATACGCATAAACCACCCACACGGGCACATGCACATACACTCATTTAATCATGTAATGATCTGCTTTCACTTGACAAAGGCAAAACTATTCAGTGCTAAAGATTGAATGACCTCTCAGGAGACAAGGTTTGGAACATCATTTATTAATGTTACCGTGAGATGCTGAAGAATTTCATGTCTTTCATACTCTGTGGGAAATGTAATCAGATAGTAGCAATAAAAAATGGGATTTTCCTGATCCCCACTCCAAGCTTGCTATTTTTTTGTACTTGTTTTAGCTCTTAATTATGTTTAGCATTATTATATATTCATAATTAGACAGGGTCTATAATCTGCCCAGACATATTACATCTATCTGCCCTTTTCTGGTAGGATTTGTTTTGGCATTTCAAGTAAACTATGTAGATGCCTCAGGCTGGCCCCATAGCCTAGTGGTTAAGGGAGCCAAATCCTATATGGCTAATTATGGTTCCAACCCTGGCCTCAGCAGCTTGATAAACATGCCAGGCACATGTGCATGCATATCCCAGATCCCAACAGGATAGAGAAATGGGGGAGAAGGGATTGTAGCATGATCATAACCCATCTTGGGGTTCTCTCTCTCTGTTGAGCACATGTATATTTTGGCAATGAAAAGTAAAAGTACATATGTCTTTGTTCTTCATACCAATTGAGTGCAATATTGATGCAGAAAATGAAAAGTCTGCTAAACTCCCCACCAATGTCAAGTTTTTCCTGATAGTAGACTAGCAGATGATGGAGACAATACGTATCCTGTATATAGTAGTTTGTTCCATTTTTCACTCACTGCACAAATATTTAATAGATATCCGACTATCTCTCAAGTACCATATTAGAGTATGGCACTTAAAGATGAACAAAACACAAACTTCAGCTTTAAGGAACTCAACCTTACAGAGGAAGGTGGAGTCTGTTATAGGAGTTATTACTAGGACTAAGTAAGTAATGGTGTGGTTAGAGAAATTAGAGCTCTCTCAAGAATGTTCAAAGGTTTCATTGAAAATAACTGAAACTATTTTCATGACCTTCTTTCCTAAATCACTCTTGTAATTTTCCTCTTGGCCATTTTGTTCCAGCTGTAAGAATGGTTTCCATTCAAGTACTCAATAATTATGGGACCTTTCTCTCTCTTTTTTTTCCAAATTTATTATTTTAAAATTGACAGATAAAATTGTATGTATGTGTTGTTTACAACATGATGTTTTAAAGTATATATACATTGTATCATGGTTAAATCTAGTTACAAAAATACTGTTAGGAGGAATGGATTCAAGAGATCTATTGTACAACATGATGACAGTAGCTAATGATGATATGCTGTATTCTTGAAAACCATTAAGAGTGTATATTAAATGGTCTTACCACAAAAATGATAACATAAACATGATACTGTAATGCATAGGTTAATTAGCAAATTTTTAAAATTTTTTAAATTTCAATTTTGTTTATACATTCAATCATGTTATTTAGCTTGCAAAGTAAATATTTTCTCACTAGTACAGTTGACAATATTATAAAGTTATCTTCAACAGATAATAACCCATTTCTTTGTCCCAGAAATGCTTTGCCTCTCTATTTTTCTCCTTAATGTCCTTCCTTGGATTCTACTCAATCCCATTCTTTGGTATCTACCCAAAGGACAGAAGAATTCTGAATCGAAAAAGTACTTGCACATCAATGTTTATTGCAGCTCTATTCACAATTGCTAAGACATGGAACCAACTCAGATGCCCATGAACAGAGGAATGGATTGAAAAACTGTGGCACATATACTCCATGGAATACTACTCAGCCATAAAAAACAAGACCCTGGCTTTTGACAGAAAGTGGATGAATATGGAAGATTTACTGCTGAGTGAAGCAAGCCAGGCTCTGAAGGAGAGACATCGTATGTCTCCACTTAATATATACCGAGTGTCTGCACTCTATGACTATTAAAGGATATAGACTATGACTCTATTAAAGGATAGAGAAACATAGTAAATGGTTAATTAGCAAATTTAACAGAGGACCATTCTGCCTAAGTCTCCTGCCTAGACTCCTCCCTCTGCCTGGGTGACTCCTGACCTGATCTCGTCATGGCTGCCTTATCTTTATCTTCCAGGCCTGACCTAAGTGTCACAACCACATTGCATCTTTCTTTGACCTCCCTATCTAGGGTTGTTTCACCTGCCAGTTTCTATACCTTTCCTTTTTATGTTATCTTCATTAGCTCAGTGACCCACCATGTGCTCCTTTATTTACCTATATCGTAGTCTCTTCCTATTCTAGCTTCAGAAGAGAGCTTACATTGAAAAAAAAAAAATCCCAGTATATAGTAGTACTTCAATACATGTTTTAAAAGCATAAATCTGAAAGAAAGGAAATGACCAGGAAAAATTTTACAGATAGCATTTTTCTTACTTATCGAAGCCAAGATTTTTTTTTTATAGTTTTCAGATACTACTTTGCTTTCTTTACTCTCAGTAGCAACTCGAGGTCTTTCTTTCCATCAAAGGGAATGGACTAATATCTTCTCTTAAAGAATTATTTAATTTAATTTAATTAATTTATTTACTCATTCGTTCATTTTAATTTGATCAGAGAGGAACAGAGTGAGAGAAAGAGTGAGAGGGAAAGTGAGAAAGCAAGCCACCAGGTCCGGGACTCGAACCTCAGTTGGCCGTGTGGGAGTCCAGTGCCCTTAGCCACCACTAAAGTAGTAAAGTGTAAGGTTAGTATAAAAGCCCTAGCAGCTCTTAGAAAGATCTGTATATATGTGTGTATTAAACATATATACATGTGTGTATAAATATCTGAGTATATGTGTATGAAGATAAATATATATGCTATATAAATGCACATATATACACACACACACGTGCATATACACATGTATATAGTCTACATTAAGTGTACACTTGTAAAGGCATTAAACCATAATTGTATCTTCTGAGCAGTACCGAATAGCAAATGTTTGTAAAAGGATTATCTGACACAAGGCAGGAGAAAAGTGCCCCAAAGGGAGAGAAAGATAGTTAGGATTTATCGCTCCAGTCACTTTGAAATAAGTGAAAAGAGAGCACTTCCACCTGACCTGTATCTTTTACCTTTTGAAAATGCCACTCATCACAGCTGTGGGCCATCTCGGTGCAGGAAATATGACCCACCAGATTCAGATTTCTCTTTTTTGAGAGCGAACAAGGGAAGGAAGGACTGGTGAGAAAGTCATACTTTTTCCAGACTATGTCAGCAACCTCCTTGCACTTACAGAAATGCGAATGGAGCAAGTGTTAGTGCTAAACCATGTATCTATCTGTGCATTCTACTTTTAAATCCAATTTCCTTTCTATCATAATACAATCGTAACTGTAGGAAAAGCTGGATGTAGTCTAAATACAAAGTTTTCTAACATGAAAATGACTTAAACATTTTATTTAGAAAAATATAAGAGAGTTTTTCCAAGGATTTTCAATATATTGTGAAATGAAGAATGTGCAAAAATGCATTTACTACTCTGGAGTCCTTGGCGTTTGACACTGAAAGATTTGCAGGCAATGAAGGTCAGTTCTGAGATCAGGAGTAAATACTATGTATGTCAAGCTGTCAGATTGTTTCCTGTTTTTGATCCCACCATGGGATAGAAAGTCTCCATGTACAGAGTTATTCCATATCTGATAAGAGATGGAAACTTCAAGGTTCTTGATACCATGTAACAAAACATCTGAATTGATTTGAAAAAAAAAAATCACCTCAGTATTTTAGGTAGTATTTAATCTAAATCTTTATTTAAACTTCACAAAAGTAATGTGTATAGAATGTTCCTTTGGGAAACAGAAACATAAATTCAGAACATCTACCTTTAAAAGCTGTCTGAAATCTCAGAAAATATTCAAAAAAATTGTGAAGTTAGCATGTTCTAGTTATATAGGCTCTGCATTTGGCATTTTCTGGTGCAAGTTCAGTCTGTCACATCATCATCATTTATACTTTATTATGTAAACCCAAATTACAATTTTGTTATGGCCCTGCTTTTTTGTCTTTTACTGTAAATGGGTTCATAGTTCTTTGTAAAAATCCAATCATCTCACTTGTCCATATAAACCATTTGCTCAGGAAAAAAAAAACTATTTGCTTTGAGAGCTCACATCATTCTTGAAAATTTTTGCCTGTTTCTCTCTTGTGGTTCAAGACAAACTGTCATACTTCTTGGAAAATGAAACTACTGAAATTCTAGCTTGTGAGTCAAATAGAACAATGTGACTCTCCTGCCTGAATGATAATTTCAGCATAAGTAATTAAATAGGATACATAGCATCCAGATCATTGAAATAAAACCCTAAATGACAAAGCAATTTTAGTTTCAGCAAAATTCTGGAGAAAGTTGTTACTAGTTGTCCTCTAAGGGACACAATTAAATTCCATCTTTAAGTGATTTGTTTTTAAGTCATCTGCTTTTATTGATACATCCATATATCAAAATAATAAAGTTAGCTACAAACTAAAAGCCAAAAATGAGTCACAGTGCTAGTTGTAAAAATCAGTATATTGTGGGAATATATATTACCAACAGTGGCATCATTTTCAGAAACTACAAAACAACTTTTTTCTAGAAATGAAAGTGACCTTTGGTCACTGAAATGACTTTTCTGGAAGCAAAAAATAGAAGTGTTTAGGAATCACTCTTCTGAGTTATTTTTAAAGAACATGATGTTATTTCACAGACGAATTTATACTTGCTTAAAGGTTTACAAATAAAAACAAATAGATCCCGTACATTAAAAAAGGAGGGGCTGGGTTATACTGAAAATTTTAGGCCTCAATGGAAAATAATCTGCAGAAGGCAGATTATCTTTTGAAAATAGGAAACCTGGTATCGGAATTTTGCTAAAAGCTGTTGGTTACCATGGTAACAAGAAGTAAATGCAGATACTAATAGGAAAGAATATACCAAGTGGTATCAGATAGGATCAATGTGGCAGAGAGGAGTGTTATTTTACTTTTAATTTGGAGCAAAATTGAAGGGTGAGGTTGACTGGCACAGGTCATAATCCAGCCAAATCAAACTGAACAAGCCCAAAGTAGGCAATGTTATAAAGCAGGTTTAGAACTAGGTCTGTATGAGAGAATCTCACCACAGGCTACTAGTGACGGACCGAACAGTGAGATTGCAGGAGTGCCGTGCCTATGGATTTAATATGGATGGTCTACTGTGTGATACTTGGATACTTTGCATCCAACTAAGACAAAAATAAAATATATATGTGTCTGTTTTAAATACTTTTTCAGTTATATTTTATATATATATATATATATATATATATATATATATATATGATATTTATTATATTTTATATAATTACAGAAACCAGGGAATAACATATATATTAATATAATAACATTTCTTTTTTATTTTTATTATCATCATAATCTTCTTTATATTACATTGGATTACATATAACTTTACAGTGTATTACATTGCTTTTTCAAAAGGGAATGCCATGCATGTCAGTCAATACAGAGACATTAATCTCCCTGCTTCATCATTCAATAATTTTTCTATGTTTTTCCCAATCATTATTATTATTATTCTAATTACATAATAACTTTTCAAGGAACAAAATTATATTTTATTTTAAGACAATGTACACAACTTTTCTATGCAATGTACGTATGTGTGTTTGGTGTTTTAGCCAGTGTCGTGCTATTCCTGCCTCTGTCTCCCAAGTGGTCAGGCTCACAGAGATATACTGCTACCCTGAGCCTCTTTATGCAGGGTAGGCCAGGAAGAAAACTGGGTCTCTTGTGTGGCCTCAGTCTGCCTAAAAGCAGCATCCAGAACATGTTACTGGGGCTGTGGTTACTCTTATTTAAGACAATTAAAATGAAGAAAATATGTACATCTGAAGAGCTAGGATTTATTTATTTTTTTTTTTGAGAGATTTTTGCTGTAGGGCTTGTGTACTCTCTGAAGAGACAGAGAGTGATAGAGAAACGGAAAGTGAGAAATCACCCTCCAGGGAGCATGACCATGCTGCAGTCTCCTCCCTTCCATTCTCCTCTCTGGACTTTGGGCACACACGTACACATGCCTAGTGTGAGTTTCAGGTTACCGGGTCCGGGACTCGAACCATGGTCTACATGGGAGTCCAGCAACATAACCATTATGCCATGTGCTGGTCCCAAAGCTAGGATATTTTAAGACTGCCACAGTGGGGCAACTGTAAGGCAATGATTTCTAGGTCTCATGTGAAGGACACTTAACTAGGTACATTTAACTAGGATTATAGTTAAGGAGATATGAAGGGTGAAATGCAGAGAAGTGAAAATAAAGGGAAGGCAATTATATGCAAGAAGATACCACCAAAGTTGTATGATACCATTCATGTAAAATTTGCGCGTGTGTGTGTGTGTGTGTGTGTGTGTGTGTGTGTGAATGTATATGTGTGTAGGTGATAGCTAGAAATACAGAAGATTAAGTTAGGTCTTTATCTATGAAGTTAGAAAAAGTTGGGAGACTATTAGACAATCCTTTTACCTTGGCTGTCCCACAGTTTTATAGGAATGAAAAAGTGGGGCAATATTTAGCTTTATCTTTATACCCTTTCATGTGTACTATTTTGATTACACAAATTAAGCATATATGTAATTAATACTGTCAAAAGAGAAGCTCAAAACCAAATAATTTTTCTAAGCATTTTTCTGTATAGAGTACATAGCATAGAACTTACTGCATTTTGATACAATGTGATCTTTGCAAAATCAGAAGCCACTTTATTTATATCAAAGCTGTTATGTAAACATTCTCAGTATCATCACCTATAATCTTTTTTCTGTTGTTTGGTAGTTTCTTTTCAGTTGGATGTACTTTTCAGAGTAACTAATTGGTGACATATCCTTTACCAAGCTTTGAAAATGATCATCAAATGGAAGAACATGAATGTGAGTCATAAAATATTAGTTTTATATTATTGAATGCACTCTAATTATCTCTGTGTTCACTTCTTTGCTGGAAGCATGTTTTTCTCCTTAGACAGTCATTAAATTTCAGAAGTATGAATTCAAACCATCTCAAATTTATTTTCCTTTTGGTATTTCACACTTCTCACCAGCAGGGTAGCCTAATTCCGTGATGTTGGAGGAGGAACTTGAATAAATTAGTTTTTGGATAAATACAGTAACTATGTATTTAGTTGTTAAAGAATAAGTAAAACCTCAGATATATGCAATGAGAATGGAAATAAATTCTGCCTATAATACTATTCCTTTCCCTGTGCATACTTAAGACCTATAGATATAATCACACCAAAATTAATGTACATTAGCTAATTTTGACCAAGGAAAGCATATGGAGAGCAATTTATAAGTTAGAATATATAAAATTCTTAGGCATTTATAACACAAAATACTCTTACCTTAGTAACTAAAAAATTACCTTCTACTATACAATATAAAGTATATGAGCTGAATGTCCTGGTATATACCAAATAGCATATGTCCATATTAATTCATAAAAAGAATATAAGTCATTAAAATAAAAAATTAAACAAAAGAACATTAATAATAAAAACCTTAAGAGACATACTATATTGCTTTACCTTTCTTCTTTCCTATGTAGGCTGTTGCAAACCCATTTTCCATTTGGATTTCCTGATTCTTTTAATGAATTTTAAAACAATTGTTTTTACAAATTAGCAATTTTTTAAAATTTCAGGATCAACAACAGTAACTGTCATGAACAATAAAATAGAAGCAATGGTTTGTACATGGATTAGGAGAGAATCTTACATATGGGCATACAAGTCAGTCCTAGAAAATAAACACATGCATCATTACTTATTTAAATTGAAAATTGGACTTCATCAGAGGGAGAAGAAACACTTCTCTGTTCTTCTAGTGCTTGTTCTTGGAAAAGAAAGCCTTCATGGTAAATCAGAATTAATATGGGTTCCAGAATAAAAAGCTCTGTCAGCAAATCCTTATTGACATTAACTCAGTGGGAAGACTTTTGGTCAATTCTCATAATATAATTGTGTTTTCTTTTTCTTCTTTCCTTTGTTTTTTTTGTTTGTGTTTGTTTTGTTTTGCTTTGTTTTGTTTTTGGAGAGGTTTTTGCTATAGGGCGCGTGCACTTGCCAGACAGAGAGAGAGAGAGACAGAGACAGAAAGTGAGAAATCACCTCCCAGGGGGAATGGCCACACCGCAATCCCTTCTCCTCCATTCTCCTCTCAGGATCTTGGGCACGCACACATGCACACGCGCCCGGCATGACTTTTAAGCCATTGAATCTGGGACGCGAACCACGGTCTACTACATGGGAGTCCAGCGACATAGCCATTACGCTATGTTTTGTTTTGTTTTTGAAAGATTTTGGCTCTAGGGCATGTGGACTCACCAGAGTGTGAGACAGAAAGCAAGAAATCGCCCTTTGGGGGCGATGGTCATGCCAAAATCCCTTCTCCTCCATCTCCTCATTCTCCTCCTGGGATTTTGGGCACATACACACATGTACTCTGTGTAAGTTTTAAGTTACCAGGTCTGGAACTTGAAGTTGACTATGTTCAAGTCCAGCAACATATCCATTATGCCAATTGCTGGTCCCATATTTTTTTTCTTTCTTAAAATGAGACAAAATAATATCTACCTCACAGAGTTGTTAGAACTATTAAACAGTACAATGCATCTGCACATAAATATTTTTGTCATCTTAACTAAGACCCTTCTCTATTTCTTTTCTACTCCTATAAATTTTCCCATTTCACTGTACCCCTGTACAGCAACATTCATTGGAAAATATTTATTTTTTAGGAGACTTTTGCTCCTGGGTGCTTGTGCTTGCTGAAGACACAGAGAGAAAGTTGGAAATCACTCCCAGCCCCACCCCAACAGGGAGGATGACCATTTCACAAGACCTTCTCCATTCTCTTCTCAGGTTTTGGGGCACACACATGCATATCTGATGTGATTTTCAAACTTCCAAGTTCAGGACTTGAACCATGGTTGACTATGTAAGGGTCTAGCACCTTAACCACTACACCACCTGCTGGCCTCAAAAAATATTTCTATATTTATTATTTTCAATTACTCTACATTTTCTACTACATTCCCTCCACTAAGGCTTGCATCTCTTTCACAGACACTGCCCTTGGCAGTTCTACAGTAATAGCCATAGCTCTACCTTCAATAATCAATACTGTTTTTATGTTGCACCAATTGATTTCACACTCTGTTGGAAACATTTTTATTTATGTAGCTATCATGACACCAAACTCTCATGGATTCCTTTTTGCAAGACAGATTTCTTTTCCTTGTGCCTTCTTATCTCTCCAATCATTAATTTTGGGAAGCCGCCATGCTCAGTTCTTGGAACTTTCCTCTGTCTACCCACCCTGTTGGTGGCCATACCCATTGCCATTGTTTTAAATACAGTTTATATGCCGACAATTTCCATGTTTTTTCTTAATAGTCTGTATTCCCTTCTGAACTGATTTTATTTCCAACTGCATTCTGTATAACTCTTGTTAGGTATCTACTATGAGCAAGCTTCAAAAATTTCATGGAAAGATGGAAATAAAGAACAAGTTTATTTTGTTACAAAAACTTTTGGGGGACCAGCAGTTGGTGTAATGGCTATGTTGTTGGACTCCCATGTAATCGATCACAGTTCGAGTCCTGGACCCAGTGGCTTAAACTCACTCTTGGGCACGTGTGCATGTGTACCCAAGATCCCGAGAGGAGCATGGATAAGAAGGGATTGAGGCATGGCCATCCCCCCTGGGGGGGGGGGGTGATTTCTTGTTTTCTGTCTCTCTGTCTCTCTCTGTCTTTCTAGGAGTGCATGTGCCCTATAGCAAAAAAAAAAAAAAATCCTCTCAAAAAAAAAAAAACTTTATGAAATCTATATATTATTTTATATTATACATTCTATGAGCTGTTTGAACACCCCTAATGTATGTAATGTCTTAAACTTAACCAGGCCCAAATTGCACTCCTGGTCACTCCTGTGACACCTTCTTTATCCAGAGTTTTGTCTCATCTCAGTTTAATGAGCACAGCATCTTTCCAGTTGACCAGGACCTAAACCTTGAAGTCATAATGAATCCATCTAATCAACAGGAAATCCTTTCAGAGCCAACTTAAACTATAGCAAAAATAAATGGATTATCACTTTTGCTGTTGCCACTCTAATCCATCCATCATCTTTCTCTTCTGGGTTATTTCTGTATCTTTCTGCTTTTTTCATTCTGTGTTTCCTCTCAATCCATAAGAATAGTAATCTCTCTTTAAAAAACTATGTTAGATCATGTCCTTATTCTGCCCTTATGTCTTTAATGACTCCCAAATCACTCAAAGTAGGGCCAGTATTGGCACAGTGGTAATGTAACTGGACCCACATGGGAAAGAGTTTAGGTTCTGGAGCACTCTGGGCATTCATATGTGACCGTGATTCTGGCTGGCTGCAGTTGGGAATGCACCATAGTGAGAAGACCCTGTTAGACATGTCATCTTTCCATCTTTCTCTCTTTATCATGAAAGAAATAAATAAAAACTTTACAAATCTAAATAGTAAAGTTATTTTTAAAAGTCTTTAAACTCTACATAATCTGGTCTAGAATGAATTTTGGAATTCTTTCCCAAATGTTCTTCCTCTTTCTCATATGTCTCTAGCTATCATGGCTTCCTTGCTGTCACAATATCTCTAGTGTATTTCTACCTTAAGATCTTTGCACTCTATTTCCATCACCTTGACTGCTTTTCTTCCAGATATCAATATAATTTGTACTTTTTTCTCCTTCACATTTTTATTCTCTGATCTTGCTCTTTAAAATTGCAACTCAGCATTCCTTCCTTTCTTGATTTCTTTCAATTGCCCTCATCACATTTTATATATTGCATAAGTTTCTTTCCTAGCTATTGATAGAAGGTAATCTCCATCAGAGTAAGGATCCTGGTCTGTTTTGTTTACTGCTATGTTTCTAGATCAGTGTCTGATATTTAATAAGTGATCAATAAAAAGTTTTTTATAGAATGAATAAATGAATTTTAAAAAGCACATCGTAAAATATGAAGTACTATAAAACCAGAGGGCTATTTCTGTTTGTTTTAGGTTTTTGTTTGTTTGTTTGTTTGTTTGTTTTAATAGGGCATGTCAGGACCAGCAGATGGCATAATGGCTATGTCACTTAACTGCCATGTAGTTGACCACGGTTCAAGTTCTGGACCTGGTGGCTTAAACTCACGCCAGGCGCATCTGCGTACATGTCCAAGATCTTGAAGGGAGAATGGAGGAGAAGGGATTGCAGCATGGCCATCCCTCCTGGGGAGTGATTTCTCGCTTTCTGTCTTTCTGGCAAGCACATGTGCCCTATAGCAAAAACTTCTCAGGAAAAAAAAAAAAAAAAAAAAAAAGGCATGTCCACTATATACTATACCAAAGAAAGAGATAAAGAGAAAGAATGAGAAATCAACCCCGCCCCCCACAGGAATGTCCATGCTGCAATCCCTTCTCTGCCATTCTTCTTTTGGAATTTGGGGCACTCAGCACATGCACCCAGCACACGTTCTAAGCTGCCAGGTTCAGGAGTCCAACTGTACTATCAGCTATGTAGGCTCTAGTTGCCTTGACCACCACACCACCTGGCTGGCCCAGAAGTTATTATTTTTATTCCTGGTACTTCAGAAAATACTATCACAACAACTAAACACCTGTCTAACAAAACTAACAAATATTAACCATTTCTATTATATTTGCTCTCAATTATTAATAGCCTGCTTGCTATTCAAAAATTAACATTTTGAGAGCAAAGAGTATTAAAAGCAAACATAGTTAATGTCAGATAACACAGTGTTGGTTGTTTGTTTTGGCCACTGTGTCCTATTGAATAGGAACATATTAATAAAAAACATTGTAAAATTAAAACAAGACAAGAATTAAAACAACTGAAGAATCAAAACTAAAATTTACAGCAGGTGTAGAGAAAGCTATGGGTGAGTTTCCTTAAAAGTCTGTCTTATATTGCTATTTATGAAAATTAACCCTCTTGGGACCAGCAGTTAGCATAATGGCTATGTTGCTGAACTCCCATGTAGCTGACTGTGGTTCAAATCCTGGACCCGGTGGCTTAAATTCACGCCGGGCGCATGTGCGTGCGTGCCCAGGATCCCGAGAGGAGAAGGGAGGAGAAGGGATTGCGGCATGGCCATCCCCCCGGGGGGTGATTTCTCACTTCCTATCTCTCTGTCTCTGTCTGTCTTTCTGGAGAGCACATGCGCCCTATAGAAAAAGCCTCTCCAATATAAAAAAATAAGGGACCAGCAGTTAGCATAATGGCTATGTCGCTGGACTCCCACGTAGTTGACCACGGTTCGAGTCCCGGACCCGGTGGCTTAAACTCACACCGGGCGCGTGTGCGTGCGTGCCCAAGATCCCAAGAGGAGAATGGAGGAGAAGGGATTGCGGCGTGGCCATCCCCCCTGGGGGGTGATTTCTCGCTTTCTATCTCTCTGTCTCTGTCTGTCTGTCTGGTGAGCGCACGCGCCCTATAGCAAAAACCTCTCCAAAAAAATAAAAATAAAAAAAAAAATAAAAAAAAAATAAAAAATAACCCTCTCTATCAAAAAACAACACTCATTATGACGGAAAATTTTTGTAGTAATAATGCTCTATGATTAGAGAGGCCATGCCAAAGAACATTAGGTGCTATTTTACTCTTTCTTATCCACTATTACAGGACTCTAAACTCATTTTTATCAAATACTATGTACGGGATCTTAAATACCTTAGATGAGTATAAGGGGTAAAGTTTAGGGACAGACTTCAATTGTATCTTATGTTCAATCTGAAAGCCCAAAACAGAAAATTTACCTGACAGAAGATTAGCTATAGCATAATATTCTGAAATACAGTGTGATAAAATAACTGTTTCAGGAATGGGGTTTAGAAGAAAAGATCCACATTTTTTTTATTATTATTTTTCTCTGTAATCACAGCAACCTCAATAATGACCATATTTGATGTTTTCCATAAACCACTTAAGCTTTGCATAGGTATAGAGGAAAGAAGAAAATTAGACAGGATAACATCGCTCTCTCCCTCTCAACGCGTAGTGCCTTAGTTCTTCCCTCACTTATTTTTCAGTGCTGTAAATATGTTTCCACTGACTTTTCACTATTTTCTCTGATTCAGTCCTCTCTATCTTCCAGAATATTATTAGAGCTCACTTCCAAAAACAGGTTGATACTCATTTTTCTCTACTTCAAGTCTTCCTACATGTGCAGTCTGTATGGAGCACAAAGTCTTCCATGAGTCTGCTTCTCCAGAGTGAAAGGGATGATGGTGATCACAGTAACAGCTATCATTCCTCGAGCACCTTCTTTAACTAGACACTGTTTAAGAGGGCTGTTTCCTTTTAATAGCCACAGAAATTCTACAAGGTAATTGGTTTTCTCTCCCTTTAACAAATGGGATACAGATAAGTTAATTAACATGTTCAAAGTCACCTAGCTACTTAGTGATGGGTCAGTGCTATGAGACTAAGCTTGTCTGACTTCAAAGCTCATGTCTTTTCCTTTATGATCATAACTCACAGCTTAGCTAGATAAACCTACTTGGAGTTCCCTAGATGCTTTGCAAGGTTTCTAGGTCCCTACGCTTTAGAGCTGTTTGCTCTCACACTGTTTTCCCTTGATCACTTGGAAAATCATTATTCATCCTTCAGACAGCTACACTCCTTTCTCTCTGAAGCCTTCCCTTCTATCCTTCCTGCCTCGAGGCATTTAGGTAATCAACTACCTCTACTGTCTTCAGTGAATCCTGTATATAACTCTATTACAACACCTAAAGTATCACATTAATTATTAAGGTTTGCATATCTGACTCAATTTTTGGACTATAATTTCCCTTAGGACAAGCGTCATAAATTATTCCTTTATATATTGTGTGCATTTCATAAAAGTAATTTCAAGTAACTCTAAAGCATTATAAGCAAAGTGTAAGATGTTTTGCAAACAGATGCATTTTACAGGTTTTGTGCATTGCACCACCTGCTGTTGAAAGAGATCTCTACTCATGGAAACTCCTATTTATTTTTTATTTTAAATAGACTCTGAGTTGAATTTTTGAGGCTCCATTTCCCTGCTGGATTATGTTAACTAAAGTCTTTTTTCTTGTGTTGTTATTTACATACTTCTCTTCATGTGGCCAGTGATAGGCCTGGTAAGTCTGGGTTCACTGGAAAAAGAAGGGATATTACCATTTCAGTTAGCACCAAAAATTTTCATATAAACTGGGAGATCAAGCAGCCATTATTGGAACAAATGTGTTGTTCACATGAATAATATTGTTTTAGATGATCAAGATCAAAATAGTGTTGAATAGCTCTGCTTCTTTAGATTCTGTTGTCTGCTCCTTGGCTACAAGATCTGGGATTTTAGAAGTCATATTCTGCTTGTTTTCCTGACCTCCTTGGCTACAGTTGGACTAGCTGATGTCAAATGTGTATTTCCATAGTCTCTCTCTCTCTATTTCTCTTTCTTTCTCTTCTTTTTCTTTATCAAAAGGAGCTCTCAAGTTCCTAATGTCTAGGCACAAGAAATGAATGAATTGTGTTGTCCCTAATTTTGAAGCAAAAGGAGTAGAGAGCGTTTCCAAGAAGATCGCCATGAATAACTAGTAAACTACACTCTGTCCCACCTTGTTTTTGTATCCCAAGTTTAAAAACACACTCTACAACTGCCAAGTATAAAATATTTAATTCAGAAAATAGGACTCACATTCTAATTCTTGCTCTGTTAAATTAAAAGAAAACAAGTATTTTAAACTTAACATCCTTTCAAACTATTTGAGTATTATCTAGACAGATAGATATTTGTAGTGGCTGGCAAGTGGTATAGTGGACTCCCACATGGCTAACTATGGTTCAAGTCCTGGACCTGGCTGCTTGCTTTCTCGCTCTCTTTCTTTCTTCCTCCCTCCCTCCCTCCCTTCCTTCCTTCCTTCCTTCCTTCCTTCCTTCCTTCCTTCCTTCCTTTCTTCCTTTCTTTCTCTCTCTCTCTCTCTCTCTCTGGTCAAAATGAAGCATAATAAACAAACAAATTAAATTAATAATTATTAAAAATAGACAGATATTTGTATTCTTCAAATACTATATGTATAGCAAAGAAATAATTTATAATAGTTTGTGAACCGTTACAATGAAACTGGTACAATGCCAGTTGCTATAATTACTAATATAAATAAAAATAAATTTGTTTCTTCAATAATCTTGGATAGTTGAAGAAACAGACAGGAATATAGATCTTAAGACACAGTGTAGAAGCAATTAAAACACAGTATCTTAATACAGTGCAAACCAATGCTTCTAGAATAATCTTTTTTTTTTTTTTTTTTTTTTTTTTTAAGGTTTTTCCCATAGGGCTGTTGCACTCACCATAGACAGAGAGTGGAAGGGAAATGTTGTAATCTGTTCTCCTCCATTCTCTTCTTAGAATTTTGAGCACACACACACACACGGGCCTAGCATGATTTTCAAGTCACTGATTCCAGGATTTAAACTATGGTTGGCTATATGGGAGTCCAACACCTGAACCATCACACCACTTGCAGGCCCCCCTAGAATAATCTTAAAAATAAATGCTATGTTACACTTCAGATTTGAACACTTGAATATTTTTTCTATTGTCTAAGAAATAAAGATCAACTTAATTGAAGTCTTTTGTGATTTGGATTCTTAATTCTATTTTTTTTTTTGGATCCTTAATTCTTTTGTAAACCTATTTCTTAAAGAACTATTTTAGCCCCCCATGCCTGAGCCATGTCAAGATATTATGTTTGCAGCAATCTTCTCTTGCTCTGAATTTAATTATATACAAACCTATTAAATTATCAGTTTATTATATGTATATTATGGATACATATATTTGTGTACATATGTGCGAATGTGTGTGAATATAATTTTTGACTTCCCAACTAGATTTTAAATGATTAGAAAAAAACAAAAAACCTATGGCTTAAATAAATTCTAGATTTGTCTGTGTCCTGTCCCAATGGATAACAGTGCTAAATACACATGAAATTGCACTATAACATGTTTTAGAGAGTAGAAAACAAAAATGGTAAGAAAAGGGGACCAGTAGATGGTGTGGTGGTTAAGATGCTGGACACTCCCACATGGCCAACCATGGTTTGATTCCTGGACCTGGTGGCTTGCTTTCTTGCATTTTCTTTCTCTCTCTGTGTCTCTCTCTGGTCAAATTAAAATAAATGAATGAATATATAAAAATAAACATTTTTTTTAAAACATGGTAAGAAAAAGGAAGGAGAGAAGGAAGATGAAAGGCAGAAACAGAACACTGATAGGCAGAAACAGAACACTGACTGTCTTCAAAGACTAGCGCTTTCTATAGCAGTGTATATATTGTTCATTACAGTAGCTACCAGTCACATGTGACTATTTAAATTTAACTTTAATTCTATAATTAAATAAAATTCAGCTCATCAGCCAAACTAGGCTCATTCTTCTAAGCCTTTAATATCCATTGTGATTTATGCCTATAGTATTGAAATGTGTGTGTGCGTGCGCACACACACACACACACACACACACACATAGAAGATTTCATAATTTTCAGATGTTTTAAAATCAAATAACAATCCTGCTAGTATTTGAAAAATTATTATAGAGAACTGTGCACAGAACAGAAGTTCAGTGTATGTTGAGTTCATCTTGTATTTATGGTAACTTTTCTCACCCTTTCTTTTCACTATGGAAAGTCACATTTTGGCCCACCCTCACATGGATCCTGAACTTCAGCTGTGAAATATTGCTTTCAGGGACTTAAAATGAAGATTTTTCTCCTGAGTCTTCCCCCTCCACACTCATTTCTAGAAAGGCACAAATTCAGGCCCATCCTCACATGGATCCTGAGCTTTAGCTGTGAAATAATGCTTTCAGGGAACTTAAAATGAAGATTTTCTGCTAAGACTTCCCCCTCCACACTCATTTATCCAATTCCAAGAAATACAAAGGACCCCAAATAGAATCAACCCAAGAAGATCTTCTCCAAGACACATTATAGCCAGATTGACCAAAAACCACATACAAAGACAAGATACTAAGACTGGCAAGAAAGAAACAGCAAGTTACCTACAAAGGATATCCCATCAGACTAACAGCAGACCTCTCATCAGAAACAATGAGAGCAAGAAAAGAATGAGAAAATATATTCAAAGTGTTGAGTGAAAAGAAATTTCAAACAAGAATAGTATATCCAGCAAGATTATCTTTCATATGCGAAGAAAAGGCAAGAACATTCTCAGATAAACAAAACCTGAAAGAATTTACCAACAACAGATTAGGTCTCCAAGAAATTTTGCAGGGAGCACTGTACCAGGAAAATTAAATACGGTCACACAGATATAAGAGTTCAAAAACTAAGAAAATGGCCAACTTAATCATAGGGACAAGTATAGAGTTGAATATTATACCCCAGAATTTAATCGGGAAGAATGAACCACAACAGAAGATAGATTAAGTACATGAGACTGAACTGGTGAAATAGAATTTTATAACTTTTGACTAAAATATTACTGGTTTTCTTCTAGACTCTCTTCCTGTTTTAAGAATTTTTGTCATGTCTTAAGCTGCTGATAGGTTCATGTACCTATCTGAACAGAATCCAAACATGTTTCCTGGTTTTAAGTTTTAAGCATAGTTTCTTAGCATTGCTTTGATTTAGTAAAGCTAAAACTGCTTTTCTTGAAATAAAAAAATAGTAAAAAAAAAATACCTAATGTCTGTGGTTAGCTTTATAGCATCATCTAGGTGCTACCTTATAGTATATTCATTCTACTCAGAGTTTCACACCTAAAGTCAGACTTGTATTCACAGATATGTATATACCAACTGAACTTGCTATTGAAAGCAGTTAGATTATTTAAGAAATTTTGTGAATCAATAAAATGTCGAGGGGGGAAGGAATGAAAAACAACTGTGGACACCTGAGACAGTGTGGGAGGAGGGTGGGGAATGGTATAGGGTGAGAAATGGGAAATATATATATATATATATATATATATGTATATATATATATATATGAAACTAGAAATGGAAAATAATTGATGATAACATGTATGATTAAGCCATTGTATGAGAAATCACATTTTGTATACTGTGACAATGCTCAGTGAATGAATGTAAATTAATTAATTAAAAAATAAAAGATAAAAAAGAAAGTCACATTTTAATAAAGCATATTTGCTATCTAGTCACATAAATACCTCTTCTTGTATATGCCTGCTTTGATTGGGAAATGAAAACCTGATGGCCACAGGATGATGATTAGTCAATACTAATCATGTATAATTAATTGTTTAAGAGGGAATTTCCTGTACAAAATTTAATGTACTTTAATATAAAGCTAATATTAGGGTGATGAATTTCTGACACACATACCATGCATTATTTTTATTCTACTAAAACATATTAAAGTGAGTACCTAATCCAACGGAAATATCCATAACACATGAGAGGTAGAAAGTTGAAAGTCTGTGAGATGCCAAGATGGTCAGGATTGCACTTAAAGAAGTACTCAGGCCTTAGGAGAATCTTCAACACACACACACACACATATATAGGCAGGTATTCACATAACCAGTATTTTTGTTTCATAATATACTTAATAACATTTCTAAGAGTGGCTCTCCTTTCCAGAAGTAAAATTAGTTAAAGGAGGTTGCTGTTTTGATTAGAAAAAAAGAAAAAAAAGGCTTTAAATCTTGTATCATGTCAAATAGTAAAACATTCCCAAAGGTTTCTACTCTTATTTGAAAAAATAAGATTTGAACTTTTGTTAAAGAAGTGTCCTCACTGAGGCTATTAGGTGTTTAAAGTACTCCTTCATTGCATGGAGTTGTTACAGGTCAAGTTAAAGAAATATTTATCCTAAGCTATTTAGATGAGTGTTATTTCAAGGATCACCAGACCATAAGCCATGACAGAGTTTGGTGTCCTTTTGTTGTGAAAGAAAGATGTTAAAATAAAGTACTTTGAAACACTGGGTCTGGAATTTAACAACATAGTCCTGCTCGTGCTGATAGTCTGCAATTTGAAGTAGTTGTTAATAAGGTCACGCTGAATCAGATACAGCTTTTAGCGTTAAACGTAGGTCTTGTAATTCATATGTACTCTCTTACATATAAGACAATCTAAAAGGGTAAGCTTGTACAGGCTGAGTCTCCCTTATGCAAAATGTGTGGGACCAGAAATGTTTTTGAGTTTGATTTTTGAGGGCTTTGAAATATTTGCATAAGCATACTGAGAAACTTTGGGAATGCGATCCAAGTCTAAACATGAAATTCACTTTCATATACACATTATCCATAAAGCCTGAAGGTAATTTTATATAATATTTTGGTATTGCCATGTTTGACTACAATCAGTCACATAAGGTCAGGTGTGAAATTTTATCCTTGTAGCATCATGTCCATGCACAAAAGTTTTAGATTTTAGAGCATTTCAGATTTCAGGTTTTTGGATTAGAAATTCTCAGCCTCTATGTACTATAAGGGTCCTGGTTGACGATCTAGAATTTTTCAAAGCAATTTTATCATGTATTAAGATTCTGTGATGGGACCAGCAGATGACATAATGGTTATGTTACTGGACTCCTTTGTGGTTGACCACAGTTCAAGTCCAAGACCAAGCAACTTAAAACTCATGCCAGGCACTTGTGCATGTGTGACCAAAATCCCAAGAGGAGAATGTAGGAGAAAGGATTGTAGCATGGTCATCCCGTGGGTGATTTCTCACTTTCTGTCTCTCTGTCTCTTTGTGGTGAGCGCACACCCCATATAGCAAAAATCTCTCTCAAAAAAAAAAAAAAAAATTCTGTGATCTTCCTTCTTTACTCAAAGAGGATGCATTTCCTAGTAACATTTTAAAGAGTCATAATAGGTATTTGGGGGCTGTTGAGCAATTTTTTTTTTTGAGAGGTTTTTGCTATAGGGCGCGTGTGCTCGCAGACAGAGAGAGACAGAGAGACAGAAAGTGAGAAATCACCCCCCAGAGGGGATGGTCACGCTGCAATCCCTTCTCCTCCATTCTCCTCTCAGGATCTTGGGCACGCATGCACACATGCCCGGCGTGAGTTTTAAGCCACCAGGTCCAGGATGTGAACCACAGTCGACTACATGGGAGTCCAGCTACATAGCCATTACGCTAACTGCTGGTTCCCCTGTTGAGCAATTTTTATTCTATCTTTAAAGTATTCATAATAACCTAGTCTCTTTTGCTTCTTCTCTGTCTGATTTAGGAAAAAAATGGTGCATTTAATTTTTGATATCCCTCTGTCATTCCTTTATCTTTTTCTTCCTTTCTTTTTATGAGCAGTTAGTGAATACTTACTCTGCACCTCAAATTGTGGTAGTGGAGGGTCATTGACTATAAAACAAACAGGAATTTATAGTGCATAAAAGAAAATTTTATGATGCAATGCAGATATAATTCTAACATTGTATTGTATTATAAAGGAAAACTAATATTACAATTAAGGTACATAGCAAGTGCCAGAGTAATCTACTAATATTTTCTAAATGGTTCTCCACCATGTTACTTAGCTTTTTGTTATTTGCATTAAGGAGAAAATAGTAATCAATTTGCTTTAATAAAAACAAAAGTTTAAATAACTTTCATAATAAAAGTCCAGAAAGTGGTGTTTCCACAAAAATGCTCACCTCTACTTAATCCTTTGCTGGCATCTTTTAAGCTACAACTGTTCCTGATAGCACCGTGCATCAGATAATCAGAAAACAGGAGTTTCTCAGTCTTTGTAATTCTTAGTCATCTGAATTGGATCACATACTCATCCTTAAAATCCAAAAATACCAGTAAAAATTTTTTTTAAAAAAAGCAGTTTCTAGAAGTTAATGAAGGTACTCTTAACAGAAAAAAAAGGGGGCAATAGAAATTGGGGAGACATTCCAGCTCCATTTTTTTCAGCAAACCATGAATTAACACCTCAGTCCAGTGTAACTTTGAGAGTGGGAAAATGAAAGGCAGTGTTTCATAATGCCTTGGTTTTATGGTTCTTACCTTATTGGAAAAATGAGAGTAGTTAAGAAATGTTAAAAATTACTAAATACTAGTGTCTTTAATGATCTCAGATGTTGCATATGTTTCCATATGTTGTGTATGTTCAATACAGAGTCCAATATCTCATTGCCACATTGTGATAAAGACTAGAAATACAGCCTGTGCTTCCTGGATGGTAAACAAACAACATTAATTGGTTGCAGTTGACACTTGATGTTCTCATTTAGCCATTAAGTCACTGCTTCACTTTGACCAATTTCTCAATCTCCATGTGCCCCAGTTTCCTAATCTCAAAAACTAGGCTATGGGACCAGTAGATAGCATAATGTTTATGTAACTGGACTCCCACATGGCCAACCATGGTTTGAGTCCTGGGTCCAGAGGCTTGAAACTCATGCCAGGCACATGTGCATGCCGAGATACTGAGAGGAGAATGGAGGGGAAGGGATTGTGGTGTAGTCATTCCTTCTGGCGAGGGCAGGGGGTGATTTCTCACTTTCTGCCTCTCTGTCTCTCCAGTGAGCGCTTGCATCCTATAGTGAAAATCTCTCTCTAGAAAACAAACAACAACAAAAACTGTGCTATTGAGGATCTGCAATGTAACAAAAAACTTTGTATGACAACCAATCATATTAGTGCATATGAAGTCATGTCAACAAATAAGATACAAATAAAGTACTAATATAAAAATAGTTAATACTTTATAAGCTGTACACCTTGGTTATCAAATTATGAATCTTTTTGTATGTCAAACATCATACAGTATAATAGAGGAGTTTGTGAAAAATAGTTAGCAAATAATCTCAAATATCACTCTGGCTTTGAGATTTCTGTTCTAACTGCGAGTAAAAGTCCTCACCTGGTAGCTCTAGATGAGGATGGTGGAGTTGAATTCAATATATTTTTCGCACAAAATAGCCTACTCAAAATGAACAGAAGTACTTCTTATCTACGCACCAGCAGGGGCAACAGGAGATTGTTCTCAGTAGTGGAGTGTGGGGCAGGGGAGGTTCTTGTTGAAGAAGAACTCATTCCTAGGTCAGATGCCACATGGGTCCATTGTGACATTTGAAAATGTAGCAATTTGTTTTTCTATTCACATAGCTTTTTCTTCTCTGGCACTGAAGTGGTATTTTCATCTCCCTAAAAAAGCAACAGGGAAATGAACTGTAGCAAATACTGTTTATTTCTGGAATGAACCCCCTCAAGTCCTAGAGAATAGTTTAGGATTAGAAAAGTCACTGATATTCTTAATATCTCTAGTCTCTCCTCTGAACAAAGAAGCAGAAAGCACGATGACTGTTGTAAACAACAATTATGATCTTACTATAAAATTGCCTTACTGAAGAGGTTTGAGTTCTTTGCAGAGATAAATCAAATTTTGACTAAATAAATCCATAGAGATAAATGTAGTTCTAACAAATATTAATGAAGAAACTACAAAAAGATCATTTTCATGTTTCTCAGATGGAAGCCTTAGATCAGACAGTTAATGTTTTTTAATTGATCTTTGACTATAGCCCTGAGGCACAAATCCAATTAAGATTTACATGAATGTATGCATAGAAATCAAATAAATATACCCTATATCTTATCAAAATGAGAAATCCTGCTGGAATTTGAAAGTCTTCATGTAAAGAAGTGAAAATCTTGAGATTTCTCAATTATGAACTACTTTAAAAATTCTGTGATATTAACATTGTTTGACACACATAAATAATGCTGGCACATCTTGCTGCAAACAGTTCAGTTATAATTAATTTCATTAGAAATTCTTTGTGAAGGTGATATTATGTTCAAATTAGTCACCTTTTAAATAGCTTTCTCGTTTTTCTTGCATTTTTTCCTTAAATATTGAAATCTTCTGTTGGTTTGTCTGTTTTCCCTCTCTAGTATGGATATATCAATAACATCTTTAGTTTATTGTTAAGGAAGTCACTTTTATAATAGAGAAAGATGAAGGAACTTAACACTCAAAATTAAAGTACCTAGCCCATTTAATCAGCTAATAAATATGAATCAAGACTAATTATTAAACTCTGTTTTCTCTTCTCTGCCACATGTCAGCATGCACAGAATGAGCCTAGGAATGATTTAGGTCATCATTTTGTAACTATATGAATCTGGAAGTAGTTTTCTCTGATTAAATATAAATTCCTTCTCTGATTAAATAGCGATTTAGCACATTATCACTTATTTCAGTTTTAGGTAGTTTTAAATTACTAAGTTCTTTCTAATATTAAACTGAAAGTTGTCTATAAGCAGCTTTCATACATCACTTTCGCATTTATAATCTGATAGAAAAGGTACACGTTCTTTTTTTGAATTAAAAAATTGTATGACTTCTTATTCACATTTAATTGAACATCTTTATAGCTTTATAGTACACAATATGGTTTTTCAAAGTACGCATGTAGTATGTGACAATCAAATTGAGGATATTACATATCTTATAACACTCTCCCCAACTTGACATTTCTCTTTTCAAGTCAAATCATTATTATCAATCATCCTTTGTGCATTGGATATAGTAGACCTTCAAGGAAAACTTGTTGGAAAAAAATGGAGATGATTTGAGTTATTAATAGAGTTTGATTTCTTGAGTATAATTTTTAAATTGCCCACTAAATTATACCTGTAACGATAACAAAAACACTTATAATGAGACCATGATTATATCAATAATACAGTTTGACCAATAGAAGTATGTATAGTAAGGTTTATGATTTGTTTTTCTTGGTTTTGTTATAAGGTATATAAATGTTCTTGCCTGAGGCTTTTGTAATCATTAAGGTACATTTGTCAGACGACTGGCTGTGTTTACACAGGTTATCTTTTGGCATAAAACTGAACAAGTCCTGAAGTGACTTCCTTAATTTATCAGCTATATTATATCTGATTTTTTTTTTTTTTTTTTTTTTTGGAGAGGCTTTTGCTATAGGGTGCGTGCACTCGCCAGAAAAAAAACAGAGAAAGACAGAGACACAGAATGCAAGAAATCACCCTCCAGGGGGGATGGAAACAATGCAATCCCTTCTCCTCCCTTCTCCTCTTGGGATCTTAGACATGTATGTACATGTGCCCAGCATGAGTTTAAGCCACCAGGTCCGGTACTTGAATCACGGTCGACTACATGGGAGCCCAGCAACATAGCCATTATGCCAAATACTAGTCCCAGTCTTCTTTTTTTTTTTTTTTTTTTTTTTTTTTGAGAGGTTTTATATCTGATACTTCTTATTGTTTACTACATTAAAAATACTCTACAGGGCCAACCCCATGAATCAGCCCCAGGAGACAGATTCCACATGACAGAGGCAGTTCAAATCTAAGCCTTGGTTGCTTGACAAACATGCTGGGCTCACAGGCAAGCGTACCCCAAATTATGACCTCATGGAGATATGGAGGAGAAGGGACTGCAACGTGACCACACCTCACTGGAGAGGGAGGAGCTTTTGCCCTCTATCTCTCTCTCTCTTTTTTTTCTCTCTGGTGAGCACATTTACTCTGAAAATTAAAACAAAACAAACACAAATCTGCATTTGAAGATCATTATAAGAGGCATGTCTTACAGAATTTGCTGGTCTTTATATTGCTTCTGTAAACCCAGTTTATTATTTCTCACAATAAATAATATTAGAACCAAGACTGCTTACTTATCCCATTTTTTTTTCCCTCAGTTCATTCTCCACATTGATGACAGGTAAAAAAAAGAACTATCCTACACCGTTAGTGGGAATGTAATTTGATCCAGCCACTGTGGAGAATAATATGGAGGTTCTTCAAAGATCTATAAATAGAACTAGCATACGATCCAGCAATTCCACTCCTAGGTAACTGGTATCTACCCAAAGCATAAGAGAATGCTCAATTGAAAAAGTGCTTGCACATCTATATTTATTGCAGCATTATTCATTATTGCTAAGACATAGAACCAACCAAAATGTCCATGAACAGATGAATGCATTGAAAAAGTATGGCCCATATAATCTATGGAATACTACTTAGACGTAAAAGACCATTAAGACCTTGGCACTTGATAGAAAGTGGACACATATGGAAGATTTACTGCTTAGTGAAGCACATCAGACTATGAAAGAGAGATATTGTATGTCTCTACTTAACATATACCAATTGTCCACATTCTTTACTTTGTATAAACTGAAAGGTCAGTATATGTAGAAGTATGGAAAATGGTTACAGAAAATGGAGGCAGTGTGGGAAGAGGGCGGGAAAAGGGGGAGAGTGAGAGGAAGGGAATCAAGGAGAAAAATAGAGGCAAGACATTTACAGGATACTGATGATACCGTGTATGGCATCTTCAACTGGACTGGTGTAAAGTATATTCATATTGGGTAAATTCACTTTATAAGTAGTAATGATATGATGTATAGTAATTAAATTTATAAAATAAAAAAAGAAAGTCATGACGGGCACATGTGCTTGCCTGCCCAAAATCCCAAGAGGATAGTGGAGAAGAAGGGATTGCAGTGTGGCCATTTAATTATCCCTCAGAAATTACCTTGAGGGATAATTTCTTACCTTCCCTCTCACTATCACTCTCCAGCAAGCACACACACACTATGGCAAAAAAGAAACCTTACAAAAAATTAAGTTTTAAAATGATAAGGAGTTATATATATTTATGGTGTAAAAACATGGTGTTTTGAAATATGTACAGATTGAGGAATGGCTGAACTGAGCTAATATACAAATTACCTCATATATTTATTGTTTTCTATGGTGAGAACACAGAAAGTCTCCTCTTAGCAATTTTCAAGTAGAAAATACATTGTTTCAAATTAGAGTCACCATATTGTATGTTTATTAGAGCTCTTGCATTCTTTCTACCTGGTTATCTGAATTTCGTATACCTTAATAAACATTTCCCCAACATCTCCACCCCCTAAAAATAAATTTAACTAAATAAATAAATATTTGCTTAAGAAACTTTTATTTTAAAAAAAAAATACATGTTCCTGGGACCAGTAGTTAGCGTAATGGCTATGTCGCTGAACTCCCATGTAGTTGACTGCGATTCGAGTCCTGGACCCGGAAGCTTAAACTCACACCGGGCGCGTGTGTGTGCGTGCCCAAGATCCGGAGAGGAGAATGGAGGAGAAGGGAATGCAGAGTGGCCATCTCCCCTGGGGGTTGATTTCTCGCTTTCTCTCTCTCTGTCTCTCTTTCTGTTTCTGGTGAGCACACACGCCCTATAGAAAAAACCTCTCCAAAAAAAAAAATAAAATAAAAAATACATATTCCTACATTTTTGTTACAGGTAGAACTTGAGCTAGACTTACTTCAAAATAAATTGAATTCAGAGAATTGAACATATTATGTAGGGTAGCGAATATCAGGTCAAAGAATGAGAAAACTCACTCAGATAGTGAAGAATCATTAAAAGTTTAGAACATGAAAGAAAGAATGATAAAATTTTTGACCTACGAAGATCATTCTAATAGTGCATGGCAGGAAAATTTTCACAAAGGGCATACTGGAAATAAATCAATAGAAAATTTTCAGTTCATTCTTTGCTCAATTACTGACAGGTTGAAGCAAAGAATATTTTAAAAGGTTAGTCTAAGAAACTAGTTTAAGAAACATGTTTGGTGGGGACCAGCAGTTAGTGTAATGGCTATGTCACTGTACTCCCATGTAGTCGACTGCGGTTTGAGTCCTGGACCCGGTGGCTTAAACTCACGCCAGGCGTGTGTGCGTGCGTGCCCAAGATCCCAAGAGGAGAATGGAAGAGAAGGGATTGCAGCATGGCCATCCCCCCCAGGGGGTGATTTCTCGCTTTCTGTGTCTGTGTCTCTCTCTGTCATTCTGGCGAGTGCACACACCCTACAGCAAAAACCTCTCAAAAAAAAAAAAAAAGAAAGAAAGAAAAAGAAAAAGAAACATGTATAGTCTTAGTTTACAAAAACAAATATACAAATTTATGTGATATTTCAAAACAAATGTTTTAATACCTTCAAAATAGAGTAACAAATTATAATGAGTGTGTAATAAACTCAAATTATTTATTTCATGGAAATATACACAGGTGATTGTTTCAGCATTATAGCTTCTAAAACACTCTTTTAGAATTAAAATAATAAAAATGTAAACATGATGCTTATATTAATACTTTGATTAAAATTTGTGACATTGAACAGGCATAGGCTTTTGCTTTGTTGATGGTGATGGACAGGAGGGAAGATACAGAGTCCGTATGGGATTAAAAAAGATAGAAAGTAACCAAGATAATTAAACATTGGCTGTGCAGACTTCATAATTGCCATTCAATTATTAATCCCATCAGTTTAATTTAAAGTAATATACAACATAGTCACAAAACCAATTCATGGTTACCATGGTAAATTCAAACACACTGAGAAATCCAACTGTGAATCACTATTTCAGACATTCAATTATTAACTGAATCAGTTCCAGTTAAAGAACTAACTACGGTATTACACAGACAATTAATAACCACCACAAAATAACTAAGTATTTTGCACAATTTTCTATTATTATGTGCCAGCAAATATCTCGATATTGTACACGTGCCATGTATAAAAAGCATTAACTTTCCTCAATTTGTATAAATATATTGATTCATTTTGCTTAAAGGGGTCAGCAGGCAGCATAGTGGTTAAAGTGCTAGACTCCCACATGGTGAAACATGGTTCAAGTCCCAGACCTGACGGCTTAAAACTCATACCAGGTACATGTGTGTGCATGCCTAAAATCCCAGGAGGAGAATTGAGGAGAAGGGATTACAGCATGGCCATCCTTCCTGGGAGATGATCTCACTTTTCCTCTCACTGTCTCTGTTTCTCTGGTGAGTGCCCCTTCCTTATGGCAAAGAACCTTAAAAAAAAAAAATAAAAGAAAAAAAATAAAAGAAAGAAAGAGAAAGAAAGAAAAAAATAGAAAAGATGGCAGTGTCAATTTGATCTGGTGCTCTTTCCACACTCCAGTGTGTAGACATGGTATGTGTGTATGCAAATGTGTGTTGAACTTAAGGAACAGAGGAGGCAGGACTGATAGTGCACATCATTAGAATATAAACAAGTTGAGGTCAGGGCTTCTGTCTGTTTTGCTAATTGTTATATTCCCAGTAAGACACAGAGCAGATTCATACAAATTAACTAATGAATGAAACGAGAATGTTATCTAAGCAAAGAAATGAATTTTTGGAAGAAGTAATGATGCTGGTTCCTTTCAATGTTTATATTTAATTTCTAAAATAATTTGAACAGAGTTCCACTGTTTTAAGCAAAAGACTCTAGTGCATACTTCAGCAGATCATACTATTTGTATATGCTAGCTCTAATAACTATAATTTATATTAACATAATTAGTCTTTAACATTTATAGCTAAAAAGTTTTCAAAAATCCCTTATGAAGGAAAAGGCAGTGATTATGCATGAAACAATATATTACCTTTGCTACAGTCCAGGATTCACGACTAATTTTTTCTGACTTTTTGTACATAAAATATCTAGTAAAGGGATATATATTTAAAGATATAGAGATATGGGGGCCAGCAGGTGGTTTATTGGTTAAGGCACTAGGCTCCCACATAGTTGACCCAAGTACGAATCTCAGACCTGGCAGCTTGGAACTCACACTGGACATTGTACGTGCATGCCCAAACTCCCCAAAGGAGAATGGAAGAGAAGGGATTGCAATGTTGCCATCCACCCTGGGGGGGTGGGGGTGGGTCAGGGAGAGATGATTTCTTACTTTCTGTCTCTGTCTTTGCAATGATTGCACATGAACCACAGCAAAAATATCTCTAAAAAATTAAAAAAAAAAAAAGATCTAAACTTAAATCAAGATTCTGGTGTCCAGAGTAGGCAAATTCTCCTTCAGAATGCCTTAAAAGGCAGAATTGGGGGGGGGAGTAGTTTCCCAATTTGTTTAATCAGTATATACAAATAATGCAAATGTTTCTTACAGTTGGTTAATTATGGGTTTTGTTATCTTTTCTAACAATTTGGGAAATTGTTCATTCATTCACTCTTTAACTTAATAAATAAACATAGGCTGCATCTTTTGTGCTGTTGTTTAGCCAGGTACATGATATTCAAGATATATAAGATTTTGTAATATGACTAAAGAATGCAGACAATTAAATAATATATAGGATCTCATTCAGAGAGAAAGAGGGTGTGAGGGTGAAAGGTGAGAAGTGGTGAAGTTCTATAAAATTCTATAAGAGCTGGGATTTTAAAGCTAGCCAGAGGCATCATAAATAATAATAATGATGATTTATTTTTTAACAGGCAACAGTTTGCAGAAAATGGCATGACACCTAGAGGAATGAATATTGCTCTGGCAACAGTGTGAATGATAAGTGCAATAGAAAAGACACAAGAGCTAATCAGAAAAATTAGAAAAACATGTTGACTGGTAAGTCAAAAAATGATGAAATCTTGGCTAGAAGCAGTGGGTTTCAGGAAAGGTATTTACTGTGATCATCGATAAGCTGATATAATCAATAGTACTTGGTCTCTATTGCATATTGGTGGCAAGAAAGTTTCTAGAAGGAATATAGAATAACTGGGGAAACTGGATGAATAATGTAGTATTTGCTAAGATGTGGATAATAGATAAAGATTGGGCTTTGGAAGAAAAAACTGGTATCAACACTTGAATACTAGATTTAAGTTGGCAAATCATGAGTATAAATATCAGACTTCTCATTCAAATGACTTTAAAAAATCCAGAGAAATTGTTAGGAAAATTTGCTCATAAAATGGCATGCAGTTGTTTATCCCTTCCTTCAAATTCTCTTCTTACTACAATATAATTTTTAAGACAGTTAAGACTATCCTTCCCTTACTCTGACTTCAAATTAGATATGAATTTTAAAGGTCAAAATGTATTAAGTGACTATTGAATTGTTTTTAATATTTACTTAAAAGTGGGATTCTTTATGCCTTACACAGAGTACAAAAGTTAGACTTCATCTGGCTGCAATGAATAGAAAACCAAAATCAAAGTAACTTTAAAAAGTAATGTATTGACTCACACTGCCAAAAGCCTAGTAGTAGGAAGGCTTATTGGTAAATTAATGGTGGCTTCAAGGATTATATGTTTTTCATCTATGTGCTCTGATCCTAGCTTCTTCCCCAGGTTGGTTCCCCAAACGTTTCCTCATTTTGGTTATATGCCTACTAGCAGCAAGCAAGGCAATAAGATTGCAAAAAGAATGGCCTTCTGAACCTTTCCCTTAAGAATGAGAACTGTCACTTGGAAGCCTCTGTTTCTCATGCATCAGTGGTCAGCATTGTAATATTTGAGAATTATTCCTAGAGAAACCAGTCCCACTCTGAAAGTTGAACAGTGAAGTCACTTTCGCACAGCTAATGTCCACTGTGAGGTGCTTAAACTCCAGATTGTAAATAATCATAACACTGACAATGGTACAGTTATTTATCAAGAAAAATGCATGATATAAATTATCACATGTAACAGTCATAACATCTCTGTTTAGGTGACCTAATTTTTATCCATTTTGCAACTGAAGAAATGGAAGTTTTTAGAGATTATGAAATTTTCCTGTAGTCCAACAAATGTAGGAACTGATTCCAGCTTTGTCTGCCTCTCAAGCTATTAATAAGAAGTTGCATTCAACCTCAAGGAATATTGTCTTTATTTTTTATTTACTTTTGCAATTATGATATTGTTTCTTTCTAAACAGTTGACCAAGATTCCCTGCTTGGTAACCTCAAATCTTCAGGTTTCTCAGGATCATTACTCATAGAAGAAATGTTCTCTTTATTGATGTGACTTCCATCATAGAAGTTTAGAAGATATCATGATGTTACCTGCTACAAAATTCATGGCTTCCTGAACTCTAGTACACAGGGAACTGATACACGCAGGACATACTGCTAATACACAGGTCCAGAAACAATTTTTTCACAGCACCTGATTCATGGTGCTCAGAAAGAGATACAAGGCTGACACTTTCTACTGTAAATCTATATTTCATCAGTTAGAATCAGTAAGATAGATTAGAATTTAAACTTAGGCTGTTTAATCAAAGCAACTATTCTAGTTTAGTGAAACTACTTGAGAAGGCTAATTGTTTAAAGATCATGAGATAGACTGGTTAATGACGAAATGGTTATGTCATTGGACTCCCACATGGCTGACCATGGTTCAAGTCTTGGACTCAGCAGCTTAAAACTCTCACTGGGTGCATGTGTGTGCATGCCCAAAATCTTGAGAGGAGAATGGAAGAAAAAAAAATTGCAGCATGGCCATCCCCCTGGGGAGGTGATTTCTTGTTTTCTGTCTCTGTCTTGCCAAAGACTGCATGCACCCTATAGCAAAATCTTTCTCTTAAAAAAAAAAAAAAAGAGTGAAAGAGATAGCAAAAATATGTCTTTTCACTGACTATACATTAGGCAAAGTGAAGAAACTCTCTTCTTGTCTGACTGGAAAATGTAAATATAGAGTTTCTTTCATGAAATGTGTTCTTCATTAAAAACTTATTTTATAGTAGATGAAAGCAACCTAAGAAAGAAGTGACTAGAAATTCTATCAAAGCTTTCATTTCAACATGCTCGTTATATTGTAATTTAATACATGGTTAAAGTCATTCTTTATGTTACTTGATCAAAAGTCTACATATCAAAAATTTGGATTAAAAAGGCTTAGTTTTTATTATAATCTTAATCAGGGTTATAGGATGATTTAGAAGGTGATGATAGGAACATTTCAATTCCTAAACATGTACACAACACTCAAATGGCAAAGAATTAAAACACAAAGAAATACAAGCTTTTTAAAGAAATATTTTTAAACACAGTTATTTTTCTAATGTACACTATGTTTATTCATTTACTTGAAAAACATATTTAGTGTATATAATAAGTTGTCTATAGCACAAGGTGTAAATCTCTATAACATGACTTATGGTAGAATAGGGAAATAAGTTTCTATTTAAATAACTAAAATATAATGAAAGAGTTATATGTGTCACATGAAAGGTGTTCTCAAATGCAATGGTATTGGGCCAGCCCTGTAGTCTGTTTAGTGGATAAGGGAACTGAATTCCACATGTTAATATAACTCAAATTCTGGTCCCAGCAACTTGAAACACATGCTGGGACGCATGAACACTGGATGCATGTGCATGCATGGAGAAATGGAGGAGAAGGGATTGTGGCATAAACATATCCCATTGAAGGTGCTTTCTTTCTCTTTTTCTCTGTAGCTCTATCTCCCTCTAGTAAGTGCAAGCTTCCTGGGCAATTAAAAAAAATAGGTAATGATATAGCCAATGGAAAAAATATTATATTTAATTGAAATAATCGATGAAGATTTAATAGGTAGCTTAAGCTTAATTCAAGTTTAGATAATAATGGACACACAGATAAGAACATTAAGGACCTTTGCAAAGAGTTAAGAACAGCATAATGTTCTAAGCAGGAAAGTGGAGAATATGAATAGTTAAAAGCTCACAGATCAGCTTGGTTGGAGAATTTTGCATATTAGTGCCTGAGCTCCCTGCTCCTTCTTGAGGGAGAGATCTAACCTAAAATTAGATTTGTTTTTCTCATCTGTGGCTTAAAGAGCTAATAATTATGTCCCAATCACAAGTGTGACCCTCACTCAGACACATGGATCCAACCCAAACTTTTGATCTGAAGTGAAAGACGTGTTCAGAACAGATGTGAGACTGAATTGCAACCTGTTGTTAATGGAACTTAGCCTACTTCTTGTGAGATTTGGGGTCAAGGTTGAGGTTAGGGAACAGAATGGTGAAAGGAGATCTGATCATGGCATTTCTGAAAATCTTATGCATTCTATAGTGATTCTATTTGCTCTAATGGTTTCTTAGGATCATTGGATTAAAAAATCAAAATATTTGAGGGAGGGGGAAGGACTGCATGAAGGAAACTCGAGTATCATAAGAAAGAACTGGGACCATGTAAGGAGAGATCTGTAAATCACTAAAATTTGGGGGAAAAGGGATGGATATGATAAAATATCCAAAAAAGGGGGAGTATTCATTTGCTTTTAATTATTCAGTAAATAAATTCCCTGCAAAAACCAGATGCTTAATACATTTTTATTTTCCATTTTCCACTGTTAGACATCTTATATTAACAGACATAATGAAGTTAATGGAAAAATGGTGATTTAGAATAGGTTGCTCTGGACCAGCAGTGAACCTGTTTGAGCCTAAACTAAGGCAATACCATTAGCAAGAGGTAGAGGCTGTGACTAATAAATCTTTCACAGGAAGAACTGTAAAGATTTCAAATCTGCCAGGCTGTTGGCATCAAAGAAGAGCTCAAAGATGATGTCTGATTTTGATTCTGGCTTGTGAATTTGATGGTATAATGTACATATATACATAAGTAAGTCTAAAGAAACATTTTGAAGAAAAATGAAAGGTTTAGGTTTGAACATGCATTTAAGATGCCAGACTAAATATTAAATTATAGGTTCAATAATAAGTAGTTGGACAGTCAATCCTGACATTTGCATGAGATAAGATTTAGAGATAAATATTACGGAGGCATTTGAATCATGGTGATTGGGAAAGGAGAGACTAATAGAAGATAAGAGAGTCACGAGCATATTTTGCAGAACTCTTTATGTAGAGGAGCTAAAGAAAACCTGAAAAATAATTTATAGACCTCATCTCAATAAGCAACTTTATTTAATGACAATTTCAGAAATAATAAGATCATAGTAGTAGATGTTTTAGGTTTCTACTGGAAGAACTTTTTCCTTTCCAGAAAATAGAAACTCAATTTCAGATTAAGGCACCACATATAAATTCACCAAAGAAAAGAAACGATGTTTGATTTGTTTATCTAACTCTATCCAGTGTCTTAAACTAAGTAGTTGCCCAACAGATATATAAAGTAGTATGGAGGCCAGAGGGTGGCGAGGTGGTTAAGGTGCTGGACTTCCCACATGGCCAACCGCTGTTGGAGTCTCAGACTTGGAGGCTTGAAAATCGCATTGGGTGTGTGTGCATGTGTGCCTCCTGAGAAGGGATTGCATGGCCATCCCTGCTGGAGGTGGTGATTTCTAGCTTTCCCTCTCTCTGTCTCTACAGAGAGCAAAAACCCTATGTCAAAAACCTGAATATGAGTAACTAAAAATAAATAAATAAATAAATAAATAAATAAATAAATAGCATGTGAATTAAATAGGCTAAAAGTTAATTCATTGTGAAATACTTTCTCTATTCTTTAGTTTTTTTCTTTTTAAAATCAGTTATAATATATGCTTATTATAACAATGCAAAAAAAGACATGTATGAAGTAAATAGGCAATTGATAGCAATTTTTCTTGGATAATTTTTTAGACATTTTACATGCAATGTAAATATATATATATATATATGCATATATATATATATATATATATATATATATGCATATATATATATATATATGCCCATATTAGACTTTGGTTTTCATACTTCACAATATATTATGGAAATTTATCATATCTGTATTTGCATTATCTTATTCTTAGTAGCTGTACATAATATTCTATAATAAAAAGTTCAATGATTACTTTCACTATGTCACTACTAACAGGCATATAAGAAGTATACAACTGGTTTTTCATATTCAGCCATGATGATACATTGCACATTCTTGTACAAATATCTTTGTGCATGAGTAAAAATAATTTTGTTAAGATATTTCTTTTGTCCAAAGAGTATATTCACTTCATAATTGTTTTTGAATTTTCTTTCTTTCTTTCATAAGCAAGAGAGATGCGGAGAGAGAGAAATAGACAGTAATCCAAATAGGGTCTTTACCCTGAAACCTGTTACTTCCTCTACATCTTATATTTATAAAACGTTTTTTATTAAAAAAATGAAAATCACTTACTGTTTAAATTTTGTCCCTTGTGAGTAAGGTATTACCAAACTTTTATAGGTCTGACTCTGAAAAGGCTCAGAAAATAACTTGCAGCAAGTTTATGTGCATGTGAATAGCATTGTAAGTCTCCTACTCAAAGTTACCTGCAGATCTAGGACTCTTTCTAAGACATCAGGTATTCCTGTGAGTGCCTGAACTGATTTCTGGAGTGAAATTCTCTGGAGGGCTTCCAGACCATATCTCAAGTCTCTGCAATGCACGTCTGGGCATCAGGAAATTAAAAGGCCTAAGTGGTTCAGGCCCTGTCACCATGGGGGCGCCTATGACTGACAAATAACCTTTTAGAGTAATTCATGGCCTCAATATGGGCACCAGAGTGTTACACAATGTTATCAGCTAGGAAAAATAAGCTACAAATAGCAAGGACTCAACATTTAAAATGTGTATTCCTGTGGAAAGTGAGAAATAACAAGCGGGTTACTAGGAATACGAAAGTGACAAATGTACATCTGAGAATGTCACAGTCCTTTGAAAGAGCAGTTACAGAACTTTGCAGAAGTTACTTAAAATCGGTATTTTTAATGAATAATAAAAGCCAAATCAACGCTAGCCTGGTCATTAAAAAATAACAGAATATTTTAAAATCAGATTGTAGAAAATGAACCTTTCGGGGCCAGCCCTTAGTCTAGTGGTTAAGGAAGCTAGATCCCTTGTGTGCAATTGTAGTTCACATCCCAGCTCTGGCATGCTTAGAGACTATGCTTGGTGTTTCTGGATGCATTCCCCAAATCCTAGTAGGATGGAGAAACAGAGGAGACAGAATTAGGGCATGACCATATCCCATAGAGGGCTGCTTTCTCCCTGTTTCTCCCTCTCTCTGATTTCTGACTCCTTTTGGTAAGTGCATATACCCTTGGCCAATTAAAAAAAAAAAAAAGAAAAAGAAAAGAAAATGAACATCTTAATAACTTTAAATATCTAACCTCTTATTTATATAATTGACAGTTGTGCCACTTCTGTTTGTTCTAGCTTTAGAAGTAATTTTAAAACTATTAATCCCCAACATGTATAAAACCAGCATTGTTTATGATTGAAAAAGCTCTCGAGTCACACTTTTTTTTTTACCCACCATCCATGTACCTTTCCTATCATTCAGAATCACTGCTGAAATAAAAGGAAGCAGTGAAAACCTGAAATGAGTTAGGAAATCTGATTCAAATTCATTTCATTTGTCTTAGACATGCGGTGTAACTCTCTTTAAGGCCAACCTCATTTCCTTTTAGACATAACCATATAGTCATTTAAAACTTGATATATATGACAGAGGTAGTATTTCACTACAATAAACTAACTTCTATAACGAGCCATCCACAAAGTTCAATAGCTCAATATAGTAAAGTTTTGTTTTCTTCTCATGTCACAGACTGTTGTGTGTCATAAAAAGAGAGAAAGCTATACTTCATTATACTTCATGCAGTTATCATATATATATACATAACCTGTCAATCTGTTTCTCCGGAATACCCTGACCTACATGTTACCCTTATATAATTTTTAACATATTTTTGAGTTATAACTGACATAATATACTATACACACTTAAAGGGTGCAGATCGTTACATTTTATTTATATATATATATATATAAATATATATATACCTGTGAAATCACTACTATCAAGGCAAGAGACAAATCCATCCTCTTCAAAAGTTTTCTCTTGGGGCCAGCAGGTGGCATGTGGTTAAGGGCACTGGACTCCCACATGGCTGACCATGGTTGGAGTCCCAGAACTGGCGGCTTTCTCTCTCTCTCTCTCTCTCTCTCTCTCTCTCTCTCTCTCTTACTCTTTAACTCTCACTCTGTCCCTCTCTGGTCAAATTAAAAAAAAAATAAAGATAAATAAAGTAATTCTTTAAAGAAAAAAAAGTTTTCTCTTGTTCATTTATAATCTTTGCTCTCTCCTGCTTATCCCTAGGTAACCATCTATCTGCTTCCTGTACCTGCAGTTTTCATTTCGATGGTGTTACATGAATGTAATTATACAATTGTATATTTATTTTGTTTGTACTTTTTGCTCAGTATAATTATTCTGATATTAATTCATGTTGTATCATATATCATGGTTCTTTTTTTGTTGCTGATTGGTATCCCATTGAACAGATATACAACAGTTTATTCATCTAGTTTTTCATTGATGAACATCTAGATTATTTCCAGTTTTAAACTATTATAAATAAAGCTGCTATGAACATTCAAGTGCAAGTCCTTGTTATGGATTTATGTTTTTATACCTCTTGGGAATACAATGGCTGGATCATATAGTGGATATTATGTATACCTTTTTAAATGAAAAGTTACAAATTGTATTCCAAAGTGATTTTAACCTTTAATATTCTCAATAGTGGTACATAAATTTCTAGTTCATCCATGTCTTAGTCCATTTGGGTTGCAATAAAAAAATATGATAAATCGAGTGGTTTAAAAATGGCAGAAATTTATTTTTCACAGTTCTGGAGGCTGGGAAGTCCAAAATCAAGGCACCAACAGATTCAATGTTTGGTGAGCTCTTACTTTCAGATTCATAGATAGCCATCTTTCACTGTGTCCTCACCCAGTGAAAGGGGGAAGGGACTGACTTCTCTAAGGTCTCTTCTATAAGGTTACTAATTCCATTCATGACAGCTTTACCCTCGTGACCCAATTACCTCCCAAAGATCCAACTTCAAATTGGGATCAGGTTTCAACATAGAAATTTTGATAGAGAAACAAACATTCAATGTATGATAATCCATGTTCTTGCCAACTTTTGGTCTAGTCAGTCTTTGTAGTAAGGAGTTGACTCCAGCACTCTGTACCTGCAATGTGTGATCCTATAGTATTAGCAGAAGCCCCTCTAGCCTCTGAGTCCCCATTAGAGTCATTATTTATTTTTCTTGAAGGATAATACATGTTACCAGCAGAACTGGTTCATTTCATATCTATAAAATCTAAGAAATTCTTCATTTCATCCCATCTTTATCCCCTATGATGCAGGCCAACAGTATTTCTGTTTAGGTGGTTGATTAGATCCAAGAGTTATAGACCTAGTCTCTCCAGCAAAAGTTTTTTTCCACCTCGTCTTAGCCCTGTTTCCAGAGTATATTGTTTGAAGAGACTAAGAATTTGCCAAATCATTAAGTTCTGGGTTATTTTTCTTAGTAGTTCCTTTTCCAATGTATAACATTTATTTTCCCTCGTATTTTACTATAAGCAGCAAAGAGAAACCAGGCCACATCTTCAACACTTTGCTAAGAAATAACTTCAGGGGAACCAGCAGTTAGCGTAATGGCTATGTCGCTGGACTCCCATGTAGTTGACTGCGGTTCGCGTCCTGGACCCGGTGGCTTAAAACTCACGCTGGGCGCGTGTGTGTGCGTGCCCAAGATCCCGAGAGGTGAATGGAGGAGAAGGGATTGCGGCATGACCATCCCCCCTGAAGGGTGATTTCTCGCTTTCTGTCTCTAAGTCTCTGTCTGTCTGGCGAGCGCATGCGCCCTATAGTGAAAACCTCTCCAAAAAAAAAAAAAAAGAAAGAATTTCAGCTAAATACCCATGTTCATTGCTTTCAAATTTCACTTTCTACCAAAGGCAGAAAATAATTCAGCTAAGATATTTTCCAATTTATAACAAAGATGTATTTCTCCTTGTTTTTATATATGTTTAGAACATAAATATCATCATACTGCATACAAATTTCTTATTTCATTTTCCCTTGCCAATAAATTGCAAATATCATTCTCATATATGCATCCCTAAATACACATGGATATACAAATATGTCATTTGTCATTCTTTTTATTGTTTACATGACTTTTTTTATAATATTTTTTGAGTTTTTGTTTTGTTTTTGCTATAAGGTGCTTGCACTCACCTGAGAGACAGAAAGAGAGACAGAAAGCAAGAAATCACCCCCTATGGGGGTTGGCCATGCTACAATCGCTTCTCCTCTGTTCTTTGCCCAAGATCTTGGGCACACACGCACATGTATCAGGAGAAAGTTTGAAGTCACCAGGTCCAAGACTAAAACCACAGTCAGCCATGTGGGTGTCCAGCAACGTAACCACTATGCCATCTGCTGGCCCCTATATTTGGTTTTACATTCTTCTATCTCTTAATAGTCCTGTGATCTTAGGGAAAGTTACTTAATTTCTTTGTATGCAACTTTCCTAAAAAAGAAAAAAGAAAAACTAATGCTAATAAATACCCTATGGATTGGTAGTGAGAATTTAATTATATCCCCTGTGAAGCAATTAGAATAATATCTGGTGGGTGATAAGCACTAAATAATTTTACTTATTATTATTACTTCCCAGAGTCCATGCCAGTTTGTAAGGTTGTGACAAGAATGTGGACATGAACAATTCCTTTCGGTTTTGTTAACAGTGAAGTGTTCCTTCCACGTATAGTCTCTCTGCTTTTAAGTCCACACTTTATCCACCACTTTAGCTAGTCACTCAGGTGATCATAAAATCTACTTCTGACAATGTCGGGAAGCAATCACAATCCGGATTACACGGTTGTCACTTTTCACTGTCCTAGCTACTTCCCTCTTCATCCTCAGCCTGCCAGGCCCCACTCCACATGGCACCCTCTCAAACAGATAGTGTCTGACACATTGTCTAGAAATGTCCTGCCGTGTGGTAGCTCTGCCACGTTCAATGGCCCTGATATTCAACCCTATAGTATAACATTCTAAGAGGTCTTTATCTTCAAAGCAGCAATAATTATTTTTAAGTTCAACATAAAATAGTTTTCAATTCACTTATTGTTTTTTTTGTAGCAAAGTAAACACTAAGGCTCACAAAAGATTAAAGAGTGTTAGAGTGGTAAAATCCCAGAAGGTAGTAAACCATTTGCTTTGAAGAACAAAGTAGGGTGAAAATTAAAATTAATAACAATAAATATTTTTAAGATAAAAGTTGAATTCATCATGAAATTCATCAATGTGGTTCATATATTTTCAACCAAAAAAGCTGTCAATGAAGCAGAACTATATAGTTTGATACATAATCTAATAACCCACAATCTGGGTGTAAAACTTATAAAATACTTTCAGTTCAAATTCTCTAGTAAGATTCAATTTGGCAGGCATAGAATAAAATTTGATATGAATATTCTTTCATCTCCATTTATAAAATTACAATGGTGTTTAAGTATAATGTAAGCATGGAAAAATGAATTCCAAGAGTCTTATATTAATTATATTTGGTGTGTTTAAACAACTGGCCCTGATTTTAAGAGAGAAGATGGGATTTTGCTCTATTTTTGAAACCAGGTGCAAGCCAATTTGAGGTTAAAGATGTAGCATGCTCCTTGGGTTTTGGGAGAATTTTTTCTAGAAAAGTTTGCTTTTGGTAAAGTGGTTACATGAATGTATCTTTCCTTGCCCCACAGCAGCAGTTTAAAATCCATTCGGAGGTTTTAAGCAAAGTTCACTTGATTGTAGGTCAGTACCCGGTGGATAAATCACAAAATTGCTTCAAATAATGTACGTGATTTGCTTCCTCCCGGCTGCGAAGAAGCTCTGAACTGAGAAAGCATGAAGTAAGAATTGTTTCCTCACCCCTAAGGTTAATGCCCCTGTCACAGCTGAAGTCACTGTCAAGGAAACACAGAGAAGTAGCTTAAAATGCAACTGTTTTCATCAATCTGCCACAGGCAGTAGAAAACAAATGATTGTGGTTCCCATCTTTGCCAGTGGCAGGGCATTTGTTAAAGTACAAAGATAAAAGAAAAGAAAGGGACAAGAAATCCCATGACAAAGAACTTGAATGAAATATGCCACCCAAAGTGCAGGGTGTTTCAAAAATAGTCCTTTGTAATCACTGAGGCCTTTTAGGGTGGCAAGCATAATGTTTTGGTGAATATGTTCAGTGGACATGTTCGCCTTCCTGGTACTAGGCTGTTGACCCCTGCTGTGTGAATAATCTTTCTCAAGTACCATTTTCATCATGTCATTCCTAATCAAGGACCCTTAGGGCAGAGCACCCGGGTGTCTACCATATTAAATTTAAACTCTTCAGCCTGGTATCCCCAGTGGTCCTCCTCCAACTGATTCTTGTTTTATTGAGACAGCAAACAGAGCCTCTTCAATCCCTTCAAGTAGATTGGCTTGCCTTTATCTGTATAAATTATTGAGTTGTCGGAAAAGTCATGACAGGTTTTTCTGCTTTTGTATGCAAAAATGCATCATAACTTTTCAGACAACCCAATAATATTATTTTCAAGAAACTGACTTTAAAAATCTGATCCATGGGTCAGCCTTGTAGCCTAGTGGCTGAACCAGATTTCACATAAACTGCCGTGATTCAAACTGTGGCCCCCACAGCTTGTATAGCATGTAGGGTGCATGTGCACTGGCGCCCAACATCTTGACACAATAGAGAAATGGAGAAGGGTTTGTTATATGACCACACCCATGGAAGGGTACCTTCTCCCTTCCCCTCCTTTATGCCTTGAAAGAGAAAGGGAATATGTGTGTACATATCTTCTCTGGCAAGCAAACAAACAAACAAATGATTTCTAATCCTTATTCTCCAGCCTTGAATATGGTCCTTATTCCCAAAGCTACACACTTCCATGTATACTTCGATTTATGCTTATTGAATTCTAAGACAAACTTTGAAATTGGCTCCCCTCACAATGCTTTCTTTAACTATAGTTCTGCTCTTACTAATTTTGATTTTTTCCCTCTATTCAATTCATTCTTCTTCTCACAATATTTTAAAAGCCCATTTATTTCTTTCTGTCATGACCAAGACAGTGGAAAGAGACAGAAGCACCATCAACAGAGTCTCACATTGTGATTCTCCTCAACTCCCACTCCCTGACTAGACTTTCAGACAGCCAGGATCAGAGACATGTTCTCTGTAAGAACAGGTAGACTCAGGAACTGAACTCTGGTCTTTCATGTGGTTTCCAGAATTGAAAAACATTGTGTTTCCATTTTGCTACTGTGTCTAGACTTGCACTATTCTTAAATATATATTATGCATGCCAGCCAGTGGCATAGTGGCTAAGGCAGTTGGATCCCACAAAGTCAACTGCATAATTCGAGTCTTGGACCCAGTGGCTTGAAGGACATGCCAGGCATGTGTGCATGTGTGCCCAAGATCCCAAGCAGAGAGTGGAAGAGAAGGGATTGTATTGTGGTCATCCTGCCTGGGGATTACTTTCTCACATTTTCTCTCTCACTCTCACTGTCTCACTTCAGTGAGTGCACGTACCCTATTGCAAAGTATACATATTATATACATATGTGCATATATTTTTCTATATATAATAAATATAAAATAACTGAATTTTATTTCTATGCTTGATCCTCCAATCTAGAGTCAAAATTTAACAATTTTTTATGTTTTTGTATTTTTTAGAGAGATTTTTGCCATAGGGAGTGTATGTTCGCTGAAGAGACAGAGAGAGACAGGGAAATGGAAAGTTAGAAATCACCCCCCCCCCCCCCCAAGGAGGATGGCCATGCCAAAATACATTCTCCTCTTGGGATTTTTGCATGCACGCACATGCTCCTAGTGTGAGTTTTAAGTCACCGGGTCCAGGACTCAAAACACTGTCAACTACGTGGGAGTCCAGTGACGTAACCATTATGCCATCAGGTGGTCCCGGTTTGTTTTCTTAATGACTTGATAACCGTCCATTCTTTTATTTAGTCAATAAATGATTATTACTTAATTCCTATGTGCCAGAAACATTGCTAAATTCTGAGTCCAAAAATAGATTATAAAATCTTCCACCTATGGAGACTACCTAGTCTATTTGATTTGAATGAATACCAAAGTACCACGATTGTGGGAAATGGCCAGGCAAGGATCCCTGAAAGCAGATTTACCTTAACCTGTGTATGTTAGTACTAAGAGTAGACTTGGAATTTCTTAGAAGGAAAAAAATAAGACTGAGGTACTTGTTAATATAATGTAATTAGACATTTTGTGGGAAGTTAGAATATAAATATGGTTCTTATAAACTTCATCCTTAATTCCATATTAACACAATCATTTTTCTCAGTCATGGGCTTATTAGCTGAATAAAGGCTTATTTCAGAAATTAAAGTCCTTTTTTATTTTTTTATTTTTTATTTTTTCAGTTCATTTTCTTTTATACATTCAATCACATTATTATTTGGCTTACAAAATGGATCTTTCAACAGATGAACATTTCTCCCTAGTACAGTTAATAAAACTACAAAATATCTTCAACAGATAATACCACCTTTCTTTGTGCCATTAATGCTTTGCCTCCCTATTTTTCTTCTAAATATCTTCCTCAGACCCTCCTCTTTCACACACACTATATCTGGTATTTACATTTATATATACTGTGTTTCTATATCCTTTAGTCAATTAGTTTCAATCATAAAGTACAGACACTCGGTATATATTAAGTGGGGACATATAGTGCCTCTCCTTCATAGCCTGCCTTGCTTCACTCAGCAGTAAATTTTCCATATTCATCCACTTCCTGTCAAAAGCCAGGGTTTTGTTGTTTTGTTTCTTTATGGCTGAATATTATTCCATTGAGTATATGTGCCACAGTTTTTCTATTCATTCATCCATTCATCTGTCCATGGGCATTTGGGTCATTTCCATGACTTAGCAATTGTGAATAGTGCCACAATAAACATTGATGTGCAAGCACTTTTCCGAAGTATTCTTCTGTCCTTTGGGTAGATACCAAGGAGTGGGATTGCAGATGTCATGATAGATATTGCATGTTGCACAATCATTTAGAATTTACCTAGTAGTCTCTGAAACTAAATAAACACTAGAATCTCCATGACCCACTCTGATCTTTTCTCACTATCCTCAACCGTTCAACAACAATCTGGACTATTCATCAGTTCTTCAAAACATTCTCTTGTGTTGCAAAAATACAATATTTTGATTTTTGATAATCCCTTAAGTCACCAAAATGTAATGTCATTTTTCCTCATTACTCCTTAAGAGTATGAGGAGTTAAAATGTTTTAATACTTTTCTAATGCTCTTCTTTCTATCCATATTCACATCTATGTATGGTCTTTAGAGGAGGTTACTTTTTCTCGTCCTAGCTCATCCTCAAAAGAAGAGAACTGTTCAACTATTGAGAATCCGAGACACTGATTGGTTCACATTGACTATGGGCTAAGGTAATACAGGTAGCACAGCCTTCTCTTGCGCTGCCCACTATGGCTTTCATGGAGTGAGGAGCAAGCTCTGAACAGGGGTTGGACATCCAGAGCAGGTGTCTTTCTTGTACAGTTTCATCTCTGAGAATTCAAACAGGTAGATAATTTAATCTAATACCCACTCTTCAACCCATCCACCTTGCTTTCCAATGCATTTGTGTCCCTATATCTCATCTATTACTTGGCTCTAAGCTGAATCTGTTGCTAATGGACCAAGATTAATTTACATTCTCCCATCTCTTGTTCTGCATGGCTTACTCTCTAGGTCAGCTCAAGAGCAGACTACTAGACCAGGTCATATATAATACAACAGTGGAACTGATTGTGTCAATGTATTATTGAGAATTAAACTATTTTAGGACAAGAAAAGTTTTGCATTAAACAATTAGAGTTTTTATAAACAGATTTTAATCTGTATGAATAAATAGATAGACATTTGTATTTACATAATTTGAATTTTAGATCTTTTTCTTCCTTTATTTATTCTATCATCTATAGGCTAGCTTTAAGATTAGTTAAGACTCATATAAGCTAAAGAGCATAAATATGTGAAATTTTTGGTTTAAATGTTAGTATTAGATATTTAAGCTGATGACTACATTTGAGGGTTCTCTAGAGAAAAAGGACCAAAAGAATGTGTATACATGTGCATACACACACACACACACACACACACACACAAATTTAAGTATGATAAGCAAGATATTACCTAACATAAAGAGTTTACCCTGATAACCAAGAAACACCTTCAGCCAATCCCAGGCTAACGGCTGACAAATTATGACCAGATAAGGTACACTGAACTGCATCAAAGAAGTAATCTGTATACATTTTCTGTTTATAAATCTAGCACATCATGTGGGTGGGGGCATTTTGAACCATCAGTTTGGAATGCTGCCCAGTTCTAGAAACTTTTTCTTGCTCAGATAAACTTTGTTAAATTTAACTTATTTCAGATTTTTTCCCAAAAAATTTAACTCTACACTGCTTGATGTACAGACTCTAGGAACACCAAATAAAGAAGCTGAAAATATATTATTGTTATAAAAAGAAATGCAGATTAGAAGTCCCCAGCAAAGGAGGATTTTTTGAAGAACAGTTTTTGAAGTGTTCTATCGAGTCAGTTTGAACACTGTCTAGGATCAGAGAACTTGAAGCCATCTTATGACATAAGCAATCAGTAATAACATCACACTACCCTTTTATAATTCCATTTTCTATCCTATAACCTGAAAAAATACAAGTCTCCCATATGACAGTGATGCTAATATGTGGAATACACAGGTGAGTGTTCATAATCCACAATGACTTCAAGAAATGGTAGTCCTAATTACTTTTTAAATTTTAATTCATTTATTTCAGCAGAAAGAGAAAATGAGAGATCCTTGACTTGGTCTCACTACACTGCAATCCTCCCCTCAGCTTCCCACCAGCCAGGATCACAGACCCATCCTGGATGCCCCTAACGTGTTCAGCTCAATTCAGGATCCAACTCTAGTCTCCCAGGTGGTTCTAGAATTGTGAAACAGTGCCCTACTTCCTGAGTCAATGTGGCTGAGGCCCTAATTTTGAGATCAAACTAATATAATTTTATTCTTTGTACACAACTAATCTTTGCCTGACAGTAAAAGTCTTCCCAAATGCTTCCACAGACATTTCTTAAGGTAGAAATTGGCAAAATGTGTAAAGGACTAAATAGTAAATATTTTCTATTTTGTATTTTAGTTCAGGTAGTTCCTATCACAATTATTCAACTTGGCTATTATAAAAAGCAATACACAAATATATGGGAGTGGCTTGTGTTCTAATAAGTATATTTACAAGAACAAGTAGTAAGTTAGATTTAGCCCATGGGGCATAGTTTGCCAATGTTTGCCTTAAGTCGAGAAAACTACCATATTGTCAGTTTCATGTAAGTATTCTTATTACAATACCCTTGATATAGTGATGAGCCCAGTTGCTGAGGCACCTGAATGTTGTAGCTGCTGTTTAACATTAACTAAGACTTTTTAATATAATTATTTAATATAAAAATAGAGAGACAAAGCATTAGTGGGACAAAGAAATGTGGTATTATCTTTTGAAGATACTTTATAGTTTTATCAACTGGACTAGGGAGAAATGTTCACTTGTTGAAATATTCATTTTGTAAGCTAAATAATGTGACTGAATGTATAAAAGAAAATGAAATTTAAAAATGTGGGAAAGAAAGGAAAAGGAAAAAATATATATAATCATTTAATATAATTTACATTAAATCATTATATATCTCTATAACACACAATATGGTTTTTAAGGTATGCATGAAGTTATGTGACTATCAAATCAAGGATATACCATATACATCATTTTTGACAGAATTTTACAATTAAAACTCTTAACTAAAACTTTAATACTACTTGGCTATACTATGCTGTTTGCTCTATTATTTCAAGTGCAATATTCCAAATTTTCTATAATTACCCAATTTATTTTGTCTTTTTTCTAAAATATTTGGCATCCTGTGATGCAATGATATTTATTTGACTTTCTTTCTATTTACTCACTTCAATATAGTTCCCTCTGCCAATAAGAGACTTCCATTTGAATCAATAACATACCTCTAAATTGATGTACTCTTAGATTTCTTATAAACACATCAGTAGGAAAGTTTATAGTAAAATATAACATCTCTATGCATCATACTTATAATCTGGGAAGTAAGTTAATGCCTAGAAAAGTTCACTGTGTCCAGGAAAATATTTTCTTGCCTGAAGTTTTACTTCAAGCCCTTTGTCACACTGGCTAGACTATTTAAATTCAAGAAAATAAACACTAATTGTAAATGATCCTTAAAAAATAAACAAAAGAACTAAATTTAATTGCTATTATTTATAATATTGCTCATTTTAGTTTTCTTAGTTTATTATATTCTAGGTATAAAAATCTAATGAGGCACTTGATCAATTGATGTTCAAGATGTTACTGGAAGTAGAAATGTGTACGACGTATATACTATGGATATTGGTGCATGTGAGAGTAAACTTATCTCAGGAGAACCCTGAGCAGAATAAGGTAACCAGGGAATAATCACTAACAGAACATTTAAGCAAATTATTGAGGAGTATAATTGTTTTCTCAAAAAATTAAAAGTAAATTTATAATATGCTAAAAGTAACTTATCCTTGATTCCAGAGAAATCTAAATAGAGAATAAAGGACTTGTAATGAATTAATAAATTTATATTTGTTTGTTTTTTGAAGATGGGGGCCTGAACCTGCCAGGGAGAAGTTTTATTATTCTTGTTGTACTCTCATTACTAACATTTGTGTTAGAGTGAAAATGTATTTATTTTATTCTCATGAATGTTAGATCTAAAACCCACATTGTGAGATCTTCAGAAGAGAGAAGTTTTCCACAAGTACTATGGCAGGTTACTGTCTAAAAGACTTCTTCCTTCTCTAGAACATTTAGAAATACTTTGTAAAATATAACAATCTTTCAGAGGCTCAGTTGAGTTCACATAAAAGTAAAGGAAAATAAGCAGTGTACAATATCAAAGAAGAGCCAGTAAACTGTAAAGCTGTAAAGCTCATTCAGAGTTGAAATGAAATGAAATGAAATGAAATAAAGTAAAATAATGCCTTGGACCTGAATAAGGAGATAGAGAGCTAAGGGCTCCACGAAACCCTAAGAACCTTGAGACAATAGCTGCAGTGAAAAAGAAAAAGAAAAAAAAAAAAAAAAAAAAAAAAAAAAAAAAAAAAAAAAAAAGGGAGGGGATAACTATTTATTACCCTAAGGAACTCACAAGAGAACAGAGCTCTGCTGATCCACAACAAAAAAAGAAGGAACTTCCTGAAAATTAAAGTTCACAGAACTACTCTTCTGGCAAAGTGAAAATAAATTCTTTAGGGAAGGATACATTTTCATGTCAGGTTTCAATGATTTTGTACGGTCAAAACCTGATGGAATATAGATTCAGAAACTACAATTACAGAGCACATGAAGAAAGAACCTATCATGAATATGAGTCAGTGAAAATAAGACAGTGTGATGAAGAATATCATATAATTTGAAATACCATAAAATGCATTAAATGTATACAGAAAAAAGAAACTACAAATTAAGCAGGCGGATCTGTAAATAATAAAATAAAATGGAAAGAATTTTTAGCAAATTAAACTATAATTTTGGAAATTAACAGTCAAAGCATAAATCAAAATGCAGGAAAACTGGCTGAAAATAGAATTAGTAAATTGGAAAGTTAATCCTAAAATATTATGCAGACTGTAATAAAACAAAGCAAAGAAAGAAATATACTTAACAATTAAGAACATATATTTTCTAACACACCTGAAATAGTGTAAAATATTTCCTATCTGAAATAGACACAAATAACAAAAGCAATTTTGACAAGCAACTGGAAGTTAAAAAATAACACCACAAAGAGGGACCAGCAGATGGTGTAATGGTTACAGCGCTGGACTTCCATGTAGTTGACTGTAGTTTGAGTTCCAGACTCAATGGCTTAAAACTCATGCTGCGAATGTATGCATGTTTACCCAAAATCCCAAGGAGAGAATGGAGAAGAAGGGACTGAGGCATGCCCCCCCCCCCCACACACACACACCCGGGGAGGTGATTTCTCACTTTCTGTCTCTCTGGCAAGTGCACATGCCCTATAGCAAAAACCACTCTTAAACAACAACAACAACAAAAAACGATAAAGAAACAATATGGGCAACCAGCAGTTAGCGTAATGGCTATGTCGCTGGATTCCCACGTAGTCGACCGCAGTTCGCGTCCCGGACCCGGTGACTTAAAATTCACGCTGGGCACGTGTGCGTGTGTGCCCAAGATCCCGAGAGGAGAATGGAGGAGAAGGGATTCCGGCGTGACCATCCCCCCGGAGGGTGATTTCTCGCTTTCTGTCTCTAAGTCTCTGTCTGTCCGGCGAGCGCACGCGCCCTATAGCAAAAATCTCTCCAAAAAAAAAAAAAAAAAAAAAAAGAAACAATATGACAAAAGTATTTTTTTTTTTTTCTTTTTTTTTTGGAGAGGTTTTTGCTATAGGGCGCATGCGCTCGCCAGACAGACAGAGAGAGACAGAGAGATAGAAAGCAGGAAATCACCCCCCAGGGGGGATGGCCACGCCGCAATCCCTTCTCCTCCATTCTCCTCTCGGGATCTTGGGCACGCACGCACACGCGCCCGGCGTGAGTTTAAGCCGCCGGGTCCGGGACTCGAACCGCGGTCGACTACGTGGGAGTCCAGCGACATAGCCATTACACTAACTGCTGGTCCAAAAGTATTTTGAACTATAGAATAATATACATCAAACTATGGACAAAAACCAGCTGAGAACTATATCCAGCATCCTCTATGACCATGATGAATTTAAACTCGATATGAATTTCAGGAAAAACCCTTGAAAATACACAAATACATGGAAACTAAATAAACTACTCCTGAATGACTTCACAACTACTGAATAAATTAAGACTGAAATTAAAAGATTCATGGAAACCAATGATAATGAATACATGAGTTTCCAAAATCTTCAGGACACCAAAAAGACAGTCATAAGAGGGAATTTTGTAGCAATTAGTGTACATAAGAAAAAGATGGGAAGGCAGCAAATGGACAACCTAACATCATGCCTCAGAGAATTGGGGAAAAACAACAACAACAACAACAACCAAAAAAAATCCAAAGAACTCCAAGAGAAAAGAAATAATAAAGATTTGAGAAGAAAAAAATGAAATGGAAAATAAATAAATGAACTATAGAAATAAAAGTAAAAGCTGGTTCTTTGAAAAGATAAACAAAATTGACACACCACTAACTAGACTAATCAAGAAAAAGAATGGAATCAAATAAATCAATATCACATGAAGCAGACAGTATAACAACAGACACAATAGATATACAAAACATCATTCAAGGGTACAATGAATGACTATACACCAACAAAGAAGAAAATCTGGATGAGATGGACAAATTCCTAGAAACATATAATCTACCAAGATTGAGTCAGGAGGACATAGAAAGCCTCAATAGGCCCATAACAAGTAATGAGATTGAATGAGTAATAAATAACCTCCCTAGAAACATATAATCTACCAATATTGAGTCAGGAGGACATAGAAAGCCTGAATAGGCCCACAACATGTAATGAGGTTGAATCAGTAATAAATAACCTTCCAACAAAGAAAAGCCCAGGTCCTGATGCTGTCACCTCTGAATTCTACAAAACTTTTAAAGAAGAGTTATCCCCCAGTTATTTCTAAAGATCCAAACAGATGGAACACTCCCAAATTCATTCTATGAAGTCTTTATCTTATCTTAAAACAGACAAGGACACGACAAGAAAGGAAAACTATAGACCATATCTCTGATGAATATAGATGCAAAAATTATCAACAAGATACTAACAAATTATATCCAATAGCATCCCTTCATGATCAAGATTCTCAGTGAAATTGGCGTAGAAGTGTCATTCCTTAACAAAAGAAAAGCTATCTATGAAAAACCCATAGCTAACATTATTCTGAATGAAAACTGGTACAAGACAAGGATGTCCACTTTCTCTACTCTTTTTCTTTTTTTTGGGGGGAGGGAGAATTTTTTGCCAAAGGGCACGTGTGCTTGCCAGAAAGACAGAGAGAAAGAGAGAGAAAGAAAGTGAGAAATCACCCCCCAAGGGGGATGGCCATGCCACAATCCCTTCTCCTCCATTCTCCTCTCAGGATCTTGGGCACGCTTGCACGCACATGTGCCCAGCATGAGTTTAAGCCACTGGGTCTGGGACTCGAACCATGGTTGGCTACATGGGAGTCCAGCAACATAGCTATGCGCCAACTGCTTGTCCCTCTCCACTCCTTTTCAATATAGTACTAGAAGTCCTTGCCAATGTAATCAGAAAAGAGAATAAAATAAAAGGTATTCAAATATGAAAATGATATGAAATTATCTCTATTTGCAGATGACATGATTGTATACATAGAAGACCCAATGGTATCCATGAAACAATTCCTGGAAGTAATACATGAATACAGGAAAGTTGCAGGATTCAAAATCAATATACAGAAATCTATATCATTTCTATATTAGAACAGCAAGCAGACTGAGATAGAACTAAGAAAGTAATTCCATTTACCATAGCTACAAAAAGTATAAGATACCTAGGAATAAATCCAACCAAATCTAAGACCTCCACAAGGAAAACTATGAGAAGCTAAAAAATAAATTGAAAATGACACAAAAATGTCGAAGGATACCATGTTTCTGGATTAGAAGAAATATTATAATCAAAATGGCAATTCTACTCAAATTAATCTACATATTTAATACAATTCCAATCGAAGTTCCAGAGACATTCTTCACAGATCTAGAAAAGAAAATCATACAACTTGTCTGGAATCATAAAAGACCCTGTATTGCTAAAACAATCCTGCACAGGAAGAGTGGAGCGGGAGGCATTTCATTCCTGATCCAAAGTATAGTATAAAGCTATGATAATCAAAACAGCATGATACTGGCACAAAAATAGACATGTGGACCAATGGAACAGAATAGAGACCCCAGAAATAAACCCCAAAACATACAGCCAACTGATTTTTGACAAAAAATCAATCCACTGGGAAAGGAAAACCTCTTTAGCAAATGGTGCTGGAAAAACTGGGTATCCACTGCAGAAAGATAATCTGAACCCCTACCTCTCAACATTGACAAAAATCAACTTAAAGCGTATCATAGATCTAAACTTAAGTCCTCAAACTGTAAAACTACTGCTGGACAACACTGGGGAAACTCTGAGTGAAACTGGGGTAGGCAAAGACTTCTTAAGAGAAACTCCTCAAAACACAGTCAATAATCACAATAATAGACAAGTGGGATTAAATCAGATTAAGAAGTTTCTGCATGGCAAAAAGACACAGTAATTAGTGTGAATTGACAACCCTCAGAATGGGAGAATATTTTTGTAAACTATGCTTCAGATGAGGGACTGATAACCAGAATACACAGGGAACTCAAGCAGCTTACCACCCCCCCAAAAAAAATCACTCAATTAAAAGATGGGAAAATGAGCTAAATAAACAATTCTCTAAGGAAGACATATGAACAGCCAAAAGCCATATGAAAAAATGCACTACATCCCTCATCATAAGATGCAGATCAAAATCACAATGAAATATGACCTAAGCGCAGTCCCAATGATTAAGATTAAAAAAAACAACAACAACAAGTGACAAGTGCTACCAGGGATGTGGTGAAAGGGGATCTCTCCTATACTGCTAGTGGGAATGTAGATTGGTCCAGCTACTGTGGAAAACAATATGGGGATTCCTCAGAGATCTAAAAATAGAACTACCATGTGATCCAGCAGTCCCACTCTTGGGTATCTACCCAAAGGACAGAAGAATGATTAGTCAGAAAAGTGCTTGCACATCGATGTTTATTATTCGTTGCTTGCACATCTATGTTTATTATTAATTATTCATATATAGCATTATTCACAATTGCTAAGAAACTAACCCAAATGTCCACGAACAGAAGAATGGATTGAAAAAGTTTGGCATATATACTCTATGGGATACTACTGAGCCATAAAAAACAAACAAAAACAAACAAAAAAACAAAAAAAAAAACCTTTGTCTTTTGATAGAAACTGGATGAATATGGAAGATTTATTGCTGAGAGAAGCAAGCCAGTCTATGAAGGAGAGATATTGTGTGCTCCACTTAATATATACCAATTCTCTGCACTCTATGGCTGAAACTGAAAGTCTATAGGATATAGAAACGTAGATAATGTAATGGTTATGGAACAGAATCCGGATATAGTGTGGGAAGAGGGTGAGAGAAGAAAGAAAGTCTGAGGAAAGACATTAAGGAGTAGAGAGGTAAGACATTTATGGAACGCAGAAATGGGATATTCTCTGTTGATGATAACATGTATAGTAACCCCAACTGGATCAGTGAGAAATGTATTCATGTTGGAACATTCACTTTACAAGCTAAGTGATGAATGTGATTGCATATATAAAAGAAATTAAAAATACATAAACACACATTTTGAGCACTTTTGTTGAATAAAATGATCAGGTAAAATTCAACCAAAGAACTTAGAAACAAGCAACAAAATAATTCCAAATAAAGTGGGGAAACTGGATAAAATCATGATAAAAGCAAGTATTACAGAAAAATAAAGCCGTAATTTTGTTTCTAAAAAAAAGATAAACATAGCAGCCAAATTTTGACAAGAACATCAATAAAAAGAGAGATATGAACAATTATTGCTAAAAATGAATAAGGAAATATAATTAGAGATAGATTAGAGAGTACAAAGTTACAGCAAGCATTAGAAAAAACAAAGCATATTAATTCAAAAACTTATAAAATGATATTTTCTTTTAAATAAAGGAATCTATTTAAGAGTGAATCCAAAAGATACCAAAAATCTAGATACATTTATAATCATTAAGGAAAATCAATCAAAATAATCAGTAGCTTTAAATCTACCTGTCTAATGTCATAAATACTAAGATGATGGGCCTAAATAGTTTTAAAATAAGTTCGAGGAAACATCCAAAATAAAGGTAAGTCTAAATATATAGGTAAGTGGGACCAGCAGTTGGCATAATGGCTATGTCACTGGACTCCCATATAGTTGACCATGGTTTGAGTCCCGGACTGGTAGCTTAAACTCACACCAGGCACGTATGCATGCCTGCCCAAGATCCTGAGAGGAAAATGGAAGAGAAGGGACTGTGGCATGGCCATCCTCCCTCAGAGGTGATTTCATTTTTCTGTCTCTCTGTCTCTCTCTCTGTCTTTTTGGCAAGCACACATGCCCTATAGCAAAAACCTCTCAAAAACAAAACAAAACAACATATATATGTGTATATATATACACACACACACACACACACACATATATGTAAGTTAAAAAGTAATATTTCTAAACTCTTATTATGACACTAGTATGACCTAAATGATTTAACCAGCCAAGAAAATACATTCTAAAAAAGTAGAAAAATTCGAAATAAGTATTATCATATTGATTCTAACAGTATATAAAAAGATTAATATATCAAAGTTGGGTTTACCCTAGTAATGGATAAGTGGCTTAAAATCAGAAAATATTTTGGGCCAGCCAGTGGTGAGATGGTTAAGGCAGCTAGATCCCACATAGTGGACATCATAGTTAAGAATCACAGACTTAGCAACTTGCGTGCCCATAAATACTGAAAGAAGGGAGAGATGAAGAGGTTGCAGTGTGGTCATCCCCTATGGAGATTGTTTTCTCATTCTCTCCCTCTCTTGGATTGTTTTCTCATTCTCTCCCTCTCTTGCTCTTTCTCTTTGGCATGTGAAAACATGTGCCTTCTGATGAATAAAAGAAAAGATCTTTCAGGGTCCGCAGGTGACATGGTTGTTAAAGGTGCTGGATTTCCACATGGCTGACCACGGTTTGAATCCCAGACCTGCTAGCTTGCTCTCTACCTTTCCCTCCTCTCTCTGTCTCTGTCTGGTCAAATTAAATAATAACAATAATAACAAATGGAATTAAGTAAATACATTTTTTTAAAAAAAGAAAAGATCTTTCAATGCAATTCTCTATGATAACGCTGAAAGCAAACATTAATCTGAGGGAACCAGCAGTTAGCGTAATGGCTGTGTCGCTGGACTCCCACGTAGTCGACTGCGGTTCGCGTCCCGGACCCAGTGGCTTAAAACTCATGCCGGGCACGTGTGCATGCATGCCCAAGATCCCGAGAGGAGAATGGAGGAGAAGGGACTGCGGTGTGACCATCCCCCCTGGGGGGTGATTTCTCACTTTCTGTCTCTATGTCTCTCTCTGTCTGTCTGGCGAACGCACGCGCCCTATAGCGAAAACCTCTCCAAAAAAAAAAAAAAAAATTAATCTGAACATCTCAATAGATTAATGAAAGTATTGATAAAAATTCAACATTAATTAATAACAACCATTAATAAGAAAAATAACAACTAACTTCTAGTACACTGGGAAGAGATTATAAATCTCTTAATTTGGGAAAGTAATAGTGCTTTAAATTAAAGAGTATCACTGGCAAAATATACAAGTATTTCCTCTAAAGTCAAGAGTAATTCAATTCAGTCTGTTATCGCAACTTTAATATTATTTGAGACAATTCTGATAAACACACAAATAGGATGGGGAAAAAGAATAAAGATTATAAGTTAAGAACAATTATTATAATTCACAGATTATTCATTATATATCCAAAGCGCTCAAAAGAATCTAGAAAGCATATTAGAAAAATAGGGATATAGCAGGATAGGTGGATATATACTTAATAATAAACCAGAAATTATATATGCAATATTTAGAAAATAAAATTTTTGAAGGTCATTAACACTAGAACTTGAAAGATAAAATATCTCCTATTGACATAGAAAAAAAGGACAGTTAAAGTCATTAAATAATGTTTTTTAAAGTAGAGGTATGTCACAATGGTAGAAAAATTCATGATCTTAAAGATGACAGTTATTTCTTTAGACTGATACAAACTGAAATTCTGAGTGTGTTTTGCATGAGATTGACTAGCTACAGTCAAAAAGAGTTTTTGGAAAAGCAAATGGCCAAAAATAGACAACCCAATCTAGCAAAAGAATAAAAGGTGATGAGTTTCTAGTTATCAGGATTTATTACTATATGTTTATTAAAAGATACCAAGATTTATTACAAATAAATCTTACCCATTCAATCTATAAAAAGCTGATTTATGATAGCAGAAGTGCTACAGATTAAGAAAAGGCTGAACTATTCAGTAAAATGTGGCATTTAGTCAATTGGTTAATCACACGAAAAATAAAATTAGCCTTCTATCTTGCAAGACAAACACACTCATTAGAGATTTATTAAAATATAAATATAAACAAAATTTACAGAAAACTATTTCAATGGCTTTAGTTAAGAAAGTATGTCTCTTTTTTCCTGAGAGAGATTTTTGTTATAGAGCTTGTACGCTCACCAGAGAGACATAGAGAGACAGAGAGACAGAAAGTGTCCCCTGTGGGGGATGGCCATGTTGCAATCCCTTCTCCTTCATTATTTTCTTGGGATCTGGGGCACACACGCACATGCGCCCAGCATGAGTTTTAAGCCATTGGGTCCAGGACTTGAACTATGGTTGACTACATGGGAGTCCAGTGATCTAACTGTTATGCCATCTGCTGGTCCCAAGAAAGTATGTCTTAAGACACAAAAAGCAGTAACCGCAGAACAAAAATATGTCAATTACTCGCCACTAAGATAAAACAAAATGACATCATGCCACAAATATAGGGGAAATATATTTACAGAATGTAGCAACAGACATAACTGGCAAAGGATTAGTGTCCTGACTGTAAAGTCATCTCCAAGTTAATAAGAAACAGACAAAAAATAAAGTGGAATTACAAGCAAAATATTCAGACAACTAATGAGAAAAATGCCAACGTATACAAAGATCAATTTCACTAGTAACAAAAAAAAATCCTAATCAAATATACACTTCTATATAATTTTATACCAGATTAGCCAAAAAGAAAAATTCGGCATTTCAGAAAGATGAAAACTACAGTGCTGACAGGAATATATTTGGTAAAGCCTCCTTAGAGAGAAAGTTGACTACGCTCTCTGGTAAATTTTAAAAATGTACAAGGCCTGTGAAATTCTTCTTATATAGTCTATATATAGTCTAGAGAAATTCTTTGCACAAGGATAAATTGCAATGCTACAATAGTCATTTAAAAGCATACCATATTTACATAATGTGATATTACATAAGAGTACAAATGATCTAGAACTAGACATATTAACACTGATGAATGTTACAAAAGATACTAAATAAAAACATTATTTAGGGATAATAAGAGAATAAAGTTTCTGAGAATTATAGATTAAAAATAGGTTGGCGTTTCCTCCTAAGGAAAAGGAAAATATGATACAGGACAGGATAGGTTGCACAGGAACCTTTAAACCTTAAACTGGCTGATGTGTTCATCATATTATTGATACATTTTCCCCTTTCCTGAAAAAATTTAGAGTAAAATACCTAAAGGAGGGAGAAGATATCTGCTTAATATTTCAATCTCCTTTCTTTCATTATCATATGGTCTATGGCACCATCTTTTTTTGTCTCCATAAAAATCTTGATTGAATTCCTACTGGCCTACATAATTTTTCTACTTTCTTAGGGTTGTTTTCTTAAAGTTTATGTATTTATTGCTTCAGAGAGAGAGAGTCATTCCCAACAGGGTTCAGCTTCAGCCAGCTAGATCATAGACCCCTGTGTACCCAGGGAGACTTTAGGACTGAATTTGAGATCTTCTAACACGGCTTCAGAATTGGAGCGCTATTAACTGCTATGTCACCACAGCTGGCCTTGCTATCCTTAATTTCTTAGGCTTACATTGTTCCAGAATCACAACGCTCTTGAGCAAACCGTGTAAAAGAGAAAACGTAATGTTTGCAGTACAATAAAAACTAGAAATCACTCTATAAAAAGTCTCGATTATATCTGTAAGTTTCAGAGAGTGTTTCATATCAAGAATAAGTCTGCACTCCCAGCTCTGAAAGCCGTTTAGCTCTTTGGAGAAATATTTTAAAGCCCAAAAGCTGTTCCATAAAAACAGAATTAGTGGAGCCCAATTTAATCATTCGCCGTCATTAAGTAAATTAAGAATGCATGCACAGCACATCCTGCCCCATGTAATTAAGGGTTGTAAGTATGTGCAGCGATGTACGCAAGTGAAGTGAATTCTTGTAATTTGATGTTGCCTCAACATCCATTTTGAAAACAAGTTCAGCGTTCTTATACCAGAAGCAGGACTAGTCACCCTGGACCCGCAGTGTTTCGTTCTATAGTCCACCCATGGCCCGTGGTGGCCGAGATAAGCATGTCCAGGCATCGTTCCTACTTAGCAGACCAGGCTCCTGACTTCACCGGCTTCCTTTAAAGACCGCGCAGGCCCTTTGCACGTGACCTTCCAGTGACCCACGCCTATGCAGAAGGCTGCTTCACGCACTCACACTTCCTGCTTCTTCATTCCTGCCTAGCGGGACTCGGCCACGGAGGACAGCTCTCCGCATGACCTCTCTGTCCAGGATCTGTAAGTACAACATCTTTGGATTTGTTTTCTATGAAAAGCAAATTTTGAATGTACGTCTTCCACCTGAAGAACGGGGGCTGCCCCAGGCTCGGTTTTTTTCTCAGGACTCTGGAGAGCACAAGAGGTGGGGCTCCCAAAGGCCAGAGTGACTGGGGGTGGGGGGGCAGGCTAAGTAGGACACAGTTCAGATAGGAGCCACAGGCTCGGCCGGGCTGTCGGAACAGGCTTTCCTCACTTAATGACCCAGTTCCCGTTCCAACAACTAGGTCGGCTAGCAAATTGGTTGATAAGCAGGGGTTTAAAGGTGGGTGCGTTGTGGTATGTGGTGGTACTGTAGGGTACGTATTTTTCATTATACCAGGAACCACTTCATTACAATGATGTCATTCTATAGATAGAAAAACCATACATTAGATAAGTGCCAGAAAGCGACAAGGCACACCACAACATAGTAATCTAAATCCGGCGTATTTGCTTTTATTTATTCTGAATACTACTGTGCGCGCACAGTAAAGTACAAATTTATAAGTGAAATATGTAGTTGCGTGATTGCAAACGCTTCATGTAGTGAGTGCTAACCAGGAATGAGACAAAAGGGATTCCCAAGTCTCACAGAGACTAAGAAAGGGGGTTCGGCACTGGAGTAACGTGGTCGTAATCTGAGTGGTTGTAAAACAGGTAAGTGACAAGTGGCTGTATAAAGATTTCCTGTGTGACAAGCTTCCTGGCCTTTGGTCATTCAACTAGGTATTAGGCCATCCTCCAGGTAAAAAGAAAAACATACTGTTAACATCTATATCCAGCTTCCCTTCATTTCCCAGGTTCATTTCCTGCTAGGGTAGGGTTATGAGCTGCTCTGGTACCAGACCCCCTGTTTAGCTGAGAGCTCCGAAAACAGCAAGGAATAAAACTTGGTGGTGCAGGAATTTAGGAGATGTGATAGAATTTACTTTGAAAATCTGTATGGCAAAAAGGAAAAGCAATTACACACCATAAAATTGAGATTTGCAGAATAAACAGAGGAATTTGCCAGTTAGATTTTTACAGGTATCACTGGTTCCAGGAACCCCACAGATAGCAAAATCAGTAGATGCTCAATTCCCTTATATAAATGGAGTATTATTTGCATGTACCCTATGTTCATCCTCCTGTATATTATAAATCAGTTCTAGATTACTTTTAAGTAATTTCAGCACAGACATAAGTGAAAAAGAAAATACATAGATAAACTTTCTTTTTTTTTTTTTAAGAAAGAGTTTTGCTATAGGGCATGTGCACTTGCTGGAGAGACAGAAAGCAAGAAGTCATTCTCCTCAGGAAGGATAGCCATGCCGCAATCCCTTTTCCTTTTGGGATTTTGGGCACATGTGTACCTGCACCCAGCGTGAGTTTAAATCACTGGGTCCAGGAGTTGAACCGTGGGTCAACTATGTAGGAGTCCAGTGTCATAACCATTATGCCATCTACTGGTCCCAATGAAGTTCGTTAGCATATCTGTTTTAAGGAACCACCTGTTCCCTCATTACATAGCAAATTAGCATGGCCTGGTTGTAATCATAGTGGAATCATTAGGTATGGAACCCACTGATATGAAAGCCAAATGTAATCTCAAAAGGCACTAAATATTGTTATGTAGTCAAATTGGTTAATACAAACACACACACACACACACACACACACACAAACAAAACTATAAAGAATGAATCTTAAATAAGAATAGGGACACTACTTGGACAGAATAGGGACACTACTGAAGATGTAGTCAGAAGGAAGTTATCTGTGGTATGAGACTCTTAGAAGCTGCTAAAACAATTCCTTTGATGCATAACATTCAAATGAATTGCAGAATTTGTGGATAATAAAATAGTAATGTAGAATCCAAGATGGAATAATAGAATACAGCTGATGTACAGTCACTGCCGTGATACTTGATACAATTGAACTATAGAATGTGTGTGCAGAACCTAGGTGGTCATAAGGTTGTCGAGGAGTTGTGATGTGAGGAAATGATATTTTTACTGTTTAGAAACAGAAGCAGAAAAGATAAACCATGTTTTTTTATAAGGCAGTGTGATGTGGCATAGCTGTAGCGTAACAAAGGGAGTAAACCAACCAGTTTGCTTCAAACAATATGAAACAAAGCAGACCACACTACTGGGCAAGTAGACAAAGATACAAACAGTGGTAGATGCCATCAATGAGGTGCAGCTTTGACCCAAAGGGCAGACTTAATGATAGAACTTTGCAAAGGAATAATCCTTGTGCATTTTACCTTGGGAACCAGAAGTCATTTTTAACTTCCTGTATGTGCACATAAATGAACACAGATAAATATATGAATACAAAAATTGATAATCCTAAAAAAATTGAACTTAAGAGATATTTATAAATAAGCACTCCTCACGTAGTGGTAGATTCTGTGCAGAATAGAAATCTTTTTCTTATACTTGTCAAAGATTGCTTTTATTGAGATGTTTATAAATTTCGTGTGAAGGGAAAACATTTGTGGAGTCATTCAACAGCTTGTAACAGAAAACAAAAAATATACATTTAACTCAAGGTGTGGACAAAAAGTACAACAGGTGAGAGGTTCCACAGAGGATACATCACTTGAGATGTTGTATGAACACCTCACAAGATTTTGCTGAGTGGTGTTTAATGAAAATTGTTTCTAGTACATCAGAAACAGTCCATATGGAAGGATGCACAAAGACAAAAATGAGCCTAGACGTAGCAGGCAACCCCTAGAATGGAGCCTGTCTGAGAATAGTGTTTTGAAATTTGAGAAATTGATGTTGAGAAGTTGAAATAGAATGAAATTCTTGAGAAATTTGAATTCCTGGATGATAAATTTCAGTTTTATCTCACAGAAGAAAGAGAGATAAACAGATAAATACACTGATTAACCAGAGCAGTCTTTTAGAATGATTAATCTTTATGTGCAAAGGCTGTTGGAAATGGGAGGCTGGAAACTCAAGAGAAATAGGAGATACTGGTATTAACCTATCTAAGAAGTGAGTAGGACTAGGCTACTGATGGTGTCAGTTAATTCTACTTACATGAATAGTTGTTTTTAAATTTATTCACTCAATTATTCATTCAGCTGATGTTTATTAAGTGGTTATTAAGAATCAAGTGCTATTCCAGGCACCAGAGATAGAGCAATATTCCAAAAAGGTAAAATCTCTATTCTCAAAGAATTTGTTATGTCTAAAGACAATGGAAAAGTAAAATACCTTTTACAGTGTTTAAGAATTTTGAAAAAGTAAAGTAGAGCAATGGGATAAAAGGTATTGTAATTGGTGAGTGTGGCTAAACTGAGATTGGGTGTGTAATCAAGAAAGACCTCAGAAGAGGTTACATTTGAGTTGCATCCTGAATAAATGAATGAACTGAGTAAATTTGCCTGAGCAAATAACATCCAAGACAAAGGAGATAATGAAAAGATATTGAACCGGAAGTATTCCTGGTATGGAGATTGACTACTCACAAAAGCATATTAAAGACTTTGATAAATTTATCTTTAAAGTATCCTTTAAAAATTTATTAATCCTGGGACCAGCAATGACATAATGGTTACGTGGTTGGACTCCCATGTAGTTGACCACAGTTCAAGTCCTGGACCCAGCAGCTTCAAATTCACCCCAGGTGGGTGTGCATGCGTGCCCAAAATCCCAAGAGGAGAATGGAGGAAAAGGGGTTGTAGCATGGCCACCCCCGCTGGGGGGGGGGGGGGGGGGTGATTTCTCACTTTCTGTCTCTTTGTCTCTTTCTGTGTCTCTAGCAAACATACATGCCCTATAGCAAAAAATCTCTTAAAAAAAAGTATCTTGTAATTTCTCTAATTTGTTTGATTTCAAACTGAGTTTGTTATTGTTAGAGTTGTTCTTTCCTAATCATGTATTGTTGTCTTATGCTAGATATGTCTCAGTCATTCTGCAAGTTATGTCATTTTTTTTTTCTTTTTGTAAGTTAAAATGTAAATGCAACTAACATGCCAGTGCCTAGTATATTCTCTGAATCATAGTAGTAAATTTGTGTGAAGTAAATAAAATAGCGGTGTTATTATGATAGTTCTTTTAGACTAGCTCAGGGATATATATTTTCATTTCCACTGGTATTCCCATCACACTACTTCAATCATTTACACCTGATTTAAAATACCAGCTCTCTGCTCCAGTCAGTTTCCATCTTCTATGACTTACAGTCCATCACATTTTAAATGCTTGCTGGAGTAATTACCTTGAAAGGGTTTAATCTTTTATTTTTCCCTGTCAATAATTGCTTCTACATTGAATATAAAGTTAATGTTTTGTTATATGATATTCAAATCTTTTTTCTAAGTGAGCTCCAGTTTGTTTTTTGAAATTCTTATTTCTTACATTAGCCTCATTTGAAATTTTCTTTCTCTGGTTTGTGTTCTGTACCACTTAAGATAATATTTCTCTCCCCAGTGTTAATCTAATCCATGTTATTTATATTTCAAAGCCTATTCTCATGGCTATGTTCTATAAGAGCCTTCCATTACTACATAGCTCTCAATTATTTCCTTTCCTGATTTTAATGACATTAGTTTTCTATATCACTAGTGTGTCTATACTACATTTTTTCCTAGTTGTAAAAGTATATGCATGGGGGCCATCAGGTGGCATGGTGGTAAGGGCACTGCACTCCCACATGGCTTACTGATGTTCAAGTCCTGGACCTGGCAGCTTGCTTTCTCACTTTTCCTCTCTCTTTCTCCCAACATGTCTCTCTCTGGTCAAATTTAAATAAATAAATAAATAAACAAATAAATAAATAAATTTAAATGAAATGATTCTTTAAAAAATACAGGGACCAGCAGTTAGCGTAATGGCTATGTCGCTGGACTCCCACGTAGTTGACCACGGTTCAAGTCCCGGACCTGGTGGCTTAAACTCACGCTGGGCGCGTGTGCGTGCGTGCCCAAGATCCCGAGAGGAGAATGGAGGAGAAGGGATTGCGGCGTGGCCATCCCCCCTGGGGGGTGATTTCTTGCTTTCTATCTCTCTGTCTTTCTCTGTCTGTCTGGCGAGCGCACGCGCCCTATAGCAAAAACCTCTCCAAAAAAAGAAAAAAAAAAAAAAAGAAAAAAAAATACATATATGCATGTGTTTCCAATTATAGAAATGTAAACTTCTGAAAACAAGAATGACTGACTTCTTTTATTTTCATTAGCATAGAAAGTTTAAAAACTCATAATAAATAGTCAGGACATATATTAATCGTTCATTAAAATTCTGCACAAAAATTATAAATACAATTAATAAATTTGGTAATACAATTCTTATTTCATCATTTTCAGATTTTGGCTTGTTCCAATATACCTTCTCATTTTGCCCTTACTCTACATATACTTTGTGATATGCATATGAATTTTATCTATACATATATGTGTATATGCTTTATGACATGTGTATATTTTCTATCTCTTTCTACCTTTATATGAGTGTGTGAATATATATATATATATGCACTTGTACATACAAACACACACACATACAGACTACCATGAAGATCCCCTAAATACTGCATTTACCAGATATTAAACACACATAGCACCGTATTAGTATGACAACAATAAAGTCACTTTTACTGTTTTTACATAAGTTACTATTAATTCTGAGAAGTAAATAAACCAAGGAGTCAAAAATCTCACACACCACCTGTTTTTGGAAAGTTACTGGAACACGTCCATACCCATTTGTTCGTGTATTGTTTATGGTTGCTTTTCTGCTGAAAGGCCAACTTGAATAGTTGCATCTGGCTGCATCATGGAGCATATGGCACACAATGCCTAATATACCATGGTCTGACATACTTACTGTGGCCTCTCTCAGTTAAAATTATAGTGCTGAGTTTGGCTGGTTCACAAGACCCAGATATCACAGGTTAACTAATAGTCTTCTTGATTTCTCCTTTTATTCACTCACTAGCATATTATTTGCAAATCTTTCTTTAGTTGTCAAATGAATTAAGTTTGAGATATACTCCTCTCAGAAATATGGAAAATGTTATAAAGAGATCTCAGAAGGTGTCGAAGTTGAGCACAATCCAGAACTACTTTCTTCCACAGTTCCTTTGATTATGCAAGGCCTAATTAGCAAGCTAAATCATAACACGAAGAATGTGTTTGCTTTGCAAAATCAAATCCGTTGCACAAGTTATGTTTCCTGCAGCTGCTACTTCCCATTTTTATAGAAGCAGATCTCTTCCAGCTGTGGATATGAGCAATTTGCCTCCGACTTATTGATAGCTTAGATTTTTCAAACTCATCAATACAGATGCCAACAGCCAAAACTTGTAAGCAAATTTCTTTAAAAAAAAAAAAAAAAAAAGCACCAGTGTTTTGGAGCTGAAAAATGACTAAAATTCAAAATATTTTAGGTGTTTAGCAATTCTGAAAAATAAAGCCGTACAACCTGTTACATATTAAACATAACTATTTCAAGTTCTAGTCTCTTAATTTGGGTTTGAATTATATTAGTATTGTATGCATCCTAAACCTAGTACATTAAACTAGAAATATGTGATAAATTCTAAAAATATAACATTGGATAATATTGTCTTTATTTCTTTATACCATCACCTAAAGAAACTAAAGTGAGTATATACCTAATGAGGTGAGACAATGAGTTTCTTGTGAATAAAAAAATTGAACTCAATGAACATTCTTAGTAAATTTTATTTACTTGGTCCCATTCAAGCATTTATAGCTGCAGTATCTGAAATATGAGTTTGGGCTCAATTTTTTTCTTATCGATATCTGTTTTGCTTAATATTGATAAATCTCTGACAATCACATTCTACTTGTTAGAACTGAATGCGATAAATGTAAATAGAATCACACAATTGCATCGGTGATAAGTGGAATGTACCCCTCTTCACAGAACACTATTCTGAAATCACTCTTAGTAACTCATCCGACGTGTTAGGAAGTTAGGTGAAAATTGAGATTTTGGCTACAGTCCTTTTTCATACCTTAGCATAAACACATTCTGTATTTTTTATTGTTGCTGTACATTTGCTAATTTTCACCAAATATTTATGAATTTTTACTCTTACTCTGAAGAAGTAGTATACTTAAGAACAGGGAAAACTGGTTCTGAAAATAAAGGTGTATAAGGAGAACATACAATCACTATAATAACGTGATTATTTGAAAGTCTAACAGATTTGGGGTTCATACATTAGCATAAGATTTATTTTTCCATGCAGCAACTACTTTTGAGCCAATATATTAATTTAAAACTTAATCTGAAAAATAATATTCTTGTGGTGTGTCTTATAATGCCATCAACACCAGCTGAGCTAAAGTTCCTGAACTCCTTTTAGTATCTGAGTTATGTAAAAAGGGTCATGTGAATTTGAGAACCAGTTGATGAGGGTACCTAGGGGTAGGGAAAATTTATGGCATTTGTTGTTGTTTCCTAAATTATATTCCTTAAAATATCAGCACCTATATTTTTGTCTTAATCAATAAAAATAATAATAAGGTTCTATGATTGATAATTTCTAGAAAACATTAAATGTTATTTTCTTTACAAATTAAATGCTCATTTGTATATTAGATTCTCTGAAAACTAGAATACAGGAATTCTGTAATTTTGGTTTTGCCTTGCTTTCATTCTTTAAATTTATTTTATTATAAAATGATTTAACAATTATGAACATCCTCAGGAAATAATATTTTAGAGACTACTTTGTAAGGAATGGAAATAGGTCTTTGAAAAAATGGATGTGAACCAACATGGAGTACAGGTCAGTCTCTTCCCAGATGTTTTGTTAGGCAGATACCAATTCTAGGTTCATTCAGATGCTTTCTGATTAAGAGTGATCCTTGCAAAAGAAGAAAGGAATTGGGAGCTTAACAGTGCCTTTGACACTTCTTAGAATGTGTTCTACCACTGGCAGGCACTTTTCAAGGAATGCTCCATTGTCTTTCATGTTACTCTCTGGCTGTTTCTGTCTGCTAAGTGCTACCTGCTTTCTGAAGATCACATCCTTTGTTAAACCGTAACCAAGAACCTACAGTCACACCACTTAATGCTGGTCCAGAAAAGATTATGAAAAACGTTTAGTCCCAAAGTAGAGATCATCAGTGTTTTGGTAATTAAATTAAACATTTTCAGAGTCTTTACTATGCATTTATCCCTGTTGTAAGGCTAAAGATATAAAATGGTTTATAAAAAATAAAGGCTTTAAAAGGAGTAACAAAGTTTGGCCAGGTGGTGGTACAGTGTGGTTCAGCACCTGTCCATATATAGGAAAGGTTTTGAACTCGCCTCTCTGAGTACACCAGGCACATGTATGTGTGCACTCTCTGGGTTTTCTGAGACTAGAGTGGAGTGTGGTGTGAGGATCTCATGCGGTGTGAGGGTTCCTGTCTCTGTCTCTCTTTCATGGAGAAAGAATTTTTTTTTGGAGAGGTCATGGAAAAAGAAATTTTAAAAAGCAGTAAAAAGTTAGTGTAAGTCATATGAACAGTTAACCACAATAAAGTATGATGAATGCTGTACAATGGATTAATGAAAATAACTAAAGTATCAGAACACTGGGGTGTGGAGGACAATACATTCTGCTTGTGTAAGACAGAGGCACAGATAGACAGTTTTTAGAGTAATGACATATAAGTTGGAAAGTTGAAAATACTTCACCCCAATGAAAAGTATACTAGAGAAACAGCTACTTAACATCTTTAAGTTGGGTCATGAACTGCCAGGAACAGTTGACTCCATGCCTCCTATATCTAGCACTGGCATTGAGTAGCAGTAGCTGCTACTATGGCCATTTGACAAATTTTTACAAATTTACTCTGTATGTTACTGTGGGGTTTTTTTTTGAACATAGGTACATTTTTAATAAATTCAACTCTGCTTTTATAATTAAAACCTACATATATGGTTATTGGGTAAATGCAACTCTGCAAGTAATCTATGCATATTTAGGTCAGGTAACACACACATACATAAAGAGAGGTTGATAGGTAAAATTTTCACATACACATGTACCCACACAACTTTTCTTAGAATATATACTCTATGGAATACTACTCAGCCATAAAAAATAACAAGACCCTGGAATTTGATAGAAAGTGGTCAGATATGGAGGATCTATTGCTGAGTGAGGTAAGCCAGGCTATGAAAGAAAGATATTGTATGTACCCACTCAATATATACCGACTATCCGCACTCTATGGTAGAGAGCAAATAATTGGAGGACATAAAAGCTGTGAAGGTACTTAATGAGAATAGGACAGTGTGGAATGGGGGAAGTGAAGAGAAGAGGATAGAGAAAGATAGCAAGTGAACAATAGAGTGGCAGGACGTTAGTGAGAAACAGATATGGCTTATTAACTGTTGATGTTGACATGTATCATATTCTCAACTGGATTGGTCTGAGAAATATTTCATGATGGGCAAAGTATTTTTACAAGCAAAATGAGAAATAGCGATTGACTGTTTTAAAAAATAGTTAGAATAATAATAATAATGATTGGGGAAAACATAGAAAAGATATGGAATGTTGAAGCGGGGAGATTAATGTCTCTACTGACTGACATTCACGGCATTCCCTTTTGAAAAAGCAATGCAATACACTGTAAAGTTATATGTAATCCAATGTAATATAAAGAAGATTATGATGATAATAAAAAATAAATAAAAATAAGTAAAGAAAGAAAGAAGAAGAAGAAGAAAAAGAATAAATACCTTATTTCCTTTCAAACACAAACAGTTAAGAACAAATCTGTTAAGGTTAAGGAGTTCTTTATAAAATTTTTAAATTACGATGACTTACTTAACCTTTGATTCTTTTTTTTTTTTTTTTTTTGGAGAGGCTTCTGCTGTAGGGCATATGTGCTCGCCAGAAAGACAGAGAGACAGAGAGATAGAAAGTGAGAAATCACCCCCCTGGGGGATGGCCACTCCGCAATCTCTTCTCCTCCATTCTCCTCTTGGAATCTTGGGCACGCACACACACGAACCTGGCGTTGAGTTTTAAGCCACTGGGTCCGGGACTCAAACCACAGTTGACTACACGGGTATCCAGCGACATAGTCATTATGCTAACTGCTGGTTCCCTTGATTCTTAACATGATAAATTTCCTTGTCGCAAAATTAAGACATGATATCTGTGCTGCTGGAGATCTTACTCTTAAAGGTTACAGAAACCTCATGTGGCATTGCACGCTGACAGGTGGCAGAAGCATCGTGTGCAGATGTTAACAGTGTAGATCCCACATTACCCCACAGCAAGTTCTTAGCTGTAAGTCTGTGGTTACCTTCCAGGAGGGCCGGCCTTCTTCCCCACATATACACACACTTCTATGAAACCTAATATCAGAGATGATATCTGAACTCATCTTTTTTTCATGATATGCTTTTAAAAGTGACTATTAAGAATCACCTACTATTTGATAAAGGAGCCAAATATACCAGTGGCATTGAAAAACTACTCCACTAAGAGGAGAGTTATCTAATACATCTCTATTTATTTTTCTTATACTTTAAATTTTCAAAAGGCTAAGAAGCAGTAAAGAGAACTCTGTACTAGATTTGAGGTAGGAAGAATAGAATTAAATGATGATTTATCACCAGATGGTATCATGGAAAATATAGGAAGGGAATTTCTAAACATTTGCATGACACTGCATACTGACTTAAATATAGGTCTCAGTATGTATTCTACTTTATACACATTTGTTCAAAAGTTGCTGTTTGTTACTGCAGTACGCAGGTGGTCATACCTGAGAAGTTGAAGACATTTTTGCTAGCACTGGAAACTTCATCTTTTCAAAACATCTGCTTCCTTGTCTTTTTGTTTTCTTACATTAATTTGCTTTTGTTACTTAATTTACAAAGTAGTCACCATCTTCTCCAGCTTCTTTTCATCACATCTTTCAGAAGGCATTCTTGTAAGATGCAAAGATTCATCCTAAACACCTGAGACATAGCTCCAGAGCAGCTGTTGCTTGTTAAGTATACTCTTGTTTTCTGATTATAACATTTTAAAATTAAAAATAGCCAGTTTTTTCCCTAAGCAACAATTTAGTAACTACACATACACACACACACACACACACACACACACACACACAAAGAATTATAAGCCTCCATTTCCATTAGGCTTCTAACCAATCTATTCTAGTAGTACCACAGAGGTCGTTAAAGAGTGGTCCGTAACTCCTGTATTGTGTTAGGTCTCTTAGGGGCATATGACCATGTTATTGTGAAATTGAAAAGAAATTAGAAAAGAATATATCAGAAATATGCTTAGATGCTAGTAATAAAATAGCTTGATAAAAAATTGTCATACTCCTTCATGGAAAAACATAAAAGAAAGTTTGAGAAATATCAGTTGTCAAAGAATGGAAATCTGACTCCACAATTACAAATATTCTAACTGAGAAATAATTGGAGTGTTATCCAAACAAATTAAATTAAATTTAAAGTTAATTTCAGACATGTACATGATCATAAACATTGTTCGTATGCGTGGTAGCGGTTAAGACCTGTGGTGCTTAAATCTTTGGTGTTGGGGTTGAAATTCTCTTTTTTTCCCAGCTATGTGACTTTCGGCAAGTTCCTTAAGCAATTGAAGCATCTGTTTTCTCATCTGTAAATGGGAATAATAAAATTACCTATCTCACAGGTTTTTGATGATTAAATTAGATAACATTTATAAAGCAATTATCTCAATGCCTATTATAATAAGTATTCAATACTGCTGGTCATAAAAAAAGTAGCTTAGACATTGAAAGATGGATAAATATAAAAGTGAACATGTATGAAATCAGGGAAATTAAAGCAGCAAAAACTTTGAGATATGGAAGCATTTTCAAAAAAATACAAAAGCCACAAGCTCATGTCATTAACTGTTCAAACTTCACATTACTAGTGAGGCTTTCTCCGACCATTAATTGAAGTCACCCCACCAATCCCTCATCTTCCAACTCCCTATTGTACTTCTGTTCTTCGTTTTTTTTTTCCATCAAGTGCCTAGACCAATTCTTTCCCTATAGTACATACTCATAACTATTGACTGACTTAATGAATGAATAAATGATAGATGAAGTAGAACAAAGATGAATAAACTTATTGGTTAGAGGAGGATCTACGAAGTTAACTGATGACAAAAAGAAACACAACTATTTATCTTCACATTTATCTTAGTCCAAAACTGAAAAAAATGTTTTAAAAATAGAAAAGAGGATATTTTAAAAAATTAAATCTTTGTATAAAGTAAATACAGACCCACTTATGCTGGAGTAAAAATAAAGTGTACACTTTTATAGTGCAAAGTGAGTCTTGGAATCTTGAAAGAATACACAGCTTTAGAGACTGTTTTCATCTTGTGCTGCTGGTATCTTCAGGTAGTGTGCAAATTCGCTACAGAAAAGAAAAGTGGAAATTATAGAAGGATTTTATGCACAGACTTTTAAGTATTAGTAGATAGATACACAGATATCTTATGTTTCGCTCCAGATTACTGGCTAAATTTCATTATGTGGTTCAACCACACGACTGTAAGGAAGCTGAGAAATGCAGTCATCCAGTATGCCCAGGAAAATGAAATGGTTTGGAGAGTGCTCTAAATAGTCTCTGACACAATGGTCTGAATAGATAGCCACCTTTAAGTGAATCCTAGTCCCAAGCCCAAATTAATTGTCATCACATTATAGAAGTAATGAATATTTAGTTTCGCAATCATTAAGAATAAATATATTTAAATTTTGTAAAATAGAAGTAATGCTAAAAGAATTTAAGTGAGAAATGCATCCTCAAATTTTGTTTCTATCAAGGTGAAAAAGACAAACTCTAAAATAATTCAAACTGTTAAACACAGATTCTTTGTAAAACTCTGAAAGAGATGAGGAATCAGATGGTTTATAAACCTCCCACAAATAAATGATGATAGCTAGGAGTGGACAAGGTTCACTTAGAAGTGGTCATGGTTGACCTAAGTATCAAATTAGTTCATGACTTCAGAGGACTGAGATGGACAGGAATGAAGTGGGTAGAATGAAGCTTCAGATTCTTTTAATTGACTAGAACACAGAGACAAAACCATTGTCCAATGTTCATAAGTAAAAACAAAACAAAAAAAACAGGTTTATTAGTGGACTATATATGCAATGTAAATCAACAATGTAAAAAAATGAAAAAGATGTTAATCTGTTTTAAGCAGTGTGGCGGTAATATCATATCAGGTTCAAAATAATTCAGTTTGTTAGCTCTGTTGAAACACTGCAAGGCCTGGCATGTCAAAATATGATCCTATACAATTTCTCACACCCAGAGAACAAAAGTCCAACCTACTAAATTTATTATTTTTCTGTTAAACCTATATGTTTTGTAATCTCTAACCTGATTGATTACCCCACTATCTATCTAGTCCACTACTTGTAACATGGTAGTGGTTCTCAGTTCATTCCCACTTTACCTTCTTTATTTTATCAGTCACTATATCCTATGATTACATTTCCTGTCTTCTGCCCTTTTTACTTTCGTCTCTTCTGTAGAATTGCAGTTGCCACTTAAGTTGGCTTGAAACTTCCACTGTCAGCTCTTTCCAATTTAACCTCCATAGTGTTGGGAGTAATATTTCCAAAACATATGATGTGGTTAAGTTACTTCTTTACTAAAAGTCTTTCATTCTCTGTAAAAGAAAATTTAAATTCCTTAGAAAGACACACAAAGTATGGGATAGAACAGTACCATTCAAAAAGTAGACTATAGCAATTAGCAATTGCAAGATAAATTTATTCTTTTGTAACCAGAATTCTTTAAAAATAAAATAGGCCATACTAGGATAGAAAAATTTAGAAACATCACCCATAATAAGGATGACTATAATTTTATAGATATTGAAACATACATACATACTCACATATACATATTTAATGCACTATTACATGAAGATAATTTTGTGCATAATCTTGCTATATTAATTCATGATGTCAAATATATTTATTACTATGGATGGAGATTAAAGAAATACTTTGAAAGCCACTTGCGTAGTGATTAACAGCATGTACTCTAGAACTTCAAGTTCAATTCTATAAATTTACCAGTTCTTTGAGTACATTATTTAAATATCTTTATGTTCCAGTTTCTTCACTTATAATGAAACTAAGAATGTCTACCCTTGGGATTATTTTGAAGATAAATGACAATACATATATATTAAATAAAATATAGTATCTGACTCAAAGTTTGCATTTAATAAATGTTAACTATATTTTGGAGGTTATTTTGTTTGTTGTTTATCACTTTTTAAATTTGGCAATGTAGACTTAACCTCTTATATACTTTTTCCTACCTCTCATACTTCACAGCATCCTGTTTGAACTATTTACCTTTATTTGACTATCACGTCAAGTTTAGTAGCTCATATGTGAAGAAACTGGGTCAGAGAGAAGTAACAAACCCCTTCCCCGCTAGTTCACAGAGCCAGTTGTTGTGGTAATTGAGGGTTAGGGTCATGTTCTTAGCCACCGTGTAAGACTTCCTCTATTGGTTTGCTGTAAGCATCACCAGCACCATCTATACTGCTGTCATGTTCAAGCATCTTTGTTAAGCATATGCTTACTGAAATTTCCAACTATTTCATTATAACTATCATATTGGATCTTCTTTCCTATACTTGAGTTGCCCATCTCTTGATAGTTTTCCTTGAAAAGTCCTACATTTTATTGTATTTCTACTCATAAGCATCCCTCTTAAAATGTGACTTTTGAAATACACATATAGTTACTGTTTCCTTGTATTTCAAAAGTACTTTATGATTTCCTTTAACAGTGTTTTTCAATTTGTGTTATAGATAACAAAATTCTGATAGGATGCTTTACAAAATAGGCCATTGTCATCTAATTTTGGGAAATGCTCTATATTGTTCCTTCTTTAACTTTGAAAAGTATAAAATAATATTTTAAAAGGTCAGAGAAGACCTGGAAAAAAGATGGTACTTTCTCTTTTGTTTAATGTGTCATTTCTAAGATTTAAAGAATTATGTTTAAAACATTATTTTGATTTACAATAGTACTAAGAAAACTTTTGAAAATTCTGTGCTAACATTTACTTGCTTACATTGGATTTTTCTTGCCATAATTATACCTTTTACTAGGCTACTTTGGTTGTCCAAAGTTTAGACACCCTTCTTGCTGAAAATTATCCCTTAGATATCTGGAAAACAGAAATTCCACCACCATGAAAATAGAAGGAGCTATACAAATTGACAATCCCCAATCCAAAAATCCAAAATCCAAACATCTAAAACTTTGTGAGTGCAGACATGACACCACAGTGGGAAGATTTCATATCTGACATCCTGTGACTGGTTAAAATACTGTAATACAAAAAATGCTTCATAAGATTACATGCAGGCTATGTGTATAAGGCGCATGAAACACGAAGAAATTTTGTGTTTAAACTTGAATCCCATCTCAAGATGACTTATTATGTAAACATAAATATTCCAAAATTTAAAAAATCTGAAATTCAAAACACATCTGGTTCCAAGTATTTTGAATAAGGGATATTACCCTTTTGACATCTGATGCCTAATTACCTGTCTTCATAAGCATTTGACACTTGAGGGAAAATCATGAACGTACAAGGATATTCATTGAGATTTATAGCAACATCTGTGGCTATCCGTGTCTAGTACTATTAGGATCTTTGTGTTCCCGCATCACTTAGCTTACTGTACAGTATCAACTCACAAAAATTTCTGTGGCATACAATGAAAGTATTTGCCTTTCACTCATGCATTGCATGCTAACAAGGGCTTTAGCTGATTTAGATAGGTTATGGCTGGACTTGGCTCTTGGCTGTACCTAATGCTTAGGTCATGTCCACATGGATTTCATTTTTCTGGAATCAGCAGGATTTTTTGGCATACTTAGTCACTTACATATAATACAACAGCAGTCCTGGAAACTAATAAGAGACCATAATCTTAAATGCAGTCAGCACTTCTAATAACTGTTATCATAATGAGAAGAATAATAATGCTAACCATGAAAACAAGCACTAAAATTAATAGTTAGAAGACATACAACCTGGCATCTGTGCATTTCAGACACACTAAGCCGTTGCTGTATCATGACTACTAACATTCCATTGGTCATAGCAAGTTACTTGACTCCTGGCTTCAAATCAAAAGGCAAGGAAATACACTTCTGGTTGCTAATATAGTCTATTATGAGATCCGGGAAAGACTGTGAATAATGTTCCATGAGGTAATTGACAGTTGGAAGCATAATATAATCTACATGTCCTAAGTTTACAATTTTGTGGCCAAATCTTGGTCCATGCTTAAGAGTATTTCTCCAGACTTTCAGTTGATTTGGTGAGATACTTGATACACTCCAGTAAATAGTGACATTTCAGATAATATGGAATGACAATTGGGGGAGAGCCTTGGGCACAAAGATGAGGTCCTCAAATGACATCAAAAGACAATAGCCTATATTTTTATCTGAGTTTAATAATACAAATTCTGATTTATGAATCTTACCCATGATACTAAAACTCTCTCATCAAATATTTTGTGTGGGAAACATTGATCATTTTGTTGGTTATGATTTTTTAGGAATATAAGTTATAGAAAATAAATATATTTTGTTAGAAATTAGCTATTTCAACTTTTTAAAATTCAAATTGCTAGTTGGTAATATATTTTTACTAAGATTTTCACTAAGATACTTGCTTCCATACTCATGAGATATGAGCAAGAACTGTATCATTTTCAGTTGCCTTTTGTTTTGTTTTGTTTTTCTGTTAGATATCAAATTTAGATACTCTCTTTCATACTCATGAAATGAGCAAGAACTGTATCATTTTCAGTTGCCTTTTGTTTTGTTTTTCTGTTAGATATCAAATTTAGGGAGGGTTCTCTAAATACATTGGTAAGCATAAAATAACTGAACTTCAAGTAGTCAGCAGTAACTTTTTTACACAAATATAATATTGCTCTGGATTGCTAAATTTATAACTGGTACTTTACAAGATTTAATATTTAAAAAATACTTCTCTACCTGAAAGCTGACAGTATATCTTAGCCATCAATAGAATGCTAGCTGACAATGAAATATGGAAACTAAGACCTGGAATGGAGAAGATTTTCAATATTACGTGGGTAAAACAAGCAAGCCTAATGATCAGTCAGTGTGAATTAGTTTCAGTGCTCTCCTTTTGGTTAGAAAGTTGAGTAGGCAGAGTAATGCACCTGCACATCTGTGACTGCTGAAGGGAATTGAGTGAAAGCACCACTGTCTCTCCAAAAAGAAAACAGCATTTTAAAATACCTTGTAATGCAAGATAATGAGCTGATATGATTATAAGCTAATAGACTCCATTACAGTACCCAGTACCAATCCAGGGTCAGTCTGATATTCCTCTTCTCATACTCCAGATGCCACTCTGCTACTAATTTGCCTTCCTCTTTTTACTATTAGTGTGCAGATTTATTGCACTTTATGTGTTTCATTTTGTTCTTTTCAAAAGAAAATGTTTCATGAATTCAAGTCTAACTTGATACTGGATGCCTGAAAAATAAGTATAAAATCAATGCTTTGTAAGCTACAGGAAAGAATATCGACTAACTAGCCAAGGATATGCATCATTGAGAGACAGTCAGTGGCCACACTCATAGCATCTGCTACAAAACAGTACTGCTTCTCCAAACTACATTTTTTTCCTAATGGAATAATTCTTTATTGTGGCAGGCTATATACATCATGGAAGCTCTTATTAGCAAAGGCTTGAATTTAGCTACCTGTAACAGAAAACCTAAACAGAAGGTTCAACAAGGTGGAGTTTATTTTTTTATCAGTAAAGATAGGATGGGAAAGGAAACCCTCTGACTTGCACCTAGAGCTCATTATACAGAATATAGTCACCAGGCCACAGTCATCTGCAAAGTATATTTTAATTAGAAGTACTGCTGTTCTCAATGAAATAATAAGGCAACAAAGGTAAATGAGTCTATAGAAGAAATTGGCATACTTAGTCACTTACATGTAATGCGACAGCAGTCCTGGAAACTAATAAGAGACCACAATCTTAAATGCAGTCAGCACTTCTAATAACTGTTATCATTATTGAGTTCTAATAACAATGAGAAGAAGAATAATGCTAACTGTGAAAACAAGCACTAAAGTTAATAGTTAGAAGACATACAACCTTACATGAGCTATCTCATTCAATAATTATACCAAATCTAGAAAGTAAGTGTTATTATCATGCCCAATTTTAGCGATAAAAATGAGAGAGGTGAGATTAAAAAAAAAAAAAAATAGGTTAAGGTGATTCTGAAGTTGTAAGATGGCTGGTCAAAAATAAAGCAAAAAAACCCGAAGAAGAAGAAGGAGAAGGAAGAAGGAAGAAGAAGAAACAGAATCACAGAAAACTAAGTTGTTAATAACAAAAAATAAATTCCAGAAACACTCCCAGAATGTAAAATAAAAATAAATTTAAAATGTTATGGAGAACCACTTCTGGGGCTTCCTGATTCACTAATTATTCTTTGCCAAATTAAACACTGTTAGATTAAAAAATAGAAATATTATAAAAGAATATAGAAGATGAGAATAGGCAAAATACAGATCCAAACTCAGAATTTTAGACCTTCCAAAATGATAATCAAAATATAGACAGAAATGAAATAATTAGCGTTATAATAAAATAATATCTTCCAGATTTGGAAAGGAATTTTAGCATTTATCATAATATTTAAAAATGAGTGTAAATAGTCAATAAATATATTGCGACCCCAACTAATAAAGCTGAAATGTTAAGACTTCATCATGTTTAAGAAAAAAATAATTCAAACAGACATGTTTTTTTTTTTAATTTTTTTTTTTTTTGGAGAGGTTTTTGCTATAGGGTGCGTGCGCTCGCCAGACAGACAGACAGAAAGCAGGAAATCACCCCCCAGGGGGGATGGCCACGCTGCAATCCCTTCTCCTCCATTCTCCTCTCGGGATCTCGGGCACGCACGCACACGCGCCCGGCGTGAGTTTAAGCCACCAGGTCCAGGACTCGAACCGCAGTCGACTACATGGGAGTCCAGCGACATAGCCATTACGCTAACTGCTGGTCCCAAACAGACATGTTTTTAAAATAGCCTGATTTTTATTTTTTTTTTTGGAGAGGTTTTTGCTTTAGGGCACGTCCCAGAAAGACAGAAAGTGAGAAATCGCACCCCAGGAGGTATGGCCATGCAGCAGTCCCTTCTCCTTCATTCTCTTCTCGGGATCTTAGGGCATGCATGCACACGCGCTCTGCACCTGTTTAAGCCACCAGGTCCGGGACTTGAACTGCGGTTGACTACATGGGAGTCCAGCAATATAGCCACTATGCCAACTGCTGGTCCCTA